>OZ023208.1:18450017-18512517 GCA_963995525.1 Escarpia spicata
TACATGCAGGCATGCATGCATACATGCATACATGCATACATACATACATACATACATACATGCATGCGTACATACATACATACATACATACATACATACATACATACATACTGTACATGCATACATACATACATACATACATACACACACAACACAACACAACACACACACACTCACTAACTCACTCATTCACTCACTCACTAACTAACTAACTAACTCACTCACTAACCCACTCACATACGCACTCACACACACACACACACACGAATCGAACCACTGTCCTGTCGATCGACCGTTAGTTTCTAGCCATCACTTGACCACCGCCCCCTACGTGGGCAGATCGCTCCGGAAGTCCCACACACGAATACACATTTCAAAATAATACGACGCAACACCAACAGCAGTAATTTAAAGACACCAAACTCGTATCCGTCTAGGAAAATGTTCTCTGAAATACATCATTGCCAGATCTTACCGTAAATTTGGTCGCTGGGTGTGGGATGGGACAAATTTGTTTACTAAAGCTAATGTCCGTGAGCATCTACGCAGAGGCAATATTTAGCAATGAACGTAGCCGCGGAATGGATGTTTATGACTGCCAGATGAAGACGATTACATATGCAGATGACCAGACATTCACCCGGAAGAGCCACGAGCGATTCCTCGGATGAGCCGCGACTCGTACGAGAAACAAGTAAAATGTGGATATGTGTGTGTGAACGCAACAAACTCATCGTACGTATGACAGATTGATGTAATAAACGTCATTATCAGTTTCATTGGGATAACTCAGATGGTTTAGATACGTCTGTCAGTTGTGAAATTGGATACTGAAATCAAGGAATGTTGATTTCAGATAGTATCCTAATTATTGTATCATCGAGAAAGATGTTTATAAATCTAAAAACTGGTGCGTGGCATCCCGAGTCTATTAATGTGTGGACCGGAAACAATGAATTGTAGATGCTTGACGTCAGACAACCTTTGAAAAGAGTGTTTACTGTGAGTGTGAAGGATTAGCAAAGATATTGTAATACAAGCATCCTTATCCATTGCGGATAAACAATAAAAGCATATTTATATGTTGTATGATCATATATTCGGGAGACACGTTATGTTATGTTTTTGATGTGTGTATGTATGTATGTACATTTTGTGAATAAATGTTTTTGTGTATGCCTGACCACATCGTGCTCCTTGTCTCAACGTAATTTCCATTAGCAATCTCGTTTATATATTTCCTTTTTAATACTATGTCGTTGTTATAGGCAAAGGTTGTCTTTAATCTCGAATACTAATAGCCATGTGTGTTTGAGCCCAGTGAATACAAGAAGGACATAGATATGCTAGAAAGAGTACAGAGGAGAGCAATTAAAATGATACCAAAACTTAGGGATCTTAGTTACGAAATAGACGTAAACGATTGTGGTTTAAAACATTAGACACCAGGAGATTGAGATAGAAGTGTTTACAGATTGAATGGTTATGAAAATATTGATAAAAAAAAATGTTCTCAGTTAAGAACGATAGAATGACTAGATGAAATGAAGTTACATTAGTAAAGGAACAGGTAGATTAGATATAAGAAAGTTCTCATTTTCACAAAGGACTGTCAATAAATGGAACAGGTTATCTGCTGATAGTGTGGGTGCTAGTAGCGTGAGTATGTTTAAAAATTAAATCGGCACATACCTCAGAAGGGCGGGATACACGTAAATAAAAAGGGTTGCACTGTCGATAAATAAAACAGCTTCCTTGTCCACCTGCCATTTTGAGTTAATGATCTAGGTGGCAATCTTGTTAAATCTTGTTATATACTTTCACAAGAAATGAATGCTTAATAATATATCTCGTCGAACAGGAATAACTCTACTAAGTCGGATACTTCGAAAAGAACATTTATTATTCTGATAAATGTACAGTCAATATTTTCATAACTGTAAATTATCTAATAGCATGTGGCAATCTTTTCCGAATACACAATAACACATTCTTCCTGCTGTAAGCCTGCTAGCAGTTATCTCACTGTTTTCGTTGTTTTGAACAATGTTATTGCGATGGTCTTGTTTCGACGTGTGATGAACGATGTTTTCGGCTACTGTTGTTACTATGTTTACTGTGCTGAATGTGATTACTTGGAAACATTATTTCCTAGTCCTGATAATTGTTAAATGGTAGTGCATAGCCGGTCCATGACAGAAACTCCCAACGTTAATAGTTTTACGGAAAATATAGACTTTTATGTAGTAATGCTTACGGTGCAGGGGCCGAAAGCTACCACGAACGCCTTGGTTACAGGTACACTCTATGTGTCCCGTCCAGATAATTATGTTATCGTTACCGAGCAACATATCGGTGTGTGTCAAAGAAAGTATGTGCTTAGAGATATGATCAACGCTTACATTCCAGTTAACGTGTCAATATAGTAAATATAATAATGCAATTTTACGTGTACCTCTTATTTGTAGGATATATTGAAAATACGCAGTTGTATATGTTTCTTTTTCATTTTTCACTAATCGATTCAGGGATTCACCCTGTTTCTTCTATGAATGTGAATAGGAATTACATGGATAATAATATTGATATAGATAGTTCCGAGACATCAACGATCATTGTTCTCAAAATGTGTAATAAATAGTGAGTGTAATTAATAAGTAATGCATTTCAAATTCCCCCATTTCCATTTATAAATATCTTACATTATTGTGTAATTGTCTGTGTAGTATTCTTTGTTTTAATTTTGAAATAAAGAACTTAATTGAAATGAAAATAGCTCCCAGACAAAGTCGTGAGTTGTTAAACAAATGCCTGCTATTGTACGTTATGAGTACATGATGCATGTTGCTTCCTATGGTATTTATGCACTATAAAAAATCCCAGTAGGATGTTTGAATGGAACGCATCGACGGTGGAAGCGGTTGGATCATCGTGGCCACCACCGATGTGCAGACGTGCATATATCGATGGGTTGCTCTACTGTTTTTTTACTTGTGGACAAGTGTGCATTTCCTGTCTCCGCGAGATGTCTTGCCACAGACCCACAGTCATTACGTAAGATTTGCTGCCGAAATTCAATTTTCGATTCGGTTCAACAGAACCATTGCGCCGGTCTAATCAACAGGCTAGTCGAGCTTGTGTTGAGCTGCGGGCCAGAGTACACCGCACGACTGATCCTATCCGTTTTTGTCGAATAAACAACCGTCACGCAACAAAAGCTTTGCGGTTTATATCTAGCAATAGTAGCCATAGAGGCGCGCATCTTGCTGTGGAATCAATTTGGCGAACAAATCTTGCTGCGGTTGAAGTAAATGCAATCACATAAAATAAAACCTAAGAAATTAATCTGGTAAATAAAATCGTAGGATTGACGAAACTCGAGTAGTACCACCGTTACGTGCCTCCCTAGACCTTTGCAATATCCTTCCATTTATGTGAGTTTAAAGGGGGGGTGCAATTGGAACTTTTTGGTGAACTTCGGAAACTGTGAACGTCGCCGCAAAAATAATTTCATCTCCAGCTCCAACCTAATATGAATTTTGTTCGGCCACCAGCGGAGGTTTTTGGCGAGCCTCAAGAGGGTTCAATTGTAGGTTTTGGGCACTCCCTAGACTACCCTATCTGGATCCACTCCTTAGCTTGCATCACCTTATTCTACATATCTCTCTCAGATAAATGCAAAGTCGCGTTACGAGCCAGACTTACATATTGCGTGTGCATTTACGCTTCATTGTCGTCTTTTCACTGTGATCACGCCAGGCCGCGTTGCCATCGAGTTACAGATTTCTCTGTTCAAGATCTTCCACTTGAACTGACGGGCTGCTTGACTCCAAAGACAAGTATATCGACCTTCTGAAACGTGGATCTATTCCTTGTCCCAATTGCATTCTTAACCAATGGCATTACGTGAGATCAAAACTCGTCGACCGGATGTGGCTGAACGGACGAATAACATCAGGTATTTCCTCGAATGTCCCTTTGATGTTGGGCCTCGTTCCCGGAATTAGTGAGTGTTTCGTCACGCGTTTTTCTCACACGACGTCACATCAACTGTGACACGTCAAGACATTTGCAGATTCGGCGAATTGAGCACCGCATTAGTGAGATGTTAGGGGGGGGGTCGACTTCTTTGATCAACCCCAATTGGCTTGCAGGCGAAAAGTTGGTTGCTTGTGCGTAGACTAGTGAGAACAGCAAGTGGGACGAAGTACAACATCCATGTGTTTAATAATCGTTCTCCCAGTGGTATATATATATATATATTAGTGCTACCCACGGGTCATGAGGTTGTTCTAACACAGGAGCGGATCTAGGATATAATCAATGGGTGAGCAGACCAACACCCCATGACTAAAACCCTAAAACTGCACCCCCTTGATGGCAAAGCGAGGGCGTGTACCCTCACGCTGATTTTTACCTGTTTCATGATGGCAATCTTGAGTGTCCTCATGTTAAAAAAAATATTGTAACAAGCCGAAATTAAAAGTACTGATATTGCCGCAAACGTTCCAAAGAACGTGCAATAAACTGAGAGATAAGCAACCTCACAAGTGTGGAGCTTTATGTGACGGTCTAAGAACTCATTCCTCGCTATATTTAGCCAGAAGGGCTGACTTTGGTCGTTACGCCATCAGCAATTTGTGAAACTGTGAATAAGCCTTTATCACAACCGGACGCACATTCCGTTTTTCGCCGAATTGTGACCAGTCCTGACACAAATTATGTAATATTTGTTCTCGCTGATTTCACCTAAACTAAATAACACAATTGAACAAACGAAGCAGCCTTTCCTAGTCGCGAGTAGACAGGTTCGATTTTTCACAAACTGAATCTGAAACGAGGGGGGCGAAAAACATCGAATTGACGAGGGACCTTTAAACGACGCAGCTGTGGTGCTCCGTCACCGCGGCCGACGGGATGAATGGCTTGATTGGATTACGACGTTTGTGCTTTTAGCGAACTTTACGATGTTTCTGTGTGCAGTTGGCGGATTGATTTGACGCGTGGGCAAGGTGCTAGCGGTTCCGGTACGACTGCATTTTTAGTTACCATTCGCTGCCAATCATCAACCATCCTGTATTCCTATTTACCATGAATTGACTGTTCAATTATATTCAAGATCGATCTGAATAAAATGCATCTCTCTCTCCCTCTCCCTATCTCTCTCTCTCTCTCTCTCTCTCTCTCTCTCTCTCTCTCTCTCTCTCTCTCTCTCTCTCTCTCTCTCTCTCTCTCTCTCTCTCTCTCTCTCTCTCTCTCTCTCTCTCTCTCTCTCTCTCTCTCTCTCTCTCTCTCTCTCTCTCTCTCTCTCTCTCTCTCTCTCTCTCTCTCTCTCTCTCCTCTCTCTCTCTCTCTCTCTCTCTCTCTCTCTCTCTCTCTCTCTCTCTCTCTCTCTCTCTCTCTCTCTCCCCCCTCTCTCTTTTTCTCTCTCTCTCTCTCTCTCTCTCTCTCTCTCTCTCTCTCTCTCTCTCTCTCTCCTTCCCTATTTCTCCGCACTGTTATGACGCTATACGTACTGCTGTCACACCGCTACTCGACGTTTTCATCATGTTTTTTGACATTATCACAGCGTTACTGTCAAGTATCACTTTCACAAAATGGAACAGCTCGTTAGAGGGAGAAGACGACGATTAAGATGAGGGGATAGTGTGATGAGAGATCTAAAAAGGGCAGTGATGAACAGAAGAGAACGAGAGACAAATGTAGAAGATCGAGAAACTTGGAGAAGTATTGTCAAGAGGGTAGAATGGACCGAATGGTGTTGCCCCACCACGCAACGGACGACAGAGCAAGAAGAAGACGACAACGACATGTCGCTACCAGAACACCCCAGTATCGTTTCTTGTTACAACTTCACGTGTCGATATCACAACGCTACTTCCAATGTGGTCACGCTACTAGCAGCTGCATCCGCTACCACGACGCTACTTTCCGCTATCATATCGGAGGTCAATCACATTACAGCAATATTGTTTTAGTAAACTTAATAATCGACCAAGAGCAGTAAAACAGTGTAGCAAGACGTCGACACGCGGCCTGTCTCTTGGACCGTCCCACCAGTCTCGGTCGATACTCCCCTGGTTTAATTGAGTGGCTACAGCAGAGCACTGATTACATTTCTGCGTCCCCCAATCACGGGAATCTTCATGCTATTATATCTGACAAATAGGATTCAGCGGAATAACGTGTACTTAAAGTCTGCAGTAACAGGCCAACGATGACATCTTGATTTCTCTCAGTAATTAATATTTATAACGTTGGAATAGGCACCAGCTCAGATAAAGTACGCACAGTAACACAGCCTGTGTTACTGTACTATGAAACATCGGATAGTTTTACTTAATCTTATCATCCAGTGGTGTCACTGCTACCAGTGGCAGTAACCACCGAAACATACGTGGAATCGAATGTAAACCCGGTTGCAACATAAACCAATGAGAGTTTTGGTTAACGTTTCTGCCGGTTACATCCAGTCCAATTAGTTGCGGAATTGTGGCTCGCTTCGGCGTTATGAATAATTGCTGCCTGGCATATACGTCGTTTATCAACACAATGTTTAATTAATAAGACATAATCTATAATTTTGTTTAAAACGTACGTAACAATGTTGGTTACAACTCGGGTAGATTGAGGAAAGATAGTTTACTTGATGAAAAACTCACAAATATACCAATATTATAAACGTGTCAACCAGAGGTTGGCTGACATAAACACCACAAACACGCCATCTTAACATCTAAAATGTTCTAGACGTACATGTAAAGCTGTTACCAACAACATGAACCATTCACAGAACCTACCTACTAGAGCAAGATAGCATTGCCAACCTACATTCAGGCGTAGTGACAGATCGGCCTTTTACATTCATACATATTGACAGTTCGGCCGGCGTGTGTGATATTACTGAAGGGGCATGCTGTCTCACTTACCAGTCCCAATATCTTGGTGATGTAGAAGCTGATGGAGACGTTGATTGAGGAGAACACGTTCGAGATGGGGCGGGCATGGCGGTTGTAGTGTTTGACGAGATCGCCCAGCAGACGACCTTCCTCATTGACGGTGTCTGTAAGACAATGTGTATCTCCGTAGAACCAAGACAAATCGACACCCGCCAAATGCATGTAATTTAATGATAATGTGATTGTAATTAATAAAAGTCAATGTTTGATATACATGATTCATATCAACGTTGCACGGGCCAGTGGACGTTCGTTGGTGTGTGTAGTGTGTGTGGTGTGTGTGGTGTGTGTGGTGTGTGTTGTGTGTGTGGTGTGTGTGGTGTGTGTGGTGTGTGTGGTGTGTGTGGTGTGTGTGGTGTGTGTGGTGTGTGTGGTGTGTGTGGTGTGTGTGGTGTGTGTGGTGTGTGTGGTGTGTGTGGTGTGTGTGGTGTGTGTGGTGTGTGTGGTGTGTGTGGTGTGTGTGGTGTGTGTGGTGTGTGTGGTGTGTGTGGTGTGTGTTGTGTGTGTGTGTGTGTGTGTGTGTGTTTGTGTGAGTGTGTGTGTGTATGTATGTGTGTGTGTTTGTGTTTGTGTGTGTGTGTGTGTGTGTGTGTGTGTGTGTGTGTGTGTGTGTGTGTGTGTGTGTGTGTGTTTGTGTGTGTGTGTGTGTGTGTGTGTGTGTGTGTGTGTGTGTGTGTGAGTGAGTGAGTGTGTGTGTGTGTGTGTGTGTGTGTGTGTGTGTGTGTGTGTGTGTGTGTGTGTGTGTGTGTGTGTGTGTGTGTGTGTGTGTGTGTGTGTGTGTGTGTGTTAAAAATTTAGAAACTGGCGATGCAATATTTAGAAAGTGGCATTGTTTGGCTGCCAACGTAATAATTGTAATGCTCATTAGACGGTGATTATATAAAGGGTTTCTTTCTGCAATTAATCCCCCCAAATAACTATCACATTGATCTACTACTCATATATTGCTTCAGTGAAAACACTAGCTGTAGTTCATGTTTTATAGAAAATATACGAAAGACTGTTTTAAACGTTTGTCTAGCAACGAAAAAACAATAAAATGTGTGTGACTTCCACACATTGAGGCCAGCTGACGATAAACTGATATTATAACAAAAGAAAAACAACTGACTTTTACAAAACTGTTGTTTGCCTTAAATGACAATAATTTGTTTAAGATAGTTTATTGTCATGCCATACGCCTCCACATTTGAGTGACTATCGAGTCTGGTTGCGATACTTGTATGATCGCGATTCACGCCATTTAGATCAATCTTGGGAGAACATGCATCTGCCCGAGGTACGATGATATGAAACTGTCTTTGATGGTCGCGTATTAAGGAGCACATGTTTTGAATATTTTATACTGCACCGACGTACACCGTGACACTAAGCTGTCTTCGTGTAATACGACACATCAACACACATAATTACGTAACCCACAAGATGAAGACTCTAGCTGCTATGTGGCTTGTCAAGTCGACGCTCACTTGCCAGACGCAGTTTGTCGATGTTTGCTCTGCGCATGTTTTGCTAAACAAGATCAATAATGCGTCTAACCCAATTTTGGAATGACGTGATTAAGTCTTTGCTACACACCGTATTATGAACTAAGACCCTCCTACGCACTGAAAATGCGCCAATAAATGACGTCATCAAATAAGGCGCAAATAAAATAAAAATAGAATGCGCAGAAATGTAGCATGGGCGGACAAGTGTTTAGTTCACTTGGTTAGCGTTGAAACATACTTCATTTCTGTTCAACACAATTTCTCCTATCAAGTTGTTCGATGCTGATTAAATATAACAATCATATTAAATCTTTCGATAGCATTATGTTGATAACACTCGTTAGCATACGATTTAGGTATACATTCCTCTAATAATTAATACTACTGTCATTTAAGAGAGTATGTAGAAGGAAATAAATAAAGATATTATGTATGCTTTCAAACGAAACATCAATTGCGTGCCTAATTAACAAAGCCTGTCACGTACCAAGTTCGTGTTAAGTAGATACGTCATCGTTATGGAAAATTAATACATGTGGTGATGTGAAGTATCCTCAAAGCATATCATTATCAGTTGGTTTATGGTATTTGGAATGGACACAGAATTCTTCAGCATACGCTTATGAAATACCGGCTTCATATGTTGGAACATAGTGCATAACAACACAAGTAATATCTGTCTGTTGACACAACACTCGAAAGAGAAGCTACGTCATAATTTGAAATGTCACACATTTTTAACGACAACATTTGCACAGATCGTGCAATTTTGTTGTGTTGTTACGATTTTATGTAATGAAATAATCATTATTTACAACATAGATCTACCTTTCGTTATAACTTGGTCATAATTGTTAATTACAATATGTGGTGGGCAAGGATTGCGAACACCAGTTCATACATTTTCTTTTAAAATATTCGTAAACACGTTGTTAGATATGCATTACAGCTAACATACGTGCATGAGGAAACGGTTTCCTTCTCAACGGGTAACTAGAAAAGTGAAAGTGACAGATCGTGTAGAGAAGCAGAACATGTGCTACAAGTGATTTATTCTGCAAAAGCGAAGAAAACGTCTAGAGAGAAAGAGAAATTACGTATTATGGAATTATATAAAGCAGGAAAAATTACGAAGCTGTTCAAATTACGAAAATATGTGTGTGTATATTAGAATTTACGACAAAGCGGTGAATTCAAACGGTAAAGTTAAGTTGGTTGGAGAAGAGTATAAAATGGTGTCAAATAACTGGATTAATTTCTGGTTGTGGACATACAATATATATCATTGGTACACCATTGATAGTTGTTTATATCTGTCAGTCTGGTGTGTATATAATATATATAGCACAGCTTACATGATATTAGCAAGTTCTTCATTATACTTTCAATGGAAATGGAATGTTGACATTACAAGTTGTATCACCACACGTTAAATAGTAATGGAGTGTTCACACGTTTCAAAGAATAACTCACCTGCTTTGGACAATACACCGACGAGACAGGAAGCGATGACCACCAGTCGAGTTGTCCACTGTGCCAGGTTATTACCACCGACCGGACAGAGCATGGTGTCCAGCCACACAATGCACGTACTCCACGGAAATCGACCTGATGGACTCGACAGTCCTGCCCGACGGTCTTGAAGCTCTACTGTTGTTGTAACATGACGTAGTGCCCCGCTACACTGCCGCGTTCAACTGACGAGAAGTCCAGCTAACAACGATACTTCTCTTCATAAATAAGCCATCATTGTTCCTATCTGCGGATAATCTGTAATCCGCTTACACAAAGTGGATGCGAAATAGGTCAAACTCTATGCCGGCCAAAAAACAGGCAAATCGCTTTAAGGAATGCGAGAGTCGGAGCACACCATCAACACTGGACGCTATCTCACCAAGCAAGTCATTACAGCCGCTTGCGAGACGCTGAAGCTCGGTCGATAGGCGAGTGAAGCCGACACCGCAACCACCGCGTCGACTGCACGCCAGTTCACAGGTCGGCAACACAAGTCCTTGCTTTCGGTTAATGCGTCCACACTTCTGTTTGTCAGATTGGTCGGCCATTAATCCCCGGTGAAGTCTTTGAAGATGCGAGACACTGGTGCAACATATAAGTTCAAAAGAGGCATAGTGATAGAAGATGGTTTGTGATGGACATCATGAATACCGTTGTAACGGTGATAGAACTCACAAAATGCTGAGGTACACTATATCGGAGACTGAACTTAAGTAATTCGGAAATCTTAAACGAATGGTCAACTAATGTTGTATACGACATTGTCAAAATAAAACCATACAAAAGACAAGCCAAAATGGTCGTTATTCTAAATCGTATGTCCAAGACTCCAAGTGTTCAGCAATGATATCAAAATATTAAGGGCTGCGAGAATGTAACAATTCTGGGGTGTTCTTAACATATTGATCTTTCTGGTTGTCCTATTATTTGAAGTTGAGACTTAGTTGTCTTTCAAGATTGGCATCCTGAGCAAAAGTTTCCGAGGCAAGTGGACAAAGAAGCCTTTGGCTTGACAGTCCAACATGTCATTATCTCCGTATAACTTCACCCGCCCTACTGAGGAATTGACAGTCCAACATGTCATTATCTCCGTATAACTTCACCCGTCCTACTGAGGAGTTGACAGTCCAACATGTCATTATCTCCGTATAACTTCACCCGTCCTACTGAGGAATTGACAGTCCAACATGTCATTATCTCCGTATAACTTCACCCGTCCTACTGAGGAATTGACAGTCCAACATGTCATTATCTCCGTATAACTTCACCCGTCCTACTGAGGAATTGACAGTCCAACATGTCATTATCTCCGTATAACTTCACCCGCCCTACTGAGGAATTGACAGTCCAACATGTCATTATCTCCGTATAACTTCACCCGCCCTACTGAGGAATTGACAGTCCAACATGTCATTATCTCCGTATAACTTCACCCGTCCTACTGAGGAATTGACAGTCCAACATGTCATTATCTCCGTATAACTTCACCCGTCCTACTGAGGAATTGACAGTCCAACATGTCATTATCTCCGTATAACTTCACCCGTCCTACTGAGGAATTGACAGTCCAACATGTCATTATCTCCGTATAACTTCACCCGCCCTACTGAGGAATTGACAGTCCAACATGTCATTATCTCCGTATAACTTCACCCGCCCTACTGAGGAATTGACAGTCCAACATGTCATTATCTCCGTATAACTTCACCCGCCCTACTGAGGAATTGACAGTCCAACATGTCATTATCTCCGTATAACTTCACCCGCCCTACTGAGGAATTGACAGTCCAACATGTCATTATCTCCGTATAACTTCACCCGCCCTACTGAGGAATTGACAGTCCAACATGTCATTATCTCCGTATAACTTCACCCGTCCTACTGAGGAATTGACAGTCCAACATGTCATTATCTCCGTATAACTTCACCCGCCCTACTGAGGAATTGACAGTCCAACATGTCATTATCTCCGTATAACTTCACCCGTCCTACTGAGGAGTTGACAGTCCAACATGTCATTATCTCCGTATAACTTCACCCGTCCTACTGAGGAATTGACAGTCCAACATGTCATTATCTCCGTATAACTTCACCCGTCCTACTGAGGAATTGACAGTCCAACATGTCATTATCTCCGTATAACTTCACCCGTCCAACTGAGGAATTGGTCAATGTTGTAATTGTATTTAAGAATATACGCAATTTGCTGGCATTTATAAAATCAGGAGACAATTTCTTCCATTCAGTCATTGCCCTTTGTGTGAGCGAATACGTTCTGATATATAATATACACTGGTCCCTCATTAACGTTACCTCTTGCCGTATATAGTTCTTCTTTCTTAAATGATGAAAACATACTCCAATCAAACTTTCATAACTACGCAATATATTGGCAGTTTCTATTAAATCTCTGTCCTTGTCACTCGGATATAATTATTAAACCAACATCGTTTACGCATGTTTTCGCAAATAGTTATGTCGCGTCTGAAATGACGATGTGATGAAAAATGTAAAACAAAAGTTCAAGGACTATCGCGTTTGGGGTGGGACGAAGAGTCCAAATAACAGACGACATTTGCCTTGCTGTACATTTGTGTTGGTGATTCTGATTCGCTACAAAAAAGACTGCTGCCATTCGCACGTGACCTCGAGTTAAGCATACCAATGGTCCGATTTCGACACCACGATTACATTGATGACATTAGGTCAACACGCAAGTATAACCGGGTCGGTAGGTGAGATTGTGTGGTACATTCAAGGAGTTGATCCATTGGCTCTATCGCGGACGTCAAGCCAGAGATTAACGCCTAGTCACCAATCTTCACCGGTCTAATTTTGGAAATGTTTTATCCTTTGAGTGAGTCGACACAATTCAAGGACGTTTCAGATATAAGTCTTCACTCTTTAGTTGTATGTTCTTACTGTTGAATCATCTTTTACCTTTTCAACAGATGTTCCAAGCTATTACGGTGAATTCCATTTCGCGATGTATCAATTTTCAACTTACCAATTTATGTGCGAAGCTATGTCCCGCTCGTCGAGATGGAACAGCCAAAGTGACGTGTGCTAGGATCAAAGGGACAAAAGAAGATTATTTTCAAGGATATCCATGATTCTCTCAATTGTATTTGTTTTTTCTAATAATGTTTCCATTGTCACAATAGAATCATATCATGTTTCGAAGAAACGTCACGAGTAACGCCGAAGGTATATTACCTTTCTAGTAGAGTAAGCACATCTCTCAGGGTTGGATTCACGGTCAGTGGGTTTTGCTGCAGTCGGATTCTCAGTAATCTGCAACGGAGCACCTCCCCATACGAGGTCATCACTCGGCGGGACTGGGGCAACAGCTTGTGGTTCCTGCCAATTTGTAAATAAATCTCGAGCGAAGACAGAGATACGGATGGTAATGTCCGTCGACGGTATCGCTCGCAAGCCTTTAACGTAGGTAACGGAGCCATTACGATAACACTCCATCGAAGTTGACGTGTCTTCCTCTTCTACTATCGGTGGTGTCTGATTCAGGGCGAAGTACTTTGAATAGTTCACGTTTTGTGTTTTCCGTTAAAAAGCAAATTCGTGCGGATTTTCGGCGTGCAATACAATGCGTTAATTTTCCTATTGATGTTACCCATGTGTGTCATTAGTAATCTTACGCAAATGTTGTGCGTAATGTTTGTAATTACTAACATAATATATGAAATGAGATACATCATGTTGTCTCCTTAATCATTGCACATATATTTACTAGTGCGCTGTACTTCCAATAAATTGTTGATTTGTCTGTTTGTTTGTGTGCGTGCGTGTGTGTGTGTGTGTGTGTGTGTGTGTGTGTGTGTGTGTGTGTGTGTGTGTGTGTGCGCGCGTGTATGTGTGTGTGTGCGTGTGTGTGTGTGTGTGCGTGCGTGCGTGTATGGTATGTATGTATGTATGTACAGCGTGTATGTATGTATGTATGTATGTATGCGCGTGTGTGCATATATATATAAAGGAATCATAGGATATTGTAAATAATTATATATCAGTTATTATATTAAAAACACTTTATAATATATATATATATATTATATATATTATGTACATAAGTATAAACACTTATAAAATACTAACTAAAGTATGTATTACTACTACGCGCTTCCAAAATAATTAGCGCCTCCTTTGAGCTATGTTTACTAATAATTTAGGCTTCGCTGCGTTACTATCAGACTGCGTACTACAACTTAATCAAACAGAAGGCCTACAGCTGCTTTCTATCTACATAGTTACAGTAAATAGCCCTGAAGAAGAATATACAAAGAACACAAAAGGATTATGACATTTCGTTATGATGTACTGTAGTTGTTGTACCTCCAATTGACTTCATCTATCGACCTGCCATTTCCTCGCAGAGTCTATCCCAGCGTGGCTTGTCTTTTGCAGTGAAGTAGCAGGACCGGCAGACTTAGGCAGTATGTTGTCGAACCAGCTTTTCTTCGGGCAATCCCATCTTCTCGAACCCTCGTCTTGCGTTATGGTATTTGAGATTATGTTTTGCTGAATTATATTGACATGTCATGAGGATTTGCGTTCTTGCACTGTTGACAATAGTTGTTGTTTGAAATATTCGCTTGTTTTATTTTTGATGTAGTACACTAAAACCTCGCTTTATGATCATCTTGGTAATACAGCCACCTCACAATTAAGGTCACCATACAACGTTTCTGCCGCCAACGTCCAGCTCTTGCAACCAGAAAAGATAATGGATCATTTGACTGTTGCATGCACGCGTGCGTGCAAGCGTGACTGTATGTTATAGATGACCGGTGTTTGCGCCAGTGTGTTGGATGTGACCGGCGCTAGTGGCAGTGGCCACCTATACACACCTAACACACGTCGACAAGTTCCTGTCGCGGATTGCCGTGATGTTGATGGCTATGAAAGCTGTCGTATCGATGTGCTCGATGCAAATCGAACTAAGGAAAACACGAACGCCTCAACAGTCCCGAATCAAAGCTGCATTGACCGACCGCGTCGATCTATTGTCGATGTATTGTTAATGTGTCAACCAGTGCTCGTTGATCGGCTCGTAGATCGGTGTTGATACAGCTGTCGTGGTTCACAGCTGTAACCTTCGTTACCACTCTCACGCCTTGCCTGATATCTCCCTGATTTACAACGCTGCTTATACAATTATTAGCTATCAAACCGCGGCCAGTCCTCGATTACGCGCTATTCCAAAATAATGTTTGCACTGACGCTGGCCAACAATAAATATGTTTACGAGAGGAACTTCTCGCTTTATCCATACCATGGATGTCCCACTGACGCGGTCTTCTGGCGGACTTTCACATCGAGGCTAATCCAATAAAGGAAAAGCGATCGGCGTGTCGAGGAAGTGCACACTCTTCGACGATTAATCACAGTTAAATCACTTATTGATAATGTTATGGGTGGATGTGTTGTTTCTGTTGCTGTACAGAGATCCGCCTTTGCTGACGTCGAGCCAAATACTGCTGTCACTGTCGTCTGTCATTGGCGTCCGAATGTACTTAAAGAAAGGTTTAACAGTAGTTGTCATCTAAAACAAAACCGATATAACATGTGAACATGGAGTCGATATTCCAGTGAGTTGTATAACCGCCCATATCAAGGTACATGCAGTTTGTACTTTAAAGCATAGTCATTCTATTAGCTTTGATAACATCAGTTGATATTCTGTTCCATTAATGTATTATCTTATGTGAACAAAATTAATATCAAATTACACTGTTCCTTTAGAAAAGCTATTTATTATCCTATAGTAATTTTATCTTCCAAACTGGTAAAACAAATATGTTATCAATATTGCATAACCATATGTGTTAAACTGCTATCTGATCTCACCTTAATCTCCTACCTAGTGTTGATAAACCATATTATGTGAGGCGCTTTGCATAAGAAAGATCTCTCAGTCATTGAATTAGCTTAGCTGGTGTCCTTTGTGTTTTTGTTCTACCATATCTTTCATCCTTCTTACGATTTGGCGTTCAAGCTTATATGCAATATTCTAAATTAAACCGAATTATACATTTATGCAACTGTGTCAGTGACTGGCTGAGTTTTGTGTGTTATGTTTCTAATAGTCAACCCAGGAATGTGATTACCTGCTCCAGAATTCTGCGTTTCGACATTTACTTTACCCAAAGTTGAATGACATCTGCCATTTTATAAGCCATTTGACTAATTTGTGAAGATCGTCTTATATATTTGGTTTATTCTCATCACGTGTAATCGTTTGTGTCGATCACAGTTTTACTACTTTAGTTATTTATGTTCTATTTCAAGTATATATTAGAATGCTATAGGTCATATTACTGATCCTTCTGGTACTCTCCTAAAACTGATTTCCAATTGTAAACCGACCGCTTCTCATCTACTTCTAGCCGCGGTCTTATGTCAGTCTGTCATTTGTCTACCCTGTCGATTATACCATCCCCTACACCATGTGTTTCTTATTTTCATAACATGTGTTTCTTATTTTCACAACATATTTGTTGTGGTACTTTGTCCAACATTTTCGGAAAATTTAAGTACCTGTGACATCACATCTACCCACTTAGTGATTACTTCTGAAACAAGCATCACACTAAGCTTGTTCTTTAGCTCTCTTTAACGAAACCACGGTGACATGGATGTACTCATAAAGTTATACAAAAAAGGAAATCCTCCATAATATCCTTTCTAATAATTTACAAACCATCGACGTTAAATAAATTTGTTGTTAATTGTATAATTTAGGTCTCGGACCGTTTTTAGATCAAAGGAAACTATTTGCTTCTTTCTATGCGAAATAAACATGGTCCATTTTCATTTACTAGAACAGTGGCGCCACATGGTGGACTGTGACACACATAATTCTCGTTGCCGATAAGATAGGACTGGCGTATTTTGTAGGTCGAATACGTTAATTTGGAGGCAGTGTAAGTGCATCTCGTCCTACGTACTCGCCTATTTCTATGTTCATTCGCCTTCTTGGACCAGTAGTCTCTGGTCTACCAATTGGCGATGTATGTAAAAACATAAAGGTAATTATTTAAAGTTGTTTACTTTTTTCAGTGGACAAGTTGAATGGCGAGACATTCTACAAAGGGTGCCCCGTAGCTTTACGTTCGATATACCACAAAATTGTTATGGTTTGCATAAGATGACGTAATTGGTGACGTATTTAAACTTAGTTCCTCCTGTTCCTTTCGGAACATCGGGCGACGAGGTTCGTCCATCTGGTACGGTCATTTGCAACTATTTTTGGCCTCATTCCACGTGATTCCCATTTCCGCCAAGTCTTCTATAAATGTCTTGCGCCATGTTTTAGTCGGTCTTCCTCTTTTCCTGTTACCACCTTCTGGGACCCACTCCATCGCTACAGGTGCAAGTCTCTCCCTCGGTAGACGTCTCTCCCTCCGTAGACGTAGCACATGCTCAACAAGTCTTCTTCATCTATACTGTCATGTAGTCTCTCCAGACCTGCCCTCCTCATCACTTATCCATTGGTGATGTGTTCTCTCCATGATATGCCCAATATGAACCGAAAGCATCACCGGTGGAAGATGTCCAATTTTTTTATATGCTCACCCTAGTCGTCCACGTCTCACAGGCATGTATCCCTGTTGGTATTACAATTGACATGTAATTATATCCTTTCTTATGGTGGCACTGAACCATATAGGACGTAGTCTTTGTAACACTGTTGAGGCCTTCACTCATACATCTACTTCCGCGTCACTCTCACTAGAGATACAGCTTCCAAGGTAGGGTAAGTTCTCGACACACTGCAGGTCATGCTGACCGATCGCAATGTGGGGGTAAGTCCATTACCAACTGACAACGTTTATATCTTCTCCCAGCTGATTCATCATCCGACACTCACCCTGTTATCGTTCATGTTATTGGTTATCTCTTGCAGGCTCTCCGGCATGTGGCTGAATAGTGCAATGTCATCAGCAAAGTCTAGGTCTGTCAACCAAGTACTTACCCACTTAACGCCAAATTTCTAACCATCCATCGACTTCCTCATGATGAATTCAATAACAACAACCAATAGGAAGGGGACAGGATGCATCCTTGACGCACACCTGTCTCTACATTGAACATGTCTGTGTAACCACCGTTGAGCTTGACGCAGCAGCTGGTATTTCGGAATAGCGAGTTGAACATGTTTATATATGTGTTTGGCAGTTTCACGATTTTCCACAACGATTTCGGTGTAACCTACACTGTCGAAAGCCTTCTTAGTCGTTGAAGTCGACTAGAAGAGATTTCTGAAAAATCTTTGTTTTGCTCAATGATGTTTAGTAATGTGATGATCTGTTCATCTTCCGCTTCGAAAACCAACTTGCTCCTCCCGACGATGTCGGTAGTCAACTGTTGTCTTCAACCTGTTGAGGATCACGCAGAACACCGTTCCAACCACTGACATCAATGTTATTCCTTGCCAGTTGTTAAAGTCGGTAATGTTATGATCACTCCAATCGCCCGGGTCTTCCTCCTCGCACCAGGTCGCATTGAAGAAGTAAGTTAACTCATCTACAACCCCGTCCTTCTCGTGTTTCAATAGTTCGGCCGTCATTTCATCGAGCCCCGCTACTTTGTTATTCTTTAGGCTGTCGATGGCTTTGGAGACTTTCGCCTTGGTGATGTCATCAGTGGTGACATCTAGCTGTTCTGTGTTTGGTTCCTGCTCGAAGTCGAAGAGTGTGGCAGGTGTTGGTTGATTTAACACTTCTGGGAAGTGCTCGATCCACCTCCTGGGTTGCTCCTCGCTTGCTAGAAGCGTCCTGCTGTCTTTACTCTTTATTGGTATGTTGGACTTGTCTTTTGTGCTTGTTAGGTCTCTCACAATTCTCTACAGCGTCTTCGAGTCATTCCGTGTTGCTGCTGTTTACGCTTCGTTGTCTTTCTCTTCTAACCATTTACTCCTTTCATTTCGTTTCATGGGTAAGCTAGTATGTAATTGTATGCTAGTATGTATTTGTATGCTACCCTCGGATCATTGTACGTGCTACTTCTTCGAGGCGCTCAAGTCCGCTCACCTCTTTCTGTTTGTATTCTCCTCCTTGGAATACTGGCCTCTGAATTGCTAACTGGCGATGTACTTCGGAAAACATAATGCTAGTTATTAAGAGTTATTTACTTACGTGTTTCTGATATGTTATGCTCTTCTGAAGAGCGTTTTTCAGAAGGGCATTTTTCCTTTTTGAGAGTATTGAGTGATGATCAGTTTACATAATAGTGCCGGGGAAAACAAATGGTGTGTTGCCAGTTAAAATTAATCCGATACACAGTGTTCTACATAACGAAATGCCAAAAGAAAATGCGTAAAGACCGTTACGTCTACACTATTCTTGCCTTTAAAAAGTTAATTGAATAACCATGTAACATGGGGAATTGCACCCTTGGTTTGTACAAATGACAATGTGAAGGTGAAGGTGTTTTATTTCGGAATTGTATAATACCGAAGATAAGTGAAGGTATACAGAGTTATAACAGAAACAGTATAATTTGAATCACTGGTCGCTGCCAACCACTGATAATGGTAAACTGAATTGTCGCAGATACAACGTGCAGTTAATAACTATAAGCCGACAGTTAATGCACTCACATAAATAATAAGTAACAGTAGTAACAAGGTTGGTAGACCAACAAATGTAAGATAAGATAAGATAATGCATTATTGTCTAAACTATAGAGTTGAGAAATTTGTCTCGGGTGAGAACAGACATGACTGCGATATTTACATAAAAACCATAAAACCATTCGATAAAAACAGCAGATAAGTAATACATGCATATACATTACTTATTCTAAAACGACAAGTGACACTGTGGCTGCAGGCATCATGAATTAAGTTGTTTAATGGACAGTGGCACGAATGAGTGTCTGTATCTATTAAGCCTGCACCGAGGAGTTATATAACGTCTGCCAGATGGCAGGAAATTCATTATGCAGAACATGTTTAGTATCATACATAATCTTGACTGACTGCCTTCTTAGTGTATGTTCAAAAAAATCTCATGAAGGGAGATCATGGGAGATGTAGAACCTGTGATTTTCATGGCAGTTCTCATCAATCGAGAAAGCTGTGATTATAACTGAACAGACAGATTGCCAAACCAAGCAGTAATCTCATAGCGCAGTATGCTTTCAATAATGGAGCGATAAAAAAACAAGTATTTTCTCATCGACCCCGAAAGCTCTCAGTCCGCGGAGAAAGTACAACCGCTGGTGGACTTCGGAGCACACACTGTGAACATGAACATTCCAGCTAAGTTTGTTATCAAAATAGACACCTAGGTATTTGTACTGACTGACCTGGGCAGTTTCTTCACCATGGATAACAACAGGCAAGTGATCGGCAACAATACATTTAGCATCAAAAACCATCTCTTGAGTCTTGTTGACTTTGAGTTTGAGGTGGTTGTTGTCACACCAATGTGCAGAGCTTTCAATTTCAGACATGTATATACTGATGTCAGAATCAACATGTAACAGACCAGGAATAACCGAGTCATCAGATATGTTGAGTTGTTAGTACTGCTGCTGGTACAGTCATTTGTATACATAGTATACAAAATCGGCGAACTGACACAACCTTGGGGTGCACTGGTATTTGTTACCACAGTTTGGGAAAGGGTCTGATTTACCTCAACAAGCTGCATTCTGTCTGTTAGAAACGAACGATACCACTTGATATGATATATGGATTGACATTCATTTGTTTCAGCTTAGTGAACATAATGTGAGGTTGGGTAAGATTGAACGCCGAGCTAAAGTCTATGAACAATAGTCTAGCATAAGCCGTGTTTCAAAATTAAATGGACAACAATGTTGACAGCGTCATCTGTTTCTCTGCCATGCCTGTAGGCAAATTTAAATGGGTCAAGATAGTCCTGAACGGCTAGCTGCAGTTTACGAGCCACTATTCGTTCCAAACAGGTCATGACAATTGGACTTTGCAACAGGTATGTAATCATTGTTTTCTTTTGGGCGAATTTTCTTTGGTACAGGAGTAATATGTGAGGTTTTCCAGAGTATTGGTACCATGTGGCTATCGACAGAAAGTTGGAATATGGGACACCAAGCTGGTGCAAGCTCTTCATCATATGTTTTCAATAAAAAAGCCAGACCAGTTGTTTTTCTACTATATACATGTTAGAAGACTTTGGTGACATCATCTACATCACTTTCAAACCTATCGGCATTACTGACAAACACATCACTGAGCACAGAATCACATCTACTGGGAAAGTCCTGAGTATCAAACCGTCTGTAGAAATCATTTATTTCATCAGCAAAAGCCTGTTCATTTGTGGTGTGTATTGGTTTCCTACAGTTCATGTTTATGGCCGACTTCATTGTATCCCACATTGTTCCATTGTCATGCAATTAAAATGTTTTTCCATTTTATCTTTTTAGTGTTGTTTTTCCTCTCTCAGTTTGAGAGAGGAAAGACAACACTACAACATTTGTTTTTCTTTTCACATACATATAACAATAATGCAGATTGCAGAAGAACAAATCGAGTAATAAAAACGTAATATGTTGTAGTAGTATTTTCATAAACCGTTTAAAACTATAATAAATAGTAAAAAAACACAAAAGTGATAACACATTTAATACGGTGTAGCATCTTCATAAACATAGTGTTTAAGACACATGACGTTAGAGAAGATACGAAGCTGGTAATGTTAGGTTTATTTTGAATGTCAGGCGAAATATTATTCCATGCTATCGGCCCATTACATAATAAACTATTTGATGATCGTAGGGTAGAAGTGCTGATTGGACGAATATGTCTAAGTTGCCTTGTGTCATGATTGTGAACATCACACGTTAGTGTAAAAGTATTAGGTAACAACACTGGCAGATTGTTATGACAATAATTATACATAAAGTTCGCAATTTCTGTTTCATAAGTATCTTTCAATTTTAGTACATTTAACCATGTGAACAGGGGATGAGTATGCTCATGGAAACCAATTCGAAGAATACTACGAACAATTGTTTCGGCATAATGAAAAATTTCTTTTATGTGTAGATCCCAAAGAATTATTACATATGTCAAATATGGATATACTAATGTAAAGTAAATTGTCTTTAGGGATGCTATAAAAAGAAAGCGATTCACTTTATTTATAACATATAAAGCACTTGAACGGTAGGTGAATTATCTGATCTGACATCTTTAACGTGATTTGTTCACTAAATAGATGTCGTGACCTAGAAAACAACATAATTATATTTTGATTTAGATACATTTAATGCGAGCTTATATTAATAATAATAATAATAAATTACTTCTAACGCGCCAATATCCTCAGACCGTCCGAGCTCAGAGGCGCACCAAAACCAAAGGATTAAGCATTCTCGTACTCATGTGCTAGGCAAAAGTCGTCAACAAATGGATGGATGTACTAGGAAGCTAGGGGGGATAGGCGATATTGAAAAGACAGGTTTTCAGGTGACGACGAAATGTAACAATATTTTCTGCTGGTTTAACATTTTCGGGAAGCGAATTCCATATAGTTGGCGCGGCAACTAAACAAGCTCGAGTTTGTCTTAACTCTTGGAACAGATAGCAACTTTGAACTAGGCGACCGAAGTTGTCTGGCTTGTCTAGTTGGTATGAGCATTGAGTGTAAATAACTAGGTTGTTTGGATGAAAGGGCTTGGTAGGTGATTGTACAGATCTTAAACATAATGCGATATCGCACGGGGAGCCAATGCAGTGATTTTAGAAGTGGCACTGATCGGGAGAATCGAGGAGATTGTGTAACTACCCTTGCTAAACAATGTTGGACACCTTGTAGTTTTGCAATATCCTTGATAGCAATATTATGAAGGAGGGAATTGCAATAATCTAATCTGCTGCTACCAAGAGCTGTTGCGATAGTCTTGGCGACAGAAAGCGACATATGTCGGCGAATGCGGCGAAGATCACGGATATGATAAAAACAGCAACGGCACGTTTTGGATGTGTTGTCTGAAATTTAAGTTGCAATCAAAGATCACTCCTAGATTCCGTACTGATGCTGCTGGTGTAATATTTTGACTCAGGATGCAAGTTGGAAAAAAGTAATTAAATTTACCTCGCTGCATTGGAGTACCAGTGATGAGAAATTCAGTTTTGTCTGCATTTAACTTTAATTTGCTGTCGGTTATTCATAAGAAGACATCTTGGAGACAATCGTTGAGTCGGTTTAGGGAGTGATTTGTATCGGGTGTGGCCAAGGAAATGTAGATCTGTGTGTCATCTGCATAAAGGTGATGATCCAAGTTATGACTTTGGGTTACAGAGCTGAATGGCGTAGTGTAGAGAGTAAAAAGTAAAGACCCAAGAACAGAAAATAAGTATCTATATTTATATATTGATGTATATTGGTTAGTTATGAAGAAAACCAGGTCAGAGCTGTGCCAGATATGCCATACCACATTGATAAACGTTTGACAAGAGTGTTGTGATCAATGGTATCAAAGGCGGCAGACAGATCATGCTAGGTAAATCCAGTTATTTTGCCTTTATCATTGTTTAATATAACATCATTGTGTACTTTTAGGAGAGCAGTCTCTGTAGAATGAAATTTTTGATTGTAGCACACTGGATAAACAAGTTGAGCTGATATGACACATTAGACGGCTTGCTGCGACTTTCTCAAGTATCTTTGAAATAAAGCTAAGATTAGAAATTGGCCTGTAATTTTTGAAATTATCTTTTGGCAGAGAAGCCTTTTTGAGAACAGGATTTACATGTGCATGTTTAAAATCATCTGGAAATGTACCCGAACTCAGTGATAAATTTGTCATATTTGTTCCAAGTAAAGAGTCAAAACATGCTTTTAGTAGTATGGTTGGTAATGGATCGAGGTCGCATGACTTATTTGGGGAGGACATTATTATTGTTCTCATTTCATCAACAGTGGCTGGCTCAAACAATACAAGTGGAAAATTTACTTATGGGGGTCCACATTTACAGTACTTAAAATGTGACATGGAAAAGCAGAACATATAAGACTGATTTTATCTTTGAAATTACTAGAAAACGAGTCACACAGAGATTTGGGGGCCGTCTGTGTAAAATATGATTTATGCAGTTCCATAGCTGGCGTGGGTTATTAGAGTTACTCGAGACCATGTTTGTGTAATAATTGGATTTAGCTTTGGCCATTTGTCTGTTGCAGTAGTGACACTGTTTAGAATATCGTGATATGTCCAAAGGCGAGCGTGATTTGCGCCATACACGGTCAAGATAGCGCCGGCGGTTTTTAGATTGTAAAATTTCATGAGTCATCCATGGATCATGTGGCTTTTGTGACACAGATTTAGATCTCAGGGGTGCATGTTTATTAAGTAAATCTTTGAGTACTTGACAGTACTGTCGACACAGATCTGATAGATGTTCTTTGGGGTTACTGATGAGGTCAGATTTAAGGATGTCCGTCATCAATGCAGCAATGTCAATCTTATGGATCGGTCGGTAAAACACACTGTGTTTGGACTCTACGGGAATTCTAGGAACTTTGAGATCAGCAATGACAGTGTGGTGGTCTGATAAACCATCTGAAGCCGTATGTGTCTGAATATTGTTACAATTTGGGTGATTAAGAGATCGAGCCAGTGGTCATGTATGTGTTTTGATAAGGTAGCGTGTTGTTTCATGTCATAGGATGCCAGAATGTCATTAAATGTACTTGTTGTTGATGAAGGTGTGTCCAGATGAAGATTAAAATCACCGAGTATATAAAATTCTGAATAAATAGTTGCCAGATTTTCAAGTAGATCCTGGAATTCTTCAAAGAAATGGGCAGGGTGTCCTGGAGGGCGATAAATGCATACAAAATAAGCAAAGAAAGATTAATCGGAAATTTCGGCACAGATGGCCTCCAAGCTGATTTGAATACAAATTAAATTTGAACAGTTTTGAGATGTGAAATCCAACACCACCACCTCGCTTTGGAAGGAGAAATGTCAGCAATGCATGCAGCTGCGTCACGTGGTCTGAGCCAGGTTTCAGTGACAGCAAGGATGTCTATTGTCTTGGAGGTTAATAAATCGGTAAGCGAGGCTGTTTTGTCTGGAATAGATCGAACGTTAGTGGTGGCCACTCGAATGTTGCGCCTGATAGCAGGTCCAGGATTTAGTCTTACATCTCCTGCTAGTAGTAAGATAATTGCCAATTTAAATGTTGGCTTAGTGCGAGGGATTGGCAGTAACTTTATATTAAAGCGAGGATTAAGACATGGCAAACTGTGTAGATATGACAACTAATCTTGTGTTCTCATGTACTGAGAAACTGTTGAAATGACAGCCGACCGTTGGGGACTAAGAGGCTTGCACAACATAAAATCATGACCTCTCGAAGCAGCAGAACAGGATAAAAAAATAAAACACACAATAAAAATGCTGGTGACATTATTTGGTGACAGTGTACTTTCCTCAAAATGGTGAAGTAGAAATAATGTCTCATAAAATAATAACTAACTGAAAATAATAAAACGGTATAATTGTACTAAAAATAAATATCTATGTTATAAAAAGTGGGTTGACGATAATCAATGACAATATTACAGGTCGTATGAAAGTCCTCACTCAGCAGGCCTGTGCAAAGTGACAAGACGTTTAGTGCCCGTGCAAAGAACAGTCAGAGGTCTTCACACCCAGGGCGATTATAGGTATAAAAGAACGTCTTGTTGAAAAGACCTGTTAGTATATAGTTTATAAGGGGACTGCCCCTGTCTTGGTACGTTGTGTACATAAGCCTGCTGGCGCGAAAATCAAATCGACCTGTATTATCGCCCAGATTATTTAAGTACAAGATTAAACAGCGTTGGTGGTAACAATTTATAATATTATAATGTTTGTTTATGCAAACAGTGCAATACGTTGACACTAATTCTACACAAGTGTCACAGAATGAAACCAGTCGGCTGATACTTGAAGGTCTTTATTCATATCACGTTTAGTAATATGATTTCCATTCATATATATATATATATATATAAATAATGTCACCAGCAAGATGACACCACGATATATCATTTATGTATAAAATAAGTGAAAATGAACCAAAAATAGAGCCCTGCGGCACACCGAATGTGATATTTTGTGGAAGCGATGCACTGTTGCTACAACTTACATATTGTGTTCTGTTTGTAAGATAGCTCCTGAACCATTTAAGGGGGGTACCTCTTATTCCGTAGTTATGTTACTTACGTAATCAAATCTGATGGTCTATGGTATCTGGAATGCCTTACTTAAATCAAGAAATACACTGATGACTGAATATGACTGCACTTACAACATCAGAAACTAATGTAGATGTCACATTTATGGTGGAATGCCTGCCTGCCTGCCTGCCTGCCTGCCTGCCTGCCTGCCTGCCTGCCTGCCTGCCTGCCTGCCTGCCTGCCTGCCTGCCTGCCTGCCTGCCTGCTAGCGTGCGAGAGTGCGTGTGTGTGCGTGCATGCGTGTGTGCGTGCATGCTTTTGTGCGTACGTGCGCACGCGCATGCGTTCGGGTCACACACACACACACACACACAAACACACACACACACATACCACACACACACACACACACACACACACACACACACACTTACACACACACACACACACACACACACACACACACACACACACACACACACACACACACACACACACACACACACACACACACACACACACACACACACACACACACACACACACCATTCATTCTCCTTCTCTCCCATTTCCCTTTCACTCTCCTTCTCCCTCTCCCACTCCCTCTCTCCATCCCTCCCGCCCTTCCCCATTTCACTTTGTAAATGAAGGATGTACGTGCGATGTAGCAACGACCGGTTGGATAGAATGCCAAGCCTCGGATACGTTTTATTGGCATCCCGTACAATTTACAACATTTACGTATGATACGTGACATAATTCACAATGATCATGTCACAGTTACAACAAAACATTGTGTTTAGGTACATCGCGGGTATATAACAATGGAAATATGCAAATACATAATCTTCATCAGTTATTGACCAAATTAGGTATATTATCGTTATCACAAGTTTTCAAATTCTATTAAATCCATTGACCGTCACTTCCATCGTTGGTGGCAAGATAATCTACAAGGTGTTATTAAAGTGGTCAGACTGTACATCGCACACGCGAAATATTTGACATGCTTTCTACTGTATGCCATAAAGAGTCGTTGGAAGTATCGGTTAAACTACTACATTAACGTAAACCTGTTGCTTTGGCTAAACGGTTTTTTTTCGGAAAAAAAATTAAGACATACATAGGTTGAAAGGATGCTTCTTTTTAAAGACATTTTAAAACCATTTCTAGTGTTCTTGCAATGGATCTGCTTAACAGCTAGTGTTATTGCACTACCTTAACATCCACTACTAATATAGTTAAATGTCACAATGTCGTCGATGTTGTTAGTTCCGCCATGTCTCTCTCGAGGAGAACACGCTCTCCATCTATGACATCAACTTGTGATAACGCGATCACGGTTACTGTGTGGCATCGTGCCACTCTCGAAGCTAAGCAAGTGACTTTCTTGTGACGTTCAGAAGCAAGGCATCTCTGAACAGCTCATTGTGCCGGTTCCTCCAATGTCACAACGGAACTCAATAACCTTGTATACCTCCCGACGGAAACAATACAGCCGTGTAATTCATTCTATGCGGTCAAGCATTTGTAGAATGTTGCGGTGTGCTTAAGAAAAATTATCCGGATCGGAGTCTTGTAGTCCACAATAACGCCGAAGTCACGGCCATTCAAGCATACGCTATTCCCAACCGTTAGCGCATTTGTCCTTGTTTGCCTTCGATGTTATGTTGCTCGTTGCTTTGTGCTGTTCGCCTGTCTTCTTCTGTCCGACTGGAGGTGGTGTGGTGTTGCCGTTTCCGTTGGTCTCCGTCTCTGTGTCGTACAGGTCGGAGTCGAACGACGAGTCAAAGATCTCCTCGATCTTCGAGTCGAGCGAGCCCTGCTTGAAGTGGACGCGATTCGGCTTGGAGGAGAGCGCGATGTTCAGGTCGAGACTGTACTGCTTGCTATGGTCCTTCAGGCGTTTGCGCGGCGACAGGCGGATGGGGCGGCCGTTGAAGTCGACGACGCCCTGCTCGATGTGCCGGGCATATCGCTCGATGATGATCTTCGTGTCGAACAGCGCCGCGAAACTTCCGTTGATCACCTTCGGCGACATTGGCACGTTGCTGAGGATGAGACTCATGCCGAACTCCTTCTTCGTCGTCATGCTCTTCCTCCGCAGCTGGCCGACGGCTGACACCGTGGTCAGCCTCTCCTTCAGCACGGCGGGTTCCTTCTGGAGCTCCTCCTCTTCCTCCTCCTCTGTCTCCTGCTCCGGCTCCTCACTGACACGGCAGGCGATGGCTGTTGCCATCTGTTGGATGGTGCGCCAGTCCTGCTCGATGTCCTCATCGGTTGTATACATCGATGTCACCGTGAAGCGGATGACGTATTTGCCCTTCAGAGCCGCCGGCACCATGTGAACCTTGCCAGACCGGTTCAGTTCCTTAAGTAGTATTTCCGTCAGGATATTCTCTCCCTGGAGAAATCAAACAGCCTCGGTTAATATAAAGACAAACACAAACTTCGTACAAATTACAACCGAAACACTCACCCCTAAATTGTATAAAGTTACGTGCTGGTATTCTGGGACGGTCACAGTAACATGTTTCATTACGAGTGAACTGTTTTGTGAAGCGTCAACACCGAAATATTTTGGTACATGAAGAAGGACGATGGACTGATTGGAAATTATTATATTAGCTGGAATAGTGACATGGGAAAGTAGCAAACCACGATAAGAATGAGCGAAGGAAATAAACAATTTCGCAGTAAGATTTGCGAAGCGCCGTTTTGAACAGGGTATACAAATTGGAGAAAACAAACATTTATCAAATGTTACCCAAACTTGACTTGTCCATATTTTGCCTTATTAACCGCTACATGACTGCCCTGTGTATGATTGTAACAAAAGTTGTCTTCAACGCGTTTGCATTGACAGAATCTTACCTTGAGTCGGAACACAACCATTCCCAGCAGCCTCTGTGCTGGAATCTCGAATCTTTCGTCGTCACGCACCAGAAATTCGAATTTCTTCGACAGCCGTACGCCCTGCAACCCACATTTGCTATATAACTGAATCACTTATACGCCATTAGGGAAAAAGTAAAGTAAAGGTACGTTCTTGTATAGCGCAGTATCCAGTACTCACGACTGCTTAAAGAGCCTTACATCTTACGCCCTGAAAATACTGTTCATTCGAACACCATATAGCCAGGTATTCAATCTTACAGCTGAGTGAACTGGAGCAACGTAGAGTGAACGAACTTGCCCAAGGTTCGACATCGCAGCGCAGGATTCGATTCTCTCGGTTGAGAGTCCGAAGCTCTATTCACTGCGCCACTGCGCCACTGCGCCACTGCGCTCCACACACTCCCTGTTAGCTAATCACTATAAGGTAATTAAATAACGAGAATAAATTCTATTGTTCCTGCGACGTTTCGAAAATCTGTGCACAGCCTTTCTCAGGGCTGAATGACGAATTTATAGGTATTATGTTATAACAATTAGACTTCCTGGTAAATAAAAGCCATCTTTGCTGAGCGTATGACTCTCTTTCGCTCAACACTGCTTGTCTATGTATGTTGCATAAGTCTCATGAATTCATCTGTGATTTTGGAAGAGCTTTGCCAAAGCATTAAGTTATTCCAATAATACAATAATGCCTACAGCCATTTATGTCAGCGGGCCTTTGTATTATACATAGGCAGCTGGTTTCCATGGGCGACCTGTCTGGCGTGTTTCCTTAATATGATTTTACAGTGCAGTTTGCAAGCTCTCGGCAGTTACTAAGGGCGGTGTCGCACTTACCTTGCGCACGTGGGCCTGAAGTCCAGCGACACCGAAGGAGCGAAGCACGAACCAGAGTTTGAGTGATCGGAACCGACGACTCAGTGGAATTTGCCAATGCTACAACACACCACCGTCAATCGGTGTTCACTTACGTACATGCACACACGTACTACACGATGCACGTAGGCACGCAAACGAACACGCCAAGTACCCATCCACACATATTGACAGACATAAGCACACGCGTACGCGCGTGCGCGTAACACGTGCCATGCATGTACAAAGCAAAAAGAAGGGAAAACGTACAAACAAAGCTTATTGCTTGTCAACATTAAAGTCAAAGTCAACATTCTAGAATCGGTTTCTGTGCACGTGTAATATGGTCCTGTCGTATACCGTGAAAGCTCCTCGTCGCGTTGTCTCCCCCGTCTTGTTGATATAAAATACAGATAACGTTATTCAAGAAATTATTAACTGTTTACTGCATATGAATTAATTATGCATCACTGCATAATGCATTTGTTGTCTCCCCCGTCTTGTTGATATAAAATACAGATAGCGTTATTCAAGAAATTATTAACTGTTTATTGCATATGAATGAATTACGCATCACTGAATAATTCATTTATTAATTTGTTAAACACAAAGTTGAAAACTCACCATGTAGTCTATTGCTGCTCCTGGGGCATCAATAACAGAAAACAACAAGTGATTAGATGAAGCATGTGAGAAGAACGTCAAGCCATCCCCAAAAATATATTTCTTATTTAGAATGCTGGCCGAAATAATATATTTACGTTTGGAGTAACACAGCGGCATCTCCTCCCAGGCACAGAAGTCCATTCGCTCCCTTGGTCCTTTGGCCTCTGGTCAACGAATTGGCAATGCATATCAAAAACTACAACGATAGTTATTCAGACTTATTTACCCATCTTTGCGATACGCTATATTTTCGAGAGGGTCTTTCCGATACCCGAGAGAACTGAGTGGTGATCAATTCTCCAGATGGCGCCAGTATACGTGAGCTTAATATCTTAACCGCAAAAAATACAACATGGCGACCTTTTGAAAAGAGGACTCCTTGCGCTGTGTTAATGCATAGACCAAGATAGTAGTTCATCATTTTGATGCTGCAATTCCTGTCCGAAATGGCCCTATTAACTACTCGCTCTTGTACGTGTTAAGCGGCAGTTCGAGCCGGAGCCACCGTCAAAACCAACTTTTTGAGAGTGATTCAAGAGGTTCTTAGAAACAGATAGCAACAAGAAGGTAGATGGCCCTCTGTCGGCGAATAACTGCACCGCAATAACAGATTTGGTCTTAGCAGGCAACACTAGGGGGCCTAAGCAAGGAGTTGTCTCTTGTAGGGCTACGATCGCCATGTTTCGTTTGTCTTGGTTACTCTACTTACCAGATAAACGCTCGAAAACAAATATACATTGAAACACAATTACTTTGCATGGGTGAATGTTAGCCTCGCTTATCCGACTATGGCTTGCTTTCGTGTACCACCAAGAAGAGAGTCTTGCAGAAAAGACGCATTTGGAATGTGCACTTGAAAAATAAACCGAACATTGAAACAATCATGCCATCTGACGGCAGGTGGTGATTCAAGGTTTCCAATAAAGATTTAAGTATCATAATTATTAAATATCAAAATTAAGTTTTAAAATAATATTACACAAAATAAAAAAATATCATCAGGGAAACGAACATGAACAAATTGAAAAACTAAAGACATCTAAACATGAAACTAGAACGTTAGCACTTCGATAGTGCGATGCTTCAACTACTCTGGACCACATCCAGCATTTGTAAACTGATGTATTTTGATTTGGACATTGTTCATTTGCTTTAGTTCTTCCTTTGTATATATTTCGTTTATTCAGTCTGTTATTCCCGTTTGTGTACACGCAATAAAACACCGATACCAAATCTTTGACCAAAGAAGCTTCCATTCTGCGATATACCACCTAGTCCTAGCGACTAAGCAAGTGCAGAGAAATTAACACTGCACAAATTTCGGTTTATTTTATTGCGTGACTGGTTTCAATATAAATAAAACTTTGAATAGTTTCAAAAATGTAGTATTTACTGATAACATTTCCAAGTGTACTAATTTCCCAAGCGAATGTAATGGACGCAAAAAGTTCTGCAGCCACCTCTAGGTAAACCACGCTAGCCTGTATGTATATTACTTATTTGTAAACTTCCTTTCAAAGTAAGAAATACAACTTAGATACTCCCTGCGCACCAGCGTAATCGTACCCAGATGTATGTTGCTCAATGTATGTCATTTGTTATTTTAAAATAATCGAAGACACCGCCCACGGGCGACGTTATCACAATAACTGTTGTCCTCACAGCTTCCTGAAAATGACGACACTGGATTCGTAGCACTGTCCGTCACAGGATGCGCCAATACAATTAGTCTGTAATGAATCGATTTGTTCATCGTTTGCCAGCACATTGAGTTCTACTTAGGTTAGTTAGCATTCAATCGCGTGTTCACATAAACTCTTACCCGTGTTCTCGTGTCGCAAGTACAACGGCTGCACGTTGAAGGTCCGGTGAAGGGCTCCACTGTTCTTCACCCTGTAGGAACGTTGCACAATTACACCCTACACAATTGACTTATTAATCGTGTGACCTGTTGCCAGGCAAAAACTCCGTCAAATCATCAAAAATGGACGCCGAATACGTGGTGCGTTCATGCATTCCGTCGCATATTTTGTTGAAATTCTAACCACGGAAGTGTTTCTTTGTAACAAAAGCACAAGGCAATTTTTTTAAGTGACAACTGTATGCGGGAATGTTTGATTTATGAGATGTCATGTTGTAATAATATTACAATTCACGTATATAGCCGTTATCAACATTGTTAGCAAATGCAAAGCTTGACGGGGGTCACGCTGGTCACATCAATGTTATTGTCATTTAGTGAAAGTGTGCGTGTGATGTGGGAAACAATTTGGTATCGATGAGGTGACTGCTCGAATGATTTCACAGGTTGCACACGTGTGCAATACAGTCTTGCTGTCATCGCGTTCAAAATTCAACTGTTTTAAACCCGCATGACACCCGATACAGAATATAATCTACATCATTGAGTTTTAGTTAGGCTAAATTCAATCACTAGGAATGTGACATCAATATCAAATGAGACCTTTGCGACGTGCATTCCGCTATATTCATACTCGACCCTTGTCCTTGTCTGTGTCATAGTAGCACAAGTATTCGGACGCGGCCTGCGACATTGTCCGATTACGTGTGTTACTGTACCACCTTCTCACGTGACGTCTACTACCAGACGTCACGTCATGTGCATGTTATTTGAAAAGTGTGAGTTCATTGCGGGAAGCAAGGAGAAATGAAACCGTAAAGCGGTCACCGTCTTACCACATGGCCGTGCAGTCGAAGTGAACCATCATCCATTTGGAAGGGTTAAAGGCGAATGACTGCGCATGCTCGATGCCATTCATGACGTAGCGATATTCGGGGCAGATGAAGGCGGTGCCGGCGTAGGCGGCGTCAATGTGCAGCCAGATATTCTCGTCCTCACCTGCCACAGAGAAGGACAAGGGTCAGTAATTTACTTGCGGGTTCACGATAAAAGAATAGCATGTAATTAATTTGAGACGGCCATTTTGTTTGCACAATTATTTAAAACATAACAATAATAGTAATGTATTTTAAAGCGACAAGTCCAACTTGGTGGATAGATGCGTTGTACAAATAAAATTACACACAAAAGTGCTAAAACTTTTAATATAAGTTACATAGTATAATAACAAATATACAGATACGTTAAATAGTTAATACTACGTATTCTAATAACGTCCATCGCATCGCAGTAAAACAAAGAGGTATACATAAATTAAATTAGCTAAAACAATATATATATATATATAATAACAAATAAAAAGGTGAGTCTTTAAATATGATTTCACGAGGGGCACCGTTATGTTGATTTTCTGAAGACAACGCATAACAGAATTTGACGAAACTCAACAAATTTTATTCTTAGAATATTCAAAATATAAATTTGTTAACAACGATGTATAAGCTGTGCATAACGCATTCTTTACAACGTTGTGAAGTCTTATTAAACCCAAAGCAGTATAGTCAAACAAAACCCAACCTGCCACGTGTTCCAAACGGCTGATGTGTTACGTCGTTAGTATTAGCCTCGGTTTGAGATACTTACATATCGGTCCTAGTTCAGTCAGCTTGTCAAACGCGCATGCGCCTGTTGTACCCAGAGTGGCACAGAGCTGCAAACGAAACGACACTGTGGCAGATGCATCACTGTATACATAAGCATTTTGAAATCCTAATATCGTGCAAAGCTGTGGCGTGTCTGAGTCTACGGAACGGGGTGTCACGGCCCTGTGAAAGTTGCGGGGTAGCTATCCTGAGTATATTGCAGTCATAGTTTTGATATATGAGCCACGGTATCAACATGTGTCTCTCGTGTAAATGTTTGACGGCAATGTGGCATAAGTGGAAATGCGCCCGAGGTGTTGTAAGTGATGACATCTAACAGGTTCAAACTTGCTCAGCATCATCCGGTGACCCAGTATAATGTCTTGTCGGTGTATTGGCATACTAGAGTAGTTTTTTTGATTCACACCAAACGCAGTGCATGGCACATATATGACGTGTCACCTAAGCCAACGAAATCATAACACGACGTTTTTATCAATAGGACGGGAAAGAGCGAAATACGGAAATATGGTAAGGCCGATAGAATGAACTATCGAGTAAAAGAACGAACGACCGATCGATCGAGGGAAAGAACGACCGAGACCGAACGAACGACAGAAGAAATTAACACACGAATGAACGAGGAAACGAAGGAACTAATGACCGGCCGAACAAAGGAACTGTGTTACACTTCACGTCTAGAAAAAAGTACTGCTCATGCAACTAAATTCAGCCATATTCACGCGGATACACACATAAAACGGGATGAGTCCAGCATCGCGATCTTCTATAATGGCGGTGCGCAAGACGTCACCGCGTAGACTCAGTGTGTCGTCAGACTCGAGCAGCCTCAGTTTGACGAGACCAATCAAACCCGCTTTCTCTACTGAGGAGTGCGCCTGCAATACACGGCATCAAACCATACGTGATCACAGGAATGTCTTAGAACGTAGTCTCCAGAAAGAAGTTTACGAATTAAGTTTGTGTGTCGGTTCGTGTGTATGTGAGTAAGTGTGTGTGCGTGACTTGAATGTGTAAGTAAATGTGTGTGTGTGTGTGTGTGTGTGTGTGTGTGTGTGTGTGTGTGTGTGTGTGTGTGTGTGTGTGTGTGTGTGTGTGTGTGTGTGTCTGTCTGTCTGTTCGTGCGTGTGTGAGTAAGTGTGCGTGAGTGGCTTGATTGTGTGAGTAAGTGTGTGTGTGTGTGTGTGTGTGTGTGTGTGTGTGTGTGTGTGTGTGTGTGTGTGTGTGTGTGTGTGTGTGTGTGTGTGTGTCTGTTCGTGTGTGTGAGTAAGTGTGTGTGTGTGTGTGTGTGTGTGTGTGTGTGTGTGTGTGTGTGTGTGTGTGTGTGTTCGTGTGTGTGAGTAAGTGTGCGTGCGTGGCTTGAATGTGTGAGTAAGTGTGTGTGTGTGTGTGCATGTGTGCGTGCGGGCGTACGTGCGTGAATGTGCGTGTGTCAATGTATGTGTGCGAGCGTGCATGCGTGTGTGTGTGATACCCTGTTTAAACATACCTGGTCCGAGCAGTAAGCGACGAGTCTTGCATTGATCTCGGCATCATCTAAGTCTGGATTCATCGCTTTGTATCGTTTGATGATGTCACTTCGCGCCGCTAGGAGCGCGACGAGTGTCGCTTCGCTCGCAGTTGTCTGGAACAAATCAGTCCTACATTGTGCAATAAGTTATATATACGACTATGAATTATGCGGCAGCAGCAGCAGTAGCAATAATAGCAACAACAACAGCAACAACAGTAGCAACATCAACAACCGTTAGTGCCACTGCGACGTAGCGGCCTGCCTTACTGTTGCTGTGGTTGCTGTTGTATACCTGCCAACCCTCACGGATTTTCCGGGAATCTCCCGTTGTGAACCTCCCAGACTCCCGATAAAGAAGGTAATCTCCGGGATTTTCGTTTTAAACCTCCAACAGCATCTCCCACCTCGAATTGTTCAAGTGCTCAAGCTCCGGTTCAGCCCATCCGATATTAATTTCTTTCCGGCACCTATGATCCCGGATTTTGAAACTCAGAAGTCGACATGAATGCTGTTGTTATTTCTACTGTTATTGCTGATATTGTAGTTGCTGCTGTCGCTGCCGCTGCCGCTACCGCTGCCGCTGCTTCTGTCCGAAGACTCACCTGTATGACGCCTCCTCCCATCGTCTGCTCGTTGCTGTGGAGGAAGACCGACGGCAGCCCAATCATCTTGCCGAGCCAGTCCATCACGATCGTCTCCAGCTCCGTGCACGCCGGACTCGACGCCTGTAACACGTCACTTCTGCGTTAACACGTTACTTCTGGGTCACTCGGACGGACGGCATGCACGTATTTGATTTTTGTTATGAAATATTGATGGAACTTATACTATATCCCATTTTCGTAAATGAAACATTTCTTTATAGTTTAGTCTTCTTACAATTCGACAATCACATATCATGTAAACAGATCAGCACGTGAGTCCACTAACTTAGACTGATTCATCCGACTGTTAAAAGCAAGTCCTTCAAAAAAGTTAATGCGTGACCATACAGCGACTTCATGTTCATAATGATAAAGAACTCGACATTCCTTGCTCTAGCATTATTTCACATTGCCTAGCTTATAAGTTTAGGTTATTAGTATTGGTTACCTAAATATTTTGTTGTAGTGAATCTGTGCTAAAATATAAAACAAACAGTTAAACACTTACCCATGTGAAGCCGAGACATCCGATGGCATCAGCCAGCATGTCTCCGAGCAGCGACGGGTAGCTGTTGAGGGCGGGGAAGTAGGCATGCATGTGGGGGCTTTGCCAGTGCGTTATCTGCAACAGAAACCAGTTAGAAAAGCAGGGTAAAAGTAAGTTACTATACAACGCCATATCGAGCACTAAACACGTTACATGTCACAAGTTACACCACAACAAAACTGTCCATTCTAACGCCAATACTACTTCAGTGACGACACAATTTCTACGCGAAAAGGACTTGTTCGTTTGTTTTCACCACTGTCTTTTCCAAGTACTCATTTACACAGCTGAGTGAACTGAGGCAACATCAAATGAATCGATATTTCACATGCTTCGAAACAGCAGCAAGATTATTCGAACTCCGAACATCTTGGATGATTGAATGTTAAATGTTGTAACTTCTACGCGACCACGCCCCACGAGTGAACTGACTGTCGCAACACAAAGCTATGGACGTTCTTCCTCATTCCCCTTCTTAATAATGCTCTGCACTTCTTCCTGTGACCTGAATGTGTCATCGTCTCTGCTCAGTTTGGCAGTCAACCCGCGTCCATCGGCAATAAGTGACCTGTCCAAATCATCCGGCTTCTGTTCTTCCCATTATAACACAAAACCACACAAGTATTTGCAGCTTATGTTCTGAGTATTCTGTCAGTGTCACTATCTCGAGACCACATGTTTATGTTTCTCTGTCTGTCCACCATGACTCCCGCTGCCTTCCCCATGCATTCCCTCCCGCTTGCATCCCCTCTATCTCCCCCCTCCTTCCGTTGTCCAGCCCGCATCACATCTATACTTCTATCTTTTCCAGGTTCATCTTTAGTCCATTGCTTCCACGATCATACCTTCTGCTTCTGACCGTAACACCCATCACACCATTGTCATAATCCATTCTCTCGGGACCTTGTTTGAAGCTTCCTCGTGGTCCGTAAATAGACAATGCCGTGTGACAGCAACAAGTAAGTGAAAACTCGAGGCCATGTACTATCAATAGGTAAACACAACAGGTCGTATAACAAAAACCAATGAGTGATCACATGTCCTTGACACATAACCTAGATACCGGTTGAGCCGTTGCGTCAATAAGCACAATCATCATGAATGTGTTATAAATGTATGCAGGAAGAACTAAACACGGTGTAGGCTGGGACGTTGATCTTAAGAACATTCACCCGCTCGTGTCAAGTGTAGTCGTGCACTGTCCCTGGGCGTTTTGATCATCTATATTATTCTTAATTACCGTTGCTGCGCACATGTATGAACTTTTAGCAGACCATGTTATCAATAGTTTCAAGCTCACGTGATTTGAACGTAGGATGATATTTGTGCAATATTGTCCGTTTGATTGCATTTAAGGTTTGTCAACTACAAACATTATATCACATCTCATGTGCAGCAAATAAAAGTAACGTATCTAATATTGACTTAAACTAATACAAAACAGCAATGCAATAGTATAAATGTAGCAAAATGAAATACAATAAAGTATAATTAGCTTAAGTGACAGGAGTATCGAACACAAACTATAGAACCTTTGATATGTAATAATAGTTAGTGTAATAGAGGATTGTTGATATGTTATAGCTGTCTTGTAAGTACTATTTATTTCCGGCACCAACCGCAATGTTCCTCGTCTACATGAAGATTCGTTCTCCTACCCCTGGCATGATGACGCGCTCGATGTCGTTGAAGATGTCGTTCCATTCTTCCCCTATCACTGGCGCCGCGTCTGGCACGAGCTTCCTCATGTATCCGGGCGATACGTCGGGGAAGACTCGCCGATCACGGATGTTCTCCAGGTAATCGGCGATGTAGTCCACCATCTCCTTCCCTGCAGCAGCCCAACAGTATCCACCTTTCATTGTTGTGTCATAATATCCGCTCTTGCAACAATGAACATTTCTACAGACTCTGTAACCACTGCACGTTAAACTGGCCAATTTGTCAACCCATACAAACTATTACAAAACACACACACAGTCTTTGCTCATGTAATTAGTCGTAATTAATAACACAGGTGTGTTTATTACTTATTGAATCAATATCAACTGAAAATAATTCATTAACATGACAACAGCACAATCGTAGACTTTGCAATAACGGACAATTGTAGCAGTCCTACGAGGTCTCCAGGGGCCACTCTCCGCGTAATTGTGTTTGTGACGGAACGACGGGCCACATGGATGTAGAGGGAAGTGTAGTTCTTGGTGCGCCCCAACGTACACCAAGAAATGTTTTAATATAGTGGCACACGCTTTTGAATTTGAAAAGAAATTGTAGACCTGAAATGATGATAATTGTAGCAAATGTGGCTATTATTTGGTCGGGTTGGTGCGATTAGTGTTAACTGGCGGAAATGCTTTGCTCGAATGGCATATCAAATTGATGGACCTGTAATTCTAACATTGTCGGGGGTTATCTGTCTTTGGTAATTTATTTATTACAAGTCGCTTTGTGCATTCTCCAGATTTGAGGGCATGTTGTCAACGCATGTATGTCTATTGTTTCTTCAATTTCTTCCCCCAGAATAGAATAGAACAGAAAACCCCCGACAATGTTAGAATTACAGGTCCATCAATTTAATATGCCATTCGTGGTTCATTGTTCCAACATTCCACCTGCCACACACCGTTGAATACGACCCACCATGTGGAACGTGGGTCACCTATAAAATATCTACTAAATATACGTTTTGATTTTGCACAGGGGGTCCATGTTCCACAGCAGTAAATGGACCCCTGGGTCCATATACGACGGCGGTCCATTTACAGTCTCTTACCGGCTCTGCCACGGCAACTGGTATTCCCAGAAGGGACACGCTGCAAACGGTTGCATAACAGAATTATCTTGGCGCTGAAACAGCAGTAGCCATCTGTTATATAAATTTGTAGTGCTATTTTAATGCTGTTTTGCTTCTTCTTCTTCTTCCCTTGCTCAATAGGGCCTGTAAGTATCGCGCCTCGTTTTCGATCTGGAATCATCTGGCGATATCGCCTCCATTTACGCAATAATAATAATTGGGATATGGTTTGTTTTTGGTTGTAATCATCGAAGTTGTTTCCTAATCGTGTTTTTTCATCCGGCTTCCGACAGATGATCAGAAGTTGAAGCAGAGGAGAAAACTTGGCCGGTAAGAATGTTCGTGGTAATCGTGCACCTTAACCGAACTGTTATCGCGATTTGACGAGACGTGGTTCATGCCCATGTTAGCGACTTTTACTTTGTTGACAATGACAACTATCCATTCCTTCGCCCAGTACGACATGTTATTGAACTAATGCATACGTTTTGGTGATTGTGTGCATTTAGGCAACTTTTCAGATATAAACGGTTACCGAACTGTTTTTAAATAACAACTTAGAACATTTTAATATTCGCCTGACACCACGTGACCTCCGTAGTATCTGTCCCAGGATAATGCGTCTACGAAGGTATATCATTTTACATGTGTAAAACAACCGACCATGGAATCGGCCCGTGTCAAACAAAACAGTGCAGCAATTGATGTAACACGCGAACCACAGCCAAGGTAAACGAAACATTATACCAGTTCTAGCGATAACCACAACTGCATAATGTTCTTGCGTTTGCCTCTGTATTTAACAACAGGTCATTTTATATTCATTACGTAAACAGTGACCATCTGACCGCCGTAGTGTCCGGTGCAACACGAGCGCTGTCATGCTGTGACGAGAGCGTCGACAGTCGTCAGCCTCGAGGTGGTCTAGGCGACATTGTAGTGACACTCCGCCACTAATCAATGCGACACAATCTAATTACAAGAAATCAACGCCGGGCTAAATTGTGATTTGCAATAACGTGACGAGAACGACAACGACTTCATTGCGTAATTATCACACCGTGTGCGACCTGTCGCTTGTACCACGTACTTCACGTTCACCATTACCACACTATATGTTTAGTGAAGCACGTCTCTATACACGGTACTGGCGCCGGATGGTTGAAACTGTAAAGACATGAACGTCCGAAAATCGTGACACTATCCTAAGAAGTACTCGACTAGTGAAAGCAAACGCAGTAACCGTAGTCGTGGCGGTAGCAAGTAGCTGCAGTAACAATAACATCAACAGTAGCATTAACGGTAACAACAGGAGAAGCAGTAACAGCATGCCCAATCTCTCACTGTGCTACACACCCTACAATATGAAGACCACTTTGCTGTAGTCATAGCATTAACTTTGTATCCCCACCTTCTTCTGTATGCCCACAGAGTGTACATAGAGGTACTTCGCTAGAATCGTTTTGTGTGTACGACCAACTTTACCGGAGTGAAGTAATTTTAATAATACCAAACACTGTTCTGTTACTATCGCTTCGGAGAGGTAATTTTGGATTTGTACCGCGATGTGGGCCAACAGCTAAATGAAGGCCAACTGGAACAACAACCAGCTATGTGTCGAGCAATACCCTCCCCGTGTTCTTCATCTTCGTTCTTCAAGACGCTCACCTACATCCGTTTCCGGTTTGACAGAAACATATTTAACACGAGTCGTCTCCAGGCGAAAGAGCAACGTATCTGTTAGTACAGAATCGAACATGCAGTTCATTGTTATCTGCTTTTGCAAAGCAATAGTACAAAACAAACCATTAGTTCGAAGAAACCCGACGTAAAATTTCAGCGAGCTGCAATATTAAATTTAGCCCGTACCAAATCACTACAGATGGCGCATATCTGAGAGAATGGAGCATTCCGCTAGGTTGGTGAGCCTCATAGTCAACGACATTTTAGTGAAAATAAATTGGCAACAGAATCGTCAGAGCAAGCAGCTTCTTTGGCAGACCTGTGAAACGGGTATGGGCAAAGCCACTCGTTCCTTGCCCTTCCACAAAGTCAATGTATATTATGTTATCCCAACATTATTGCATGTGGCAGAGTCTGGTAGCGTAAACACAATAACTACATGGAACGTTTCTACAAACAGTGCATCCGAATTATAATCAACGTCGGCTGTCAGATCTAAGTCGCCAACAGCGATGTCCTTCAACGAGCTTATACATCCAGCATTGAGTCGGGCCCTCTGCAACATCACCACCTCTTAACAGAGTCACGTAGTCTGTATATCAGCTAATCATATCCCAAAGCAATCTTTGTTGGAGCACTGAAAGGTGTCACACGTGACTGATATGCACCTCTCACGCGATGAAACACATTCTAAAGCGGGTACTAATTACATATGGTATTGATCCTAATTTGTGGGTCCATAAAGTGCAAGGCGGGACAGTTGGCGACCATCCGTTCGTAAAACGGCCTGTGTCTTTGAAGCTAAACATCAGGAAGAAGAAAGAGGACGAAAAATATCCGCGGTCCCGTCATTTCCTACAACAATGTGTAATTGTTGCCCCACTTTTGAAGTTAAGATAGTTAACTGATCCTGACAATTGTAATATAATTGTTGTATACAAAATTACTAGTTGTAACATCAATATATGAACAAAGAACTCAAATCCTCTCAATCTCATACGGACATATTTGAGGAATTTCGCTATATTTCTCGTGAAGGATTGTATCTTCATGGATTATGTCAGTGAGGGATTTTGTCAGTGAAGGGCTATGTCAGTGAGGGGCTATGTCAGTGAGGGAAAATGTCAATGGGGGTTGTGTCAGCAAGAGGTTATGTCAGTGAGGGGCTATGTCAGTGAGGGGCTATGTCAGTGAGGGAAAATGTCAATGGGGGGTTGTGTCAGCAAGAGGTTATGTCAGTGAGGGGCTATGTCAGTGAGGGGCTATTTCAGTGAAGGAAAATGTCAATGAGGGGTTGTGTCAGCAAGAGGTTATGTCAGTGAGGGGCTATGTCAGTGAAGGTTTATATCTGTGAGGGATTATGTCACATACGAGTTATGTCAGTGATGGGTTGTGTTAGTCAGGAGTTATGTTAGTGGAGAGTTTTGTCAGTGAGGAGTTATGTCTTCTACTCAATCTAGTCGTCGAGTCCAACTGTCATCACGTTATTTACTTTCAAAATAAGGCAATCGACACGGGAATGATTTCTCCGTGAAAGCGAGATCATAAATTAATTAATTAAAATAAATTTGGATAATTGTAACTAAGCCGTGTTTTAACGTACATTTCCATTTATGGAGGGTGAAGCCCAACACTGGACCAAGCGAGACGATTGAAGTTCCTGCGCAGTGTGCTTCCCGAAGATGGTCAATGTAATATAAAGATGTCGTCAGCAAAGTGGCAGTTGAAACTGAATATGAAATTGTCTGTCGACTAAATGAATATGGAAATTGCATTAACGTGTTAGGTTCAAACACGTCAACTGCCGAGTTGGATTTGCTGCAGAATTTACACATGATGGGACACGCGATCAAGGTCCCGGCTAGGTTTACAGGTTAGGTGAAATATCCTCAACAACTAGCTACAAACTACGTAAAAGTTAATGACAGAAAGGTTCTAATGTTATTTTGTACCGATATAAAACTACAGACAAATGCACATAATTAGCATCCATTTCAAACGCATTGTAATTGTGTATACTAGCTTGCACCCACTCATGAAGAAACCAACCCAGGACATCAATTATCACAGTTACAGGATTTAGACAATTAGTTGTTTAGATACAGTGGCGGCCTCTAATAGAGAGTGGGTCAACACTCAATTGTCTTAGGTTGGAGAAAGGCCCTTTGGAAAAGCGAAACATATAAAAAATCGTAAGTAAATAACTCTTAATAACTATGTCTGTATTATTTGTAATACATCGCCAGAGGACAATGGGCCAAGAAAACGAATTAACTTATAGAGAGGCGCGTGGACCATAGCGCATCCGACGATATGTTGCACTTAGATAATGCTCAAAGGATACCTAGCGTTTTAACATGTATTAAAAAGGGAATTATGGGTGTATGCTTGTGCGTGCGAGTAACGACAAACATCAGGATTATTGAATAAGTCTCCTTATCGATATTGTGTTAGTATTACTTGTATTGCAGATGGTTCTCAGGATAAGCCCCGTGGTACTTCCACTGAGACTCCTGCGTTCCATTGCATCAAATTGTTTTCTTATTTCCTGTAATAACTTTGCAACATTCGCGTTATTGCAAAGTAAATACAGTTCATTCATCCTATCATTATTTTGTATTGGTTGTAACATAACATTATGGAAAGTCGGAAGACTGTATATAGGCTCCTATATATTGTATGCCGAAGCTGATATATCGTCCCGTTTGTATCGACGGCTTGTATACCGTGCCGGTTTCATTCGCCCCCGTCTAGTCGTTGCTTGTTGACCGTCCTCCAAAAGCCTAATCCGGGGCCGATATTTCATTAATGTGGCGCACGACGTCGGCGCAACGTTCCTGTGGTCGACTGTATCGGATTTCGTCTCATTTGCACACTTCCGGTCTGATGTGGTCAGGCATCGGCGCATTGAGCGTCTTTGCGTTGACGGTCACGAATCGGTCTATGCCGAAACTTCTCACTAATTGGAGTATTGGTCGCAGATTTGTTTTCTCGCCAAATGAGTCCACTTAAAGCGACGACTGGCGGTCGGCGCGTGCCCCTGCATCATCCGGACGTCTCCTCGCCGCATCCGTAATGATGCCCGCTACCTCCGTCGACGGTTCCTCGTCGCATTCAAACCACGTTCGTCTCTCCCACGCGTCGACATAACCACCATTGCGCCGTCATCGAAATGAAGCTGGAACTGCCCCATATGCTACTCCACGTAATCCGCCCTGGTAGGTCAGAGTCTCCGCTATCCAGTCTTCCCGTCAGACATTGCGACAGTCAGTCACGTGCCACCTTTCACCTCTGCGCAGCTCGACAATGTCACCTTGGGTGTGTCGTATTACATGGGGGGGGTCATTACATCAATTAATCCGGGATTTGGTTGATTAGATCTGGAACTGGGCGTGGAATGTATCGAAACCTAATGGCGTTAATCAGTCGTCGTGAGTCGATCCTGTTTGCCGTCTGTCAGCGCTTCGGCCAACCGCTGACACGCTCCGGTACTCCGCACTTCCAGGGCGTCGGGCATTAGCTCTCTCGGCAAAACCCGCTTCCTGATATGTGACTTACACGCGACGCTGACTTCGGCGTAATCACCCAAGTCCGAGTCGTCTTCTGCTTATTCCGCGACTAATCACGGACACTTCGTTACCATGTGCAAGTTAGAGGAATGCGAGTCGACGCACGGCTGCCGTTTGTTCGTCCGTCCGTCCGTCCGTCCGTCCGTCCGTCCGTTCCTTCGTTCGTTCGTTCGTTCCTTCCTTCCTTCCTTCCTCCCTTCCTTCCTTCCTTCTTTTCTTCCTTTTATCGTCCTCTGTTTTCGTTCCTACGAGCCTTCTTTCTTTCGTTCGTTCGTTCGTTCGTTCGTTCATTTATTCCTTTTTTCGTTCGTTCGTTCCTTCCTTCCTTTTGTTCACTTCTTCTTTCCTTCCTTCGTTCCATCGTTCCTCCATTCGTTAGTTCGTTCGTTCCTTTCTTCATTCCTTCTTTCCTTCCTTCCTTCTTTCGTTCTTTCGTTAGTTCGCTTTTTCGTTCGTTCCTTCATTCCTTCCTCCATTCATTCCTTCCTTCTTTCTTTCCTTCTTTCTTTCCTTTCTTCCTTCCTTCTCTCCTTCCTTCGTTTTTTGTATGATCAGTAGAGGATTCCCCAAAACATATTTTCTAACAATCCTGCAATCATATCTTCGCTTCTGACCTCTATGTCCGGATGCGGGCTAAGATGGCCCCCAACAGGATTACATATATTATATGCAATTATCCAAGTGTTATGCGTATTAAGATAGACTTTCTCGATTTCGGCATCTGAGTCAAATATGTCAGAGTCTGTACGTGTATTATTGTAGTTCACTGCTGTTAAGCTAACACATTCCCCAAGTGACATCCTTGTAGAAGACAAGGTTACAAAGCTAATGTCTGTTATAATTATTGTAGCTGCGCCTATCCACCGGTGAACATCAACATTTAATATATGACACACGTTTGCATGTAATAGGAATGGCCTCAATTACGTCATATACGAAACTCAATTACGTCATATACGAAACTCAAACCACTAATAAGAATATGCCACATATATATATATATATATATATATATATATATATATATATTGTTGACATCGGAAACGGATGACAAGGTGGGACGGATTATCTTAATATCACAGGTGTTACAAACAGTTTGGGTCTATAACCAACTAATATTTCTCATGCTAGGGAATTATGGTTTAACATAGAGAAAAATGGAAAGTCAGTAGTCTTCTAAACATATATTTTCCATTCATCTCTTAAAGGGTTGTAGTCAGGATTTTTTCAAAGTGGGTTCGTATTTATCGTGCGGACATAGGTGTCAACCAAACGTGTCGAAGTCTTATCAGAAAGAATTATATTGCATGCACCTTCATTTGTCAAACACATCCAACTGCATTCCTCCCTCAAGTTCATAAACACCCTCCAAATGCAAATGCACTACCTGTCATCCCTCCAACTGCACACTTCCAGGAAAAGGACATCATCGGCCTTCTTCGTGTCAATCTATGGACTAAGGTTGAGTTCATAACACGCAATTTTCCTGGCAACACGGCTTTTGTTTTCAAGAGAAAAGTCCGCAAAAGAGGGTTTCGTGACCTCATGCACCCCGAACCCCTCACCACGGCGCTGTTTTGTCAATATAAATATAAAGGTTAAGATGTTGTTATCTTACCAACAATCAAACATCACAAATAACATGAGAAAATAAATAAAAATCACGCGCGTGAATCTGATTTTCCAGTGAAAGTACTATGAAGACATTGATCGAAAATAATCTTTGTGTGCCCTGTAGCGGGCAAATCGAACATGGGATTTTGAAAAAGTCTTTTTGTGTATCCGGGGTTCTATAGATCCCCAGGTAATCCGCATCAAACACGTTTTGCACTGCCGCCTTGACCAAACGACGGCTTAGGCCATGCATGTCTTTGCTGTGGCGGCATAAAGCATACGTGGGCAGAGATAACATTGTCGTTGGCCCACATCGAGGAAACACGCCTATTGTTAGGATGTCAGATAACATTATACCCAGTGCGAAAGACCAATCAATATATGAATGCGGCAGACTTGCGGGAAAATGTTCATGCCAGATATGGAAGCTCAGTTCCAGCCCTTGACGAGTTCACGATTTAGTTATTGGAGTACGTATAATTAACTTTACACATAACATTATATGTGTATTATTTCTTTATAATAATGTGGACATTCCGTGTTAACTTGCCGTCAATTTTGAAAACATAAGATAATTATTTATGAATGTATATCCTTACTTATTACTCTTTGTACATACTCATAACGTCGTCAGTAAATCTGCTTCATCAAAAGTCACAATAAAAAGTTTTATTTGGTGACAAAATATTTTATTTGGTGATATCGGATTACGTTCGATTTTCTGAGTTTGTGTCTGGAAAAGGCAAATTTATCAAATATCGAAAGTGTGCGACCATTAATAAATAAACTCTTGATAATGTGCGTTCTATTTTGGCTATAGACGCAGCAGCGTTTAAAGCAAGACACGTATAAATTATGGACTAAACTTTGTGTTTGAAAGAATGTAGTTAACAGGCAGACATTGATAATGCTGCTAGCGTGTGCTTCTTTTTTGTTTGTCTCTGCGATCAAATTAACACTTACGCGACCAGAGAATTCCGGCGAAAATGACACATATTTAAATTGGCTTCATTGCCGGTCGTATAATCAATGCGTTTCTAAAATAATGGCAGAAATGCTACATTCATTAGTTTGAATGTTTATAATTATGAGCAAGATTGATAAACATGTGTTGTCCAAATGTCAGCCAAAGCGGATCCCACAATCTATTAATTTAATGATGTATGAAAAATTCGAATAGAATGGCACCTAGAAATGAAACGTGCGTTAGGGTATGACGCATTGTGTGGCTGCAAGAGAACATCTGTCTTGCTGAATGCGTAACCCAACAGGTTGGGTGACGTAACACAGATAATCCAATAAGTTTATGCCTACGGTCTGTGTGTTCACAAGATTCGGTGTCGTAATTGTCATGTGTTCATAGCGACATTGTGACACCATTCACACCGGATATTAGCGCCACTGGGTCCAGAATTTGACAATTGGTCCCCCTGGACTTTACGTGTAAACCCCCGTCAAGGTAATTTTCTAGCGAGCCCTAACAACTATTGTATGTTGTTTGTGCGTATTGCATTCCTTTCAAGGACGCATATGGAAACTACTTCATGCCAAGGTTGAATATAAATAATGTATCACACATGGTGATTATAACCTCTTCTAGTATAATCTGTGGAGATTATAACCACCCCCGTCTGTGATCCATCGAGATTCCATGTGGAGACTGTCACCTATATTCAACTCTAGGAGAGTTTATCATAAGCGTGGAACTGGGGGCTTGAGGGATGATCAGTCCCCACCAATATTTTAGATCGGGGCTGGAGATAGCATTAGCTCCCAAATATTTAGAGCCTGAAAGGTGGGTTTTTTGTGAGCCTCTCAAGTAGGGTGCAATTGGAGGGTTTTTTGAGAGCATGAAAGTGGGTGTTTTATGGCGAGCCTCAATGTGGGTGCAATTGTTTTTTGGGGGAGCCTCTGCTGCCATAATTTCCACCACGTTCCGATGCCAACGTTTATCATCTATCAACGTTGTCAATATTCAGCATTGTATCTGCTCTTTCGGTGCGTATGTGAACAGTTTCCCCATTGTGAATGATGTTGCATGTGCAGACAGATCCACTGTTAATGGTGTATGCGGGTACTGCATGTCCCTTAATAGCTAAACATAGAGATATATGTTGCATGCGAAGACATTAACCATCGTCAACATTGTTTGCGAAAATTGTATCCCCCGTCTATGTTCTATGTGGAGGAACTCTGGCCTGGGCTGTACGCGGATAGGGTTATTTGTGCGTCGGCTATAAACCCCGCCAACAATGTTATGAGAATGTACAACCTGCAACTATAGGGTGTCTGTGGATCTTAGAACGCCTCCATTAGCAAGTGGATACGTAAGTCTCCCTCAACGTTTGCGCATGAAAACTTAGCTATGGTCAGTGGTATTTGATGTGCACATAAAAATTGTTTCTTAACAAAGTAGTTCTCATCTCGTCCTTCGTGGTTGTCTGTAGAGACAGAAATCCTCTGTCTGGTGTCCGTAGATACTGCATTCCTACAAGAGGTTCTTGTCTGGTGATGGCAATCCGTTCAAAACGAATCCCCGCCAAGTTTGTTTTGGGTATTTATGTGTTACCTTCAACGTTATCTACGGATATTGTAATCTCTGTTAATGTGATATTTAACAAGATTTAACAAGATTGCCACCCAGAGAATTAACTCTAGGTGGCAGGTGGACAAGGAAGCCCTTTGGCTTGTCGAGAGTCCAACCCTTTTATCTATGTGTATCCCGCCCTTCTGAGGTATATGTCGATTTTATTTTTAAACATATTCACGCTACTAGCACCCACACAATCAGCAGATAATCTGTTACAATCATTTACATTTACGTGAGGATGATAACCATCTGGTTAAAGTTGTCTTTGGAGAGTTCAGCCGCACCCGTCATTAATGATGAATTTGGACAATTTAACAATCCCTGTTAACACTTAGGCCTACCATTCAGCCGCACCCGTCATTAATGATGAATTTGGAAATTTTACCCATCCCTTTTAACACTTAGGCCTTCATTGAAGATGCAAATTCCCTTTTTGTAATTTTGTAATTTGTAAAACTACCCCGTCTGTGGTTCTGAAGCCCTCGTCAAGCTTGTGAACACTTACCTCTACGGCGATACTCGTTGATATCCATGCTGTGTCGCCAAGTTAAGTCACTTCCAATTTCCACCGCCGTGCTGCGACCGCATCCTCTCCGCGCCTGCTCTTATAGAACGCATGTGTGGTGACGTCACGTTGCTATGGCGTCAAGGTGGAGTGTTCTAAACAAAAGCCCCGCGCTGTAGCCAGGTCTAGCCACACAGCACTGGTGCAAACCTCTGCCACTTTCATTCAACTACATTCTTCGTCTTCTTCTTTTTACATTTAAATGGAATAGTGTGTACAACCATTTTCGTGGGTTAACAATGCTTCCTCAGCTCGGTTGGCAATCGAGAATCCGGATCTTCTAAATAAATGTTTTTGGTCGTTACATCTCATAGTTTGCAAATGTTAATCGCTCAACAAGAATGTAACGCCATCCGCTGAATTTGCCGGTTCGCCCATGGATACTGCGTCGTAGAAATTCCCAAGTACATCCTCCAGATCGTCTTTGGTTAGATTAGTATTTTAGTCGTACGTTTAGCTAATTCGGTGACATAAACACTGGCAAGACAATTGGCAAACTTGTCATGTAAACAAATCGGCCGTGATTTCTAGCTCGGCCGAAGTTTGAAGTTTCCTCTCCTTCAAAACAAAACTCGACAAAGAATTGAAGATGGACAGGTTTAAATGTTAATAACAGCACAAAATCACAAGACAAGCCACATTCTCAATACCAAAATACTATGCATAAAGGCGGGTATACACAAGGCTTTATGCCTTATTTTAAAACCCGAAGACCCAGGCAGGCAAGTTGACGAGACTGTGTTGTTTGGATAAATCGTAATTTCTCGACTGAAATCCAATAACCAATTTCGAACCAATGTGGTTGAAATTAATTTTATTGTTTGTTTATTAATGTCACCAAAACAAAATAAAACATACGCACAGACGAACTAGCATATCATAGTGAATATTTGGTAGGTTTTCGTTTCCGTGAAATTGGTCTGAAATGCGAGAAGTAAACAATCGAACTATGGGGCAGCTTTTAACTGAATACAACTGTTTAGGTGACGTTATATTTACTATTTATTAATGTTCATAGCATATCGGTTTGTGTTTAAACTGTCTCACAAACTGTGTCATTATCATGTTCTTTCATATCTTCACATTTGCGGATACAATTGGTATATATGTATGCGGGTGTATGGTGCCTATGTTTAAATGTATGAATTCGGATATCGGTAACAAAATGGCGCGCGCAATGACGAAGGAACTATTGTCGCGTCATCGCGTTCTGCCAACTATCGGCGATAAATACTTGGCACATACGATGTCAATACTTACATGTTCGTCCATACCGTCGTATATTTTGTTGAAAAGTGTTTCTTTATTTAAAAAACATAACACAAAGTTTTTTCGCTACAACCGACATAATTATAATTGTAGATGCGTCGGTCAATTTCTAAAAGTCGCCGCATTATCGTCTCGCTTAAAACAGCCGTAAAGGGGGCATTTGGCTGTGTTTACATTTGTTGTTGGGTTTGTGAATAGTCGGATGGTTTCTGGAACAGCTTTTTTGACCGGACACAGCTTTGTAAACTGCGTCAAGTGTGCCCTAGGACTCACGAAGCCCGAGTGAATCGACACGATGGTATCAATACATACCTAAACTCGGTGCTGGTAAAGTGTGGAACCCCCGATCCCGACCCCAGCGGGATTGAGACGACCCGACATGGTGGCGCGGAGGACGGCACATGTACCGTTCCATTGTGGCCTACAACTTCTCCCTCAATGCGGCACACCAGAGGAAGATAGAGTACTACAACAAGCCGGCCGTCATCCGATGGTGCACAACCGAAGCCGGGACAGAGGAACGAGATGTACACGTGTCGGCATGTATACTGACACGGAAGGGGACGCCTGCCGAGTTCCTGTACCGATATACCGATATCGGTACAGGAACTCGGCAGTATGGGTGTAACATCAACATTTCACGATTATAAGCTTGTGAACATTAGAGGGCGGTGCGCGTTGCATCGCCCAGTTTCGGACTTCAATGGGCCAAGGAACTCTCTTATGCGGATGAGCCCCGGGTAGATTGCCCGGGGTCCGAGTGGAATGGTAGTCTATTGCCAAGACTGGTGGCAGTGTGTTGCTGACGGCCGGATCTCGCGGGCGGTAGAAATACTGAGAGATGTGCAGACACTAGAACTTCTGGGAACTGACACTGGATGGGTCGTATTCTAGTATTATCGATTTTAACCAATTTACAGTACCGAATAAAAATGTTGTGCAAACCTAGTATTTACACAACAACAAAAATGATGATTTTGTTAAAATAATCTCCAAAAAAAAAATATATATAGTGAAAAACACATTACTGTGATTAAGACACGTACATGCAAACCAACTTTGCTGACTTATAAGATATAATTGTTGGTGTTTATAACACGAATAATTGCCTTCGCAGCAACGCAGTTTAGTCATTTAGAAACTGTAAGTACTTCACTCAAAACAATTTTCGAAACAATTTGTTTTTGCTGCAAGGTCGTGATGGAGTGCATTTTCTAGCAGTAACATACATGATGTGTGGTGTGTGTGTGTTCGTGTTCTGTTCTTGTTCTGTTCAAATTCAAAAGCGTGTGCCACTATACTAAAACATATGTTGGTGTACGTTGGTGCGCACCAAGAACAACACTTCCCTCTACATCCATGTGGCCCGTCGTTCCGTCACAAACACAATTACGTGTAGAGTGGTCCCTGGAGACCTCGCAGGATTGCTACAATTGTCCGTTATTGCAAAGTCTACGATTGTTCTATTATCATCTTATTGAATTATTTTGAGTTGATATCGATTCAGAAAGTAATAAACACACCTGTGTTATTAATTAAGACTAAGTACATGAACAAAGACTATCTCTGTGTGCGGGTGTGTGCGTGCGTGTGCGTGCGTGTGCGTGCGTGTGCGTGCGTGTGCGTGTTTGGGTGGGTGGGTGGGTGTGCGTGCGTGCGTGCGTGCGCGCGTGCGCGTGAGTGAGTGCGTGCGTGTGTGCGCGTGAGCCTGCGTATTATGAGATTCAGTAAAACAGCAAACGACAACATCAAGTGGGAAGTAGAAGAAACCGTTCTACCACGGATGCATGTTCAAATAGTAAACAAATTATCCAGTTTCAAAACAAGCTTTATTGGTAATACGGCCGAGTCTGCTATACACTGTGGTGTTCAACGATGCTCACTTTCCCATGATCAACACAGCAGACTTCCATGTAGAAATTACTACACCCACTAATTCCGGGTAGACTAGCAGACTACGTCCCTCTAACATAAATAGGTCTACATAGGCTATCTCGATTATAGTAAGACCTGTTAGTGAAACTGCTGGTTTCTTTCTTGTTAATTGTTTTTGCCAACTTGATACAAGTAATCATTAAAACATTATACCCTAATTGTTATTATTAACATGTTACAAATAAACACAATGCACTAACGTTTAACAGTCTTGGCGACTTATTGTTTAGTGACTTTGGTCGAAAGACATTATTTTTTATTACACGAAGTTTGCTTACCAAACCATTGTGAACATCAGTCGATATTTTAAATGTTGCACTTGGTTATTTAAAAAGTTGTTAAGAATTTGTAATAGAGTTTAGCTGAGGATATTTACAGAGTGGGTGGTTTTGTCCTACTATTAACATCCAGCATTAAAAAACAGACAACACAACACCATTTTGGGACATGCACTTCTGTAGTAAAGGCGAACAAGCAAATGAAATGATTGTTTAGAGCCAGCGATCCGGTTGTCTTGGCAACATGACGTCACACTTTTGCTCTGTATCGATACATTAGTAGTCGAGTCATGTCATATGTCTGCGCCACATTAACGAGCGCACCAAATGAGCAATTAGGAGGCGCACTGGTCCGGCGACGTTCCGGAGTCTGACTACGACGTACGACGTAAGTCAGTCTCAAAAAATGCAGTTCAGATGCGGATTCAATGGCGGCGCTTCTGTCGATCGCATCGGCCCCCAACTGTTCACTTTAATTACCTTACTGTACGGATTGGTTTCAATTATTAAATCAAGATTGTCTTGCTACACTGTAGGTTTAAGGAGAAACAAAACAGTAACGTATATGTTGTATTTATCTCATCATCAAGTCTTTTTATTCTTTGCATAATGAATAGTTAATTCCCGGTCAATTTAATAAAATTTGATTTTCATAAATTATATGACATATCAAATTATTCAAAATGCTATTTTTAAATCAATATGCAAAACGTTATTATTTCCAAGTGTAGCCTACATACAGGAAATAGGTTGTCACCCTATTTTGACAAACGAGCACATTAAAGAAGTTACGCAAAAAAATGGTCCTTCTTATTTTAGAATCATTTCGCAAAAAACTGTCTAGTATCCATTATGGCCTGCTAGTTCGTTTGTGCTAATGATTTATCAACTGGTGTTTTTATATTTATAATTCATGTTCTTGCCGTAAGGTATATTCATACATACATTTATAAATACACCGGTGCACTACGCCTTTTTTAAACATGACTTTTATTGTTTTTTTAATGTGTGTTAGAGTAATTAAATGTTTACCAATGCAGGTGTTCCGGATAAGTCCGCGTGCAGGACAATTGTTTTTGTCGCATGTTGCTGACAAACACAATAGACAGTCGACAGTTTGTTTAACACGGGTCCTATGTGAAAGACCGATTGCCTGGATCGCAGGAAGCATGAGTTCGGCCTTGTAGAAGTGAAGACGAGTCGGTCTAAACCACGAGGACCAAGCAGTCTACACACGCAGTAGCACGTCCGGAGGCGAGAATTGCACGATTTTCTTGTCGCTAACTAACCATCTAATTAGTGAAGCAACAAAAGGTCAAGTCGCGTTCCAGTTCCCGTGTCGTCCCAAGTCACTGATATACGACTCTCGAGAGCGTTTTCAACAGATGGTGCTTGTCGACCTGCGTTTAATTGGCTCGCGGTTGACACGGTTTAACTAGAAGTGTCGTAATGACAAGAATATAGCTGTATAAACACAGACGACGGTATTTACCTGCACATACCTGGAAACCATACTGCAATCATGTCGTCTGCGCAATTTATTGTAGCCCTTCGGGCTGAGGACGCGGTGTGTTTTGACCCGCGTGGTTTTTATTAAACAAGATTTAACAAGGTTGTCATCTAAATTATGAGTACGTTCGGATATTCCACCTAGAAGCACTCAGAAAACGCGTTTCGTTTCACGGCCCGTCAGAATTGTTAATTCCAGCAACAACTCAAGTTGTCTGGAAACCAACCAGCCACGCTGCAAATACAGTTCGAGCATTCAATCTCACGATCTCTTCGGCAGGAAATCGTTTATACACTTGAATGAACTGAAGCAACGCGGAGTGAACATAAATGCCTAAGCTACTAAACGGTAGCAATGTGGAATGAACACAACTGCCTAATCTATTAAACGATAGCAACGTGGAGTGAACACAACTGTCTAAGCTTCTAAACGGTAGCAGCGTGGAGTGAACACAACTGCCTAAGCTACAAAACGGTAGCAACGTGGAGTGAACACAACTGCCTAAGCTATTAAACGATAGCAATGTGGAGTGAACACAAGTGCCTAAGCTATTAAACGATAGCTACGTGGAGTGAACAAAACTGCCTAAGCTACTAAACGATAACATCGTGGAGTGAACACAACTGCCGAAGCTACTAAACGGTAGCAACGCGGAGTGAACACAACTGCCTAAGCTACTAAACGATAACATCGTGGAGTGAACACAACTGCCTTAAGCTACTAAACGATAGCAACGTACAGTGAACACAATTGCCTAAGCTTCTAAACGGTAGCAACAGTTTCGAAACTTGAGGAGTTCGATGTTCTACATATTGTGGTACGATTGGACGGTTTAATAGCAAATTGGGTAATAAGTCGCAAAATTGTAAAATTAAGTGTTGTACCTTTTTGGATGCCACAAATCAAAGGCTTTAAAATGATACGTAATTAATTTTGTCGAAATATTTTCAGTAGTTTCTGATTTATTGCTAAGATTGAAGCTAACTAAAAATAAAAACAACGTTCTGAAAAACGACATAATTTTGACTCGTGTTGACTATTGTTTCTTAATATATGGGTTTATAATGCATGTATTTTATTAGTTTGGATTGTCTGTCGTTTTATATAAACTTGACATTGCGTGGTGAGAATATAATATGCTTTTCTGCCAAAATCACACAATTAATGGAACATAACCAAGACAACCGTGTTTGGTTCATGTCCGGAATAGACCTGATCGTCTTATTACCCGGTTTGCTGTGGCGGGTCACGAATGGTCTAGCATTTCACATAAATACTTGATCGTCATATTACCCGGTTTGCTGTGGTGGGTCACGAATGGACTAGCATCCCACATATAGACCTGACCGTCTTATTAACCGGTTTTGCTGTGGCGGGTCACGAATGGTCTAGCATTCCATATATAGACATGATCGTCTTATTACCCGGTTTGCTGTGGCGGGTCACGAATGGTCTAGCATCTAACATATAATTCTGATCGTCGTATCACCCGGTTTGCTGTGGCGGGTCACAAATGGTCTAACATTCCACATATAGTCCTGTGGATACGTAATTTAGACCTAGTTTATCCATCATGGCAACATTTTGACGAGTCATTCATATTCTGTCATGTATCAGCAATGGCGGCCATATCTCAAAACGTATAGTCGAGTGGATACGTAATTTACGATACAATAGTTAGACGTGATGAACACACGCCACAAGTCATGAAGGCATTTTGACGAGTCATTCATATTCTGTCGTGTGTCAGCAATGGCGGCCATATTGTTAAAATGTCCCAAACAAAATGTTATTACAATTGTAGGTCTTAATGCTATAATACCTTATTATCTCAAGAGTACATTTAGATTACATTGTCACTAAGAGGTTATTTTATGGTACGATCTCCAGTTCTGCCCGTGGGGAAGAACACATCTAATATTATATTGGACAGTACCAAATGTACTTGAGGCGGCAGTCAGCGATGCCACGCAAACCAAAACACAATGAATAAATGTGGTCCAACCGGCCCAAAGTTACAACTACAGTGGATCCCGGATACATGTTATGGGGTCCGTTTATTAAAATTAGTTTACACCCACCCATGGAGCAACAAACGATTTATTTACAGTGGCGTCATCTAGATAATTGATCATTACTCAATTCAAGATGCAACGCGCCTGTAGTGGTAGATATTTCTATGTTCCTCGTTTTATAGTGATTTTATGCAGTCTGTGTTTTTACTATACGCCTAAAGTTTTACCATCGACTTGACGATGTTGCACAGAACGGGCTGAATTGCACAAATGTATTGTAAGTTAGTATTGTATGTGCATTTCGTAACTTTTATTATTCGGCTGTCACCTGTACCCATAAACATGGAGGCCTACACACGACGACAAGAAGTGCTCAGCCATGACATTGCTGGCGTCTCTGGCTGCAAAGCTATGCTGCCTCAACCATTGTTTGACGCAACAAAAGCCATCGGAATTTCTGCATTCATGCATGGATGCAGGGCTGGTCGTAAAAAGCAACAACCAATTTGCCGAATAACAGGACATCGACCCAGCTCGGCACTGGTAGACCAGCAACGCTGTGTGAATAGTGCGAATCTTGTATATTTATGAATGTCCCCGGCTACACACCATATTATGCACGCGGTGACGCTGCCTCGCGTGTTGCAACTTTGGCAGCGGCATCAGCAGCAACAACAGCAGCAACGACAGCTGCATCAACAACAACAACAACAGCGGCAGCAGCATCAGCAGCTGCGACGGCGGCAGACGCAGCAACAGAAACATCACCTGGACACATCAATGTGTGCTACCTGAATGCTAGATCAGTGAAAAATAAAACACTGTCTGTTGCTGACTGCGTTATGACGCAAGACAACGACGTCACGTGCATCACAGAAACGTGGCTTGGCGGTGACATTGATGCTGTCTGTATTCGAGAGGTGATACCCACGGGATATGAATTCCATCATGTCCCACAAAATAGCGGGAGAAAAGGTGGCGGCGTTGGAATTATATTTAAAACCGGACTGTCAATGACAATATTATCACCATCCAACACCGACACTGGTGCATCACACTTCGAATACATCAACTGTCGAGCCGTACATCGCGGTGCAACCATCCATGTCATTGTCATGTACCGTCCGCCGACGTCCGCTCAGACCGAGTTCAAAACAAGGGTATTTTTTAGGGAGTGGACATCTTTTGTTGAATACGTGGCTACTGAATACACCGATAGCATCATCGTCGGAGATGTGAACTTTCATCTTGACTCGGACACCAACAAAACCGAGTAATATGGGAGTCAAATCGAGCAGAGTCGACATGACACTTAAGGCGGCGATCCACGTTACGAGACAATCGCACCGATTGACTCGTACGAGTGACTCGGCCGAGTCAATCGGTACGATTGAATCGTACAAATAAACACACGTTACGATCGGCCGTATTCCGTCGGCGATCGGGCTAGTGAGGTGGTAGGGGTAGTGGTTGGTTTGATATTTTGTATAACTTCTTGGGGTGATGCTACAACATCACTTACGGGCATAATTATTATTTAATTAATTATTTTGATGTCATACAGACAAGTTTACATATCAGATTTGTTAAAGAACGAGACTGATGCACTTACGTTACGAATTCAGCCGGCAGCGTTAATTTTAAGTCATGCATATTGTGTTTAGTAATGATTATTTAATATTTTTATAAGTGTTATAACATATGTACATGCACATTGATTTGAGGGGTGATTTACATTAATCTTTGGATGGTTTCAGCTCGGTCATGGTTGAAAACATCTATGTTTTTTTTCTTCTTTATTGTGTAGTGGTGACAAAAATAATGATATAATTCAACTGTAATATATTCAACTGATCTAACACAAAGGGGAAGCATGTATATATTTATATATTTATATACATATATGGTCTCAACACCAACAATCTATGTTGTCACTGATGCAGTAATATGTTCAGCATACTTGCAAACAAGCAAAACTGTCAAATATAAAGTAGATTATCGGACCCTGGAACGTATACAATGCAAAATATGTGCATTCGTATGGTTATTTTGGAATTACCACTTCCAACTTTGACCCACTGCTATTACCACAGAAGTAGGATTTAAGGTGGCCAATTTCGTGGTAGGGTTCCCCAACATGTCTATTTATAGTAGCAAAAGCTGGGAACATTGCAAGCAAGTAAGTGTTTTTTTTAACAAAATCACTAGTATGTCCAGTACACATTTTTTATTAAAAAGATATATACATTTATGTGGATCTAATCAGAAATCACACAATGTTCTGCCTCCAAAAAACTGACTTTACAATAATCCTAACCCTAAATTAGCAGTTACTTCATCAGTTGAGTGCAAAGAAAATGGTTGAATATTGTTTTAACAAAATATAGCAAGATTGTAATCTATATCAAAATGTCAACAAGAGTTAAGGACCAGATGGCATATTGACAAGGACACCACAGGCACAGGCACAGGCACAGGCACAGGCACAGGCACAGGCACAGGCACAGGCACAGGCACAGGCACAGGCACAGGCACAGGCACAGGCACAGGCACAGGCACAGGCACAGGCACAGGCACAGGCACAGGCACAGGCACAGGCACAGGCACAGGCACAGGCACAGGCACAGGCACAGGCACAGGCACAGGCACAGGCACAATGTTTAACAATGTGTCATCTACCCAACCACTTTCTAGTACCAGGCAATGCCTAGATGTCAACATTTGTTTATAAACATTTTCACACTGTAACAGAAACGCAAACACCGCCAGTAAATAGTATAAGTGTGTCCATTCTACGCGTGAAAGAGAACAAGTGAACTATGAAGTTTACTAGTTCCCAAAATTCGTACGTCGCGAAATTCCGTGGCATCTTGATATAGTGTCGTTTTTCTCAAATCTGTAACGTTTGTACTGGATGGTGACATGCCAACCAGGTTTATTATTAGAAATTGTAGCTGCCAATTCAACATAAACTTTCACTGAAGTTGGCTAACGGAAGAGAAAAAATGACTCAATACCAAGTCCACGGCACAAGCACAAAAGCGGGACACGCAACGATAGTTAATAGGTCTATGGCTATAATTTAATACGAAGTCGAATATCAAATACGAAAATGACGTTTTTTTAAATTAACTGATAATCCAAATATCATGGCGTCGACGTTGCTACTTATTTCTGACGTTCTGTCATTTCTGACTCAGTCTCTTCGCCGTCCGTTGGAGTTGACAATTCTGACAGTGACAGAAGTTCTGTGTTATAATCTTCCATTTTTTGAAACTTGCGTCACTAGCCGTCATCCTCGAGAAAATTCAGACAATCCGTAACCGTTGCTTCTGTCATTGTAAGTTGGATTCGCCGCGTTCCACAGCGAATCTTTCATGATATAGCTCGACAAATATTTAATGTGAGGTTTTACCGATGTCATCGGAGACCATTTTATTGAAGGAGGTTGAAGTTCAACCTTGTTGCTGTTCTCTGATTGGTCAATATCACCGAACGTCCGATGGAATCTTACAAAAAATAGAACCTGCTCTAAAAAAATTCGTACGAGTGACTCGGATGCGATTGACTCGACCAGACTGCTACACGATACCATTTCATCGTTTACGTGGTAATCGGACCGTTTCATCCGAAACAATCGTACCGTGTATCGCCGCCTTAAGGCGATGTTTCGGACTCGCCATTGACTTTACCGAATTTCGATACTATTGATCATTCCATCCTCGTCCAGCGTTTGGAACATACACATGGCATTTCCGGCGATGCTCTGATATGGATGGCATCCTATTTGTGCCAGCGAAACCAGCAAGTCATCATCCGTGACAGTGCCGGGGCCGATGTTCTACTTGGCAATGGCGTCCCACATGGATCGGTTCTGGAACCGAAACTATACACGCTATACACACGGCCACTTGGAGACGTTATCAGGCATCATCAACTAGACGTGCACTTCTATGCCGATAACATCCAACTATATATCTCATTCATGAACAGTGACCCCGACGAACGGTTAACAGCAGTTGCCCGTCTGAACAATTGCACCAAAGATGTTAGTAATTGGCTTACGAAACACATTCTTAAGTTGAATGACGAGAAGACAGAAGTGAACTTGTTCACAACCAAATACGGAATAAAAGCGGTACCTAACATAGCTGTTACGGTCGGTGAACAACAACAACTACAATCGTCTTCCGTCCATGATATTGGGGATATAAACGACCAACACTTAAGTATGACCCAACACGTAAATTCCGTATGCCGAACTGGATTTTACCATCTCGGAAACATCGGGAGAATCCGTCGATACCTCACCCATGACGCAGCGAAGACACTCGCTCACGTAACATCAAGACTTGATTACTGTAATTCCTTACTGCATGGCTTGCCCGTGAATCAACTTGCGAATATGCAGCGTCTATAGAATGCATGCGCGCGTATAATCACAAGAACCAGTCGCCGCTCGCATATCACTCCCGTTCTAAAGGAGCCACACTGGCTTTCAGTCCAAATAAAATTTGATTTGATTTGATCGTCGAATACAATATAAGATCACGTCTACCTACCGTGCTGTACACCACCAAGCACCAGTATACTTGAGCGAACTGCTGTCCGTTTACCTACCAAAATGTTCTCTACGATCTGAATCTGCAATCTTGCAGATTGTGCCACGAACTCGAACAGTCACATACGGAGATTGCACATTCACCAAAGCAGCGTCGACTTTGAGGAACAGTTTGCCTGCAACCATCAGAAACTGTAACAGCTGCTTCGGCTTTCAACAGCAGCTAAAAACCTTCCTATTCCGGCAGGAATATGAGTAATGCCTAAACAATACATGTCTAACGGTCTTAATCTCACCGTATATTTAAATAACTGTTTAACTATTTAATTCGATATACGATCCTTAGTTATATGTTCTTAAATTACTTAACATACTATTTTATGATCTGCGTGTTTAGTGGAATTATTACTGCAGGATAAAGCGCCACAGAACTGTGTGATTATGGCGCTATATAAATTTCGTATTTTATTATTATTAATATTTAACCAATTCTCTCAGGTTGTGAAACGCTTTCTAGAAAAGCATAGCACTTCACAAAACACAGAAGTAAAAAACTCAAAACTAATTATCCTTGTATTTTCTGAAGTTCATCGCCAATTTGTAGATGTGAGGTCAATGATCCAGGAAAACAAAGGAACATAGAACAAGGTGGGTGGACATCGACGCATACTATCAGATGCAATTACGATGATCCAAAGTTAGTGTATTTACATCACATACACTTGCTGTCGAACCGATACAGTTGCGGTCTGCTTCCGTTCTTTCAATAGACGGTCTTTCAGGACATTTCAAACATGAACGATTCATTTTGCATCAAAATCATGTTAATTCCGTTTTCCGATTCATGGTTTTAAGCATTACTTCAATATTGATACCGTGTTATTCTACTAAGCATCAACTGTATTAATGATGAAAAGGTAGCCGTGTTGGTTTCGCCAAATCGCTTGTCCGTGGATTTCAACCTGTGAAGCTTTTACAGTTTATTTCCTGAAAACGGACGAAAGTGTTCCGTGTAGTAATTCCAAATATCCGGCTTGCCTACACATATACTCTTATCGCCCTATTTGTTTTCGCCCTGCTGAGTTACAACTATATATGTAGTCGCAAAGCATAACACAGTTCAACGTCACGCCGATAGGGCGAAAATGCCAAAAAGGAAGAAAATGCCAAACAACACAGCATATTACGAAGGACGATTACTGGATGTCTGAACTGGAGCACACGTTACGAACGAAAGCCCTGGGAGGAGATTGCAACATGTGCGGGGAAGACACCGGAAACGTGACGTCTACTGACGGGTCATCGAAAGACGCAGGAACCA
>OZ023208.1:18517517-18519016 GCA_963995525.1 Escarpia spicata
TGCGTTGGTAATCCTTGACTGACTACATTTTGGAGGAATCATGGCTTCGTTTGTGCTAGCCCTGATGTTTACAAGCAGGTGATATTGGAACAGTGTGATTGGTGCCTGTCCAAAGGGATTCAATAGTCCTTTGAAGCTTAGTACTCAGACAAAAAAAACTTTTCACACAAGGCTAATGGGACAGGCCTCATTGGCTTCTCATTCGTTCACTGATTAATTGCTGGATAATGTTTGGCCAGCACTTTAGTTAGTGGTTACCTACACACCGCTGACCTTACGTAAAAATAGTGTTGCAATGTTTCAGCATTTGATACGCATTCGATGAAACATTTGAAAAATCAAATGTTTGGCATTCGATTTTCGAATGCGAAAGCGAATGTTTAAGGTTCGCATTCGAATGCGAATGCGAATGCGCTGAAAATTGAACGGTTGCATTCGAGTGCGCATTCGAATGACATTCGCATTAGTTAACAAGCCTGGTTGTGACATTACAACGCCTTCTGCGACGGTTCGCACGTATTAAGTTGTGATCATGTTCCGTGTCTTCTCCAGGTTCATCTGTATTGAACAGTCGTTATCTGTGTGGTAATGCGCTAACTTGGAGGCACTGTAAGTGAATCTCCTCGCAGGTGCCGATGATCAATCGCCTTTCTCTATGTACATTCGCGGTCTTCGATCATTGGCTTCCAATATACCAAATAGCGGTGTATTTCAAATCGCATAAAGATAGTTAGTTAACTTATTTACTTTTTTCAGTGGACAAACTGAGTGGTCAACCATTCTCTCAGAAGAGCCACATTGGAGTTACGTTCGGTTTATCGGGAAAATATCATCTGCAGCATTCAACGCCATAACTGGCGATTGCAGTCATATTATATAATATAATTAAGTGGTCAGCGGGAACGGGCTTAAAATCAAAGAACGGTAACTCTTTGACTGTTGTCTTTGACTCCTTGCTACATGATGGGAGGGTGTAAGCTAATTTACATTTTTACACGTTATGTTTATATGGCACTGCTGCAGTGAACACAAGCCTGGCTCAGCATGACGACGTACCTCCTTCTCCCCTTCGCTTATGCATTTCTTTAGCTGTCTCTTCTCTTGCAGGGCCACTAACAGTCGTTCCTTTACGTTGTCCGATTGTTCTACAAAATTATTAATACACGCACCGGTTGTAGCGTATTACGGTGCCACCTCGGTAATACAGCCACCTATAAATTAAGGCCACCCTAGAACAGTTCGAAATTATTTCCACATAGAGTAAAGTATATTAATCTCGCTAATACGGTCCCCCCACTATTCATGTCACTTTTATTCAGTCCCAAAGGTGATCTTAATAGTGAGGTTTCACTCTACCGTATTTCTTGCAAAGACAACAGCGAAGAAGTGAATAATAAATCGTCAAGGGCGTTGAACGTAATACATTTTGGCTTTTGGTGGACGCTTCAAAACGCAACATCCCACTGACACGCATGCGATGTTAAAACCACTGCTACACC
>OZ023208.1:18519216-18544457 GCA_963995525.1 Escarpia spicata
ATCTAACACAATGTGGGTCTCCCGGTCTATCAGTCGCTTCAACCCTGCAACTGTAGACGCTGGCCATAATCGGAGTGTTCTACACATGAGCCAAAGAATGAGTCCGCTGTAACTACGTACGCTCGACACCCGTCCGCTGTACGTAGTTACGTGCATCTATTTACAGGGTTGGTTGCGCATTCATTAAAACTACCTTGCTTCTATTCATGGAAAACAAACCAGGCACGCCAGCTGTCGCCATCTTAAACTCGTTTCCGCTGACCACTTATTTCACATTTACGGCACGCTGCACTAATGTCTCCCAGTAAAGCGAACGTAAAACCCCTGGAGAGTGGCTCGTCATAAGTTAATCATGATAAATAACTACCTTTGTTTTATATGTGATGCCAATTGGTAGACGACATACCAATGGGACAAAGATGCGAATGAACATAGACAGCGGAGAGTGAAGAAACTGCCATAGTGCCCCCAAAGTTAGCGTATTAATGAAGGTAGGCAGCGGAGAGTGAAGAAACTGCCGTAGTGCCGCCAAAGTTGGCGCATTAATGTCTAAGTGGCATTTATCGTTCCGGTCAGTCCAACATGCGCCGCCACTTGGTTCTTATATTCCTGCGATATCAGCTCCATCTAGTCCCTCTGTTCAACCCGTGTGCTTATTATTCACCAGGTTCCGACGCCAGTGAAGGGTTATTTTTCAATGGCGTGCAACATTACGAGGTTGTCATTTACACTGCGCAGAAGTGACTAACAACAACATCAACTTACAAAAAGCGGAATTGTGTTAACTTGGATACAACAATATACTGGTCATTGCAAATATTGTCACGACGGGTAAACCAATATTGCTGACTGGGTTCTGCAAAGTTCTAAAGCCGGATATTGCACTGTCTTCACTCTGAGAGAAACTATTTCTTCCAGCTGGTTTCTGCAATGTTTTCAAACCGGATAAAGCAACTTGAAAGAGAGAATGTAATACAAGTTTGTAACTGCAGTATTTTCTCGACGAGCACTGCACAGTTTTCACTCGAGTATGTATATCACTGTGTTTTCAGGTAGAATATACCGAAATGTTACGTCGAGTACCCTGTTTACAGAATCTACCCATTACTAGACCCTACATGTCGACTCACCGTCAGGAAGCGGCCAAAACTTCTTCCACCGTAAAATTATGATCGAACCGGACGTGACGAAAGCAATCGTCAATATGATTCCTAGTTCCGCGTAGACGGCCTGTTGCACCGCGCGGAACTCGGTGTTCTCGCAGAAATGCTACAAAGCGAAGTTATAACCTGTCTTAGAAACTTTGAATTTGGTATGACTCTCGCTTTCTCTCCCTCTCTGTCTCTCTATCTCTCTGTCTCTCTGTCTCTCTGTCTCTCTGTCTCTCTGTCTCTCTGTTTCTGTCTGTCTGTCTGTCTGTCTGTCTGTCTGTCTGTCTGTCTGTCTGTCTGTCTGTCTGTCTGTCTGTCTGTCTGTCTGTCTGAATGTCTCTCTCTATCTCTTTCTCTCTCTCTTTTCTCTCTCTCTCTCTCTCTCTCTCTCTCTCTCTCTCTCTCTCTCTCTCTCTCTCTCTCTCTCTCTCTCTCTCTCTCTCTCTCTCATTCAAAAAAGGTCTAAACAGTTGATAATTGGCTTGCTTTGCACTTATATAGGGAGCGAGAATGCGCGTTGATGCATTTCCTTGTATTGAAGAGGAATTTAGTTGTTTCTGGACGCCATCGTAAGAAGATACTAAACGAAGGCTAATTCAAACAGCCTTTACTCTTTCTTGCGAGTTGATCACGAAATTAATGGCGTCACACCTGTTCGCCGCTGCACACTCTATTTGATTATTCACACCGTGTTGTTTAGAATGAGCTTATTATGCAATTATAAGAAAATGGATATCGTTCTGAAAATATCATCGCTCCTTGAAACATGCCTAACGAAACTATTCAAAGAGAACACACACACACGATTCTCAGTAAGTACAGGTTACGAAGCGTTATTCAGGCAAAACGTGGCTTCGGGAAGAATGTTGGTATCATTAAAAGAATTGATATAATCCACTCGATGTGTTATTATACCTAAGTTCGTATATGGAGTAGACGATCGTACGTCTACTGCCTTAGATTTATACTATGCTACAACTATGGTGGAAGCGCGCTTTGGGTGGTGGACAAACGACGGTTCCATATAAATGGAAATGAGCTTCCATTTTGTGTATATACCTAAATTATCGACAGCTAGACATATTGGCTTTTTTCACCAAGCCACCGATCAACAACATAGCTGCCTCACCCTAAAAAAGGTACGTGGACATGGCTTGACTGTAGGATGAGCAGGGACATGCCAGCAAAACATCATTGACCTGGACGCCAGAAGGAAATAGAAAAAGAGGAAGACCAAAAACAACTTGGCTCCGGTGAACTGAAAACTGCTGGGTTGACCTGAGGCACAGCAGCAAGGAGGGCCCAAGACAGAGGGGTCTGGTGAGATCTTGTGCACGTCTTACGAGCCACACGGCACGAAGTCGAAGAGGATAAGTAAGTAAGTAAGTAAGTAAGTAAGTAAGTAAGTAAGTAAGTAAGATATATGAGATGCGCCAAGCCAACCGAGCCCGATGGCGTAGCAATGTCAATAAACGGGGGAAATCACTAGCTAATTTTTTTAAATTTCCAAAGTTTATGTGAGTGGTTTTGGAAATGGAAATGTGTACCTGTATTATCGCTCACAAAACATGAAGCGTGGCTGTCGACACCTCCCCTACTTAGTGGGTGCAGGGTCATCAACTGCAAACCTTATATATGAAGGAAATACGTCAACGAACATTACCGACAGATCAGCCGCAAAAGGTTCCCAGCGTACAATAAACTCCAATAACGTTTTTAGGAGTCTTTCCATTATTACGTGTAGTCGAACATTTGAGCGGAAACTCCGGCGTTTCGTCTGCTTTTCGCTCGCATCACAACTTCACGCAATGACGTCACGATATTGTTCAAACGTCTTCCGTGCGACAGGACGTTCGGCCGCCGCCTTTTTATTCACCGAATGCCATTGTATGCATTCCAGTAATTTTACTCGATATATAGATAAATGATTTTGTTCGGCTGCGTCGTCTGGGTACGTTCGTTGTTTGGAGTACATAAACTGATGATTGAAAACGGAAGCGCACGTCATTTATGACGTTCTCGGCATTAGACCTTCTCGTTATTTTCTAAATCAGATCTTCTTGATCTTGATTAACAATCAGCAGATTCCCTAAAAGGACTACGCGCAGATAAAGAGAACAATATTGCGTTCAAGATAGTTTCTATAGCTTGCTCCTAAATGTGGTACGGGAGCTGACCGCGAGGATGTTTCCAGATAAACTATTTCATTTTAGAATTGTTCTATAAATATTCAAAAGAAGTTACCTTATATATATACATGCTGGATATATATATATATATATATATATATATATATATATATCGTTTGTGCCTAAATCCTCGAAAACCAAGCTCAGAGGTGCATCAATACAAAAGGGTTAGTCAATATCAGAATCGATAAGGCATATAAAAGTCGTCAAGGTGGATACGCAAGGTTATTAAGGTGAGTTTTTAAATAACAGCGAAATTGTATATGTTCAACTGATCTAACACTAAGAGGGAGCAAATTCCAGAGAGTTGGTGCAGCAACAGAAAATGCCCTAGTTCCAATATCAGTATTGACTCTAGGAACAAAAAGTAAATCAGAACAAGATGGTCGAAGCTGGATAAGGTTTTTTCAGAAGTAAGCAGTGCCTGATAGGTATTGGTACAGATACAAAAATAATACGATATCATAGAGGAAGCCAGTGCAAGGACTTCAAAAGAGGCACCGAGTGAGAAAACCGCAGAGACCGAGTCACAACCCTAGCTAAGCAATTCTGTACGCTCTGTAACCTAGTGATATCCTGTTGCGACATATTTTGTAACAGAAAGAGGCACATCACGGCGAATACATCGCAAATCACGAATATGATATAAATACTATATAAAAATTATATATAATACTTGGCAATTTATATATGTATATATAAATTGCCAAGTATTATATTAAGTATACAAGGTGCTCTGAACAATTATCGATAATATAAATAAATAAATATATATATATATATTATATATATATATAATGACGACTAGGTATCTAAATCGAGACTTGTTCCGAGACTTGTTCCGGAACAAGTCTCGATTTAAATATCTAGTCGTCATAGTTTTATTCTTTAAAAAAGTAGCCAAGGTCTTCTACCCACTATAAATGTAATTTTACATATGGGATTAGGTAGTTTTGTACGTTTAGTCTTTATTATTGGGGTATGTAATTTAGTCATTTATTTATATATGTTGTCTGCGCGTGATTGTTTCTTGTGACCACATTGAAATTAAGTGCTTGTATACTGTATTCAGAAATAACAAGAAATGAAATCGATCTCAATGGCAATTATCAACGCAAAGCACAATAGTCATTGATGTTGTAAATTATTTTACCTACTTTGCAGACACACCAACGATAACTGTTTCAATATTTTATTTCCCAACGTTCGATAACAAGGCAAGCGATAATACAGCCATGTGTCTCTCGGGTCGAGCAGGCACAAGACAAGCGGTTCACAGTTGTCTTCTCTCTGTCAGCGTTGCTACAACCTCGTCCAGTTGTGTTCGTTATAAAAATAGTAAAATCACACTATTTACCGTGCCGTGTGACGAGGAAGTAAAGAGAGTACACACAACAGTAGATCGTTTGTCTAACTGGTGACTGGGTGCAGTTGCCCGAGAAACGCCAGACGATAAAGAAGATTATTGAAACAGTAAAAGTGTACACGCGACTGTTTATCGGTTTGTGCGTGAATTGCCAATGAAAGTGAATCTATAGACATGATTTATTTCGCTAGGCGTAGTTTTGACAATGGTGAGGGTGCTGTCCGTTTATATTAATATCACTTGATCACACGCCTGACAGCTATTATTGGTAATATCCGATATTGCAGACTGGTAAATAATACAAAGAGGGTAGGAATTGCGCGGTGACAAATATATTGTAAAATGCGATATTGTATAACGGCGGTTCTGTCTGACTGGCTACAAGAGGCGCCACCTGGCGGCGTCTCCTCTGAATAGGCGCGAAAACTACGTTGACTTTAACAACATGCAAACATCAATACGAATAATTTACCAAATATTTCAACATGATATCCACATCAGTAACATAAAACTGTGACTATGTACACTCATTTCATCCACGAGTAGTTTATACAATCTCCAGTAATTCATGCCGCGTCCGACAGAGGCACTCACTGACTCGGCACTCGACTACGTGGTGGCGCCACTAGTCTCACTCACACCCGACAGCCCGCAAGCTCTCACCGTATACATGACGTCATCAAATAAGACTATGCGAGTGCCAACGGTCGTTCGTGCAGCTCCGATTCACACGCCATAGATGTGGACCAATTTCGTCTACTGTCCGCGACGCACACAATACGACGAAAGATCCTAGCATGACATGCAAGAAAACACAATGGTGATATAGAAGTCTTCGCCAGATTTTGATGTGTTGTGTCATAGGCCTGGCACAAGTAGTAGATTCAGGTACGCGTTTCGTTGCTATTTGTTTGGACCGTTGTCGCGCAAAGGTGGCAAGTTTAGGTCAATACGTAAACGTCAAGCCAAAACCATAGAGGTGAATTCCACTTGCCAAATTTTAAAACAATACTGCTTACTCGAGAGCTAATGTATGCAGTCATAAAATAACACGATCGTTTTAAAAGTCGATATAATTAACAACATGAATGCCTTGCGCATCATTTACTAAATGTATCAACGTATCCAAATTTGAATAACAATACTGTGATTTTCGCTAGGTTGGTTCATCTGTTGTTGATAAGTCAATGCAATGTTCTGGCACCGTTCTTGTATCGCACTGAGCGCCATCTGATCAGTTGCGTAATAAATATGTCTGAAATGAAGCTGCGTAACTTGCCAAATGTGGCAACCGGGGCAACACAGATACACTCATGGCAAACTCATCCATGAAATAGTACGTCACTAGTTAACTAGGCCACCAAAGCTAATGCCAATATGGCTGCTACCGACTTTGCACCGCAATGACTAGCTGTCGTCTGCTTTTTAACGACACACTGTTTTTCTGTCTCATTACTACGATCAACCTGGTCAGGTAACTCATTTCATTATGTCATGCATTCTCGGTCTATTACACTGTACAAAACTCAACTACGACATTTAATTAACCATATAAATATACATACATCGGTGAACGAACTCATCGGTTTGCAACTGAGACATAGTAATGTGGTTCATAATTAGTGTAATATGACGTAATTATTCAAATCTTCATATTTCGTGGACAACCCACGTAGGAAAGTAATAAATAAATCATAAATAAACTACATCTCGTCTAGACTGCGTGGCAGTGAAAAATAACCTGGTTAAACGTATCAGAAGTCATTTCACAGTGTCGAAAACCATCGCTCTCGACTTGATTGCTCTCCGAATAGCGTTGTTATCAATCCAAACCTGTGCCGACGTAGTCGATAATGCACCATGTAATGCCCACCGCTAACAACTATACAGCTCAATTAAACTAAACCTTCACCTCATTACGTCACGTCACATGACCTATCGCGACGCCACCTCGTGGCCGTTTACGCGCGTGCAATTTATGACGGCGGAAGGCCCGTTGCGTGTCCAATGAAAACGAGAAAATGTGTAAATACTGCAGCAGTTTCCGTCTAACAATTCGGCGCTTAAACCGTTCGTGTCACAAGGTTCACGTGTACACCGGTCGTGAACAACACTAACTTCCCAAGATAACATTCTAACAGTATGTACAGAATAGTCCCACGTTGTGGATGAAACTGAGGTAATCTTATCTTATGACTGTGCATTCCACCGAAGCGGCAAGGCATTCGTGACGTCACAGTTGCCCGGATGTCCATAACGCCGCCAATCGTGTCCACTGACGTTGCCGGTTGCTCTCTGCACCTCCGCGCACAACCGAACGTGCAAACCGAATACCAACACTGAAACGTTTCCGGAGAACACCCGAATCGTATACGTTCGTGTCGTGTTCGTGCCACCGCAATGAATGCCCGGACCGTACTCGTTCGTGGCGTGTTCGTTATACCGTAATGTGCAGCATTCACGCTACCCTTAGAGACGCGCTGGTTGACACGTTGCGTAAAATAGTCACGTCGATTGAGACGCGCAAGAGTAGCTTGAGAGCGATCACATGGCCGTGTTTGTCGTTGTGTCGTTGGGCGAGGCTGTTGTCGTGTCTTCCGTCTTCCATAGTTTCATTTCCTCCGTCTCCGGCTCGGCTGTCGGGGTGACCGCCGCCGCGTCGAGTGTCTCTTCCGCCGCTATCTCAGCCGCCGCCTCCGACGCCTTCTTCACCACGTTATAGTTGGCATAGTACCTGCAGCGATTACATGCCACGTTGTTAATACGTCACGTGTTATGGCAACACCAGCACTGACCTGTTCAGAGCACTGATCTATATATATTGTAATTGGGCTGCCGATTTATTTACGGTACCCTGTATTCGTTCTATTAAGCGTTCAGTACGCTTCGCAAATATTTGCGACATCGAAATATGTCAAATGTTGTGCTCCTATAAGCATACTGGGGTGTGCACCCATTTTCTTTGGTTCCTGTGATTCCTGAGTACAGCCATCTCAACAGACGTGACTGACAAGTGATTTATGCATCTCGCATATGAGCAACAGGATATCAGAACACTGTAACAATCTGATAATTGTGGTGGACCTTTTGAGGTTGTTTCATCACCAAGCTCTGATTGAGGTTGGTACTGAGTTCACTGTCACTGTCAGAGCGTCGGATGCTGCTAAAGGGGGTGTACGCTAATTAGAGCATGTACGCTTAATAGAATGAATACGGTAATTGCATTTTGCCAGTGGTATATCAAACATACTTTGTCCGCAAGCATCACACTTGTTCTTGTCGCTGTTTGATAATAGGGGCCTATATTGAATTTCGATGAACGCATTTTACCCAGGATACTTTGCGAAGAACAGAAATGAACTTATCTCCAAACAGGTCAATGTTATTACTGTTCTCTGTTACAGTGTGACAGACAGCGTAATTCAAGACTGGGAGTAGACTGGGGTGGACAGGGTAATTCAAGACTGGGAGTAGACTGGGGTGGACAGGGTAAATAAAGAAAATTAGTTAGGAGTGTTTAACAAAGAGAGCGTTGAATACAGAAGAGGAGAGTAGAAGGAGAAACGGAAGACCGAAATTAAGATGGCGAAGCACTGTCAAGAGATATATCGAAAGGGCGGGGATGAATAGCTGAGGGAGGGACACAACTGCAGAATATTGGGAGAGTATCGTCAAGAAGAAGAAAAATGATGCTGATGATGATGACGATGATGAAGATGATGAAGAAGGGTGACATTAATTTAAGAGAAATCCCGGTATTACAATACAGCGGTCTAGTCCATCACATAACAAAAGTAGTTCCAAAAAGTTGTCAGACTGACCTCCGTCGTAGCCGTACCACGATAACGGCCACGATGACCACGGCCAACACACACACGATGACCACTATGACGATGATGTAGGTAGCCTGTCCGCCGTCAGCAACGTCTGCAAAGAAGTAAGAAAAACTGTATGACACGTGACCGACAGAAACTAACTAAGAATGTGCCTATGGTCGCTGTTGTGTTGTCGACGGCTACGCCATGTTGTGTACCATTGTGTGCCATTGGTTAGGCCACGACAGACCACATCAGCACGGACAGAAAGTACATGTACAAAGTTCGACAAATTGTAGTCACGTACAACTAACGACAACGTTCGACAAATTGTAGTCACGTACAACTAACGACAACGTTGCCAATCACGTACAAATGCATGACTTTGACAATCTCCAACAAGCACACAGGATCACGATATACACGATTGCAGCGTACTTTATACGACAGTCTTGTACATGGACGCAAGTAGATTAGGTCACACGAAGTCACGTACACGTTCAGGATGTAACGTACACACCACACTGAGACTCACCTGAACTAGAGTCACCGACGTAGTCTATGGGGATGGCGGGAGGTGACTCAGAGCCGTCATCTGTCAACAATCGGCAATAGTCACTAACCACACTTGTCTAGGATAAGAGTTTGGGAAACTTCAAAAATGTTGCTTCAATCTACCAATAAATGTTGCTGTTGGTGGTGGTGGTGGTGGTGGTGGTGGTGGTGGTGGTGGTGGTGGTGGTGGTGTTGCTCTTACTACTGCTGTCACCACCGCTATCACAATCATTATTGCTAATAGGCCTATTAATGATAATCATAATAGCGATATAGCATTTATTTTATATTTATCTTTTGATAATTTTATCAACGACGTACGCATTAAATGGACCGTAATAAAGCATTAACAAAAGGCTGAGCTAAGACTAAAATCAGCATCGAGGTGGTAATAAATAAGTTCTCTAAAAGCCAAACTTACAGCATTCTATCTCAAACACGGCTCCCCGTCCGTAGGTGGTCTTTGCATCCCGGCACGTCAGGCATTCGGACTGCGCAGGCGCAGGTTGGTAGCTGCCGACGTCACACCGGATACACGTGCGTGCCGAAACGTTGTAGAAGGAGCCTGGACTGCACTCGACTGAAGCCAAGCAACGGACACAGTCAGCAGGCGCGAACGATACTCGGTAAATAAACTATTGTACCCAATTGAACAATATAAAATTTTCAGAAATGACCGCAAGTCAGTTTTGTGAACCCACAAATGATGTCCGAAATAGAAGTATTGCATTTCATTTAGTTAATTTGGTATATCTAAACCAAACAAGAGACGTGCATAAATAACTCGTATTTCGCATAGTAGCATATAAATGTGGCGTATGTAACATAACAAGTTGCATTCATATCACCCCAAGACCACACAGAAAACATGGTTTACGATGACTTGACTTTTAACTCCGTTTATATATTTGTCTTATTCTTATGTTTAACTTATAGATGTATATGTATGTTTTTTTAATTATTTAATTTGCTATTAGATTTACTACGGTCCATGTTCGTATAAATATCCATCTTACAATAATGTTTTTAAATCATTCGTATTATTATTATTATTTCACAGCAATATATTATACATGATTTTATATGATATAAAAAGTACACGTGCCTAGTTTTTATTACAATGTATTATTGTAACATATGGTGTCGATATGTGTGTGTAAAGTGATATGAACTACATTGGATTTGGCCCTACGTGAAATAATAGTAATTATTATCGTATTATTGTATTACTATTATTATTAGAGTAACCTACGTACCACAGTACTCCCCGTAGAGAGACGGCTCGCTGCCATCAGGACAGATGAGCGTGTTGGACGTGGTCATGTTGTCTGGGTCAATGACGACCTTGCGACCGTCGACGACGACGTAGAGGTCGTTGCGGGCCGATCTGTTCGACAGGTCGTCGCCGAGTCGAGACAACTCCTGCGTCGTCTCCTTCTGGGAGTCTGAAACGACGACACCAATTGATTGATGCGAACGGCGTATGTCTGAAGACAAAGCAGGTGTACAAACGTAGTTCGTGGCGATTTGCAGCACTGGATCTTACGACATAATTCTTGAATACTGTGGAATGATACGTTACACAGTAAGAGGAAGGTTAACGAAAAGTGCGGATGCTCTTAGATTGGAGTGTACGGGGAGAAAACTACGAAAAAACAGCTTTGTAGAAGACCAGGACTGAAATGGGAGGGTTGTGTGAAGAGGGGTTTTGTGGGACTAGGAGTGAGCAAGGAGAGAGAGGGAGAGAGAGAGATGAGGAGAGTGGAGACGAATGGTGGAAACGGCAATGCAGGGTCATTAACAGACGAAGGAAAAAAATGGAGGATCAGTCTAATCCCGGAATATTGCTACAATGCGCAACAACACCATCATGGTGTATAATCACTTATTAGGTTATGTCTCTCAATGTCAGCAGCCCTGGTCTGCTGGGACTATTCTGCGGTTTAACAGTTCCTACGACAACACGTGACAAACACATACCCGTTGTCCGTGACGCGTCACTGTCACGTGTTATGGACACTTCGAACTCGACATACGTCAGTCCGCCATATTTGTCGGCCGAAGCCTCCCGCCGCGTTCTCCGGTGGCATCCTTTGACACTCGGCGGCTCCAGTGTGCATGTGCCGTCCCGGATACACGACAACTGTGACGTCAGCGCAGTCGCTTGCTTCGAGATCTCGCGTTTTAGTCGGTCCTCGTCACCCGCGGCGATACACTCGACCGGAAGTGACGACCGGAATTCGTAGCGTCGAAGCTGGGCTTCCGTGATCCCTGGGGACAGATGACGTATTGTGATTGTTGGACGGAGTTGGAGAAGGGGGTCAGGGTAGGGCTTCCACTGCTCAGGCAAATGTTTATTAAACAAGGGATGGTTCTCCAAGATGGGCGGCAGCAATCACACGTCTTATTGGTCTTATTGTCAGCGACACAGGCGAAACAAGGAAGGAGATGTCACCGACCCATTCACACTCAGTGACTCACACACGCCAGCATACACGTACATACGTACGTACGTACGTACGTACGAACATACACACATGCACCCACGAAGTACGCACGCACACGCACACGCACACACATACATGCACGCACACTTGCACATACTTGCACATACTTGCACACACACATCCATTCGCGCAAGCACGCACGCACACACATGAAAAGACACTCACGCATATGCACACACACACGCACACACACGCACACACACGCACACACACGCACACACACGCACACACACGCACACACACGCACACACACGCACACACACGCACACGCACGCACGCACGCACACGCACACCCGCACACCCGCACACACGCACACACGCACACACGCACACACGCACACACGCACACACGCACACACGCACACACGCACGACTCACGTGTGCAGGCGGGCAGTACACAACGCGGGTTGTCCGGCGACTCGTGCGGCCACAGGTAGGACGTGTTCCGGCCACAGACGTACTTCTTGAACGTCTGTCCGGCGAAGTCGTAGCCGGCTGGACACTGGACAGTGCACGTGATCATGTCGTCGGCCGTGTCGTTGAAACACGCCATGCTGCCTCGGTATGGCCGTCGAAGGCGGCGACACGCTGCAACCAGTCCACGGTCAGTGACGACGATATTTTAAAACATCCTAACTATTTTGTACAACTATCGTGTACTATAAGATGGAAATGGCTAGGACACTTTTGCTGACTGCCCACTGATGCATTACCCAAGATAGATGTTGGGCAGCGAATGGAACACGCTGATAAGGTCGTCCAGAAGAGACATACGGAGAAGGAAACGAAGGCCTGCCAGTTGATGTGGAGCACAATCAACGCACGGGTGCCGACCGGCAGCAGAGGGGCTCTCTCGTTGATGTCTTAAGTACCACCTTGGGCACGGAACGGTCTGAGTGAGTGATTTTTGTACTACAAAAGTATGTTATATGACATTTTAAATGTAGTCTAATGGTAAATTATGAATCTGGATGTGATCACTAATTTGCGTATATAATAATAAGTAATAATTTAACCTTTTATTATGCGCCGTGTATCCGAGTAATACACTTGCACAAAGTAAATAATTATTAAATGTCATTCAGCAGTATCGGTTATAACATAAGACATCAAAGGGTAGACAGTGGCACAACAAATAGAAAGTTCCTGTTCGCCTGCACGTCCGTCACCTGTTTCCTCAGCAAGTTGAGGCTAGGCGGTATACCGGAAGAAGAAGAAGACGGAGACCGGACGTTGCGCGCACTCACCTGGGCACGGATGTAGGTTGCACACTTTCTCCTCGACCGAAGCGTTCTCACACGGCCGACCGCCGTTGCTAGGCGACGGACTGTCACATGTCCGATTACGCATTGTGACTCCGCCTTTGCACGACTTGGTACAGACTGTCCACTCGGACCAAGATGACCACTGTCCGTCAACTAGTGGAGAAACGCGAACATATGTCATCGGCTGATGACTAACATAGCCTGGTGTAAACGACTAGACAGTGTTCCTGCTTTCGAACCTAATAAAGCAATGGCATAGGCCATACTGGTGGCGTGACCTTTGAAAACTGTCACGTGACTAACCTAGTAATAAACGATGCCATTTCACATAAGTTATACACGAGACGTCACAGTGTCATAGTAATTATAACACTAACGTTTTTTGGCCAAAATTATTATATTATGATTGGCATTAAAAAGGGTAACGGATCCTTGATGAAAGTGATAATCAAACTGACAACTTAACTTAAAGATAAACCTGCTTGTTTCGACGAGCACGGGTGGTCCGAGCTGTCCACCGTGGCTAGATCTCTGGAGGAACTAACCCGAGTCGTACTGGCAGTAGTCGCCCGTGTAACCGGCCGTGCATTCACACGTGTAGTTGTGTTCGCCATCGGGTCTACACTGGCCGCCGTTCTGGCACGAGTGGACATAACAGTCATACACCTTCACCTCGCAGTGGGCGCCTGAAACCAGCACCGGTCAACGCTAGAAACACCTCGTGAATGGCCTCACAACAAATTCTCTTTATAAGGAGCTGTTCTTGAAATACACGTTTAAAAGATGGATGCTAACAAGGAATTCGTTGTCTTGTGTTGCTTATGAATGTATTATCTAAGCCAACAGTATGTATACATAATTGTTTATATTATTATTATTATATTATTAAATAACACAACGACCCTCAACTACGCTAGATGGCTTCACTAATTACCAGTTTTATTTCAAGATCCAAAGAAATCCCACAAAACGATCAAGATTGCATGTATGGAAATATAGCTGCATTCGGACCATGCACGGCCTGTAGACGACTTGCCTGAGAATCCCGGGTAACACTGACACGTGTAGGATGAATGACTGTCATGACACTGGCCATAGTTGACGCAAGGACTCGACTCACACTCGTCTATTTCTGAAGCAACAAAACTCGTCTCTTGTCACAGCTTCCATTGGTTACTTTCACGTTAATCAGTACAAGGGCAGCGGAAGAGAGGAAGGACGCTACAGAGGTGGAGTGGACAAATAAAAAATTACACTGGGCTTCCGGTGTTAATGGCAGGGCGATGTGACGACGATTGAATAGGACGGAGTGGTGAAAGATCCCGACAGCAAACAGTCAGTCTGAATTGTGTGTTTAAAGGGAGACAGTCTGTTCCTCTATCCGGGATTAGCTAGCACAGTAATTTGTAACAGGATATCTACTCTGTTAAAACGTGGGAAAATGGGCATTGCGTTAACTCAGCCCGCCTCGGCCTTCCTTTAAGTCAAGTCGGTCTTCAACCATTACCAGTTCAAACAGATTCGACTTTCTGTTCGGTTTTACTAACCGACACGAGATGTTCGTGCTATATAAGTGTACGTTAGAATGAATGCTGTTATTGCTATTTGAGTCGACGTGATAATTGTCATGTTAGTAAGTGTACACGATAACGTACTGATGTTATTAGAGGTCTGATGTGATAATGGTCATGTTACTACGTATACTCCACAACGTAATGTTGTTATTAGATAGTTCACGCGATAACAGACTGCGTAGAACAGTGGCATAGACTGTCAACATGTCACATATATCTAGTGTCTGCAATTCTATCATGGAAACGCCACGAATGCCTAGACGTAACATGCGAACACCAACCCAACACCCATTCACAAAACCCACACACGAGCCCTCTCGCCGAAATCCAACATTCGTAACTATCTGGAAGTAAGATTCCTTTTTAACCAACAGGGCGCAATGCTGATAACACGAAGCAGACAAGAGTGTTGGTGGCAACCTGACTTGGGAGTCAACTACTTGTAACTGGAGTAGAAACGGCAAATGCAATTGCAATTCCGGAATCGGTGTAAGTTTTTATAATAATTGGATTTTGTGAAAATGTAATTGGTTTTTCTATCACTATTCATATATTTTTTAAATTACGTTATGCAACTTTTTATCGTTTAAAAACGTTAAGTTCATTCTTGAAACCGTACTCAGATTTCGGATGGAAGGTTATGTCTAAAATCGTATTTTGTTTTGTTTTTAAATGCAAAAAGTATGTAGTCTATCTTGGCGTTCAGTAAATTTTGGTTGCTCCACTATATCAATTTGGAACTGATAACTGGAACAGAATTTGTATTTTGGAATTGGAATGTTTGGGGTCGAATTGGAATCAGTGTTCCGTGCTTGGTGGAACTGGAACTGGTGTGATTGACCCCCAAGTGTGGCGCTGAAGGCAGAAGGCAGCGTTAGGATTGTGAGTGTGTAAGGTTCCCCTGCATACCTACACACTGAGTAACATTGGTAGTGCCCTGCTCCACGCTCGCCGTGCCCGGTGGACACCGCTTGCACAAGAACTGGGCCTCCTCGTTCTGGTAGTCGCCGACGTCGCACAGGGCGCACACCTCCCGCTCCAAGTCGTAGAAGGTGCCGGCGCCGCACGCCACTGAAACATGGAACAACGACAACAATAGTACGGCAGATGGGAGAAGCCATCGTCCAATTAGTGACACAAGTATGGCGCTTGACAGGCACAGATCCACTGGGTCATTCAAATCGAATCGTTTAGCCACACGAAAATCCAAGATGGTGGCCATATTTCAAGATGGCCGCCAGTTCATGCATTCTCTGCATACAGAATTGCAAAGGTATCCGTTATGCGTGACTTCAGTGTCCGTTTGTATATTCACAAAAATGTCGAAGCCCATTGTGTATTTAAAACATATGTATCATCAATACATGATGGTTCAGTCGGTGTAGATGTTGAAAGAGTCTTGGACATGTTTAATGAGTTAGACAAAATAATGTTTGGAAGAAGATATTTCAAGTACTTTACTCTCGTTAAGAAAACGTATTTCCCAATATATTGTATGAATACCGGAAGCGATTGCAATTGCAAATTGAAACAAATCTGGCTGAGAATATATCACTTAAGCGGTAAGCGTTAACCCGTTTACCATAGATGCTACCGACATAAGTGGCTGCGATATAACCATGCATCCCATATGCTTGCCGTCACTTTATTGCTGGTTTATATCAACTCCCTCCTACGCGAGCCTCTCGTGTAGATTCGTAACACTTTTCGGATCAATAATTTCTTCGCGCGACATCAGCTAATATCGCGAAATGGTGCGCACGATCGCCATAAAAAGGTAACAAAATCACAACGATCCGCAGTTTATATACAAGCCTTCAGAATAGCACGACGTTGTTTCAGGACTACCGCATTGGCACATCCTGCCAATAAAATCACGCACCTCTCCGATTGGACGGACATAAAACTAAAGTAAACGTTTATCATGACGCCTACACACTGTTGACCTTTGAACTCAGTGGATTGCCACCAGGTGGCGTGACTTACCACAGAGGAGGATGTTCTTGTTGAACTGGTAGCCGAGGTCACAGACGGCGACCACGTGGTCAAACGTCAGACTGTCGTGAACGACGCTCACGCTCAAGTTACGTCGCAGGCGGAAGGTGCCGGCCATGACCTGGATGAAAGAATACTTATTTCCAACAAAAACAACAACAGTTACAACAACAAAGAAAAACTATATTTTCTGGTAGTGATGTTATTACTACATTAAATATTGCAAAGGGCAAGAAGAAGTAAAGTAAAGGTAAGTTCTTATATAGCGCAGTATCCAGTCCTTGAGACTGCTCAAGGCGCTTTGCACTTTATTCTTTGGCAGACCTGTTCCAACGAACATCATCTCGACTTCTCTGGGAAGCATTAAGCCACGCTGCAATTAATGCGCGCATATTATTCGCCACTGCCTATAATCAGATACTCATTCATACAGCTGAGTGCTCTAGAGCAACGTAGAGTGAACGAACTTGCCCAAGATTCAACACCGTAGCACAGGATTCGAACCCGGGGGTTCTCTCGATTGAGAGTCCGATGCTCAAGCTACTACGTCGCTGCGTTCCAAGAATCAGAAAAACATATTGCCATAATTCGGGTACCTGTTTCTCGAAGTAGTCGAACATCTCGAAGAGCCGGTGCGACGCGCTGTGGTACTCGTCGGGCCATCCTCCCCCAGTCTCCGGCACCCTCGTCGCCAGGTGCAGCTGCACCGGCATGACGAACTGTCCGCGCCGACTGTGGCGCCCCATGCGGCGGCGCCGCGCTAACTGCGCCTGTTGCCGCAGGTAGCGCTGTTGTCGCGACGGCACGTATCGGCGTGTCCTTCTCGAATGGTGATGGCGGCGCCCCCGGGACCGCCGTAGTCGCGACGGGCGTTGGTTGTCGCAGCTCGCGACGACGTCCTCGACGATGCAGTCGCCCGGGTTAAAGGCGCATGCGCTCTGCATGCGGATGATCACTTGGAGTTTCGCCTGGAACTCGCTCTGCAGGCGCCGGAGCATCGCCTTCGAGCTGCAGTTGTCCGCCCGATAGAGGATCTCCGCCGGCATCCTCAGTTCCAGCGGCCGCTTCGGGCCTGCAACCAATAAAGAGTTGGCACGGGGTGACGTCACATCCTGTAGTAACTGAGGGAGTATATGGCCGGAAGTGTGAGGTTGGCTGTAAGAATTGTTGGTACATACCAGGGTGGCCTCATAAATAGGTGGGAAGTGGAGTCTTAAAAACGATGGGAGGTTAATCCAAAAAAACAACTGGGAGATGCGAGTATGTGGCCACTGCGACACCCCGTAACTGTTTTTTCACGGGGATCCGGTTGTATGTTTAATGCAAATTTCATGAACTGTTTCAACAGCGAATACTTCCACATTAATTAAATTAAAGCGTTGATATGTCAAGGCTTTCGGTATACGTTAAAGGAACTAAACGTGTAGATAACGCATACGTTGCAGTAAGTCTAGCGGCTACTCACGGACACAACTTGGCACACGCGACGACGGCTGCCATGTGCCGCTGTTGTCACACTCGTACTGGTCGGACACGTGACCGTCGGAGCGCGGCAGAGCGTATCCCTTGTGGCAGAAGAGTTTGCACGTCGTGTCGTACATTGACGACCCGCCGCCGTGCGCGCGCGAGCACAGCAACAGGCCGTTCAGCGGTTGCACCAACGCTCGACACGGATTGGCTGAAAAGTACGAGAGTTGCAACTGGAATGCTCTACACGGATTGGGTGAAAATGTGAACGACACCACTGGAATGCTCGATGTGCATAAATGTTTCAAATAGTCAACTCGTATAAGGTGGGAATACAAAATATGCCACTAAAAATGCTCTACAAGGATTGGCGGAAAATATGAATGACAGTTTAAAAAATAATGTTCGATATTGATTTGGTGAAAATACGTAGGTCTATTACTATACCAAGCACGGATAGGTTAAAATACGGCAGAATTGTTTGACATTCTGGACAAGCATAGGCTGCAGATTTGCAGAAACACCTGAAATGTTTGACTCGGTTGGTTACGAGACAAACTTAGTATCAGAGCCACCAAGGTTCATAAGCCACATTTGCTCACCTTTCACTTTGATCATAAACTTGCACGTCGCCGTAGCGCTGTCGCCGAAGTCGGGATCAAAGGCCGTGCAGGTAATGTGGTGGATCCCGAGGGGGAAGCTGAACTTGTGCTGCTTTCCGAACGAGGTGCAGACGACGGGGGCTACTTCGCCCTTCATCGTGCGAAACACGACGGCCGGCCGCTGGACCTCGGTGAGCGGTTCCCCCGTCGTTATCTGGATGTTGTCCGGACATAACTCGACGACGGGCGGTACCACTTCTGCCACCAAATAACGCAGCGCCGTCAGGTATTTAAACGACGCAAAGCAAACAAACTAAAACTGTATATAATATGTGAATTATTCCTGCGCCGGTGTAACGGTAAATCTCCCACGCTCGGAGATGTTCCCACTTAGGGGGAAAATTTTCCAGGGTATCTTCCGCAACCCTGGAAATTCTAAACTGAATATTTTACTATGTATTTCTTCTTGTATATGAGACTAACTTAAGGGGGGAGATATATATATGGTAGGGTGAAGATAACCTACGTTATATTCCACATTAGGAAAGAAATATTACCCCGGGGGGAGATACCTTAGGGTTTTCTCCCCTGGGGTGTCTTTCTGAGAGAAGGAGAAGGAAGGGAGGGAGAGAGGGGGAGAGAGGAAGGGACGGACGTACGAAAAGACGGACATACGGAAGGGGATACCTGGGGGAGAATCCTTGCCACACCGACAAACTGTCGTCCCCGTGCAACGGGCTGCCAGAAAGAGTTATTATTAACTGAAGTGCTTAGCCTCGCTGAACTCACACGGGCGATACATGTTACAAAATAAACACGCACGTAATAGAGGTGGTCTCTCGGGAGAGAAAGGGTGTCCTTTGTAGCCTCTCGCAGCGCCAGTTTTGCGTCGTTAGCTATGCGTCGGTCTCCAGCGATTGATGTTTGCCAGCGACCGAGCGAACAAGTATATATTTAGAGGGAGAGAGACATTGCATATCTCTCAGAGGCTAGGAGGAAAAAACTCGCGGCGTCTGGGAATGTTAGATCTGACGAGCACCGAACTGGATGTTGGCATTTCCATGCACCGAGCGAATCGTGTGAGCTTCGCGTAGCAACCGATTTATGTCAGCGGTTTCGTATATCAAGAGTCGTGTTAGCAGCTTCGTATATATGGAGTCATGTCATCGGCCTCATGTAGCAAACGAATCATGACAAATTTCGTATACTAAGAGTCATGTCATCGGCCTCATGTAGCAAACGAGTCATGTCAGCAGCGAGTCGTGTCAGCGAAACTAATCATGTCAGCGGTTTCAAGCCGCAAGCGAGGCGTGTTGGCGGCTTCGTCCAGCAAACAAATCATGTTAACGGTTTTGTAGAACGAGCTTGTCTTCAATCGCGGCTTTGTGCCTCAAGGAAATCACGTCAATGGTACAGTTCCACATGTTAGCGGCTTTGTGCGGCAAACGAGTCGTATCAGAGGTTCCGTGCTACAGGCAAGTCATGTCAACAGCTTCGTGCTGCTAGAGATTCAGAAAAGGAAACGTCATGCTGCCGAATAATTACGTCATCGGTTTCACGCTTATTTTCAAGACATTTATAGAAGAATTAAGCTAAAGCAGATTTGACTAGTCGCAAGCTATACGTTCGTGTACCAAGCGAATCGTGTCACTGGGTTCATGCCAAGTACAAGTCATATCACGTGTTGCGTGCCACAGAAGAGTCGTGATAACAGTTTCGATCCACACGCAAGTTTGTGTCAAGATGTTTCGACACAAGAGAGTAACGTTTGGACCGTAATATAATTGAAAGTCGTCTTGATTTCGAGCTGTGTTCGTAGTTCAAATAAAGAAAGTAGATCGCGCCACTGTCCATTTTCTTGGCGAATTGACGTCTAGCGATGTTTTGCCACAAACGGTCCACTTCCGTGCAAAACAACTCCAGGGAAAAAGTCGCGATATCGAGTAATCAACAAAACAAATTATATCCGTAGCTCGATTTGATTTGGGATCACATCAGGCGGCTGAACTAAAGCCAACGTCAGTGGTTAGCGTTTCATAGAGACAAGAGTGAGCTAGACGATGTCTGGAGTAACAGTTGGTTTCGTAAAAAAACTACGTGTCAAACAAATCGCAATAGGTTATCGTCTGTCGTTTGATCATAATATTGCGGAATTCGCTGTAGCCCTGTTGTAGACGAGATATTGGATTTACCATCTGCTGTAGCCAGATTCGTATGACGCTAGAGGTCGTTCTATGCATTTGATTTCCGGTCCCTGTGATCCAGTGATCACCGCTCAGTTGCACACATGGCGAGATAGTGAAGCATGGTTGATGCCTCACGCAAACACACACATATGCTTGCATGATACACATCTACATGCATGCACGCACGCACACACACACACACACACACACACACACACACACACACACACACACACACACACACACACACACACACACACACACTCACAGTAGTATTTCGTGGACCAGTAAAGATTGTTTCGTATCAACAGTCACGTGATTAAAACGACACGTATTATTAGCGTTACATCATCACAGACAAGGCTATTAGACAATGTAATAATAATAATAATTATTATTATTCTTATAACAGTAGTCACGTGACCTACCTTCACACACGGGTGTGGGTCCTGACCAGAATGTCCGGCCGCCGCTGGACTTACAGATGAGGCGATCGTGACCGATGAGCTTTGTGCCCCGCGAGCAGTCGAAGTTACACATGCTGCCGTACGCATGCGTCGGCGTCGTGCAGAACCTGGCGCCACCTATTGGCGTACCAGGATCGGGGCACGTGGTAGCTGAAACAAAGCAAGTATTCAATTTCTGAAACGATACAAATATGCACGCTAATTTTTGATTTGCAAATTCCGGCAAATCCGTGAATATTCGTGGATCTCAACAGTTCGGTACTGTTTGATTGGACATCGGAAAACAGCTGTTGAAGGTCTGAACCGAAAATCTGGTGAGATTATCTTGACGATCCTAGAGATTTTCTTGTTCAGTGAAAATCCAGGAGAATGTATTCTTTTCCGGGAGTCAGGAAGATTCATAAGAACGGGATACTCCCGGAAAATCGGGGAGGGTTGACCTGTATGCAAACTGTTGCGACAAAAGGTAGCGTTTTGTTTTGGATGCGTCTGTTATGTATTTGGTATTTTAATGTTTAAGGTTAGTGTGTTAATGTGCATTTATTATTATGATCGAGGTGTTGAGAATATAAATTTACATTCTTCAGGAGAAAGAGACATTATTTATGTTCACAAAAATCCCGCGTTTTCACAGTTCGTAGCTTACTAAATAAAATATTATTTCACTTTTACCAGTACTTTAATAAAACAAAATATAGTTTTATTTATCTTTCCGAGTTCACACTCGTTACACTTCGTTACACTTCGTTACATTTCGTTACACTTCGTTATTCAAAACAACATCCAGTGACTTAATAATAATAATAATAGTAATAATAATAATAGTAATAATAATAATAACAATAATAAAAGTACTTATATAGCGCCCGAGCAATCAAAACTGATGAGGCGTTTTACATACATTCATAGTAGTATTTATTTGTATTCACTATTAGGTGTACTTACTGCGACAGAAGGGTATGTCCCCTGACCACTGTCTGTCCCGGCCACACTTGATCCGGGCATCGCCGACAACGGAGTAGCCGGGAATGCACGACACGGAACAAGTGGAGCCGTACACGTTGGACGCGTCGCACGTCAACACTCCGAACAGCGGGTTGTACAGAGCCCTGCAGCGGATTACTGCAACAACAGACACTCGTCTTGGTCACCAGGGGAAACACAGGACAGGAACGTAATATCAGGCGTGCGGGACTGTCATCATGTCCTACTGATTGTAGTATCATCATTGCAGTATTTTGATATTAAAAACGTGTTTCCATAGTGGCGCCCCCTGAAGGACATCGGTTCACCACGAACCCATCTAGAAAAATGTTGCATATAAAAAACACGTACTAAACTGTCGTGGTGGTTCTGAAATACATCGATAATTGGTAGATCAGTGGCCAATGGTCCAATAAAGCAAATTAATATAGAAAGAGGGGACTGGACATCGGTGCCTCGGAGGAGAGATATTGCGTGCGCGTGCGCGTGCATACGTGCCTGTGTGCCTGTGTGTTTATGCTAAATAGTAAACCGGCTCCATTATATTGAAACAACAGGTCACGTCCAGCTATTCACTTTACGTCCTCATACCAGGCACTGACAGAAATACTCTACAAAGCGCGGACCGACTCGAAGAAGAAGAAGCCGCTGGGTATCCCAGAGAGCGGCAAGCGCAGGAGGCACAAGTTTCGCAGTCAGCGTAACACGTGCTTAACGGCCAGCATACTCACAGAGGTAAGTAAGACGGCCAGCGGACCATAAGCTTAACGGCCAGCATAGTCACAGAGGTGAGTAAGACGGCCAGCGGACCAAGCAGGTGGACCGCAGGTGGACCGCAGACACACAGAAATGACAACTAACTTTCATATGCTACGTTTTGAGTAGAGGCTAACTTTGTGTCAATTTAAAAGCATGCGCTTTCATTAACTCTTACGAGCGACACGCCATCAAACTATAAAAGACGCGCTGCTTATGTATGAGAACAATTTGTGAAAAAAAAAGATTTCATCCGTGCACATAATGTTGCGCATTATTTTAAAAAAAGTAGTTAATTTGTACAAAAAGAAGAAAGCGGTACATGATATATGCAAAGAGAGTAATTTATAATAATAATAATAATAACAATAACAATAACAACAATAATAATAATAATAATAGAGAAAGTAGTTTATGAACTACAATGTGTTCGCGTAAGTACGAAGATTTCACAATTCATAATAGCAATGAGGACAGCTAGTAAGTACGAAGAAAGTATTTCATAAAGCAAAAAAGAGAGCAGCTCCTAAATAAATAAGAACAGAGTAGTTCATAAGTGAAACCAGAAAAACTCATAAATATAAAGCAGTTGATTGTTGCAATGACAATGACTCATAAGTACAAAATCAAGTAGTTAATTGGTATAAAAAGAGCACCTAATACTTATGACGTAAGTAGCTCATTAACTGTACAAGAGCAGGTCATCATAAGCATGAAAACAGGTTTTTCATCAGTTCAAAGAAAGCAGCTCATAAGTAAAAAGAAATTAAGGGAGCAACTCATTCGTGTTCCTTGTACATCGTTTACTGGCGACTCGTTCGATGTAACGCAGCTGGCATTCCACGGATCAAAACACTCTTTTTGGGTGACTGGAATTTCGGGTTATCGCGTTTGTTACGGTGCATGTAGGTATCTAGGGCTTTTGAGGCGAAAATCAAAATAGTTCGGCAACTTCGAATTGTCAAGGTTTTAATTAATGACTTAGTAAACATGTGTTTAATCGACTGGCGACCATTTCAGGCTGTTTTACATGCACTAGAACGAGTTAACCGTTCGTGTTGGCACCAGTAGAGCGGTTAGGTGATTATACCACATCATAACATTTCAAAAGTGCAAAGAATGTTTCTTTTCAAAGATTGTGTCAATTTGTGTTTAACGCGCAAGTGCACACATCCGTGCACGCAAACGGGTTCATCCAACGGTCAGTGTTAGCAAGACAAGGCGGATATTCGCGTGAAACGGACACTAGCCTGAGACGGACGTCCACATTAGACAGACACTCAGTTGAGACGGATACAAGCCTGCGACGATCACTCACATGCGACAGACACTCAAATTAGACTGACACTCAACTCGTCTGAGACGGACACTCGTTTGATACGGACATTAACCTGAGACAAACACATTCGTTTGATGTGTACACTAGAGAACTCTACGCTGAAATGGTCACTCGCCTGAGACATACATTAGTCTAAGACGGAAGCTCGATTGACATGGACACTTATTATTTGAGACGGACATTCCCCTGGGACCGACACTCGCATAGAAGGACACTTAATTGACACGGACACTCCTCAGTGACGTAAAATCAACATTCAACAGAGACAGGCACTCACGACGGACACTTACTACGGACACTCACCTGAGAACGACGGATACTTTCTACACACATTCACCTGAGAACGACGGATATTTTCTACATACACTCACACGAGAACGACGGACACTCACATGGGGATGACGGACACTTACTACAGACACTCACCTGTGACGGACACGGAGAAGGAGCAGCTGTCGAAATTGCCCGTCTCGTCGACCGCCTTGTACTCGACGTAGTGCACGCCCTCGCGGAACGGCCGTCTGACGGTGGACGAGGCGCCGTAGATGGGGACCGTCTGGTAGATCCCCCTGAACACAAAACGCAACAGTTCCACAAGACCTTCTTGTCCAACATGTCCAAATTTTGGAGGAAATACTTTCCGGAGCTTTCTTGAAATTGTACACAATTATGAGCGCTTCACTGGAAATGTGTGATGGTTATTTTGTGAGGTTGTCAGTAGAAAATTCGAAACGAACACTGACGGTGAGAAGAAGAGTTTTGTTTGATGTTTGTTCTGTCCTGTCCGTGTGGTTCCGGAACAGCCTGGCCCTGAGCAAGAAGCCTGTCACCAATTAACTCGCATCCAGGCCAACTAAACCGTACACGGCGGTGGCATTTACTCTTTAACTAGCAACACGTACTATATCCAGCTCTCTCGCTCCATTCTAACACAGTTTCTCCAACTCTTTTCTTCTTCATCGCACGCATACATGCATGCACGCACACGCACGCGCGCACATTCGCTCTCTCCTTCTCTCTCTC
>OZ023208.1:18549657-18836110 GCA_963995525.1 Escarpia spicata
ACGTCAGCGGCCACTCTTGTCGTCACCGAGACCGAGTACCGGTGTCACGGTGACAGGACACGGTGTCTCGAAGAAGAAGAAGTAGGGCCGTGCCAGAAGTACGCGGTGAATAACTATGTTAACTTCGACACATTGAACTCATGTTTACAACGGGTTTGCAATAGTTTTCCAACTAACACCGATTGAACAGGTCTGCCAGGGAGTAAAGTGTAAAGCGCCTTGAACAGTCCTAAGATTGGATACTGCGCTATATAAGAACTTGGCATTACTTTTATACAAGTTTTGGCCGTAATCGCCTACTTCTGGCACGGCTCTACTCTCGGCTCGTGCCACCGGGTTTGAGCGTGATTGGGAGCAATTGTGACCGGGAGCAAAAGTAACCAGATCCCGGTAATGAGTGGCGAGGTTCAACAACGCTGTCCGTCTGGCATTTAGACACGAACATCAGCGTGTACATGCCGAACGTGTCATTTAATACGTGTCAATAACTGGTCAACGGGTGCGAACCCGTGCAACACGAGTAGACTGATGTCCGTTGGTATCGTCGGCTAGTTGTCAGAATGAACCTGTTAGCTTCCATGCACACGCACCCACGTGCACACACGCGCGCACACGCACGCACTTTTGCGGATAAGCGCGCGCATGCACGCACATACTCACACACACGCACATTCACTCGCGCACACGCGCACACACACGCACATATACACGCACACACGCCCGCACACACACGCACATACACGCGCACACACACGCGCGCGCGCACACACACAGTTCTCCGAAATATTTACGTAGGAGTTGCTTCCCGTTAGGTGTCACAAAAAAGAAATTGCAAAAAATCACCAAAAATTAATCGTCTGACCAGCATTATAACTGTTGTCGTCCTTAACACTGAAGGTGCGCAAATCTATGAAAAAGGACATCGACTTAACATCACTGATACTGATGCCGCTCTTCTATGAACCCGGAAGTAAATTAATGATACGTCCCCTGGTGTCTACTAGTCATGTCTCGACAAACGTTTATCGCAGCAGGCCAGTACACGTGGTGCCACCTGGTGTCGTGCATCTGCTTCAACCAGATTGTTTACGAGTTGATTGTGTCACATAAGTCGGAACCATCGTAGAGAAATGACGTGCGGGATTGGCGGTAGCTGGGGCCATCATCTGCAGTCGGCTGGAGGGCGTATCCAGCCATGCCACACTCCCTCTTTCGTCTCCACCTTCTCGCTTTCGCTTCCTCTTTTCGCTCGCTACCCCTTTGTTTTCCAATTATCTAACAGACATCGACACAAACCTGGAAATAGCCGGCCGTGTTCGTCTCTGCGACTCTGTCATTGACATGTCGAGTTGACCTTCCTCGCTAGCGTTAAAGAACGAGGGTAGTCGGACTCCCACGTGGAGAGGGCCTACAGCCGTGGATGAGAGCTCGACTTCCTTCCCGTCTCTCCACGGGGAGGATGCATGGCCCAGCGCGTGGCGACGGTGCTCCGGCGGTGTGTCGGTAGTACGCAGAGGGCACGCCGATGTACCACTGACGGTAGACCGGCGAATTCACCACGACTTATGGGTGATACATCGATGATACATTGGTGTACACCGACCATACAATGTATGCACACCGAATACACACTACCGTACCGATACGCTGAGCTGATGCTATATTGATGATACACCGAAGGAACAGAATTAGTAATTAACTACAGCGTGGTTGAATGCTTCCCCAGAGAAGTCGAGCTGGTGTTCGATTAAACAGGTCTGCCAGGGAGTAAAGTGTGACGCTTTGAGCAGTCCTGAGGACTGGATACTGCGCTATATAAGAAATTACATTTACCTCTTTACCTTTTAATAGTACACCGAAAATACAGTGGTGATATACTGCACGTACACCAACGATACACCGACGATAAATATGTGGTACACCGACAGTACAACTGCGATACACCGAAGGTACACCGACGATTCACCGATTGTACATTTACGACACATTGCAGGTACATTAACAATACACCGACGATACACGCTACGCTGACACCACACAGGTGCACAAACCAAACCGCGGAACACACACCCTAACTGACGACGCTCACCAATTTTAATAAGCACCAGAAAATACAACGACTTAGCCTGAACCGACCGACAAAGGGGATCGTCTATTACCTGTCGGCGATACAGGCCCTATTAATCAGACGTTCCACCAACACAGCCCCGTTTGTGTGTGCGCTTTACCCCGAGTCGAGAACAAACGCTGATCCGCCGACGTGATGCGCACACTGAACCGCCGGCCCCAACGAACGCTGATTGCTAATTACACAAACCTGCCATAAATCATCGTTCAGCAACAATTTAATCATAACCCCCGTTTAAATTGCCCCCACCGAAAGTGCCCCGCGGCGGGGTACGGTGTCAGTGACGCCGTGCCGTATACACGCGGGTGACAATCCGTGTTCGCGCTGTCTAGACGCCGGTTGTTTCAACGCCGCAACAAACCGATGACCGATGGGGGGAAAACTGCGCTGATTCGGCGAGGGAGACGGTAGTCGGCTCCGGTCTTCGTCTGGCGCAGAGATGCCGGTGTCGGAGAAAAAAAAGTAAGCTCTTTATATATATATGAACAGGTCTGCCAGGAAGTAAAATGTAAAGCGCGTTGGGCAGTCCAAAGACTGAATACTGCCCCATATGTATATATATATATATATATCGAACACCATCTCGACTTCTCTGGGAAGCATTCAGCCACGCTACAATTAATGCGCGAAGACCATTCGTACGCAAATATCCACCACTATATATAGCCAGGTACTCATTCATACAGCCGAGTGAACTGAAACAAGATATAAAGTGAACGAATTTGCCCAACGGCAGCGTAGGATTTGAACCCGGTTTCTTGACTGAGAGTCCGATGCTTTAGCCACTGCGCCACCTCGCTCCAGAAGAGAGGATTCCCGTCAGTTGTGATCGTTCGTTGTCACTCGCGGACTACAGGGCGCACTGTCTAGGTCACGCGGTGTAACGATGTTTGACTCTAGCGGGGTGACGCCAGTTAGCATAATTAGCCGACATCGGAAATTTGGCGACACGGCTGTCAGACGAAGATAGCGGCAAGCTGTTATTATCGTCACGCATGTGCAGTGCGACGATGGCGGCGCGTTTCAAACTCGCCGCGTGAATTCGGCCGTAAAACCGCCGTAAAACGTGACAACGTTCCGCGGAAACGGAACGACAGAAAATGATGGATGCAGAAACGAAAAAAGATTTCACCGCGGTTGCTACCCGCATGTGGGAGAACGCGTTTATTTTACCCCGGGCGTCTCATCTAACCCATCGATCACACAACGACGCGTATACCTTACAAGCACGGACGTTAGCCCGCTCATTTTTGACTTAACCTCATTACTTTCACAATCGCGATTTTTTCGTGTCAGTTTTAAACTTCAATTATTCTTCGTCGAATTTAATTAAGTTTCCGCATACGCAACTACCCGGTGAGGTCGTGCACTGAGGCCGCCCCTGGTGGAAGAAGGCAAACATTGCGGCATGCGATCGCACGTCGTACATTCTTGGCTGGTGAAAGCTGCCGCCCGATTGTGGAAACGCGTTCGTACCAGACGCAGACATACAAACCACGCTTTGGAATGAACCTTACAAGGTTAGATACACGGGTCAAACGCATCGACTGGATTAGATAAGGGAAACGCGCGCACGGGACAACCTACAGACGCGGCAAAGCCAGGATCAGCGAATGCACATGCAGACAATTTCGAACAGGAGCCGAGTATACATAACGAAAGTTCAGTCGAGTGCTTCGCTTGGTTATGGCTGGCGCGTCGCTTAGAATACATTCAACGCGCCGGCTCGGCAATATTTACACAATGAGTTGTCTCTTATGTTCGTATACCCGCCATTTTGCCGCAGAATGTTATTGATTTTTTTCCATTGAAACCGCGCACAGACGTAATTCAATATCGTCCGGAACGTGTGCTATTATTAAATCAGGACGTTGTTTGTCGAGTTTGTGACCTAAAGCAGTTTTCATTAATCCGATTTTTGAGTAACGTTATGTAGCGAATACCTCAGCTAAACTAACCTGAAGCAATCTACGTGCACAGGAGGCACTACCATCATTTACATGTGCATATATTGCTAAGAGCAATATTTAAATTTAAGTATGTGCATTGAATTAAATTGTCTTAGTCTCAATTAGGCCTATGCTCACTTCCGGGAATTTGTCTTTATGTCAAAATAATTCCGACTGATGATAGCGTCTCAGATCACGAACACTTTCTTCGTCTATGCTGACCGCTGCAGTGAAATAATGGTCTACATGCACATCACCGCCACACCCTCTTCTGCTTCTTGGAGTACGGAGTACTCCACTCGGAATATGATATACCTTCAGAGAAAAGAGTATTTCCACCGGTAATTCGGAGTACACCCAACTTGAATACGGAGTATCTATCGTCATAGTACGGAGTACCTCCATCCGGTGTACAAAGTACATATCCTCAGAGTACGGAGTACTTCCACCCGGAATATGGAGTACCTACGCTCACAGTACGGAGTACCTCCGCCCGTAGTACGGGCTACCTACAGTCAGAATAAGGACTACTACCACGTGGAATACGCATTGTCTACGCCCGGAATACGGGGTACCTCCACATGGAGTACCGAGTGCCTACACCCGAAGTATCTACTCTGAGAGTACCGCCGTCAGGAGTACCCCAATGGTGATCCACCCCGCCTGGTGCACTTCGACGCAGAACGCTTCAGTTTTTTTCCTGTACCATAATAATACATTTATTCGTACTAAAAATTGTACAATTCGACTAAATCAATGTATATGTTAGTGTGTACATAAATCAGTAAGCAATGAGCGCAGCTCGTCAATGGCTAAAAAGAAGTGCTACCCGCATTATTTATATTATGTAACACATCTTTTGCAAATGAGACTCTACACACTAGTTCAACATCCAGCCCCTCCTGGTAGTGGTCTTGAATCATACCATAACACTGATTAGACTTCATTCTAAAGAATGTCATGGCATCAAGTTTGAACATGGACATGATATAGTTAAAACGTTTAGACATGTATGACCCACTACCTTGAAAGGCTAGATGAGAGAGCATTTTCAAACTGGAGTTACTGCATTTCAAGCAACTCTGCATAAATCGTACCATTCGATTCATAATTTGAATTTGAATCGGTAAACAGTCTGCTAAAGGTGGCACCATATTACAATGCGGGCAAACTGGTAGATTAAACAGTTTTGTGATACCTTTGCGCCACGTAGTATAAAACATATCAAGATGTTTGTTTTGTAAGTTACACAGACTTACACCACAGAAAGATGTAAAGTACGACATAAATAACTGACGTTTTATGCTTATATTACAAAACCCAAAATTAGCAGATAATGCATTTACACGCCATATAAAATCATGACACAACTTATACCATAGCCTGGTGAGTGTCAGGACTAATATTGTGGCCTAAATGCAACCTTTTTGACTCTGTTTCACGTTTAAACCATCAAAGTAAAATGGCCAGTCGGTGCCACTGCCATATTTAATAAATTGACATTTTGGCGGGTTGAATTGTAAATCATATTCATATGCAGACTTTAGACATATCACACATTTTGTTCAATGCATATTTTGATGGAGCTACCAAAGATATGTTATCAGCATAGCCAACAGCACCATAGTACTTATGAACAATCATACAGCCAAAACCAGACATGCAGAGTCTTGTTAAGATTTCATCAATGTAGATAGAAAATAAAATGGGGGAGAACACCCCACCCTGCTTCACTCATTGGTAGTGGAGAAATACAATGACATGGAATTGTTCCATGATACATTTAAATGTTGATTAGTGTACTTATAAAGTAAACATCTGATTAAATGGGGATTCATTCCTCTTTCCATGAAGTCATTTGCTGATTTCCTCTTGGTTTTTTACCAGAGGTTGAATTGTGGATATATATAAAACCATCCGTGATATACCACTGAGGTGAATAGCAAAAAAAGAAAGATCTCATTTGATTTGTATCGTGTCCGCGGTTAGATTATAGATTCAGTATTTACGACGGCGATATGCAATCACCGGCTGCACGTGAGACTCACCGGACTTGCTGGTTGACAATATGATCGAAGTCCCACAACTGACACCCGGAAAACGCGATGACTGGTGGACATTTCCACACAAACAGAGTAGTTATTAGATGTAAAACCGGCCAATAATGCATATGATCGAAATACACCAGAAAGACAGCCGGAAATACTCGCGAGTAAGCCGGAAGCAGATTGGGATCCCCACTGCGGTAACGTAGTGAGGTGGAAGATTCTTTGTTGCGTACTAACCTGGACCCAGCGGTTCGTTTTCATGGTCAGTAACCGCGAAACCCAATTATACAAATGTACTTAGAGACTACAAGTTCACCTCCATTTTCACACACCCCCTCCGATCCTCGCCAAAACTTCAACCTCAATCTCTCCAAACACTTCCAATTTTACACACACCCCCTCCGACCCTCGCCAAAACTCCAACCTCAACCTCTCCAAAAACCTCTAATTGCCCCCCCCCCCTTGAGACTCGCTAAAACCCAACTTGAGGCGCTCCAAAGACGTCCATTTGCACCACCCGCCGAGGCTCACCAAAACACTTTGAGGCTCTAAATATTGGCGAGCTAATCCTATTCCCAGCCCCTACCTAAACAAATTGGGGGCTAAGCTACCCCCGGTTCTGAAGCCTATGACGTTTATAAGCTATGTAGCAAGGCATGGTTGGTTGCTTTAGCCTTTATCTGGCTGGGCTTTGCTGGTTTTGCAGCAACCGAATACTCGAAGTAGAGTAGTTGCAAGTCTAGTGACACATCACGTTATAGTAGTATGTTCCCACTGTGTCATAATACATTTAACCACAACACCGCGCTGCCAGCAAATAATGGCAATTGAACTCGCCTGTCAAGAAATAGGTTCTCCAAACACCGCCACGAAACAACATTGACTCGACTGCCAGGAAATTGCGTAACTCGCACGCCAGGAAATTGTGCCACGTCGATTGCAAGGAAATTATGTCATCCACATCCCAGGAAATTACGCAACCACGCGTTGCCGGGAAATACGGCAGTGTAGGGAAATGTTATTACGGTGTAATGCTAGTTTAATGAGCCGCGTGTGGGCAACGCCATTACGCCTGAATCACTTTACAGCTGGAAGGAAACCTCCTGAATAGACGATACCCGGATTAGCTCTTCTCCATTCACTACAAATGGCGGATACATTGTCGCGCATACATTTATCCGGGCGTTAAATTTTATTCGGGTGATGTTTATTTGCATTTGGCACCAGTAGATCACGTAGTGATAAATAATATCCAGTAGTTAAATATGTTTCGTTTGTTGTCGTAATACGAGCGTTATAGTTAGACTATATAATTATAATTTGCTGTTTCAGATTTGTGACCAAGTATAAGAGTAAGTCACGTGACGTGTGCGTGGAGAGGAAACTGTTTTACGACAGAAATTGTTTATGTCTGTGGGAAGCAAACATTGTATAATTTATGTATATATATATACATATGTGTAAATATAGCTGTGCATATAAACATACATAACGCCCGGATAACTGAAAACGCGACAGTCGTAGCTGGTGCTAAATACATTTCCTAAGATACGCGCACGCGCAGAAACGTCACCCGGATATTATTTAACGCCCGGATAAATGTAAGCGCGACGGCGTCGAAAGTCTCTTGAAACTGCCCACGGAAATACGATACGTAATTTTGTACTTAAAGAGAAAGAACAATGATGTATCTACCGCAATAACCTAAATGCAAAACATAACGAATTATCGTTTCAGAAAAGAATACACCGTACATTATAATTATACTAAAACAATGCGATATGACTCAATTGATAATAGCCAATGCTAGCATCAGAACACAAAACAAGGTCAATCTGACGGTTTGAATGAACAACAAACTTACATATTTTGTCTGATTCTAATTTAAAGTTAGTAATACATTTAAGTAAAACAATTAAATTGTTAGAACATATAGTATAAACATAATAACTTGTGCAAATATTTACATTTGCAGCTACTTGACGTTCAAAGGTCAGGTAAAATGTGAAAAGGGCAGATGTTTCCGGCGCTTGCAGAACATAACTACTTTTGGGTACTGTCTATTCATCCGGTCATAGACATGTCTGTTTCAGGAAATCACAAATTAACTTTGAAGGAAACAACGACTTACGATATCGTCGCCTTCAACAACGTAAAGAAAATATAAATCCCTCGCTTTAAAACAGGTGAGAAACTTTTCAATACGACCGCCTGCAGAAACCAAACCGCTGTCTGTCTTGTTGGAGGCGGCGCCGGTCGATTGATTGAATGTTTTGCTAACGATGGCTGGAGACGAGTCGCATTTGAATTATGAAACGCGTTCGGTGGCTAATTGTTATCGAGTTTCCGGTGAAATCTGTTCTTTGTGTTTCAAGATGGTGTGATAATAAACTGTGTTTTATGGCCGACGCACGCGACGGTGTAAAGCGTTCACCCGTAACGCACGGAACGGCAAATAGATGTCCCGTGCCACGGAATGGTCGATGTTTAATATTCCATTGACGACGAATGTTAAGTATATTTTTAATGTTCCGAAAATCGACTGCGTTAATTATCTATGCTTTTAAAAATTCTTGTAAAAATTTTAGGTTTTGTAATTTTTCTCTCTTCAGGAAAAAACACCATTATTACATATTCCTGTAGTATGGCGTCCGAAACAAGTCGAAGTCATTGGATCTAGAAAAATCGGTTCTACAGGAAGGAACGTACAGAACAAATAGGATTAGGGCTAGAATTAGGAATAGGGTTATGGTTACACACACGCACGCACGCACGCACGCACGCACGCACGCACACACACACCTATACTATACTATATATATATATATATATATATATATATATATAAACGGCCGTGTATAAGTGAAGTTAGATAAACTATAATTTCTTCAGCCGGCACAAAAAATATGCACACACATATATAGAACAGATATTTCTAGATCCATTTTTTTCGCAATACACCTGCACCATGCCTTCACTGGCGATGGATCCTACAGTTACTACAGCCACTAGACTTTTTAAGCCGATCGGTGCACAAATGAACAACTTAGGTCAATAGTTGTGCTCATAACCCTGTTTTAAAGTAATTCCTAGCGAGCAGAAAGTCGCCAAGACTTTCGAAAAAGCCCATGCATGTACTTCACGAAGAAAAATGCAGTGTATTAAAAAAAATTGCAGATTTTCATGTGTGATTGTAGAAGGTGTTGTCTGTAAAATGGTGGATTTCTAGATGATTTGAATAACCGGAAGGATATATGGCAGCAATTTGTCTGTGTGACCTGTTTGCGGAGTAATGCTTGCCGGTATTTGTAAATATTGACGGGTGTCACACATACAGCCATTTTACGAGAGCTAGAAGTATGCAATTTTTAAAAATCTATCAACATGTCAACGAGATGATGATAACAGCAGGTGAGAAGTTTAAGACACTTTACAGGTCACGTTTTCTTATAATCAGCCAACACGTTAACATGGTCGCCTATGGGAAAACCAACAGTGTATTGACCCCTTCATGGCCGACTCGGCAAGCAGAAAACGTCATTGATTGTAGACATATCGACGACTCGGATGTTTTACACCAGGCACTTTTCTGCCGTGAGAACTTCGGTCCAGTACTTTTCTACTCGAGGCAGAGAGCAACTGGAGCGCCTCTACCAGTTGTTTGAATTACTTCAAACGTCGCACGGCTTTAGGTGTCATTATAACCAGGCGTAACGAACCGCACCGTCGATAAATGGATGGTGGAGTTTTCGGTCACGGGTTTAATCGTTCACAGGTTCGATCGTTCAAAAGTGATCAGTTTCAATGGCTCATGGTCGAAATGTTTACGTTGACGGGTTAGGTTGAGATCTGATGTGGCACTTCCTTAATATTGACCTTTAGGAATGTCTTGATGAATTTCCCCCTGGGTAATTTCCGAGAAGTTGAATGCGTTTCGTTGTTGTACGCAGTCGACAAGCGTCATTTGTTAAGACATTGGTCCACAGATACTACACGAAAGCAAATTTAAAGCTCTCTAAATTGTTTCTGCACAATTGTAGTGTCGGAATAGTTCAGATAGGTTTCATATCCCTGACATTATCAGCGTACATAAAAATGTAATTTTTAAACGTTTTGCCGAACATCTATTTGATAAAAAAACATAAAATCTCTATTCATTTATCTCGGTTGCATAAAGCGCATGCGTACATAACTATTTTAGACACACGTTTTCTGGGGTATCTAATGGGGATTGATACAGAGCCTTTCCAACAAAAGCAATGGTGTTATGCGATAATGAGTTTGTGGCTCAGATATATGGAGAAAGCACTTTTAATGGTGCATTATTGGTATTTAAATGCCCAAACTGTTGTTATTTGTCATACACATGGGTACTCCACAAAATCACAACCTGTGAAATGGCTTGACACCCCATCCTTCAGCAGTCACCCAGTGAAATTTACCACCAAAACCAAGAAAGAGACACGTCAAAATACGAGACAACACTGAAGTCACCTTTCAAGGGGTTGTGCCAGGAGAGGAAACAGAAACAAAAACAGAAACAAAAACAGAAACACAACTATTCCCTATTGACAGGTGCGTCAATCTTTTTGCTGACGATGAAGACTTCCAACGAGGAAGACCCCCCAACTAGGCAGCCTACCGGAAGTAGAGGCGCACACGCGATGAGCGCGTTACTCACAGCCATCTCAAACATACCGCATCCCCATCCATAAAAAAAAAAACATAAATAAGAATCCTAGAATCCGACGGCAAAAACACCAACGAGTAGTCTATTTTGACGCATCTGCTAGCCTGCCATCGATCGCCAGAGTCGTCTCACTCGTCGGCTATACGTGTGTCATGAATCGCAACCAGGCCGTATCAACGTACGTTGCCACGGCGATAGCGCCGAGTTTACGTATCGTACACTTAGCAGTCACTTACGACCTCACGTGCCGATTGATGAACATCTAATGAATCCGCAGCGAAGGGAAATCTATTTCTAGGACGAGCTTCTTCTCGGAGCACGCCACTTTTATTTCACGTTTGCAAACAGAGGTGCTGCAGGCAGTCGTACGTAGACTCGTAACGGATATTCACTGACTAAAATGTGAACGCATGCACACATGATAGGTATGCATGCACACACACACAAAATGCAAACGCACATATGCACAAATGCACGTACGTGTACATAGGAGCCTGCGAACTTACGCACCTACTTTCACACACAGACACATGCACGACTCGTACACACACGCGCGCGCACACGCACATACGCACTCACGCGCACATGCACTCACTCACTATTCATTTACGGGTATTCAATGTCTTCAAACATCAAACAATAATTCTAGCATAGATGTTATTGATAATTGATTACCCAGTTGCGATGTTTCATTAGCCCACTGAATTAGTTGTTTCTTCACCGATTATCCGCGCGGGCTGGATCCAGGTTACACGCGACGCCAGAGACATCGCGAGCCCGCGCAGGCGGAACACCGGACGCATTTATCAAGATGGGCTTACATTAGGCTTACGATTACGGATAGGTGGATTGTGACTAAGACGTCTAACGCTAATCCTAGTCGACATTCGTGGAATTTGTATTACAGAGAGATGCAGAATATGTCATGTGCAGACGCAATACGATTATGACATTTCCTTCAACGCTGTGCGTTCAGCTCAGCCGCAGCCCCAAAGACCGAACGAACGCCGGTTTGCGATGCGTGCACAAGGGACCGATCATTATTTGTTTTACATAGACGACCATGTTAACGATTGTGTTAGTCCTGTCCGCAAATCATGTTACATAATGGCACAAGTTGTTCCAGACTTGTTAGTCAAAAAGTAGATTTTTATCGAGAAATCTAGATGAGAAATACTTTCCGTCAGATGTCACCAAAACAACAACATTGGGGATCTTCTGCCAGCCAGCCGCCAGAACGGTAAAACTCTGACCACTGTTGTCCAGTGTAATTTTTGCAGTACTAAAATATTGTCATATCACTGGCCATAAAAAAATGTCATGGTGAAAATATCATAGAAAGGGTAACTTATCAAGACCACGGGCATTGTATCAGTCTACCATGAACATGCAAGTTAAATTTATCGTGTATTGGGGCCACCCTAGAAGAACGCCCAAACACCAGCAAGTTTCCAGAAACATTGCAAGTGCGCCTAGTTCGTCCCTGCGGTCGTTGGTAAGACGGTTTCACGAGGTGCTTTCGATGTTATTTACTATCCGTGGTTGTTGGAACCAGACGAGCGAGTACCGACGAAAAGCCTCTTGGCATCAAACAAAGACGTGTGAGATGGCGATAACGCAACTCGATAAAGAGGTTACTAGGTACATACCCGTCAATGGGAACGAACTGGAGACTGTCACCTCCTTCAAATATCTACGTGCAATGTTAGAAACCTGCGCTGCCCTGGCAAGACAGAAGCCACGGTGGAGAGAGAACAACGTCACGCTGAAGACTGATATAAGACTGCTGCTGGTCGTGGCGAACCTTCTCTAGGCTAGCGAGACACGGACTTTAAGAGCAGAGCTCAAAAGAAGAATACAATAAATGGAGGTCAGTTGCTATAGTGTAACATCTTGTGCTGTCTATACATGGACCGGTTTACATGGCCATTTCTCACGAGGAAACCCATAATATAAGCATCCAAATCATCTGGCAACAAGAATTGTCTGTAGTAGAACACACAAGTTGAGATGGTACTGCCGTGTACTACGTTACACTGGCTGGGCAAAGACCATCTTCCAAGGCACTGTGAGATGCAGGAGAAAGAGTTGCAGAACGAGAAAGAAGTTGACAAAATGCACCAATGGACAGGTGCGTTCACGAGTCCACGACCCACGGCCGAGACCGCAGGGACAGCGAGGGTGGTCGCCGCCACGAGCCTCGCTCCCTCTAGGCTCCCATTAAGCCCCATTCGGTGCCGCCACCTGTCCTTTCATCCCTCTCTCACCTCCGTCCCGAGAGCGAGCCCGCGGTGCCGCTACCTGTGCGTTCCTCTCTCTCCCTACTTCGGCGTCTGCCCCACGCAGGGTGGCGCCGCTGTGGTTTCCTATACACTTTGTTACCACGAGACAGTGACCCCCGACTGTTCGACAGACAACGCCACTGGTGTCCGTCTCCGGACCATTAGTTGGGAGTGTTGTCCCTGGGGGAATAGTCGTTTCGTAGACCATTGGACAAGGATTCGTGTTTGGTTGTATGGTCCCCGTGTTGTCTGGTGTATGGTTTCCGTGTGTCCTGATGTATCATCCCCGTGCGTCTGGCTGTATGGTCCTCCTGTGTGTGGCTATATGAGTCCTGTGTTTGGACTGTAAAGCCCACGTATCCCTGGCTGTATGGTCCTCGTGTGTCTGGCTATATGGTCCTCGTATGTGTGGCTATATGGTCCTCGTGTGTCTGGCGGTATGGTCCCCGTGCGCCTGGTCATATGTCCTCATGTATCTGGCCGTATGGTTACGTGTCTGTATGTATGGTCCCGTGTGTCTGGCTGTATGGTCCTCGTGTGTCTGGCTGCACAGTCTCGTAGTTTGGGTATATGGTCCATGTTGTTTGACAATATGGTCCCCGTTTGTCTGTGTGTATGGTCCTCGCGCGTCTTGCTGTATGGTCCTCGTATGTCTGGCTATAATTTGATGGTTCGCGTGTGCCTGGCTATATGGTCCCAGTGTTTTGGCTATATGTCCCCGTATTTTGGTTATATGGCCCCATAAATCTGACTGTGTGGTCCCCGTGTCGCGGCAGTTATAGACTGCACCGACATTGGCGGCGAAGCGGCAGTAATAGACCGCTCCGGATGCACAATACTGTTCCGGTATATGGAGTTCAGCACCAGACATTGACGTCGCATATAGCCGGCGGAATGCCGAAGTGCTTAGAAGATAGTTTGTTTGCCTGGTCTCCAAAGCTGAGCACTGGGTAGTGTTGCCAGAACACTACTAATTAGGCGCACTAACGCACACGTATACTGTGTAACCCCGTGAAACGATGTTTAACTTTTAGGTTAATGATTGATTAGGGAATTCCACTGATTTCGTATGGTTAATTTAACTACTTAAACTGTTTGTTCAATAAATCACAAGTACTGTTTAATTGGCACGTATTTAGTTGTTCAGACACCTAACGTTGACATCAAGCATTAGTTGCGTCATGTAAGATAGGCGGGCGACCAAAGCGATGAAATGTGACTTTCGTGGGCATTTTTTGTTACAAGCAGCCAACCATTTTAGATATGCTCTGTGAGCGTTACTGATTATGGTATAGGTTATTGGACTTTGGATGTTTAGGTAAGAAAACGGGTTTTTATGTAAAATTTGACATAAGTCTGATCAAAAGCGTAATGTGGCTCTATAAAACATAATAATAATTTTACACATTTTCAAATAAGTTTTAAGTTTCTCTACATACATTACACAAATGGAGTTTTTACTGGTCAGATTTGGGATTTTTGGCCATATATGTGTAATTTTTGTCCTGAAAAATACAAAATCTTACTAAAATGTAGTTAAGCAACTATGTTACCATTATTAAGATGTAAAGTGCTTACTGATCTTACATAACATGGTTGTAAAAATCTAAATATTCACAATCTTAACTACTCCGCGAGATATTAATTTTTTTACCCGACTCAACTCACGCCCGCAACCACATCACCCAGCCCGCCATCGCCATCTCCCCACCCCGCCATCGCCATCTTTCACAGCCCGCCATCGCCACCTCACCCATTCCGCCATCACCATCTCACCCAGCCCGCCATCGCCATCTCTCCACCCCGCCATCACCTGGCACCCTCCCACGATGTCTGCCCGTCGTGTTCGCCCCCACGCGGAGGTGATTTAACTCGGTGGCGGCGAGATCTGTCGCTGTCTCTGACATATCACTTCCGTTTCCGCGACCCACGTTTGTTATCGTCACGCATGACTACACAAGAGCCTCGTACATCACCAGCAGCCGGAGTACTGCGCCGCATCACCGCGTGTAGATAGACCCACACATCCAGAGTATAGGGACGTATGTATCGCGCGTATACACGCGCGCACGCACGCACGCGCGCACACACACACACACACACACACACACACACACACACACACACACACATCGTGTACATCACCGTAAATATAAATATATATATATCCCCGTAGAGCGTCCTACATTTCCCACATACAGACATCAACACATCACGAGTACATATATCCGACACACTCATGTACAACGCCACACACATCCCGAGTACAACGCCGTATACACCAGTGTACAACGCCGTACACATCTCGTGTACAACTCCGCACACATCCCGTGTGAAACCCCGCGTATATTCCGTGTACCGCTGTGTTCATAACGTGTGCCACTCTCTTCCCATAGACCGCTACGTGCGCCCCACTCAGGCCAGTCTGGAGGGTCTATCTCATATAACGCCACCTGTTAACAGGGGAAGTCGGCCTAATCTGAAGCGCCATCTGTTCACAATAGCAGTCGTCCTAATCTAGAGCGCCACCTGTCGACAGTAAAAAAATCATCTGGAGGTTTGTGTCATTTGTATACGGCGAGTGGCGACAGTCGTCCTTATCTAGAGGCTTGACGACACAGCGCTCTGTGACACCACAGAACGACTGATTGCACTGACGATTGCCTAAACGAGGAGGAGCACGATTGACTGATTAAGTGGCGAGACTCGACTGACAGTCTGACTGTCAGACAGGGCGGCTGATTGACCGACCGGCCAACCCTAATTTCCCGGCGATCGTTGAGAGGAGCACTTGTCAGTGTATGAATACCATTTGATGCGCGTCGCGCGCGATCTCGTTTACGAAACTACTTGACAAATTATCCAAACGTACTTATTAAGTATGTGTCGTGGAAATATCGCAGGTGTATGTGCGTGCGTGCGTGCGTGCGTGCGTGCGTGCGTGCGTGCGTGCGTGCGTGCGTTTGGGTAGTTTATCGTTACCAGGTATAAATAAGGCAATTCTGGATGTTATGACACACCTGTTCAATGTGTCTGCCGAATACATGACTGGGGCACTAGGAGGACTGGGACGCTGGTTTTATGGTTGTAAGAAGGTACATTAACAACATGAGATACAATCAAAATTTCTAAAAGGAAACAGGACCCTATGCAGGTGGTAATGACAGTCAAGAAAGAGAAGCAAACAGGCCTGTCTCTGTTATGAACGTTAAATAGATTAAAGTAATACGTAAATGATAACAGCGTTGGGAACTGCACGATAGGATATGAACAAGTGGAAGTTCTCAGAAATGTTATCTTCATAGAATCGTAATGTCAAATGCGAATGTATCATCCTAAGGATGATGCTAAAAGACAATCGCAAAATTACGGGGGACCAAAGAGGTAAAATCTTGAAAATCATCGTAATGGTAAATGCAATAATCTCGCCAGTGGCTACGTGTTGCATTTAATTGTGATCATCCATCGGAGAGAAGAACGCGTTGATCAGCAACTACGAACTCTGATGTGTGTGACAAATGATGCGACAACATTGGTCCGCAGTGAGAACGAATGAAGAACTTCTACAGGAGGAAGAAAAGAATCCAACTTTTCTTAATAATACGTAGGGGCGAAAGTAAATAAACGTAAATCGTGTTGGTATGGTGGACGGAGTGAGTAAGACAGTGTTGGTACGGTGGACGGAGCGAGTAAGACAGTGTTGGTACGGTGGACGGAGTGAGTAAGACAGTGTTGGTACGGTGGACGGAGCGAGTAAGACAGTGTTGGTATGGTGGACGGAGCGAGTAAGACAGTGTTGGTACGGTGCACGGACCGAGTAAGACAGTGTTGGTATGGTGGACGGAGCAAGTAAGGCAGTGTTGGTACGGTGGACGGAGCGAGTAAGACAGTGTTGGTACGGTGGACGGAGCGAGTAAGGCAGTGTTGGTACGGTGGACGGAGTGAGTAAGACAGTGTTGGTACGGTGGACGGAGCGAGTAAGACAGTGTTGGTACGGTGCACGGAGCGAGTAAGACAGTGTTGGTACGGTGGACGGAGCAAGTAAGACAGCGTTGGTACGGTGGACGGAGCAAGTAAAACAGTGTTGGTACGGTAGACGGAGCAAGTAAGACAGTGTTGGTACGGTGGACGGAGCAAGTAAGACAGTGTTGGTACGGTGGACGGAGCAAGTAAGACAGTGTTGGTACGGTGGACGGAGCAAGTAAGACAGTGTTGGTACGGTGGACGGAGCAAGTAAGACAGTGTTGGTACGGTGGACGGAGCGAGTAAGACAGTGTTGGTACGGTGGATGGAGCAAGTAAGACAGTGTTGGTACGGTGGACGGAGCGAGTAAGACAGTGTTGGTACGGTGCACGGAGCGATTAAGACAGTGTTGGTACGTTGGATGGAGCAAGTAAGACAGCGTTGGTACGGTGGACGGAGCAAGTAAAACAGTGTTGGTACGGTAGACGGAGCAAGTAAGACAGTGTTGGTACGGTGGACGGAGCAAGTAAGACAGTGTTGGTACGGTGGACGGAGCAAGTAAGACAGTGTTGGTACGGTGGACGGAGCAAGTAAGACAGTGTTGGTACGGTGGACGGAGCAAGTAAGACAGTGTTGGTACGGTGGACGGAGCAAGTAAGACAGCGTTGGTACGGTGGACGGAGCAAGTAAAACAGTGTTGGTACGGTAGACGGAGCAAGTAAGACAGTGTTGGTACGGTGGACGGAGCAAGTAAGACAGTGTTGGTACGGTAGACGGAGCAAGTAAGACAGTGTTGGTACGGTGGACGGAGCAAGTAAGACAGTGTTGGTACGGTGGACGGAGCAAGTAAGACAGTGTTGGTACGGTGGACGGAGCGAGTAAGACAGTGTTGGTACGGTGGACGGAGCGAGTAAGACAGAACGCCCCAGTACAACGTAGATGGTCCAGTTACACTCCACCGAACTCTGACTGAGATCAACCGAGAGAGGCAGCGCAGGACCGAGATGGCTGGAGGAGGCTGGTGCGAGTCGCCAGATGTCGCCCTCGGGTTGACACAGCACGAGATATACGCGATACCATGCACAACGTGTTTTTGTCGAAACGTATATCGTCAATGGTAGATTGCTATAATCTATGTTGTTGTAGGATGCCAGACAGTCATTGATGAAAGTACATTCCAGTATTATAGCTAATGAATGAAGTCATGACACTATCACTCTGGAGATAGTAACCCACGTATCCAGGCACCGGGCTGATTTAAACCCCCGCATCCAGGCACCGGGCTGATTGTAACCCCCGTATCCAGGCACCGGGCTGATTGTAGCCCCGTATCCAGGCACCGGGCTGACAGCAGCCCCCGTATCCAGGCACCGGGTTGATTGTAGCCCCCGAACCCAGGGATCGCGTTGACTGTAGCTCTCGTATCTGGGCACCGGCCTGATTGCAGCCCCCGTATCCAGCGCCTGGCTGATAATAACGTGGGTGGTAATTGTTACAGTTCGTGTCGCCGAGTCAGCACTTCATCGCCGCTCGCTCGACAAACAACTGCGGGTCAGGAGGCGACTGGAGTAGGCAGACGGACTAAGTAGGTAGTCGGTGGGGGGAAGGGTTACACTGAGCGTAAACACCCGGCTTGAACACAGGGCTTGAACCCTGTTGGAAGTTCCGCGACACATTTAGTAAATTAACATGCTCTGCAGAGGTGTAATGAGACAATTTCCGCTGCGGTGTAAGAGCCGGCGCGTCGGTCGTCTGGAGCGTGGGCTGGGGGCGTCCGAGACGGGTGGGGGAGACCGGGCTCAGCCGGGGAGTCGGGTGGTCGATCTACAACGTATCACATCGCGACCCTGCAGCCACCCTGAGACCGCACGACTAAACACACCGAGAGGCCCAACACCTAAACACGTCGAAGCCAGACAGATCCCCTCCCAACCCCACCCCCCGATTCCACTCCCCCTCCCCCGTAGCGAACCACGCAGTTATTTTTTATCTCTGAGTATGCAATGCACTTGCCCATGTAATGCTACAATATACGTTATATTATATTAAATCTAAAATATTAATACATGACATTTTCACGCAGATGATGTTGCCGTAGATCACCGCGGTAAGTGTACGAGTTTGCGAACTCTGTCAGTTGACGCCCTGTATATATATAAGGTGTATTACGGGCGCTGTGAGGAGACTATTCCATAATGACGATACTATGTGTGCGTTGTAGTTATTGTAATAAAATATATTTTAAATTAGCGGGCGTAGTAACTTGTAACAGGAAGTCTACTGTATTGAACGTGGGAAAATGGGACATCGTTGAACACTAAAGATTTTTGCGGTTAATTCAGCCCGACCCGGCTGTATCGCCAATAAAGTTTGTTTTGAAACTGGGTGTTTTGTTTACCATCTGAACATGCTCCGGGTCGTCCCTTCCAAATTGTGAACGTTTCGATGGGCAGTATACCTTTGCTGGGCAGTATACCTTTGCTGGGCAGTATACCTTTGCTGGGCAGTATACCTTCAACATAGTTAGTGTAGTCTAAAGAACATCATGTTAATTAATAAATGAAAAACTTGAACAGACTGCATCCTTTTAACGGTTGGCATGTTTAAAATTAGCTGGTTTCATTCTCTATTCACAATGCATATCCGTTCAAACCACCAGGCAGCACTTGACACGTGCCTGTCGATAGTTTCCATAAGTGCATGTTTACTTTATGAACAACGATTGTTTAACTGCAGAACCCACACTTGAAGTATCAGACAAAATGCGGCCCTCGTTACATCTGAACAACATCCGTGTCGTGGTTATTTCCTACCATTAGGCCCACCGGAAACAGATATGAACGTGCAAGAAATGAGGGCAACGATTCTTAGTAAAACAATTCCTTTGCGGGGTTGATCCCGACCCAGTCCGTCGGTAATCCGAGGCTAACCATGGTCAGTTATCGGTCCGGCGATCTCGCGGCCCACCCACTCAAACAGTTCGTCTGTCACGCGATAGTCTCGGTTACCGCAAATGCGCTACATATGTGCCGGGGTCGCGACATTTATTACTGGCAAATCGAATAAAAAGTGTGATTAACCCTTTATGCGCTGCCGTGCATTTGATTCGATCGGGGCTAAGTGCGGACTCTGCCTGTAGCCGTGTTGTGCGCCAGAACACACGCACGATCACCGCCCTCTGGCGCGTGTCACGCGGACATTGCCCTGCGCCGTTGGACGTTCGAATTATCGGCTTGATTCCTGATTTTCTGATTGAATTATTCCGGTTTTTCTGACTGAATTATTTTGGTTGACACTGCCGCTGGCGTCTCTGTCCTACCGTGAAATGTGTTTATGTGACTAATTTCCACTAGTGTGTAGTTCCATTTCACTCGTAGACCGTTACTGTTTAGCTAGGGGAGTATTCAGAGGCATCCTAATAGCTACGCTAAAGCTTTTCCACTATACGTCTACTGTTGTGTACTCGCGTTTTGTTGCGGTAGGGTTAACCAAGGGGCGAGATTGCCCGAGTTTCGGACGGCAACAGAAGGACAAGACCCCGCTCCCCGATTGACGCCAGTCGCTCTGCCACCGAGCCACGCCGAGCCACGCCACTTCCGGTCTACGCTCGCGTCGGCTCAACATAAACAACGTAACAAAACACTACGTATGAGAACGTAAATTAAGTTTGCTTTGTCCATTTTCGGCTGACTCACTCAGTGATTCGCCTCGAGGTAATGACAAAAACGATCGCGAAATGTGCTTTATGAACAAGTAAGTTAAGATATAGCGCAGTATCGAGTCCTCGGGAATGCTCAGGCGCTTTAACGCTTCCCCCACTTACAGACCTGTTTATTCGAATACCGTTGTCGCGCTTACATTTATCCGGGCGTTATGTATGTTGATATGTATATATATATATATATATATCTATATATATATATATATATTTATATATATATATATATTTTTTTTTATATATAAATATTTATATATATGCCTACATATATACATAAATTATGAAATATTTGCTTCCCACAGACATAAACAATTTCTGTCGTAAAACAGATTCCTCTCCACGCACACGTCACGTGACTTACTCTTATAATTGGTCACAAATCTGAAACAGCAAATTATAATTATGTACTATAACTATAACGCTCGTATTACGACAACAAACAAAACATAGTTAACTACTGGATATTATTTATCACTACGTGATCTACTGGTGCCAAATATTATGCCTTACATATGCACATAAACATCACCCGGATAAAATTTAACGCCCGGATAAATGTAAGCGTGACACCGTCTCAACATCTCCGTGGAGCCACGCTGCAGTGGCTACGTGAACACTTTGTTCACCGCATATCCACCATTGCTTAAAGCCAGGTACTCATTTATACAGCTGGTTGAACTGAGGCAATATGGGGTGAACGAAATTGTACGAGCTTCCAAACGGCAACAGGTAGATTCGAACCCGGATTCTCTCCATTGAGTTCGTTCTTCTAAACACTACACTACCACGTCCCATAAATAACCATACGATCATAATGATGTTGTTTTGATCACTATATCAAATACTTTTGCAATTAACGTACACGGTAGTTTGTGTTAATCTGTAGTGCACGATGTAACGTACACGATAGTCTACGTTATTCTGTAGAGCACGGTGTAACGTAGGTGCGTTCACGTAAAGTCTGAATTGTAGTGTGCAAAAAGACCCCCCTTGTGTAGAATGTTCCATTAAACATTTCTAAGTTAAATCAATTATAATAATGTTTTTTTTTGGTGCTTATGTTTTTCTTATTCCATTGGATAATTGTATGACAGACAGTTTTTAATACGACGAATGAGGTCGGTTATATACACTACTCCATTGATCATTATTTTGTGTATGACTTTATATCAGTCAATCATCTCGACCAACAAATTAACTGCAGTGCTCTGTACACATCGCGGCAAAACAAACAGTGTCTATGATCAGTATAAAACACACACCTGACGTATAAATACAACAGCCGCTGGATGAACTCTGGGTATAATCTTGCACTTGCCGGGCCCTTAGGCTATTATTGCGGTTTTATTCTATTCTTACTTCGTTTTATCTATCCCCAAATGTGGTTATTGCCCATTCGGTGCAGCAACAGCCGAGGCTGGTGCAATTCACAGTTTAAACCACGAAACTGCCCTAAAACAAAGCATTTGCCCTTTGTGTATCGCATGCGATGCAGTCTGACAGAAAGAACGTTTTGTGATGACTAAAACGAGGCAAGAATCGAATATAAAGCTGTTATACTAAGGGCATGGTAATATAAGATCTGGCAGTTAAGGCAGCTGAGATTGAAAAGTAAATTGAGACTACAATAGGAACACCATCTGTGTATTTATCTGAGGCTCCGACTGCTGGAGGCTGACAGCAAGACTAAAGCTTAAGACACACGCTTGATACCTTCCAGAACAAATGTCTCCGGAAGATTACAGGGGCATTTTGGCCCAACACTGTCACCGATGAAGAGCTGCTCCGTCAAACAAACTCAACATCCCGCAAAGATCAAGAGACTAGGACAGAGATGGCTAGAGCACATTTGCCGAATGCCCGCTGGTGCACTAGCCAAGGTAGCCCTAGGCTGGACAGCTGACGGAAGACGGGGACGAGGTCGACCGAAAGAGACATGGAGACGAATAGTGGACAAGGAAATGAAGGCCTGGCAGCTGACGAGGAGTACGAACAACGCACGGGCTGCTGACCGAGAGTAGTGGCGCTCTCTTGCTGATGACTTGTCACCCATAGTCCAGCGGATATGTGCAAAAAAATAACGGAATTGTGCACTTTTTGATAAATGCAAGACACGTTGCTCATCTGTTCTATACACCGAGGGTACCATTTTAAAGTTTGGAGGCATTCCAGATTTTGTTTTATTTGATTCAAGTACGCCATGAATGTCCGCTGGGGAGCGATGGAGGAACTGGCCATCCTGGATCTAAATTTATTGGGTGGAAATATTCATTCCATACCTGGACTCCATAATCAAGTCACTAGGAAGTCGATTTGCTCTCCCTCCACCCTGCACTGATGTCTCAGATGGACCGCAACAGTTTCCGAGATCGCATGGTCCAGGCAAGTGTTTTGTACATACAACTGTACTACACTATGCTTTCATATACTACTATCGTAATATATTGAAATTATATTGACCTGAACTGTACATATATAGATCACACCAACTTGAAGGTTCAAGGATATGTAGACAGTAAGATACGGGAATAACAGGTTTTGTCTGCCGCCATCTTTCAAAATGGCGGATATATTTTAAAATCAATGAAGGTCAAAAGTCATGTATTTAAAATCATCGCATCTAAAAAACATCCATTTCGACATCAACTGTGTGGCTTTGTGTTATGTAGTTCTTGAGATATGGGAATAGTATGCTTTGACGGGTGCCATCTTTATGAATGGCGAATGTAGGCATGTCGACGAAGGTAAAAAGTAATATTTTTCGCAATCGCTATCTCCCAAACTATATGCTATTCAAAAACGTAAACGATGCGGCTCAACGTAACGTAGTTATTAAGATATCTTTACATTTGTTTTACGACCACCATCTTTAAAAATGGCGGATATGAATGTCGGAGAAGCCCAAAAGTAACAAATCTGAAATCTTTGACCCCAAAAACCTACATCTGGACACAAATATTATTGTTCTATGTAACGCAGTTATTAAGATATGGGGAAACTGAATTTGGCGGCCATTTCTAAAAATGGCTGCCATTTCTGAACGCAGCAAAATCTGGAATGCCTCCAGTCTATAAAGTGATTCCCTTGGTGTATAAAACAGATGAGCAACGTGTCTTGCTTTTATATTTAAAAAAAATACAGTCTGAACTAATCCCGTAGAACAAATTACGACTGGGTGGGACGAGTTAATTTTTCGAGCACAGCTGGGATTGTTTGATACAGTGATGGTTGGATACATTGTATGCATTAGGTCTTTCACTTGGTAGCAACAAATAGACGTTAGTCGCTCGTGTCCACCGCACTGTGTCTATTTTGCAGAACGCACCAATATCTCATAATCCGTCAGTAGATTGGGACGAAATTGAGGGGTACTATGTCGTTTTTCACGAATTATCCACACGTGGTCACTTAATTAATGTTTCGTGTACTGAGAAAGTTTAAAGCAAACCTGTCGTTGAATTTTCTATCCAGCACAGGATGGGTTATAATGGCCGCCTACGAAAAATCTAATGTGGTCGTCCGCAGCTGGTCAGTTTTGTCGGTGGCCAGTCCGGTTATCTGACCACTCCTCACAATAACACCTCGCATTATCGCCCGGTCGGTTGGTTTCTCCGTGGCCGAGCACCGACTTATCGCGGCGCCGTTCTAGCCACGGGAGCCGAGAAGTAACGTTTCGAAAATACCACAAGATCCGACATCACGTGGCGCGCACCCGGGCGGCAGGTTGTTGGAATGGCACCAGACGATAAATAAACCAACACGTGCATCTGCCGGACTTTAATAAGTCACGCTAACGAGAGCGTGGTATAACAGGCTTCTAGTGCGAAGTTCTCCGGGGAATCCCCGTCGATTCGTCCGGACGGACTAATTGATTACGTATTAAACCCGTCAGGTTCTTCCGAGGCATTAGTGGGTCGTCGTTTGGTGTTGTACATACACATACGCAAAGGCCGGGGGCTCGGTTAAATTACATCCGCGTCTGGATGCCTACGTATCAGTTTCGGATTCATGTCCTAACAGGCTTTCACTGGCTTAACGATAATTCACTTCCCCGACAGACCGATGGACAAGCAAACGGACACACGGACAGTCGCGCATCCCATTCATTGTCGGAGGTCGGCTCTACTTCGCATTTACGCCAACGCCACACGGAGTCTCTCGCCGGCGCCTGCCCGTGCGGTCGGCTTGAGAGTATCGACCGCGACAAATCGACGGCTGCGTTTGTTATCACGACGAATGTGTTTGACATTTCGACCGCCATGTTTATTGGTCTGTACGTTTGCTGCGATTCCAGGCACGGCCGGGCTTGTAGACAGGCCGCGCGCTATCTCCATCAACAAACACGAACAGCGGACGCGTGGAGTTTCAGCGTGGCAAGAACCGTCTGCGACTAATTTGCTTACAGACAAACACATGTTACTCTTACAACCGCGTCGAAATAAACAAATTAAGGTGGTCGGAGACCTAGAGCAAGACACAATAGAGCCAGGACAAACATCCCTTGTATGTTGGATGTATAACGTCCAACGAAAAACGGAAAAGCATAAATTGAAAGAATGGCTTCGAACTGGTTCCCAGTATGCCGCTTTGATATTGATCAACGGATTTGGAACAACAGCAACGAGAGAATAGTCTATACATTGTTATCATTATGGGATAGACCCACTTCAGTGCCGATCATAATAATAATGATTACGCATGAGGTGAAAAACGTGTGAAAAACCATGTCTACCCAAGAACGCGAACGTCATGCGGCAATTACAGAGATCGACACTGACTGGTGCCGATAATATCCTTTGTACCGAACATTGCTACACCGTGGCTCGCTAACAATAATGTTCTGTGGTTACTGGGTGGTATGTCTTCACCTTGGACCTAATTACCATCGTTTCACGATGTCGTGTGCATTTCGGTATGCGTTTGTTTTGATAAACAGCGGCACTTGTCCGACTTGCACGCAGTGCACGAAAGCCCAGGTGACTGATCGTGCGATTCATGTATAAAACATGACTTTGCAAAAGAAAAAGAACTAACGCAATTACGATAGTAATTGCGTGCTTTGTCTACGCTGCCACATCCGTATAACGGCAGGAGGATTTGATTGTAGGCTGCTACCAACCACACAGGAGCTAAATTATTGGTGACCCCAGGCAGGCGAGTCACGTATAATGGATAGCAAGAGGCCGCAGTGACGTCGTAGATTGTGGTCGACGACTGCGGTCGGGAAAAGGTATTATTTGACCGGCGCACGAGACGGGAGCGCCCGTGGCACGCGTCAATAAAAATGTGGCTATCAACGCTCGCCCGCCGCGCACGCCTGCGGGTAGCCCGGGGTCTGTCGGACACGACGTCGACTCGCTCTATCGGGGCATTCGCTGCCACGGCCGATTAGGATATGCCGAGAACGACGCTTTGATGTCCATGGATTTAATTTCTACGAAATATCTCCGATGCCGAATCCGAAATCGAGCGGCGCTGTCTATCGCTGCATCGCGGGGTGGCCGCCTCAGCGAATGCCCCTGTGAGCAGCCCCGGGTGTATTCCCACTCCCTCGACGCCCCCTGCATTGTGTGGTTATGTCTTCCATCCCCCAAACGTTCCCCCTTTTGTCTCCCGTGGTTTCTTTGTTATAGTTCGTTCCAACTTCTCCAGCACGATATCCCAACCCGTTGTCCCGTCCACTCTTCCTCTCTCGTCCCTTCAGCATTGCGCCTTCTTCCCTCTTCATTTCTTCGTTCCTCCCTCCCCCTTCCCTTTACCCTTCCCTTTATTCAATCTTCTATTCCTCCCTCCTCCTTCCGCCTGACTCCCTCCCATTCCCTCCCTTCTTCCCTTTCTTTTCTGCCATTCTCCCATCCTGCCTTCTTCACTCCTCCTTCCGCCCTTCCCCCATCCTGTCTGGTGACAGTCGTAACAGGGACTGTGCCGTCGGTTGAGATAATCAATGGCTATTTCGAGATTTGTAATAAGACTGGCGTCCAGAGCTTCAGCTTGCTGATGTCACGTTGATACGGACGCCATTGGTTTACCATAGGTTCATGCGTAATCTAATGTGGGCGCACCCTTGTCAGTTGCCTGTCAGTTCTGTTGGTAAACATAGTCACGCTGGTGGCATTAACTACCAAATCTGTCGATACCGTAGATTCAGTTATCGTCTTTTGTCCAATCTGCGCTGTCATTTTACGAACGCTATTTCATAGTCTTCCTCCTGTTGTTCTGTACGTGAGCGTGTCCGGTTTACGTAGGCCTACATACGATGGCAGTTGACAAGTCAAACTCCGGAAACACAGTTATGCCAGATGCAGTCATACGACCAACACCAATAACCACACACCGCAGTTTGGATGTGTAATGCTCTTAGAATATAATCCGTTCACGGGTCATACCACTAAAGCCACAACCCACACATGGCAAAGTGTAATATTCTTACATCATAACTCTGACGTGAGACGTGTTCGATCTGACGTTTTGGTCCTATAAAGCGAAAGTGATTTCACTTGGAATGTTCACTTATATTAGTTACTAAGTTTAGTACATCCACGCACAAACAAACATAATTGTTACATGTTTTTCCAATACGTAAATAAATAAAGTAATATTTTCTGCAAATAAATAATAAACATGTACCATATGGTGTATTTTTTCTGCAAATGTTGACATGTTCCTTTAAGAGGAATCATACTAAACGTATAAATGATATACCGTATATGAACAAATGACTTCCGGTTTAATATTGTTGCATACTTTCTGAGTAGAGGCACTTGTTTACAAACTGAAGTAGTATGCACACATAGCAATGTACTCGTGAACTCAGGTAAGCATATAGTCAAAAGAACGTCGATGCATTTTAATTGCACAGTATCATTTGTCCATCGCCAGTCTTTGTCGCATGTCAAATGTCCCGTCTCGGTCACGTCAGATACCACGTGATCCACGTGGCAACGCACACCTCCTTCGTCATCGAGAGAGTAAGTTGATATCTAATCGGAAACTTAAACTACACATTAGCGACGGTGCGTGAATTAAATACCACTCGGACACGTGTTTAATACGAACAAAATCTAATGTTTACTTACCCCGACTTCGTGCGCAGGCATCTGAAAAGAAAAAATAATAACATGTCATTATATTCCATTTACATCCAAAGTACGTCGTATAGTTGAGTTGATTACCAGCCGACGACGTCAATGTGTAATTGGCGTTCTCGGCTCGTTTGGCGGGGTAGACAAATTGCCCTCTCGCTACTGTAGCTGGTTATTTCCACAAGAGCGCGCTCATTCTGTTAACGCCCCAAGCACCTGTTTAATTCCTGTCTGACAAGCCCGTAAACTGACAGGGCGGTAACCTTCCCATCAGCAATGCAAATGCGACGATGTCTGCTCATTTGTTATCGGCCGACTTAATTAAGGTGCCATGGCGTAAAGTGGGCCGCGTTGAAGAGAATCACGAAAACTCTGGCACTCGACATAATTACCACGATACCTAACACATGTGGGCATCAGGCCACGAGTATTTTATTAATGGAATAGCAAATGAGCCAAATATCGGTTTGAGAGAGAGAGAGAGAGAGAGAGAGAGAGAGGGAGAGGGAGAGAGGGAGAGGGAGAGGGAGAGGGAGAGGGAGAGGGAGAGGGAGAGAGAGAGAGAGAGAGAGAGAGAGAGAGAGAGAGAGAGAGAGAGAGAGAGAGAGAGAGAGAGAGAGAGAGAGAGAGAGAGAGAGAGAGAGAGAGAGAGAGAGAGAGAGAGAGAGAGAGAGAGAGAGAGAGAGAGAGAGAGAGAGAGAGAGAGAGAGAGAGAGAGAGAGAGAGAGAGAGAGAGAGAGAGAGAGAGAGAGAGAGAGAGAGAGAGAGAGAGAGAGAGAGAGAGAGAGAGAGAGAGAGAGAGAGAGAGAGAGAGAGAGAGAGAGAGAGAGAGAGAGAGAGAGAGAGAGAGAGAGAGAGGAGAGAGAGAGAGAGAGAGAGAGAGAGAGAGAGAGAGAGAGAGAGAGAGAGAGAGAGAGAGAGAGAGAGAGAGAGAGAGAGAGAGAGAGAGAGAGAGAGAGGAGAGAGAGAATGTTAAACAATACTCTGTTGTAATAAAAACAATACTTGTTATATCATAGATAACTTAGATAAGTCGAGTCTTATATGCCAGTGACTCTTCGAACTCATATGAATCCAGCTATTCTTTTTTCGAGCCAGTCGACTTTATTCCCTCTCATTTTGTCTGAAGCAACCTCTCCATGTCTCTTTATCAATCAGCCTGTGTCGATGTGGCGGTTCAGTTTGCGTGTTGCATGAGAGTTATACTTCCGAAGATCGCCAACGCGGTCCAAGTCCACTTGCGGCGTGCGCCAGGAGACTGGGTCTCGGGGAGTAGGGGGCGTGCAGACTCAACACAAGGAGGAGACAAGAATGGACGGAAGTGAAAAAGGCCGAAGTATTTCCGATGTGGCTGTTTTTATATAATATAAATAAAAACACGTCGTCGGGGCCTGTTGCACCATCAGATCGTAAACCAACAAGATGCAACAGTGGGCGTCCTCGACAACGCCTTGTTGTCAACTTTCTCACCTCGATGTCATCCGGTGTGATTCACCGGAGATGTAGCACCAGCGATAGTTCGTTGACTCAGACGTGTCTGCATTGGAACATCTCCAAAACCTGTATACATATATATAGGGGTCCTGCTGTTCCCGTTCCAGTGCGACAACACGCAATCCCACGTGTCCCAACTCCAGGGTTCGTTCATGCCAAATGTATCAAACCACCGTCTCAGTCTTACTTTCCGGTAGACTACACTGCAGGGTTCGTCCAACCCTCGAATGTACAAAACTCCAGGATTCGTCCATCTCTCGAGTTTACTCCATACAGCGGTCTCCCCTACACAGTGTTTCCGCAAATTCCATTAGATCCTATACCATGTCTTCCTGGCCCGTCTCTTCTGGTCTGGCTGCGACTTTCTCCACAGGACGCACAAGTGGCCACATTGTTTCTGCCCTTTCCCCAGCGTCGTTCATTGATCCATCATCCCTGGTCAACCCTTGCGCGCATTAGACGGCAGAGTGGTCCCTGTTTTGGGGAGGCGAGTTAAACGCAGGCGTCAGTATTGATTCATATTGCGGTAGCATTTATTGGGCCGATCATCCGTATATTCTGGTGTCAGAATATTAATCCCAAATTCCAAGTAGAAATAAGCAATAATGGTATAAAAAATGCACTAATGACGAGACAATATAGTGTATTCTCCAAATAGTCGTAATTACTATGAATTGTGTAATTATGATATAGGTGTATAAATATGTTATTTATTTATTTATTGTAATCACATCTTTACCGCAATTGACTATTAATGCTACAAATTGCAATAAACTAGCTATAACAACTAACAAAACAGAAACAACAAAGATAATAAATATGCAACTACAAACGTCCACACAGCAACCTTGCTCAAAGACATTCAATCACAATTTCTCACTAGTTTGTATGGTAAATGCATGAATGGACAGCTTTGTCCAAATTCAATAGAGATGGTCCCAGATTCCGTAAGACAATAATATGGACACACCCGGTCTAGACGGTCCATCTTCTACGGACAACATTATTCTATCGTCCAAGTGTCACTTGTAAGGTAATATCGTCGCCACAGGCACGACAGACGATGCCTTCCCAGCCGGGCCGAGGCGGGTGCGGTCGCAACAACTGTCCATCGATCTTTTCATCAGCATGAATGTAGGGCCGAGACCGGACCAAGAACGCAGACAAAACGCTTACAGAACGGACGGCATTCCTTGGGAGCATGCCCTTGACCCGTATGAATGCCCATACGCTATTTATTTTTATTTTTATTTATTTACTAAACACCACGGGTTTAGAATCATGACGCATCTAATCCGACCTTTGGCAGACTGGTACGAGAGATTCCATGCGTGACCGCGCCACGGTAGCGCAATTGTCACTACAACTGTCGCCACTATGGGGACAATGTTTGGTCATCTAGTTCTGACCAGACAGGTTGTTCGGTACCACCACCAGAGGGCGGTAGTTGATAGAGATGAGATCGACACTGAGAATTGCCAGAAAAGACGAGGCGATGTTTTCGGTGCAGTCGGTGCGGTCTGAAGTAGCGGGTCAGTTAGAGAGAACATGTCACGAAGTCGACGCAGTAAACCGATGCCCGCTCTAAACACATAATACATCAACGGTAGCGCAGCCATAAATCAACCAGACATGTCGTATTAATCTATCGTGGGCCAACTTTGATCTGCAATGGAACTGGCATAGGTCCGCGCGGATCAAACAATGATTTATCGTAGATCTAATTGTGTCCCACAATTATCCAGCGGTAATGTGTCGTGTATGTTATCAGGCATTAATGCGCCATGGATGTAACACTGATCTAGGCGCTGGTGTAAGCCGACCCTCAACTATGCCCCAGCCCGGTCGAACGCCGCTGTTTGCACAGCTGCGACATCGGCCTACGCTGTGTAAAAACGTAATAATATTTACGTATTGTTATCTTAGTGTATGCAACTGTACGGCAGCGCTGTTGTACCGTGATATTATCAGTATTATAATATTGTAATGCGATCCGTCGGTAAGCGAGCGACCGCCCCATTCGGACGACAAGTCGGGGCCGAGTGGCGGCCGGACGGCAGTTATACCGACTGGGCTCTACCGATCTCTCTTTCCCGTCCCCATTCTCTTTTCTTCCCCGTCCCATGCAGGTCTATCTTCTTCCCGTCCCAGGTTTCTCCGTCGTCTCAAGTCTCTCTTCTCCCCGTTCAAAGTCTCTCTTCTCCCCCGTCTCAAGTCTCTCTTCTCCTCCGTCCCAACAAGTCTCTCTTCTCCCGCGTCCCAAGTCTATCTTCTCCTCCGTCCCAAGTCTCTCTTCTCCTCCGTCCCAACAAGTCTCTCTTCTCATCCGTCCCAACAAGTATCTCTTCTCCCCCGTCCCAAGTCTATCTTCTCCCTCGTCCCAAGTCTCTCTTCTCCATCGTCCCAAGTCTCTCTTCTCCCCGTCCCAAGTTTCTCTTCTCCCTCGTCCCAAATATATCTTCTCCCCGTCCCAAATCTCTCTTCTCCCCCGTCCCTAGTCTCTCTTCTCCCTCATCCCAAGTGTCTCTTCTCCCCCGCCCCAAGTCTCTCTTCTCCCTCGTCCCAAATATCTCTTCTCCCCGTCCAAAATCTCTCTTCTCCCTCGTCCCAAGTCTTTCTTCTCCCAATCCCAAGTCTCTCTTCTCCCCCATCCCAAATATCTCTTCTCCCCCGTCCCAAGTCTCTCTCCCCCCGTCCCAAATATCTCTTCTCCCCGTCCCAAGTATCTCTTCTTCTCCGTCCAATAATTTCTGTCCCCGTCCCAATATCTATCCAATCTCTCCTTTCCCGCCACAAGTCTCTCTTCTCCTCCATCCCAAGCCTTCCTTCTCTCTCGCCCCACGTATCGACCGGGCAGCCTCCACCTACTCGGGTCTCCCTACCTCCCTCCCCCTGCCTCCCTCTCCTTGGCCGCCCACAATCCTGGGATATACTTGGCGAAACGACACGACATTCAACTCGGCTATTCCGAGAAACAGATCAAACGTCGGCCAGGTGGAGATGTGCCGAGTGAAGCGTTCACATGCCATCACTCACGCGCCCTCGCTGGGCCAGACGTCTCGGTCTCACACATATATACATTCCCTGCCGCCGAAACCAATCGATCGGCCCTCGTCCGCCCTCATTAATAAGTCATCGCCCGTATGAGAGGGGCCCGGCTTATTTCTGCCCGCGTGGCAACCAGAATAAGACATTCCGATGACTAACTTATAGCAAGTTACATCACCGTGACGCGAAGAGGGGAACAGGCATCCGGGCAAACACCACCCTCATCACCGCGAACAACGACTGAATATTTGCACCGACAGTTGTAGCTAGCGCGGCAACAGGCGTAATGAATATCCTTGCATTAATTGCCGATTTATCACGTTCCGACCTGACGACCGGTGAGCGCATGTTCTCTATCTACTGCAGTGTCCCCGGTCAGACAGACGTGATGGCGTAACTGTGGCGTGTGCATCTGTAACTTACCTGAGACAGGAGCCGCGAGCAGGAGTATAACACTGAGCAGATACATGTGGAATGTTGTAATATCCGAGCGAAGTAGCCTGGTCAGACGGAGCGCGCTGATAACATAGTCGCACAAACAGCACGCGTCAGACACCCGCCAGAAACTCGCGATTCCAACAGCGACGTTATGTAACAGGTCCGGTAAGCAACATGGCCAGAGGTCGCGTCGTAGGAGCGTGTCACCGCGCGTGGGAGACGACGATGGACGCTGTCCAACATCCATCCATCGACTGATGCTGCTACTCTAGCTGAGCTCCGAGCGTTGAGTCATGTATACGAGTGCACGCCGCTAGTGAGCAAGCGGCAACGACCGCGCCACTGCTTCGCCGTGTCGCTATCGGCACTCGCTGGGTGGCGCGCAGTCGCGATAATGTGATGTGCCTCCTCCGTGAAGAGAAGCCGGGCCGAGAACAGCGTGTAGCTTCGGTCGTAACGATAACAATAGTCAGTTATAGTCACCCTCGAGCAGTCTCACTTGACGAGCACGGACACTCAGCCGGTCGCCACTTGACTTTAGGTCTTCTCCGAGTGGGTCGCCCCGAGCGAGGCCGCCTACGCGCGGGGACCGGCGACAACACGGGCTGACATCAGCCACGAGAATAGTCGCTCCCGCCTCCACTGATGCAGACGGCTACCTCCAGCCGCTGGGGAAAGGAGAACTATATTTATTGCTTCTCTCTCTCTCTCTCTCTCTCTCTCTCTCTCTCTCTCTCTCTCTCTCTCTCTCTCTCTCTCTCTCTCTCTCTCTCTCTCTCTCTCTCTCTCTCTCTCTCTCTCTCTCTCTCTCTCTCTCTCTCTCTCTCTCCCTCCCTCCCTCCCTCCCTCCCTCCCTCCCTCCCTCCCTCCCTGCCTCCCTCCCTCCCTCCCTCCCTCCCTCCCTCCCTCCCTCCCTCCCTCCCTCCCTCCCTCCCTCTCTCTCTCTCTCTCTCTCTCTCTCTCTCTCTCTCTCTCTCTCTCTCTCTCTCTCTCTCTCTCTCTCTCTCTCTCTCTCTCTCTCTCTCTCTCTCTCTCACTGTTTTATCGCCGGCATGCAGGAAACGGCTTCATGCCATTTGAAGTATCTTGAAGATTATACTGCGCGCAAATACGAGTCAATGCGTCGCTTCGGTGATTCGGTATCCACGGTGGTCCCCCGGACGGACCGGATCTACAGCTCATTTATTGTGCCACTGGGAGATGTGGCGACGGCATCTCTAGAGTGGTCGACTAGCTCTGCCTTCCTGGCTTAATAGACTCTAGAGTGGTCGACTAGCTCTGCCTTCATGGCCTAACAGACTCTAGAGTGGTCGACTAGCTCTGCCTTACTGGCTTAACAGACTCTAGAGTGGTCGACTAGCTCTGCCTTACTGGCTTAACAGACTCTAGAGTGGTCGACTAGCTCTGCCTTCATGGCCTAACAGACTCTAGAGTGGTCGACTAGCTCTGCCTTCATGGCCTAACATACTCTAGAGTGGTCGACTAGCTCTGCCTTACTGGCTTAACAGACTCTAGAGTGGTCGACTAGCTCTGCCTTACTGGCTTAACAGACTCTAGAGTGGTCGACTAGCTCTGCCTTACTGGCTTAACAGACTCTAGAGTGGTCGACTAGCTCTGCCTTCATGGCCTAACAGACTCTAGAGTGGTCGACTAGCTCTGCCACCCTGGCTTAATAGACTCTAGAGTGGTCGACAAGCTCTGCCTTCATGGCCTAACAGACTCTAGAGTGGTCGACTAGCTCTGCCTTACTGGCTTAACAGACTCTAGAGTGGTCGACTAGCTCTGCCTTCCGTCCTGGTCTAACATATTCTAGAGTGGTCAGTTAGCTCTGCCTTCCTGGCCTAACAGACTCTAGAATAGTCGACAAGCTCTGCCTTACTGGCTTAACAGACTCTAGAGTGGTCGGCTAGCTCTGCTTTCTTGGCGTGCGTGCGTGCGTCGTGCGTCGTGCGTCGTGCGTCGTGCGTCGTGCGTCGTGCGTCGTGCGTCGTGCGTGCGTCGTGCATGCGTCGTGTGTGCGTCGTGCGTGCGTCGTGCGTGCGTCGTGCGTGCGTATGATATACAATGAACAACACTGACTATGAAAATCATGAAGAAAATGCTAGATAGTAGCCAAGTATTAAGAATATAGTAAGCATAATTTCGCGTTTGGATAGTAATTCTACGCGCGTGTAGCGTTTGCGGCGAGCGGTCGGCAGGGAAGCATGCGGGCACACGTTCACTCACTCAGTCGTACTAATGATAAGTCAGGTTATATGTTTTCACAGTTTATTATATGCGGAAAACCCTACCAATACAATAGTTAATACACAATATACGGCTATATCTGCTAAATACTACCCAGTTATAAATGTCAGAACGATAGGTTCAGACGGCGGCGGCTATTACAGCAACCGAATTGTAACCGATTTATTCTAAATGTCGAAACGATAGGTTCAGGCGGCGGCGGCTATTACAGCAACCGAATTGTAACCGATATATTATAAATGTCAGAACGATAAGTTCAGACGGCGGCGGCTTATATACAGCAACCGAATTATAGGTGTCAGAACGATAAGTCAGACGGCGGCGGCTTAAATACAGCAACCGAATTATAGGTGTCAGAACGATAAGTCAGACGGCGGCGGCTTATATACAGCAACCGAATTATAGGTGTCAGAACGATAAGTCAGACGGCGGCGGCTTAAATACAGCAACCGAATTATAGGTGTCAGAACGATAAGTCAGACGGCGGCGGCTTATATACAGCAACCGAATTATAGGTGTCATAACGATAAGTCAGACGGCGGCGGCTAATATACAGCAACCGAATTCTAGGTGTCAGAACGATAAGTCAGACGGCGGCGGCTTATATACAGCAACCGAATTATAGGTGTCAGAACGATAAGTCAGACGGCGGCGGCTTAAATACAGCAACCGAATTATAGGTGTCAGAACGATAAGTCAGACGGCGGCGGCTTATATACAGCAACCGAATTCTAGGTGTCAGAACGATAAGTCAGACGGCGGCGGCTTATATACAGCAACCGAGTTACTCACCGAGTCTGCGAATAACTGACTGCCACGGGTGTACTGCGAGAGTCTTTTAGTACTTCTCGCAGGGCGCTCAGTGACAATGCTTCACGAGAAACGTTCCTCCGGCAGTGTGCCCCAGTACATCACTGGCCTGTGTTATGTACAGACAGCTCCAGCATGCATCTTCGGGCCTGTTCGAACAAACAGCTCCCTCGCAGTGTCTGGCTGCATCCCCCAACAGCCAGCCCTGATCCTCATTAAAGCCCTCCTTATATACAGCTAAATCTGTAGCCTTGGGACAGACGCTGTCCCTTCATTATGTCATTTCCAAAGTCTAGGGTTCTCTAGAAATCTTGGCAGGGTGCCAGTGAACTTACAGTAACCTTCTGAACAAAGGCCCCCTGTATAGGGCTCTTGCCTCCCCAAAACCAGATGGCCTCAAATGTAAACAAATCCCCCACCCCAGCTATAGCCATTTGCATATAAATTGGCTTTTCGGAGCACTACAACATTCAGTAATTAAAAATATGTTATACTATGTGTGTTATCGTTCTAAATTCTCTACACACGGACTAATCTAGGATCAGGTGGTTTTCCGTAAAAATTGTACCTATCATGAAACAACGCCCATCATGACACGCACAAACATACAAACGCACGCACGGACGCACATAACCACGCACACGCACACGCACTCATACACACGCACGCACGCGCGCACACACACTCCATACGCATGACTCCCGCTTCCCTTGTACGTAGTGTGCCTACTTCGCGGTACGCAAGGACTCATAACCCCCCCCCCCCCCATGGACGCACACCGTACGCATTCACTGTTACCCCCTCCCTCCGTGCGTACGCAATTTATAGATGGCCCTGTAGCTCATACAAAATCCCGATCCCACGCCTCAAATCGGTAATATTGTACACAGTTGCAAGTATCAAATCGTTCTAAGGTGTTATAAAACAGCGGGGTCTGACGTCGACTGACTCATCCACAAGTTCACGTGTTGTATATTTAGTGACGCGTGACTGTTACGGTCTATTTATTATATATCTTCCTTTCACCATCCCCATCTGTCTGCTTGCATAATGTATGTGTCTGCACTAATATTAACACAGTCGGTGTATGTTACCACCTCCCGCTGCCGGATTCCACGTTTGTATTTTACGTCTCCTCATCGGCTTGCTGCCATCCGCCATGTTCTCATCTGCTCGTTATGCAACGCTGATGGCTGGTTGAGTCACAGAAACATTTTAAGCGAATACTCGTCTTGCAACTTATTGCGTACTAGCGAGAAGTTGAAGTGGTTTCTATTTGCTTTAGGTGGCTGTTATCCCCGAGTTGTTTGCCTACAACAGATGTGGTATACATACGCGTGATAAAACGCCATATTTCAGCCAATTTCTGTGTGTTGACACAGTAAACCATCTTCCGCCTTGTAATAGTGTTGGTACTAAATACAGTGCCACTCATGGTTCCAAATAGACGTTTCCTTTATAAAAAGAAAGCATGTTAGTGAGAAAGAGACAACAGATTGTGTGCAGGCCAGTTGGTCAGCACTCTCCGCTGCTTGCCAAGTGGCCACTTCGTTTGCCGAGAAGCAAATTATACGAAGAAACATTACGTATACAACAAGGATCATACACAATATTTATAATAATGCGCACATATGGTGGAAGGTTTAAACATCGACTCAAAACTTGCTAGCATTGGCAGCACCCTGCACCAGGCGTCTGGTAAAATTTATTAATTATGATGGGAAAACAACATGGTTATAAACAAATAATGGAAACGTTGTCACAAATGGCGACCAAACAATTCTCGCAGACGACACTGATGTTAATGATGAAACGTTGGGTGGCAAAAATACGTTTCATGCCACACGTCGAAATAGTTCCCGGACAACATTAAACTTTCTCAGAAAGTTCACTCGACAGGTGTTCTGGTTAAGATAACCACCATAACATGGTAGGGCAGCAGCCATAATAACTTAATGCAATTTAGAGAACATAATTTATTAATTATTATTGTTCTACCTATTTCTCTTGTTGCGTGTTATACTTACTTTAAGGTTAATGGTCACATTATTAATAATTGAGATGTTTAAAAGTAAATGTTACCAAAGAAACAGTTGTCATTTGTGGTCACTAGCAGGGTCTAACTGCCCCAGCCAGTGGGCCAGACATCTTCTTACAATTAACATCACCTGCGGTTTTGGTAAGTTTCAAACTATATTTTATACCTTATAAACCAATATTTTCAATTCATAATTGTATTATGATGTGTGATAGAGAACTGTGCATCCTTAGATGTAAACTGATTTACATGTTTAACAAAAACATAATAACTGCTTATTGCTTTAGGAAGCTCTCTGCTAAACGGGTGAAGCTCCAATGTTTAGGTACAGTGCCTCCGTAAGGTCGGGGACAGTAACATTGACATCTGTAGCTACTTGTTATGATCGCCGCGATAACATAACAACAAACCATTGACACCGCCCACTTCACTCCAAACTAATGCGTATGCATACATATCTGATTTTAATTGGCGGGGGCTTTGTGTAGGAAGAATCTTCCATCTCCTTGGTGCGTTGAAACACGAGTTACATACAGTGGTAACTTTGTTGTAAGTGGATCTGCACAAAGGTTCAACCGAGTTGACTCCGACTGCCGAGTGATCGATTGATACAAGAAAGAAAGGAAGGCACTGACCTCGCAGGAATTACAAAAACATACACTGAGCAGATCGACTAAGTCGGGTAACGTCAAGGGGTTGCGTCACAACAAACATCATAACAATGAATCTTCTTCTCTCGTGTCACGATATTTTTCACGTCATAGCAAAACACAAGCTCTGGCACAGGTTTTGACGACTGCCAGATTGCCTAGTCTGTACGACTGTATTAGGGGAGGCGATTCTAAGTGGTGTCTACGAAGTGGAGCAAGGTTGAAGGATACGCAGCCTGAAGTCTAGAATGGGATCGCGAGGTGAACGCTCTTTCTACGACCACCAGGGAAACCAGTGTTGAACACGGTCACCGTAATAACTATTTAAACCTGCTGCAGTAAGAATCCAAAGAGATACGACCTGTTGAATTTTAATGAATGTTTCTAAAAATAAATTACATTTATTTATTTATATGAGTTTCTACTGCATGAATACCGCGATCCTGTAACAACTATAAATAATACATTAGTTTGAGGGAGACACTCGCTGTTCGCATCGGTTTGCTGATGGGGCAGAATCAAAAGGCAAGAAAGCCACTACAATTTCGAGTCAGAAACTCCTATATTTAGTTTGTGAAAGAACAAAATTGTGTTCTGCGTAGGAAGTCATGTTTTCCAATTTCCCACAAATAGCTCTGCGAGTCAGCATGTTACGTGAACACTTGCCCAGTCGCTGGTGCTCTATGCTCAGTACGTCTCACTTCACACGGTGGTACCAACATCCGCCCACGCGTACCGCGCTGCCGGTCATAGTCTGCTCCAGTGATAAACACTCAATAGGCTGATTACTCTTTTAAGCAGAACCCCAAATGTATTTTCGCAGTTCTGCGAAGTTCGCACGTGGTAAACTCTGCGTTGATGCGGTGTCAGCAATAGATAACTACAGGACGCTTACGAAGACCTCACGACGGACGAAGGAATGTCCAGAAAGCGTGTCCGGAGTGAAAGAGGCTATTGTACAAGTCCGCGCGAGACACGGTCCAGTTTGGTGTTTCCAACTACCCAGTGTTGGCGGAGTAGTTTGTTCGAACACAAGTGATTTCTTTGCCGAATACCGCAGATGCGCTTCTAATCGAACACTGATTCACATTATCGTTGCTCCTTCGTACAGTGCAAACAGCCTATACATATTGTGGTATAATCAAGTGGCTTACGATTTCACGACATTGCTTTCTTGTATGTCTAGCACACTGTGTAAGATCGTATTTTAAAAACTAAAACAACCATTTTATTACGCAATGCATCCTTTCATGACGTCGTTACTTAATACATCCTCTCATGACGTCATCACTCAAAACATACTCTCATGATTTCATCATGCAATACGTCCTGTCGTAGTTTCATCACCCAATGCATCATCCTGTAACCTCAGCATTCTGTTCTTCTTCTTGTAACCTTATCACTCTATGCATTATATTATCATGATGTAACCACTCCTCTTGTGATTTCACCAGTCACCAGTGCTTCCTCTGTCATGCACTATCTAGCAACACGCTGACACTTCCTCGTTTAACAAGTTCTTGACGTGTCAGCGACCATTGATTGTTGTAAGACCTGTGCGGGAGACCAACATGTTACCTCAAATAAGTGATTCATCAGCTCGTGTTAAACACCGATTGCCTCTATTAGTCAACGCTTAGCGTCTACAAAGATACTCTCGCCAGTTCGCTTTCTGTGTGAATTCCGTCTCACACTTCTGTAATCAGTCCAAAGAAGCTGCGCCCGTTACTCGATAACTAATCGCCATACCGCTGCTCAAACCAGAATCCTCGACTTCGTAGCATAGGCGCAGGAACATGGAGGAAGGGGCAGCTGCCCCGGAATTTCGCCGGGGGAGGACACACATATGGTTTTGCTTCCCCCCAGTAAATCCAAATTCAAGATACACGTCAACTTAATCTAAAGGTGGAGTTTTTTTGGCGATCCTCAAAGGGTAGGTGCAAATCGAGGTTTGTTAAGAGCGTCAAGGGTGGGTTTTGGCAAACATCAATGGGGTGCAAATTGAGGTTTTTAGAAAGCCCCAATGTGTTTTGCGAGCCTCAACAGGGGGAGCAATGAAGTTATTTTTAAATTGAACGTCGCTACAAAAATAGTCAACAACAATCCCGCCCCCGTTTTCTAATATCTTGATTCAACAGCGGAGTGAATGAAACTGAAACTTCCAATATTGATTTCGTTCCCGCGCCATCGTTTCTTGGTGGAAATGATGTGAATGAAGGTGGGTATCGGTGTTTCGTTGACAACCGCTGTGTGGTCTCTTCAATGATAGCGCATCGATGCAGTGTTGCTGTATCGTGTAGGTACCTTCGTTAATGATAATATTAGCGCCACCAAGGTCATTGAGATACGATGGAGTGTTGTCGTTCTGTTCACGACGTGTAGAACCAACTGGAGACAGTGGCATAAACATCCCTTCTGCGTGCAATATCTTCAGAAATCAGTCGCACACACACAAAAATAATTCCGGATGAAACTTCTTGAACTTAATAACAATGAGGGCCTTAGTTCACATCAGACCATCCACATTTTAAAATTGGTTATTCAGCGTTCTATAATAATACTTGTTATTATATACTACTAATTACATAATTATTAGACACATATTAGAATATATGCATCAGTAACTGGCTAATGACTCGGCAGGATCTGACGTGAAGGGCCCATATAGTGACGTCATTACGACTGTTTCAGAATTATATTAACAGTTACTGTTATAGGCCTCTTTTCTTCAAAATAGTTTATGTAGTATATGTAACGAAACTATTGGTTTAATTTCACGTTTGTTATAAAATAAGTGTATTATGTTTTTTTACTTGATAACCTTTCAAACGGTGCGTTACGTTTATTTATTTGTTTGTTTGTTCATTTATTTATTTATATATTAATATATTTATCTATCTATCTATCTGTCTGTCTGTCTGTCTGTCTGTCTGTCTGTCTGTATGTCTGTCTGTCTGTCTGTCTGTCTGTCTATATATCTATATATATATCTATATATTTATTTATTTATTTATTTATTTCACGTGATGTGTTTGTTTCTGCCTGACAACGAGTACGACATCGAAGTTGATAGACGTGTTTCTTAACAAAGAGCTGCCACAACAACTTCGAGATGTGAACAACAAAGGCAAAGCGGCTGCAGTCTGCAGGAAGGATTGTTCGCGAACGTCAACGGAAAGGGACGAAACGTCGGATACGTTTACGTTGATGAAGTTGCCGCTGGTGGTGGTTTGTGTGGAACGTAAAAAATATTAAGTTGCTGAGAGGTTTGTATCGCCGAAATTTATTTCCGAATTAGATAGCCATGGTCTTCAGTACAGTAAACTCCTTTTGGTGTTAATTGCACTTGTAGTAGGCCTAATTGGTAACACATACCTCCTTCTACCCCTAACTGGGTTTTGAGGTTAGGTGGCTATCTTGCAGATGCTTTCCATGGCTTACTTGCCGTCATCAACTGTCGGTCATTTCAACATTCGTTTCGGTATCTTTGCTTACATCGATAAAGAAATGACTGACTACCGTTTCTCATCACTCGATGTACCATTTCCTGACAAGTAAAACTGAAAACAAAACATATTTCGTTTGTTTTTGTTTCATACATGAACAATTAATTTATTGGTCATAGCCGAAGTGTTAGCGAGTTAGAAACGAGCGAAGCTTGCGACGTCGCTGTGGTCGGTATCACTGACCCAGATAATTCCGATGTTTCCCGAAATGCCCTGCACCGACAAAGTTTCCGGTGTCTTGTCCATACAGTATACATGTTGGCTACAATATTCCAATGTATAGTATGTAGTCATATAGCACAGCGTGGCACAAAGAGGCAGAATATGCATGCATTTAGTTAAAGATTTACAAATAGATTCCGCTCTGATTGAGGACGCCATTGTGGCGCGTTCACCTTTCGTCACATCCGTTACAAAGTCAGTCACGTGGCTACATCGGCGCTGCTGATTGGCGTACGCGTGGTTGAGTATGCAGCGTGGTCACCTCAAACAACTGCCCGCAACAAATTTGATAACATCGTTTAGACTTTTTCCAAAATCTTCTACCCGATCTACGGAGTCGCATGTTTGCAATTTACTTGAGAAATATTACTCTCCAAAAGTGTATAATTATGAAAATTGTTCTGCAATTGTGCAATATCCTGGTTATGACACCAATGAATTCCAGATTGATTTAAAGGCATGCTGAAATATTACTGCTGTCTCAGTTCCTCTTTGTCACATGACAGTCTTAGATTCCGTCCTACGCTCTTGGGGACATTGCCAGTCTTGCCTCCAACACAACACAAGTGTCCTCCTCGAACCAGCAAAACGTACGCCTTACTCCGAGTTTCAAAAGCATCATAAACGTCGGAACGTGGGCGGGAACTTGAGGGGCGCAGCCTCTAATAATTCAGGTGAGGGGCTGGAAATAGGATTAGCACCCCACCACAATATTTAGGGAACGTTAGGTGGAAATTGATGTTTTTGATAGCCTCAGGGTGGGTGCTTTTGGCAAGTCTCAAGAGGGGTGCAAATCTAGGTTTTGGAGAGCCTGGAGGTGGGTGTTTGGCAAGCCTCGATGGGGTTTCAAATTGAGGTTTTGGAGAGCCTGGATGTGGGTGTTTTGGTGAGCCTCGGGGGAGGCAATCGGAAGACAATTCATGAGCAGAAAAACGGAAAAGCAACTGGCCCAGAAAACATTCCAGAAGAAGCCTTGAAAGAAAATATAAACACAACAGTGGAGATGCCCTACCCATTCTTCCAGAAAAGCTGGGAAGAGGAGCAGGTGCCAGCAGAATGGAAGGAGGGCTACATCATCAAGCTGCCCAAGAAGGGCGACCTCGACAACTGTGCCAACTACAGAGGCATCACACTCCTCTCGGTAACTGGCAAAGTCTTCAACAGGATCATCCTCAACAGAATAAAATATGTCATGGACCCCTACCTACGCGAGGAGCAAGCCGGCTTCTGGGAGAACAAATCCTGTATGTACCAGATTGCAACACTGCGAATCATTATCGCTCTACAACAACTTTGCGGACTACGAGAAGGCCTTCGACAGTGTGGACAGAGAGACCCTCTGGAAACTCCTCAGACACTATGGAGTTCTAACCAAGCTCGTGAACCTCATCAGGAACTCCTACTTCCTACGAAGGAATGACCAGCAGGGTCCTCCATGGATGGAGGACAGCTCACCCAGACCCTCCAGGTAAAGACCGGAGTGCGGCAAGGTTGCCTGTTGTCGCCGTTCCTCTTCCTCCTGGCCATAGACTGGGTCATGAAGACTTCTACGGAACAGAGAAGAAATGGCATTCAGTTGACGCTGTGGAAGAAACTGGATGACCTGGACTTCGCAGATGACATAGCCCTACTCTCTCACAACTACCAACAGATACACGACAAGACAAATGCGCTGGCAACAACATCTTGGCAAATAGGCCTCAACATCCTCAAAGGGAAAACAAAAAACCTCCGCATCAACGCCACCAATAGAGAAGTGATCACACTACAAGGAAGTGCCCTTGAAGAAGTGGAAGCACTTACCTACCTCGGAAGCATCATCGACAAACAGGGAGGAACAGATGCCGACGTCAGAACAAGAATTGGCAAAGCCAGAACCGTCTTCCTACAACTCACGAACATCTGGAATACTAAATACATTGCACTCCACACTAAGGTCAAGCTCTTCAACTCCAGTGTCAAAACTGTCCTACTTTATGGGTCCGAGACTTGGATGACAACAAAGGCAATCATCAAGAGGCTGCAGACCTTCACCAACAACTGCCTGAGAAGAATAGCGAAGCAGGCACCAGCAGGATGGGCTATACCTGGAACCATCTAGAGAAAATGGCCCAGGACAGGGGTCGCTGGAGAGCTGTTGTTGGCGGCCTATGCCCCAGTAGCAGGCATAAACGAAACCGAAGCGGGGGGGGTGCAAATCGAAGTTTTTTGTAGAAAGAGGGTGCAAATCGAGGTTTTCGGAGAGCCTCGGCCCTCCATATTCACCACGTTCCAACGCCAGTGGAATTTACTGCAGTACTGCTGAACCAGCGAACGTCCGTATTTTGTGTAGGTCGGATATCGTTATGCCACTGGTAGTGGTACTAGTGTAGTACTATTACAAACGATGATTTGTACTGTGACTTACGGGCATTTACCTTTGTAATCTGTACCATTTAAGAAGGAGGAGGTGCAATTTGCTACTCATTGCACGAAGGAAGTCAAACAACTTGTCCCAGAGCTGGTGTTTTGTTAACCGTATGTATGAAGGCGGTGCGGGGCCGGACAGGACGACCCTGATCTACTAAAAAATGTAGGCCTTAACCCATCATCATTGTAGGACAAGGAAGTGTGGGGAAACATGTCACCGTTTCCACTTCGTCCACGGATGACGAAGAATAATACGTACAACGAATATCGCACTGTGCTATTCATTACTGACTGCGCTATTATGTAGATTAATTTAACAGAAAATAAATAAAATTATTAATAATACTTAATACTTTGTATAGCTAGTACACTTCTGTTCATAGTCTTTCCAAAACACGATCGTTTATTTATTTATTTATATTTATGTTACATGTTAATGGTGCTGTAGTTCGTAATCATTGAAATTCAAACTATTTTGTTTGACATAGAGTGCATGTATTGAATTTGATAGTTGTAATGAGTTTAATAATTGTGCGCGCGAGTATGCGTGCTTGCATGTGTGCGTGTGTGTGTGTGTGTGTGTTGCTGTCTAAGCGAACCAATCAGTATAAAAAAACATTATAATATAATTTAAATAAGTGCACTTTTTCAATGCTATTTCCATTATAAATGTGAGACGTACCCGGGAAGTGAAGAAAAGCGCCAATTCCAAAATAAAAGTAATGCAACCTTAATTTTTAAGGGTTGTTTGAAATCAATTTGATCACAAAAACAACAATGCCAAGGCTGTTGGGTGATTCCGTTCATTCATGCTGCTTAGTATTCCCACCTCGTCCTCCGACTGCCTCTCTTTCTTCTTCTTGTCACAGCGCTTTGCGGGGTGATCTTTGCAAGGACCCCTCATCTATGATAATTGCACCCATATATTTAAAGCCGGATACTGTTTCAAACTTTTGCCAATTTGCTTTGGTTTCTGCATTGATGCCATTGGGGTTGTTGGTCATCTGCTTGGTTTTTCGGCACTGATCTCCATGCCGTATGCTGCAGATGTTTCATCAAGGCGCTCCACCTGGTTGGCGAGTTCTTGTTCTTCACCCGCCAAACCATCAATATCATCCGCAAAACGTAGGTTTGTGATTGTCCTGCCTCCTTCGCTGATTGTTCCGGCATGATCTTCCAGTGCGTCGGTTATTATTCTTCGGGGGAGAAGTTGAAGACAGTGGGCGCGAATAGACAGCCTTGTACGCCTCCGACTGCGGAACCCCTCGCCTGTCTTGTCATTGGCGAGGACTGTGCTGGTGGCTTTGTTATAGAGCTGTTCTATGATCCTGACAAAGCTGGCATTGATGTTGTATTTCCTAATGGTCGCCCACAAGGCTGCTATCCAGACCCTGTCGAATATCTTCTTGAAGTCTGTGAGGACATGGTGCAGATCATGTGTAGGTGTTTCTCACAGAGTATTCAACGGTTGAAAATCCGTTCAGTGGTGCTCCTTCTTGTCCTAAATCTAATATGTTCATCAGCGATGATTTCTTCAGCTTGCGGTTCCAGTGTGTTCAGTATGATCTTGAGCATCATTTTGCCAGGGTGGCTGATGAGGCTGATCGTGTGGTTGTTCTGGCACACCTGTACGTTGCATTGTGGGAAGCGTGAAATTTGGCGTCACTTTTATATAAATAACCTAATTTAATGTTATAGCAGACGTCTGTTTTAAGTAGTAAATTACGTGTTATGTTCAAAAGTTCACTCGGAGATGCCAATTTCCGTTGCGCAGACTTTGCAACATAACATTAAATAATGCTGTAGAATACAGCGAGAAATATGATATCGCCGCACGAACGGGTGCCGAGTAACATTGATTGTGTCAATTGGTAGCTATTTGTCTCCATTGTCAATGACTCTTCGGAGACAACGCCTGCAACTTCGTGCCCTTTATTAATGCACGCTACACCAAACAATGTCACGCTTGATTTCATGGATACCACAGTTCAGTGTGACTGTTACGTCGTAAAAAATATCTCACCTGCGGAAAGGCAATTCACACAAATGCGGCGCTTCAGTCAAGTAACACAATAGGTCTCCAGTAACAATGGAAACATCAATTTTCCATTATCCAACTCGCGGCTGTTCTAACAAACGATTCCGTGGGGATTCAAGAGAGAATGAAACGCCTACATTTCTATGAACATTGCTTACGCAAGGTACGCGTGTGTGTGCGTGCGTGTGAGCGCGTGCGTGTGAGCGCGTGCGTGTGAGCGCGTGCGCGTGTGTGGTGCGTATGTGCGTATGTGTGCGCGCACATATGCGTGTAACTGTGCGTGCGTGTGTTAGCGCGTGCGCATGTTCCTGCGAGCATATATAAAAACCCAGACCATCGGTGTTCATGTAGCCTCGCTTACAGCGTGATCGGGTTGGCTCTCATAGCACTGCAGACATTTCTTCACCGGTGAACTCAGAGATCTGCCCGAGGCCGGCCCCTTGTCGTAAGATATAGCCCTCTACTTCACAGAGCCCGGCGATGAAAATACACGGTCTCGTTGCGATACTGGGTCGATAGACAATCAGACAGGTAATGGACCCGTTTGATGTGAGGGAAATGCTGATATTTAAGCGGAACTATACTGTTGAGGAAGTTTCTTGAGATATATATGATTTTATATCATTGAGCATTGTTAGAAGAGTGATTGTCGTTGATGCTTTGAAAGAGTGATTTGTTGGTGATTGTAGTACAGGTGTAGCAAACTGGATGTTGTCTCGATAAAGTCAGATGAGTGTCCAGTTAAACCTCGTTCGGTGGTGACGTCACTTTGGACGAGCTTCTATGTCATCATGTTGACGCCATCCTGTCATGTGATGTGGTCTTTTTGGAAAGGGGAAATTGGTGGAGATGTTCTATTGCACTAAACGAACCCTTCTGGCATATTGCATCCACCAATTTCTGGGTGTAATAAATAAAAATCCTCACAACGCCTTTATAAATATGGATTTGAAACTACACCAAACTGGTATTTTTTGTTTGTTATTACGACGTTTCAACGGAAAATAAATATATCAAATGGTCTCTGTCGCGGAAGGGGTGCGCTTTGCTTCACATTATACTGAGTGTCTAAGTTACTCTACTGAAATTGGCCTAGGTTAGAGTAGAGTATGGGGATTAGCCTACCTTAAGCACAAAACGACATAACTCGTAAAATAAGCATTTATTCACAAACACATTTTATCCGACAGAAACCTGTATAGGTTCCCTATTACACATGTGCCATGGAGTCCAGTAAAAGTAACACTAAAGTTATGTGCTAAAAACAAAACATGTTCTGGTAGGCGCATTACCCCGCTTGGTGAGGCAATATGCCAATAGCCTACAGGTGGGCCTATTGTTCCATGCAAAATTAATGACATGCAAGTGAATGTCAAATCAATATATTTCAACAATGAATATGTTGTATTATCTAGTACTATTAAAATGTCACCACACCATAGTCTTTCGTAAATAAACTGACAACAATGTGACATACATTGAAAAGGGTGTCCTGACATACCTTGAAAAGGGTGTCCAATCAATCTTCATTCTGCGATCTGTTGACAGAGGGACAGGTTGCATCTATTTAAACTAAATTCGCAGGGGGGACTCGCAGAGAAGCCTGAAACCGGAGGCATAGATAAAGACAGCAAAAATAATTCAGCAAAGAACAGTCTGGAAAACTGTTCTGAAGCTGGGTATAAATGTGTTTGTTTTAATGCAAGGAGTATAGTAAACAAAAGAAATGAACTAAACATTATGGTAGAAGATATTGATCCTCACATAATAGGTATAACCGAATCATGGGCAACCACCGATATATCAGATGCCGAATTGGGACTGACAGGATATGTAATGTTTAGGAAAGATAGAATAGGAAGAAGGGGAGGTGGAGTTATTTTTATATATTAAAGAATCTATCCAGGCTTATGAAATAAAATTTGACAGAGAAGCAGATTGCGAAGAAGTTGTTTGGTGTAACATAGTTACAGGAAACTCAACGTTAACGGTTGGATTAATTTATCGTCCAAACATAAGCATAGAAGATAATGAAAAAATGCAAAACGCTATAAGGGAAGTGAGCAAACGGGACTGTGTTATTAATGGGGATTTTAACCATGGGCATATAAAATGGAAATCTCTACAGAGTATGGGTAGTGAGGACCACAAGTTTTTAGTTTTAGTACAAGATAGTTTCCTTTCTCAACATGTGCTAGAACCAACCAGGGGAGAGAATGTGTTAAACTTAGTTTTGTCCTCACAGAATGAATTAGTTGACAATGTTAAATTATGTGAGCCTCTGGGAAGTAGTGATCACAACCAGATACATTTTACCATCAAAATAAAATCAGAAAGAAATAATAAAAAGCAGTTCAGGAGAAATTTCCACAAAGGAAGATATAAGGAAATGAGGAAATGTTTAGCAAAGATAGACTGGAATAAAACACTGAAGAATAAGACAGCAACAGAATGCTGGAATATCTTAAAGAATGAAATAGAATGCATCGTAGATAAATTTGTTCCATTCAAAAAACAAGGGAAACAGACCAGAAAGAAATACTTATCGAAAGAAGCCATTACAAAAATTTAGTATAAACAAATTATGTGGAAGTCATATAGACGTACTGGAAATGACGAAGACTACAACATTTATAAAGAAGCATTAAACCAAGCTACAGCTGAAATTAGAAATTCAAAGAGAAGCTATGAACATAAATTAATTTGTAATATAAAACATGACAGCAAGAGTTTTTTATGCGTATGTTCGAAGCAAACAGAAAGTTCAGGATAAGGTCGGTCCTCTAGAAGATAGTGCTGGAAATATAATATCAGAAAGATTCTTAATGGCAGAAGACTTGAATGAGTATTTTAGTTCAGTGTTTACCAGAGAAGACACTAGTTCACTGCCAGTACCAGAGGCTAAGTTCAAGGGGGCAGAATCAGACTATTTAAGACAGTTAATTGTAACCCCAGAAATGGTAGCTAAGAAAATTAGGGCTATGAAGGATAATAAATCACCTGGAGTGGATGGTATTCCACCCAAACTACTATTGGAAATTGTAGAACAAATTCGCATACCGCTTGCAAGTTTTCAACTTGTCATTAGAAGGGGAGTGGTTCCTTTAGAATGGAAAGAAGCAAACATTATACCGTTATTTAAAAAAGGTTCGAGAAACAAGCCAAATAATTATAGACCAGTTAGTTTAACATCGGTGATTTGTAAATTATTAGAAAGACTAATTAAAGATCACATGGTGGATTTTCTTATTAAACATAACTTGATAAACCCATCTCAACATGGGTTTCTAAAAGCGAGGTCATGCTTAACAAATATGTTATGTTTTTTGGCAGATATCACTAAGTGGGTAGATGATGGATCACCAGTAGATATCATCTACTTAGATTTTCAAAAAGCTTTCGACAAAATGTCACATCAAAGATTACTGCTTAAACTAAAGGCCCATGGCATAGGAAATGGTATAATTAACTGGATAGAAAAATGGCTGATTGACAGAAGACAACGGGTAGTTGTTGATGGGGAGGCTTCAAACTGGAAATCAGTTCCACAGGGATCAGTACTGAGACCTATATTATTCTTAATATATATATAAACGATTTGGACGATGATATAGCTAGCAAGGTGTTGACATTTGCAGATGATACAAAAGTGTTTAGAAGGATTAAAAGTGATGGAGATAGACAGCATTTATAAGATGATCTTGACAGGTTAATCAAATGGTCTGAAAAGTGGCAAATGTTGTTCAATTTTGGGAAATGTAAATGCATTCACAAAGGACATGGGAACGAATATGTAAAATATGCAATGGGGGGAACTGTACTAAGTACTACTGTAAAAGAAAAAGACTTAGGACTGACAATTAGTGCTGACATGAAGGTTTCAGAGCAGTGTGGAATTGCAGCTTCAAAAGGAAATCAAATCCTTGGATTGATTAGGCGAAATATAGCATATAAAGAAAAAGAACTAATAATACCGCTGTACAAAATAATAGTTAGGCCTCATTTAGAATATTGTATACAAGCATGGAGGTCATACCGCAAGAAGGACATAGATATGCTAGAAAGAGTACAGAGGAGAGCGACTAAAATGATACCAAAACTGAGGGATCTTACTTATGAAAAACGCCTAAAAGAATGTGGTTTAACAACACTAGAGACCAGGAGATTGAGAGGAGATCAGATAGAAGTGTTTAAAATATTGAATGGTTATGAAAATATTGATAGAAATATGTTTTTTTCAGTTAAGAAAGATAGAAAGACTAGAGGACATGAAGTTACATTAGTAAAGGAGCAGTGTAGATTAGACGTAAGAAAGTTCTCATTTTCACAAAGGACTGTGAATGAATGGAACATATTATCTGATGATTGTGTGGGTGCTAGTAGCGTGAATATGTTTAAAAATAAAATCGACGCATACCTCAGAAGGGCTGGATATATGCAGATAAAAGGGTTGGACTCTCGATAAGCCAAAGGGCTTCCTTGTCCACCTGCCATCTAGAGTTAATTCTCTGGATGGCAATCTTGTTAAATCTTGTTAAATCTAAATCATTCGCAATTAAATAGTTATAGGGGCCTAGTGTTGCCTCTTAGTAATAGTCAACGCCATTATTCATCACGATATAGTCCTTTGTAAATAAACTTATAACGACGTGAAAGGTCCTGAATGGAACGTCTAATCAATATTCATTCACAATTAAATGTGTATCACTATTAGTCAATCAATGTTTACACAACAGTTCTTCGTAAATAAAATGATAACGGTGTGAAAAGTCCTGAAAAGCACAATTAAATTAACAAAACTCAATTTCAGTCATTCATGACGTTGATGATTCATAGTAGACATGTGAACTCTCTCTTAAACAACTAAACATCGTCGTTGTGATTCCATAAGCGCGACTAGTCGTCGTCAGAGTCGCCGTTGGGACATATGAACCCTCTCTCCCCCGGCGTGCATACTTCGTGCACCCACTTCTTGCACTGTTGGCATTGCACCCACTTCTTGCACTGTTGGCATTGCACCCACTTCTTGCACTGTTGGCATTGCACCCACTTCTTGCACTGTTGGCATTGCACCCACTTCTCGCGCGGCCTGCTCGTCGCAAAGGTCTTGCCACACACCAAGCAAGGCCATTCTTCGTCATCACTGCTGTCTGATTCTCGTTGCTTGTTCGGCTTCGATTATTGCTCCCCCCTAGACTTACTCTTCTTAGCCATCGTCGTTCTCTGCTTGTCCACCTGGGTTTGGAGATGTTGTTTGAATGGCGACGATGTGATACACTCAGCTGACTCAGCCTTCCTGGTCCTTGATCTGGGTCTTGCGATCTTCGGGTGTGGGCAGCGTTTTGTGATGAGTTGTCCCACCGTCGTGCGGTTGCAGCTTTGTAAACCAGAAGGTTCCGCAACAGCACTCGGTACCGGGGAAGCAGTGGGCGCTGGGCCAACATTCGGCACCAAAACTGCGGCATTACGCGCTTGAACTGCAATTGGCAACGGGGCAACAGTCGGTATCAGGTCAGCAGACGACAACGTGGCAGCAGTCGGTGCTTCATCAGATGCAGGTTGATCGTTAACCTATGTACATCGGCACGCACGTTGGCCTGATCCATTTCAGCGGGGAGGGTTTCCTCGGTGACTTCTGCGGCCGCGAACTCCTCATCTCCAAAGATGCTGTCATCAAAAGGTCGTAGCCCACATGATTGAAATCCGTTGGTGGCCTTGCTTGGGGAAGATGTGCGTACGTAGGCAGTGCCGAAGATCCCTGCCATTTCATAAAAAGTGATCCTCTTACCCGGATTCGAAACCATCCACGCGTCTGATGCCGCAGCGTACGCATTTTTCAATGACTTGAAAAATGTCCTTCCTGTCTCGAGGCTGCATTCTGTGCGTGCAGTGAGGTGGCAACGTCACCATGTCGATTCCATGGGACCTGGCGTACTCAGTGGCTGCTAAGGTCCTGTGACTATGGTGAACGTCCAGCACGATTATGTGACGGTTTGTCGGTGACGAATTCGTGAACTTCACGAAGTGGTTGAACCACGTCAGAAACTTCTCCACATCCATCCAACCGCTGGGATTTGCTTGCCCGAGAGATTGTGATGGCGCCCCATTCATCAGCACTTCCACCATGCGCTTGCGTGGAAAAAGAAACATTGGAGGCAGGTATGCTCCCACAGCACTCATGGCACAGACGACAGTCACGGTCTTGCCGCGTTCGGCGCTTGTTATCTTCGCCACTTGTCTAATCCCCTTCGACGCCACGAAGTTATCTGACAGGTGGACGCACGTGATTCCTGTCTCATCAACGTTCCATACCTTGGATGGCTCGTATTTGTTCTGTTGGAGCAATTCTTTGTAAATTGCAAAGAACCTCGCCACTTTCGGCTTATTGAAACCCACGGCCCTGGCGACGCTTGTGCCTTGAGGCCGACGTATGCTCAGTTCGGGATGCCTGCGCATGAAGCCTGCTAACCAGTCTCTCCTGCCCGTTTTGCCGTCTGGTTAAACGGGTTGACGATTCCCAATCCCCAAGCCTCAACCACGTCGTATGCCAGACGGCGGACATCCAACAGGGTAAGGCCGTACATCGACTTTTCCATTGATTGCACGTGATCGCGTATCTGTTTTCAACTGCACTAGACTGCAATGACGTGCACCCCAACTGCACGGTTCCGGGAGTCTTCACGTTGTTGTCTCTGTGCTGGCGAATGGTGCGCGCTGGAATTCCCAGATCCTTGGTTACTCGGATAAGCGGCTTCCTTGGCTTACTCGCGTCAAGGCCTCGCGCAGTGCCTCGTCACCATATGCCGCTCGGATCTCTACTTTTCTTTTGTAGAGTCGACCATAATTTCTTCTGAAAATAAATACAAAAAACTTTTGGGTATAGGGTCTATGTGTCATATACGATTGTTTTGCTCAATTTCGTGCGCTTTGTTTTTTTGACGATGTGTTATATGCCAACACATGAAACTTTAAAAAATACTCTGAATGACGTTATGCCAACCAGGTTTATTAACAAATGTGGCAGCCTGTTCATATATAAACTGTCACCGAAGGAAGAAGAATACAAACACAATACTAAGACGTTACGATACTTACACGCAAATGTAAAGACTATTAACGTTAATAATAGTAAATGGTATTTCACAGTCCAATAATAGGTGATCCATACATTTAGAAATGAGTTGCTACACATCGGGCAACTCACCCAAACTGATGGGGTGATACGCCAACCCAGGCTTATTACCTCTTTAGCACTTTTTTGCAACAGGGCGCCACTGAAACGACAACGTGGTAGCCCGTATTGCTCTTTACTTTAGTAATGTGTTTACTTGGTATATTACGTGACGTGTGCCTATTTTCACATTCGCAGGGTTATGTACAAGTTTATTGTCATAAATGTTGTATTCATATTTTACATAAAAACAACAAAAACAACAAAAACGTGATTTTTGTACTTACCGTGTAAGTAGCGTTCCGCCGTTTTCGTGTGTGGCGGCACGTTAATCAGCTGTAGAGGTAGTCGCTTGCATGTGTCAGACGGGACAAAAGTGGGGTAGGCTTATCGCCTCACGTGGGCCAATCCCCCTACCCTACCCTACTACTCCACCAATGTTTATAAACACAATCCTGTTAATACAGTGACATAATTAAACATTTTAATGTTGTATCATTATTCCGATGTAGACAGAAGAAGGCAATAAATAAGACTGCTAAATTGTGCAAAGTGTTGTATGTGATGAGGAGAGGGAAATCTACTTGTAATAATGGCTATGGCATAAAGCTAGTCTGTCTGTAGACTTGTGGTGCTGATATATTCGCTAGAGGGAGACACTTGCACATTCGTGCAGCGGATTTGTTGGGAAGGATTGTTTTGTAGTGAAAAATACACATCCGGGATCTTGCCACGTTAGCGTAACTTTGCTGGGCGCTGCCATGCTATGTTGAGTCGTCATCATTTCTGTCAAACGACGTGGAATGCGTCGCCGGTTGTATTGATCTCAAACTCTTGCTAAGTATTGCAAGCTGTTGTTTTCGTTTGGACTTAAGTAGCTTATTCAAAATGAATCAATTGTGTTATATATTCGTAATTTGCACTGTGTGGTGTGGCATTGTGCTGGCCGGCGAAATGACATTTGAACTGCCAGACAGCGTGAAGCAATGTTTTCACGAACACATCGAAAAAGGTGTCAAATGTACCTTGGAATATCAGGTAAGTAACATACTCGGCAACACCACATACTATTGCTGTTACATATACCCTTCAGGTGGATTATAATTACACTTGCGAAAACGTATTATAAGATTGTAGTAAACTGTACTCCCTGTTGCTGATAGAGTTTGTTGGTTTGGTGCAGGACGTGTAACTAGTAACACGTTCACTTGAGATTTGACAGCTGTGTTTTAAATATGAGAACACTTGAATATGCTGGGTTTTAACACCTATTTTTTCAACTATCCACCACAATTTGTGATTGCTTCTGAGATAGTTCCATGCTTTCAACTTTTTTCAATTCTGTGTAGGCAAACTTACTAAAAAGTCTAAATAGAAGTAGATGCATTTATTATTTAATAATTAAATAAAACACATTCCCAAGAATGTCTTGGCCTTTTCCCTTTTGAAAGCACAGTTTTGTATAGACAATAGGGCCTAATTAATTTCACTTGATGACTAGCTTGTTCATGTAGCAATCATAGACTATTATTATAATCACATGTAGGCCTACTATACAAAATATGTTAATGTAAACCCCACCAGGGCCACCAGTGTTTAGAACTTTAGACTGACACCAACCTGGTGCCACTAACAATTTAGATAAATGATTTATTTATTTATTATTTAAATAATTATTTTGTATAGCGGCACGTCCAATACAAGTACTTTACAGATAATCTGTCTAAAATTACATGTTGTAGAGAAAACAGTACTATAAAATTATTATGATTTATATTTAAATAAAATATCACATTTCTTGGAACCATAGACAATTAGAACTCAGAATCAATTTATTTGACCTATAAATATGATACATATACAACGGATAACGCAAGTACTAGATAAGGTCGGGAGACTCCCATTAAGATATAAAATATCGCTAGCACAGGAGCCACCCCATAAATATAAACAACAATACAATTAATTTCAAGCATGAACCATAAGAAATTTTAAAATCAGAATAAATTAGGTTATAGGAGACATTAAGTTGAACTGTTGTATTTAAATACTAGCTCATTTTAGTATATCTTCAGAAATCAGAGCTCAGACGAAGTGCATCAGAACCAAAGAGTAGGGCATGTTAAAAATCTGTATTGAACAGAGAACATTGTAAACACATCTATGATTGAATACACTAAAGAAGGTTAAAAAATATGTCTTCAGGTAACAACAAAATGTAATTTGTTATGCATCTTTCACACTGATGGCGACTAGGGTGTGGATTCCAATTAGTTGGTACAACAACCAAGAAAGCCCTGATTGCAATGTGTTTCAACCGACAAAACCTTGGTTCTAATGTTTGCTTCAACTGTCTTGAGTCTCAGTGTATGAACAAAAATGAGATCAACACTAGCAGTGGTTAATCGTAAACATTCACGCAATACTAGAAGTAGAACAGTATATGCATATGTACATTCAATCAAAGATAGATTTTATACACCCTGGAGGGGCCGGTTTCATAAAGCTGCTAAGAATGTTCTTAACGCTACATTGATTGTCTTAGTATATTACACAAGTTTTTAGTACTTTGGGCCGAAGGTCCTACGTCTTATGCCATCACTCTGCATCCGCCGTTAGCTGCCACATCTCAGAAACCATTCAGCAACTTTTTCGCTAATTTTGCATAGACGTATCTTTGGGTACTTGCTCTATGCACGAGAAATCTGTATTTGATTGAATCATTCTAAAGGCACATCAGGGCCCCCCAAAATGCTAATTTTTTATACTATTTCCCTGCTGCTGTAAGCCTCCTGCAGCGACTGATCTCTATTTATAACTGGATGGTGGACTGCCCTATCTCTTATCCCTGGGGTGGCTGAGTGGAGCAGCCAGCTGAAAGCCTGTGTATTGGGTTAGCCTAGGCTCACTGCTTGCCATTGTTCCGGTATCAAACAGAATGCCTCCATGTAGGCTGTAATTATAATGTGTAACGGAAATCCCTATTGCACTGGCAGAACCTGAGAAACTTTAAAACAGCAATAGACATAATTATCAGTGCAATATAAAGATATGATCTAGGATTAAAATAACTTAGGTATAAAATAATATATAAAATAAAACAACTTAGGTATACTCGAAAAGATTAAAGCATATTTAGTAAAATTATAAGGAATATTATTCAGATGTTTGACATGTTGCAGCTATTACTTCACTCCAATTCAGTCTGTATTATGTCATTAATTGCTACTGTTTTTAAGTCAAAATGCATGCTATGTATATGTACCTTGTGAACAAATAAAGTTTTATCATAGTTCATCTCTCTTCTTTCCAGTCTGGGGGAGGGTGGTAGGGGCAAAATGAGAACAGATCTTTAATTGTGCTACATGTGAGATTGCAGCTCACCAACTCTCCTGCGAGGTTTTTACAACCACTGGAAATCAGCCTAAATAGCAGAGTATCGGAATAAAATTCTACAGTATTTTTAATAACACATTAACTAATATATATACAATCTTCACAAAACGGTCTACTCGAAAATTGTATTTCCATGTGTATCTTCACTGGCATGCATATAGTTTCCACTAAACAAGTCAACATTTTACTTCCATCATAACCCTTAATGATCTGTAACTATGATTCACCAAAAAACATTTAATTAATAATTATAAAATCACAGTATAGTCCAAAGGACTTCAGGGCCTATTGGCCCATTTTTTTAATAATCAAATAAGAGTTTATGCATTTTTAATATGCAAACATGATGCAAAGTAATTATGTAATTTTAAGTAGGTTTCATAAAAACAGTCCCTAGTTACTCGTACTTGGTATCTATTGGGGGTTTAAATATATGTACCAATGTGCACAGTGGATCAATATGTAATCCTGTTGTGCCATTATTTTTTCTAAATGCTACTGGCGATCGATTGCATTCAATTTTTTCAAGAAATTTTCATTTTTTGAGGGTCTGTAACTTGAAAACTGTACCCCCAAATTTTCTTTAAAAAAATTGTCATGGTTATTTATACTATAGGTGCCGATTAGTATATAAAATTTCAGCTAATTTGGAGGTGGGTCGTCGAAAAAAGTGTCAAAAGTTATTGGAATTCATTGACAGGTGATCACTGGAGGCAACTACGACATAGACGTGGAGATCATTGGCGTGAACGGCAAACAACTGCACAAGGACTCTCGCAAGCAATATGACAGCTACTCATGGACCACAGACACCACTGGCGAATACAAGTTCTGCTTCAGCAATGAATTCTCTACGTTCACGCACAAAACCGTGTACTTTGATTTCCAAGTCGGTGACGAGAAACCACTACATGGCGAAGGCAAGATGGAAATGCCCATGACGCAGGTAACATGTCAATAGAGTCGTCAAAATATTTTTTTACGGATTTGAATTTTTTATTAGCAGTGCCATGAGTACAGGTACTAAAGGTGGCACAACCTGATGATGTGGTGCAGTAAGGACCTGCCTCCAGCTGTAGTGATGGAACAGCTCAGCACGGTATGCAACATTGACGAGAGATCAATGCTTTACTTGTCTTCTAACTGTTGCAATGGCAAGACAGATCCCGGATTAATTGATTTAGGTCACTTGGTGTTCGCATCAGCTCCTTATGGCATGTGGAACATATTTAATTTTCACAAGAATACTTAGAGGGTTGTCAACTTGTCATAATTTTTTCCTGTAAATTAGTGTAATATAATAATTTTCAGAGCTCCAAAAATGTTATTGTAAAAAGCCAAATTAGTTTGTAAATATGTGTAATTTGACAGACCAAATTCAAAGTGAGAAAAACTCTTCCGACTCAAAGGACAGTGTCCTGCCTTGATCTGCTGGGTGCAAATAGAAGGACACGACATCTAGTGTTAGAGTCTGCTTGCGTCAATCTCGTAACATGTCGTGTTGTAGATGGAGACCTCGTCGCAGCTCATCCACAACGAGCTGAAGATCATCATCGACTACCAGACCCACCACCGCCTGAGAGAGGCCCAGGGACGCGTCTTTGCAGAGGGCCTCAACGAACGCGTCCAATATTGGTCAGTCGGTCAGGCGGTCATCATTCTCCTCGTCGGCATAGGTCAGGTGATGGTCCTGCGCAGCTTCTTCACGGACAAGCGGCCAATTGTTGTCAGCAGCACGTAGTGGGGAAATTGTTCGTTAGTTGCTACAGGTGAAATAATGTGTTTCGAGATAAGCCGACTATGGCAGTAGGAGATGTGTACTGTATTTGACCGAATTATCACCCCTGGGTGGTTATGTCGAGATTTCTTAAATCTCAATACGAGCGTGGGCTTCATAAAACCCCCTTATAAAAATTACTGAAACAAACTAGGGATGTAAGAGATTTTTCGGAATTAGGTGGACAAAAATGCGGTACTGCGGTCAAATACGGTAATTGGGAGGGGGAAATCTGAGGGTGGGTCCATAGTGTCAGCCATTGTACGTCACTCATTGTCTGTTTTTGTTGTACACGCCGTCATTTCATTGGGTGATTATTTTTGTATTGTGTCACTGCTATGCAGACAGTTAGCATCGTTTACTTGAAGGGTGGGTCTTTGAGAAGCAACGTTGCTATCACAGACTTGATTGTTATACCCAGGGCTCGACAATCAAGCTGTCCATTGGTCACCGTCAATAAACTACCCGTAGTACACAAAAAAAATGTATTTAATACAGTTTTCATATTGTCAGTGATCTATTAGAAATATTATTTTACCTTTGTAACGACAAAGTTAACAGGGCCTTGTTTGAAGACGAAATGGTGCCAATACTTAATGTTGAGCCCTGGTGCCCATTGTAAGGTGGTATTCAGGCAGTGCTAGTCTTTCCACGTAATCCAATTTACATGGGCATACTCTTGTAGAGTCTGTCGTAAGTAATGTCTGATGAATATAATAGCTCATAGCACGCATTAAACCACCTTGCGTTACTTTTTTCTTGAGTGTTTATTGTGTCGATCGACTGCTGGTGAACATTCCGTAACTGGTAAATTAGGGATTGTAGCAATCAATCCTGTATGTTTGACTCGACTGCAGAGTCTCCGGTCTGAACTAATGTGCCTCGGTTGCTTTGCTGTCTTGAGTTTGTTTTATTTTCCACCCCAATCAACAATGGTATTCTGTTGGGCGAATTAAGCTTAGACACTAACAGTTTTATATTAACCTGGCCTGCTAATATTGGTTTTGTTAATTAGAAAAGATGCAATTCATAAGAAATCTAGTGTGTGGGTATGTGTATATAGAATTCCAGTTTTCTGGGCTTGAGTCAGTAACTTATGAATGTTGGTGAAAGTAGGAATATTTGTTCGTTATATTGCGTTTTAATCAACTTCGATCCCTACTGGTGACAGAGTTGACAGAAAGTCAGAAACCTTCCAGTAAACATCTTAATATGCTCATATGCCTTTGAAGGCATTGTTCTAAAAAGGTAAATACGAAATGATGACAACATTGTTACGACACACAACATTAAAAGTTGTGTTTGTTTACATGTGGTTCGTTTTTATATTGGTGAGTAAATGAATTGATTGCCCAGTTTTGTAGGCTGGTGCATCACATTTGCAGTGTTTTTTGAATAACAGTTGTCATATCTTCCCTATTTCTAAAACATTTCTTGTGTGGCTGGTGTTCAATATTGCTCAGTATAGCTCAAATTGCTGATATACCTGCAATGCAGGTACCAGTGACTGTCATTACATTAACTCTGGCGCCAGTAGTTTAACTTACAACCAGTAAACATGAACATTGATGAAATTTAACATGTTCTGTTGATAATCGAATAGCAATAAATGTGACACAGTGTCACCAAACAAGGTACAGTTGTTTTGTTTTGACCTGTCTGTTATGGACATAGTTTGTGTCATCCGTTGTAAACAGGTTGTGTAGGATGGCTCCAATAGAGTAACACCATCATGTCATTTACATTATAGACAATTTGTGCATAATACACAGGCTGTGACTTATGCCAACACTGGTAACTACAATCGATCTTCAGCATTAACAGAAAGAGGAAACTTGTTTCACGGGCAGACTCCAATTACCAACACCAGATGCTTGTCACTGACTTATAACAGACCCTGCCTGTGCTCCTATTATTTGCCTCCCTCACCATATCCTAGTCGCTGACTTACCATTCCCCCAGTAAATTAACAAGCCTGATCCTGTGACTAACATTTATTCGACACAGTACAAACATTAACTAGTTGCGGTAGACATTAATAACAGGAATTGATTGCTCGGCGTAGTGTATGTGATAACTGAGCACGTCGCATCTCTGTGAAGCGACTGACACCAGCAACATGGGAACCTATAGCATGCAGAGTCTGAAGCAGAAGTCTGTCGGCAAAATATGACACGGAAGCTCTTGCCGACAACAAATTACCCAGCAGCCTCACTGGGCAGACACCTGTTAACGCAAAGAAATCCATGATTGCCGAAGCACATCATTTCTGGTATTGGCTTCTTTACAGTTAGTTCCTCTGCCAATGTGTGCGATGTCTGCTGTCTTACGCACATTTCATCCGGAAGTTCTGGTGCATTGTTCCTGCACCCGTAGGGCAGTTCTATCCAGAGTCATTCCCTGGACACCTTGTCTTCAACTCAAACAGAATGTCAACATCTTAACTAGACGCCTAATAAACTGTGTAATTCCTCATCATCCATTACTGCCTCTTCATCGTCGTCGTCGTTGTAAGGTCGCGTCTCAAAACTGTACTTGTTGTGATGGCGCGGAGACGTGAACTTACGTCCGGAGAACTCGACCGTCTCCGTGTTCTTTATGATCTGTGCTATCCTTGCCTCTAAATCTCGATGTTCCTACAACAAACATGATGTTTAGAAACAGTCATCATTGTACATGTAACAGACATGATGATTAGCAACAGAGTCATCATTGTACATGTAACAGACATGATGATTAGCAACAGAGTCATCATTGTACATGTAACAGACATGATGATTAGCAACAGAGTCATCATTGTACATGTAACAGACATGATGATTAGCAACAGAGTCAACAATGTACCATGCACCAAAACATTCACTGTAACTCGATCTTATTAAAATGGATTAGTCAACTTTATACCAAAAAAGTTCTTTTGGTATCTTTGATAGCGAAGGGAGACTACATTGCAAAATAATGCCGACTACCAGCAATGCTGTTACAAGTACTCCAATAAAGTAACTAAATAAAAGTAGCTCCTAAAAAACTTCTTAAGTAAAAGTATCCCCCCAAGAAAGTCCATTATCCAAAATGGACACATACACCAAGCAGTTTTTTTAGGTAAATACTGATGCAACTACTACGTAATAATAAACATTATTTATTCGTGATAACCAACAGATCAAAAAATAAATGTAATATACAACAGGAGAGAACAATGCAAACTTAATTAAACTGTATTACAACCGTTAACATCAGGGCTAGCACAAAAGAAGCCATGATTCCTCCAAAGTGAGTCCGTCAAGGATTACCAATGCAAACAAAAGCCCGGTGAAGCTGCTTCATCCCTGGAGCTATAACATAAAAAGTAACTAAAAATATGGAAGTAGAAAGTAAAAAGTACAGATAAATTTACTTTGTTACACATAAAACTAATCTCTAAAAAATGTACTTCGTTACAAGTACATAAAAAAAATCAACTTAAGTACTATATGTACTTCGTTACATACTGGCACTGCCTACCAGTACAATGATTGTCTCACTTACACAGAAGGTTGGTCAATCTACAGAAGCATCAAATGGAAGACATGCATCAGGGTGTAAAAGTAAATCTGCACATAGTCTGCCATAAGGAATGGACATCCACCAAAACCACTGCAATATTTCAAACTAGCTGAATACACAAAAAATGAAATTAGATTTATAGCTATATACATAGTCAGAAAAGTGAAAGGCACAAAGTTCCAGAAAAGTTATACAAAAATGTCCACTTTTTGTCCACTCTTGCTTAAGGGGCCTGCTTTGCACATTGTTCATTGGTACTTCACAGAAACTGACCCAGTACTCTATTTACAAGAAACAGTTTGTGCAAAAGAGCAGTTGCTGTAAAAAGATGTTTAACTTCACAGTTTAATGTCGGTCCCGTCTCAATTTGGGACGTAAAAGAATGACTGAGGACAACAAGCACCCTGGAAATGACCACCCTCAGTGCCAGCATAGAAAGGTCGGTTTGGCGATAATGTTCTGAAAAAGGTTGACTAGTTGAATGAGACCATTACATTGTAACCACAATAGTACTGACTAGTCAATTAATAGAACGTTGCTGAGTACTGGAAACAACTAGAACAAACAACTTACAGCAGTAACCATTACTGCCAGCCGGGCAGTAACAAGATAAACTTCACTTTGAAAGTAACAATATCTATGTTCGTCCTACAACTTGATGCAGACATGAAAATTAGAGGCACTCCATGGAATGCACATTTAACATGCACATATGAGAAACAAAGACAGCTGCGACCGGGCAGAAAGGACTTAGCCAAGTTCGAGTTATGTGGAGTGCACTAATTTGTCCACTTGTCATACCCCAACAATAAAAAATATTCATTATTTTCCATGATAATGTAAAATAAACATTGTAATGACAGTAACAGCAATGTATGATATTATGAAATAAATCCATCATAGAAACTACAGAGCTACCAGGAAAAAGAATGTATTTTTGTGTAGATCTTTGCATCAATGGGCATCTTTTTTGCAGGTCCGAAGTAGTCTAAATTTGTCAGGTTTGTAATTAATTTTTAACGTATTCAGCTGTCTGTTGTAAAATCAACATTGCGTTCACGGCCAGACTAGTAAATGGGCACCAATTACTGCCATTAATTACTTAATTACTATTAATTACTGAAGCCAACCACAGGATGAGTATATAGTCTTTGCAGACAAACAGCATTAGTACGAACATGAAGGAACGAGAATGAACGCGGATAAAGATGTGAGGAACTTACTTCATACAACCTGCTAGAACTACTACACCTAGAAGAAGCAAACACCTGGCGTGGGTCATGCAAGAGAAGAACACAGTCACAAGTTTGCAAACTACACAACACCGCCATTCACACACACTAAGGGGATTGTTTAAGTTCACAAACTACACAACACCGCCATTCACACACACTAAGGGGATTGTTTAAGTTCACAAACTACACAACACCGCCATTCACACACACACTAAGGGGATTGTTTAAGTTCACAAACTACACAACACCGCCATTCACACACACTAAGGGGATTGTTTAAGTTCACAAACTACACAACACCGCCATTCACACACACTAAGGGGATTGTTTAAGTTCACAAACTACACAACACCGCCATTCACACACACTAAGGGGATTGTTTAAGTTCACAAACTACACAACACTGCCATTCACACACACTAAGGGGATTGTTTAAGTTCACAAACTACACAACACTGCCATTCACACACACTAAGGGGATTGTTCAAGTTCACAAACTACACAACACTGCCATTCACACATTTGGTGGTCACATAAGTTCACAAACTACACAACACCGCCATTCACACATTTGGGGGTCACATAAGTTCACAAACTACACAACACTGCCATTCACACATTTGGGGGTCACATAAGTTCACAAACTACATGCCACCATTCACACACTTGGGGGGGGGTTGAGTAAGGTCACTAATTACACGTTGCCATTCACACACTTAGGGGGTCACACATTTGGGGGGTACATACTCCCATTCACACTAAGGGGCAGTCGCATAATTTCACAAAGTTGAATTTGGCAGATATTAGCCGTGGTGTTGGACTGTTCAAAATCGCAATTCCCTCACCATGTAGCACAAATTAGTTTTATAAAACAATTGTAAAGAATTATAGCAATATAGTTTTGACAATGGATATACAGCACACACTTATAGTCTGATACATCATGTACTTGTAGTATTGATGAAGGGTGGATTCAGGCATAAACGTCAACTGTTTTCCAACATAGCAGTGGGAATACTAGAAGGCCTGGGGAATAAAGTCACAGTATAGCTGTACATACAAACATATTTTGTGATTTGCCTTCAGACTTATGTATTGGCCACACCAATTTGATTGTTAGGACTACGGATTTTTGAGACATTTTTGTTAGGGAGGAATAAAATAGGGGAATAAAAATAAAAGTAATTACACGAGAAAGGTGTTTTGTGTAAATACATGAATTATCATAAGAGCCGTACAGTAAATTGCTAAAATAATTATTTAGCTTTGTATCAAAACTTACTAGACATGTACTTTTATGAAAGTTTAATAAAAGATGAAGACTTCGAATTTAGAATAACAAGTACTGATAACAAGACTTGGCAGATAACATTACAGCCATAAACATGTAGATTAGATGTACGATATATCTTGCTGTGATAATATTAATTTGACTGGCATAATTAGGATTGGATTGTCATACCTCCAAATATAACTAAGCTATTCTATTCCGAAGTAATGCAATGCGATGCCGACTATGCAAGCATTGAAGAGTGTCTACAACCCGTTTACCCAATGTGTTCAACTTCATTGGCCAAAATCCGATGTTCAGATTTTTGTATGTAGACAGAATGAGTAATGCGTTAAACATGCACACGTTACTGGTTTCACCTGTGTTGCGTGTTGGCAGTTTATTTTCTTTATTGCTATTTTGCATCGTGTCTAAAATGTGAGCCTTCGGGTTGCCTTTTCGCTTCATTTCGGTGGCACTAACGTTGTTGTCGTTCAAGAAAATAAATGTGTTAAACATTGAATTGCTCACGCGGCATCCGCAAGGTCAAGGACGCTCGCTGTCATTTCAACAACGCCAACACATACTTTCGATATCAGAGCGGCGGCACTACAAACACGGGAAATGAGATTGTTGATCGTGTTGGATCATTTAAATTTTGTTACTTCCTTTTGGGAAGCAGTGCCAAACTTCAATTTCTTGATACAAAGCCACACTGCAGCGTCTGGTTCAGCCATGGTTTAGATCAATTAATGACAAGTTGGACTTTTGCGGATTTGTTGGATCGTAGACCGAAGATGCGCAACAACCAATGAAACGATGTTTAACATACAATGTTCGGTATGATGCGCCTCTATTTAGCTCAAGTTGAATCGCAATGAAACATCAGATTCTCGTAATATAACATTGCTCATGATTTGTTGTGGGTGTAACAGGCATTTGTCACAGAATTCGACTGGGTTCCTCCAAACATTAATAACTCCCTTTGACCCGCCATTGTACAAACATGATGTCCACTAAAGACCCGCCATTGTACAAACATGATGTCCACTAAAGACTCGCCATTGTACAAACACGATATCCACTAAAGACCCGCCATTGTACAAACACGATATCCACTAAAGACCCGCCATTGTACAAACACGATGTCCACTAAAGACCCGCCATTGTACAAACACGATGTCCACTAAAGACCCGCCATTGTACAAACACGATGTCCACTAAAGACACGCCATTGTACAAACACGATGTCCACTAAAGACCCGCCATTGTACAAACACGATGTCCACTAAAGACCCGCCATTGTACAAACACGATGTCCACTAAAGACCCGCCATTGTACAAACACGATGTCCACTAAAGACCCGCCATTGTACAAACACGATGTCCACTAAAGACCCGCCATTGTACAAACACGATGTCCACTAAAGACCCGTCATTGTACAAACACGATGTCCACTAAAGACCCGCCATTGTACAAACACGATGTCCACTAAAGACCCGCCATTGTACAAACACGATGTCCACTAAAGACCCGCCATTGTACAAACACGATGTCCACTAAAGACCCGCCATTGTACAAACACGATGTCCACTAAAGACCCGCCATTGTACAAACACGATGTCCACTAAAGACCCGCCATTGTACAAACACGATGTCCACTAAAGACCCGCCATTGTACAAACACGATGTCCACTAAAGACCCGCCATTGTACAAACACGATATCCACTAAAGACCCGCCATTGTACAAACACGATGTCCACTAAAGACACGCCATTGTACAAACACGATGTCCACTAAAGAACTTATCATTCCCAGTGATTAATTGTGTTATCAAATCAATCATAGAAATTATATTCTGGATCTTAACAGACCTTACAATCAGAGGCCTCACAACTGTCACAATTCAATCAGTATCATTACACTAGTTCCTCCGAGGAATCATACAGAAAGAGGCGAGAGAGAGAGAGAGAGAGAGAGAGAGAGAGAGCGAGAGCGAGAGCGAGAGCGAGAGCGAGAGAGAGAGAGAGAGAGAGCGAGAGCGAGAGAGAGAGAGGATTACATCAAGGAACACGTTCACCCTACCTCGGGAATCTCAAAGTCATCCGCCTTCTTCTCGTCTTCCCCCTCGGAAAACAACTTCTCCTCCTCCTCCTCCTCCTTATTCACCGCGATGATCTCCTTCACTGCCTCGACCACACCACCAGGTGGCACCACCAGCATGTCCTTGTTCATCTGATCGCCACCAGATGGCACCACATCACTTTCACTAGTGTTGTTATTTACTGAGTCTGTTGGCTGCGTCGTCGACGTCGCGTCACCGGCGATGGCGGGTATGTCGGTGGGTAGTGATGCACCAGTGTCCTGGCCTGCGGTGGCGGCCAGACTGGGGGCGTCACCACTCGCCCCCGTGTCAGCGCCCCGCCCCGAGCTCAGTGTCTGGTCAGAGGGTTGGTGTGTGACAGCGTCAGTCTTTTGACCATCGGGCTGGTCAGTACTGGATGTACAGACGCTGTCTGCAGTGGCCGGTCCGTTCTGGGTCTTTGCTTCCAAGTCAACTGCATCTGGGAGAAGAAACCATAGTTTAGACAGTCACCTTGGACACCCTTGGCTTGTCACCCTGGACACCCTTTGACTTGTCACATATGAAAGGTGAATCAATAAAAAATTACTGAATAATAAACCCCAATTTAAAATCCCGTATGAAGCTTCCATTCACCTTTACTCCCTATGAAAAAAAAAAACTTTCTAACACATAACAGCAGTTTCTATACTCCAATCAATCAATTATTATGTAAAACATCCTCAACAAACCACCCTCAACAAACGAACACAAGGCTCTGAAGTTGCATGAGCTAAAGTCACTCATTTTGTTGTACTTGAAGTTAAATTTAAAAATAAAGAAATTTAAGAAGACATCTGAAAATGTGTGTAGCAACTGCATAACGACACGCTGGATGCATGGAGTAGTCTGTCCGTCCGTCTGTCCGTCTATCCTCATGTCTGTGCCCCATACCTGTCGTCTGTAGATTCTCCTTGTTCTCCTTCTCCTCCTTGCTCTCTCCCGTCTCTTTCTCCGTCTCCTGTCGTGCGGCCTTCTCTCGCTCCTGCTCCTTGCGTTGGTACTCAGCCGTCTCGCGACTGAACACCTGCAACAACAACACGACTGAACACCTGCAACAACAACACACGCTTGAACACCTGCAACAACAACACACGCCTGAACACCTGCAACAACACATGACTGGACACCTGCCTGAACACCTGCAACAACAACACGACTGAACACCTGCAACAACACACGCTTGAACACCTGCAACAACAACACACGCCTGAACACCTGCAACAACACATGACTGGACACCTGCCTGAACACCTGCAACAACAACACGACTGAACACCTGCAACAACAACACCATGACTAAACATTTGCAACAACAAAAGCATGACTATAAACACCTGCAACAACACCTGCAACAAAAACACCATGACTAAACATTTGCAACAACAACAGCATGACTATAAACACCTGCAACAACAACACTTGTCTAAACACCTGGAACTTACCATAGCAAAGTTCTCGCCTTCTCCGATGAGGAACATGGCCTTGAACTTGTTGTAGATGAACTCTGACTTCTTCTTCACCCTGTCACTGCCTTTGTATTTGCGGCACTGAAAAAATATTATTTTTGCAGGATACATAATGTGCTACACCAAACATGTCACCTCCATCACGTATCAATGTCACCTCTATCATATGTCACCTCCAACATGTGTCACATGTCACCTCTATCATGTCACCTCTAACATGTGTCACATGTCACCTCCAACATGTGTCACATAGCACTTCTATCATATGTCACCTCCAACATGTGTTGCATGTCACCTCCATTGTGTGTCACCTCATCATGTCACCTCCATCACGTGTCACTTCCATCATGTGACATCCATTTCCTACATAACTGCACCACATATTTCAACTCCATAAATACAACATTTACGACCACAGTTTGGCATTCAATCAATATCATTTGTAAATTAATCCATCCTCATCTACTGCAAAGTATGCTTGGATTTTTAACACTATGACGTAGATTGAGAAGAAATAATGCCTGTATTAGCAATACCCCAATACACTACATCCTTCACCAAATTACCAAACCATTCTGGGTACATTGGTACCACAATTAGCACAAAATGTTTCATTTCAACAATTATAAATACACAGATGCAGTCAAGTTTTATGTAATTTACACTTCACCTTTCTAATATGCGCAGTGCTCTGAGAAAGATTTACCTTCTTGATAGTGGTGACAATGTTCGGGTTCTTCTTGAGCATAAGTGGAGACACTGCCAGACTGTCAAGTTCTTTCATAATAGCTATACACTTGTCAATGTCCTACAATACAAAAAGACACTCAATATTTACTACTAGTTTATGCCCGTGGAGCAACAAATAACTCGACTACTGTAGCACTATCTGGACAACTGACCACCACTCAATGCTCTCAGGTTGGAGGACAACGTTCTAGAAAAGTAAAGCACTTCAAAAACATATAAGTAAAACACCATAAATAACTATAGTGTGGATGACAGAGAAATATAACTATATTGTGGATGACAGAGAAATGTAACTATATTGTGGATGACAAAGAAATATAACTATATTGTGGACAACAGAGAGAGATGGAAAGAGTTAACAAGATAAGCAGAAGTCACAAATTACGTGACGTGGACCCACCCAGCAAAGGAGCAAAGGGAGCAAAGGGAAGAAGAACATTGTGTTTTAGAAATACATCGCCAATTGATAAATCAGAGGCCAATGGTCCATAAAGTGAATATAAAAAAGTGTGTTGACTTCGGCACCTCAGGAGATCTGGATATATACACAGCGAAGTCCTGTTAGGATATTCCATCGAGGTGACCACATGACTGATTGTGTGCCCCAAGTACATGCGTTAATTATTTACACCATTTACAAGTCTTGATCACTAAAAAGATGACAATCGCAACATTTTACAGAAACCTAAGTCTCCAGTGGTAATCACCTAATGAGCGGAACATACACCAATGCAGTCACCCTACTGCGGATATCACATACTCCAAAATGAGGGTATTAATATATAGATAATCGTCTTCTTCCTCTGGGTCCTTGTTAGGTGGGAGCCACATCACTTTATCTGTTCCGCACTCTCAATTACATGAATAGTTTTTGTGCACTAATTGCAACATGGCTGAATTCTTCCCAGAGAAGCCAATTGAACAGGTCTGCCAGGGAGTAAAGTGTAAAGTGGTTTGAGTAGTCCTAAGGACTGGATACTGCGCTATATAAGGACTTACCTTTAATGAAACATCTCCACCTATTACAATCTTGTGCCATTCCCCCCCCTCTTCACTGTTCACCCCTGCCCTTTCTCTTAACATTATCATCAGTATATGTCCGATATTTGACTATGACGTCAACAAAAATGGCCATATTATAATTCCCTGACAAAGATCCAACTAAAAAATGGAGCACTCTATTTCTGGATGCACTCAATTCTCCTCCATTTCTTTCAACACTCTTGGTCTCATTTTCCTTATTGTGTTCTGAATTTAGCTTCAGTTTTACATTAAGAACTGTACAAATGACTGGACAGCTGCAATAACTTACTGGGTTAGCATAACTCAGGGATTTCTTGATCTCCAAGTCCATCTGTACCAACTTGGATTCGTTCTGCAAAACTGGAAAGTAGAAAAACTATCAGTTATGATGCAACTGAAAGACACAACACAATACAATACATAACAACAATACAATACATAACAACAATACAATACATAACAATAATACAATACAAAACATAACAATATAATACATAACAATAATACAATACAATACAAAACATAACAATATAATACATAACAATAATACAATACAAAACATAACAATATAATACATAACAATAATACAATACAAAACATAACAATATAATACATAACAATACAATACAAAACATAACAATATAATACATAACAATAATACAATACAAGAAAACTTAACAATACAATACATAACAACAATACAATACATAAGAACACTACAGTTGTATTTCATTGTAACTGGTCCATTTTCAACTCTGTTATTACACCTAGTTGTTACTAGTTGTTACAATGAGTGGACTGGCACTGTCTTGAGTTTGTCATCACTCATAACTCTCTTTTTCTTTTATTATTTCCTCTTGCATAAAGTAGAAAGTAAAGTACACAAGACTCTTACAAAGTATCTTTTCTTTCCTCTTCTGTTCAAACTTGAGTTTCTTCTTCCTTTCCTTCTCTTCCTCTTTGCTCAACCTGCGACCAAAGAATCAACTTCACCTGCAAGTCTTGTGTCCAGAGCACACAGGCACAATGTGGGTATTTATAGTTTCAGAGAAAATCACACAACTCCTACAATCTTTGCCAAAATGTTTGTGTGTAAGGTGTGTGGTGTGTGTGGTGTGTGTGTTGTGCGTGTGTTGTGCGTGTGTGGTGCGTGTGTGGTGCGTGTGTGGTGTGTGTGTGGTGTGCGTGTGTTGTGCGTGTGTTGTGCGTGTGTTGTGCGTGTGTTGTGCGTGTGTTGTGCGTGTGTGGTGTGTGTGTGGTGTGTGTGTGGTGTGTGTGGTGTGTGTGGTGTGTGTGGTGTGTGGAGTGTGTGGTGTGTGTGGTGTGTGGAGTGTGTGGTGTGTGGTGCATGTGTGGTGTGTGTGTTGTGTGTGGTGGGTGTGGTGCGTTTGGTGTGTGGTGTGTGTGGTGTGTGTGGTGTGTGTGGTGTGTTTGGTGTGTGTGGTGTGTGTGGTGTGTGTGGTGTGTGTGGTGTGTGTGGTGTGTGTGGTGTTTGGTGTGTGTGGTGCGTGCGTGCGCGTGTGCGTGTGTGTTCACAGATCATTCGCTTTAAAATGATATCTCATTTGTTGAATTATCTTAAGTAGTTTTTTATTGCTAAAATTTAAGCAAACTTTAACAAAGCGATATTTTGAGAAACGGGGTAATTTCAACTCATATTGGTTATTGTTTTTTATCTATGGGTTTGTAAGTGCATGCATTTTATAAGTTTGGGACTATGTGTCGAGGAAAATAAACTGACATCAACAGATGAGATTACAAGATACATGTGTCTGCCAAATTCACAAAACTGATGGGCCATGACCTTGACAGCTATTCTTAGCCCAAGTGCAGAATAGGCCTGTCACTTATTATCCCGGTCACAGCAGCAGGTCACATTTGTGCATGTTTTAAATCTAGACAACCATGGCTGACTAAGATCACAGACTTGCGTCTAATCTGTTGGAAGGATTCACAAGCACTCACATAGATTTCTTCTCTCCTCTTCTCCGTTCGTCTTTGTCTTTGACTACGATCTCGCCGGTCTCTATCTGGTGTTTAAATCGCTGTGCATTCCTCTTTGTGGCCAGTTCGAACTGGTTCTCCAGTCTATGCCGGTTCTCTGCTTCCAACTTCTACAAGTGTTCGCAATGTTGTAGTTTCAACAGATTCGTCAGAATCAAACAATAAAACATTTTATCACGGCAATCCTATTCCATGCTACTTCAGTGGATGTACCCGACAAAACACTGATTTGCAAAGCTAACTCTAGATCTCTAGATCTAGGGTTAATGTCATGAAGTGTCTGTACATATAAACCATTGTATAATAGTTTTCATATGTAAATCAGTATATAACTGTCCTTTGCGTTTTCTACGATTTACATATGCTAATTATAATAAAATATATGAAAAACTTCCATTGTATCAATATCGTCGGAATCCAGAGCTCACTGACTCAATATTTCAACCCAAACTAACTAAACCCCAATTCGGATTCAACCAAGAGTTCCAGATTCACCAAAACAAGCTCAACACCAACCGCACTAATACAATGATTTGAAGGAGGTGATGGGAACACACGCATATTACATTCGGTGAACTGAATGGGTGTGTGAGATAAACAGCTACTCGGTACCTCGTAGTCTCTCTGTCTCTCTAGCAGCATTTTCTTTGTCACCTTGCCTTCCTCCTACAAACACAAATGGTTATGTTACATACAATGTCATATATAGTGGCACATAGAGTCATATATAGTGGCACATAGAGTCATATATAGTGGCACATAGAGTCATATATAGTGGCACATAGAGTCATATATAGTGCACATAGAGTCATATATAGTGGCACATAGAGTCATATATTGTGGCACATAGAGTCATATATTGTGGCACATAGAGTCATATATAGTGGCACATAGAGTCATATATAGTGGCACATAGAGTCATATATTGTGGCACATAGAGTCATACATAGTGGCACACAGAGTCATATATAGTGGCACACAGTCATATATAGTGGCACACAGTCATATATAGTGGCACATAGAGTCACATATTGTGGCACATAGAGTCATATATAGTGGCACATAGAGTCATATATGGTGGCAAATAGAGTCATATATGGTGGCACACCCCAAAATTCAATAACGCCATTGATACAGTGTCATATATAGTGTCACATACATAGAGTGACACATGTGTACATACAATGTCACATACGATAAGATACACTCACTATACTTCAATGCACAGCTCCATCACCCTCCCATCTTCCCTCCCACCTGTTTGTAGGACCATCCTCCCATCTCCCACCAGCTTTTAGGACTTTCCTCTCATCTCCCACCAGTTTTTAGGTCTATCCTCTCATCTATCTGCAACCAGTTTTTAGGATTATCCTCTCATCTCCCACCAGTTTTTAGGACTATCCTCTCATCTCCCGCCTGTTTTTAGGACATCCTCCCCTCTCCCATACATTTTTAGGACCATCATCTCATCTCCCACCAGTTTTTAGGACTATCCTCTCATCTCCCGCCTGTTTTTAGGACATCCTCCCCTCTCCCATACATTTTTAGGACCATCATCTCATCTCCCACCAGTTTTTAGGACTATCCTCTCATCTCCCGCCAGTTTTTAGGACATCTTCCCCTCTCTCATATATTTTTAGGACCATCATCTCATCTCCCACCTGTTTTCAGCACTATCCTCTCATCTCCCTAATGGTCTGCTGGACTGAAAAGCTAAATGCTTTGTTCGTTCACTCGCACATCTGTCAACTCTCCTCACCTCACTCGCACATCTGTCAACTCTCCTCACCTCACTCTCAGAGTCTGTCGTTGGAATCTCTTTGTTTCCCGTCTCCTTCCCTTCCTTCTCCTTCCCTTCCTTCCCCTCTTTGCTTTCCTTCTTCGGTTTCTTGTCCCGTGGTTTCTTCGCCTTGGCTGACGACACAGACTCGGACTTCTTCTCTTCCTTCTCCGTCTTTATCTCTGGTGGCGACTCCTGGTGTCAACATATGGAACCACTGTGTAACACTTGCAAGGTTTAAACACTTCAAAGTAAAATAAAACATACTCACAACGGGAACAACAAATTAGACATTCTATTTCTAAAACTACAAAGGTGCCACTAATCTTGATTACAAAATATTTATCGAAAAGAATCAACAATGTGACCGTAGTAGGACACCCGTGCTTATACGTCATGCAAAACACAGATATTAGTTTGCAGCTACATAAATGTTGTTGCGCCTCCGAGCTCAGATTCCTAGAGATATAGGCACCAGAAGTTTATTATTATATATTATATTAAAAGTAAAGTCAACAGTGACTGATAACAAATGACGTTTTACCGTCTCCTCCTTGACTTCTGGCGTCTTCCTTCTCTCCTTCTTCACCTTTTTCTCGGGCTTACTCTTCCCTTTCTCCTCCCTCACCCTATCGCTGTCCCCCTCCGCACCCTTCTCCCCCTCCGCGGCGAGCTCCAGCTGAGCCTTGCGGATGCCTTCCTCCTCTTGTAACCGTCGTCTGGGGACAACCAAACAAACAGAATAGAATAGCTATTTCGTACGCACTTCCTGCAGCCAGTACAGACTTTTTAGATTTTGACACTTTGTATGCATTTCCTGTTTCCATTTTCTATTAAATGTTTGGAGATTTTGGAGGAACTCTGCCGTATCCTGTTTTAATACGCTTACTATGTTATTTTCTACTTCGTCACACAGGCAAAATTGAAATGACCAAAATACAGTGGTGAAAGACAGATATTTTTTATGCTAGACAAGTTTCCGACAAACCGCAGCAGATCTGCACATTTTAGAGACTGGCGTATGGCGACGCTTGCGCTAAATATGATGGGATTTGTAAGTTGCGGACCCAATGAAACACAGAATTTCAAGTCAAAACTATGGATTTCAACCCATGTAATGTATGTCTGTGATGATTTGTTGAGCAGTTGTCCTCAAATCACAATAACAGGGATGAGTGACATTCAGAGAAAAAAATGGAAATTTAGCTGTGGCCCACATTTCAGACCGAGAGGACTGTCTCATCTAATCGGGGGGAGAGGGGGACTCCTCAGAGATGTTTTTTAATTGTAGACGACATATGGCATATTTTGAGCAATATTAAATAGAAAATTTTAACATTTCCAATAGCAAAAAAAGCACACGGACTCACGCACACATTTTCATTTGTTAATGATAATTCCTGGGCTTAACAAGAGTTGGCTGACAGGCAGCTTTCTCCTTGGCCAGCTTTGTCAAAACAGCCCGTTGATGGGCCATTCTAGCTTTCTTCGTTGCCAACTCAACTGCTTCCTTAGCTTTGTACTTGGTGGCTGCCTTCGTCTTTGACAAGTTCAGCTCAGTTTTCTTCTCCTCCTTCATCTTTCATTCCTCGGCAAGAAGGATGGAGTACATTTTGTATGCACCCCTCGTGTTGTGAACGAGGCGACCAGTCCTGTTTGTGGAAGTCCTGTATAGCAGTCTTGTTGCTTGCCATGAGTGAGTACTTCACTGTCTGGATAGTGTTGAATGTATTAACATTCTTTCTGGCAGTGGCAGTATTCATGATGCTAGACATGTGCCCAAAACACCCTTCCACTTGAGGACCATGAAAGCAGCTCATCATTGCAGCCACCAGCTTTGACAAGGCTGGGAACTTGCCAGTAGAGAATATTGTAGCCCACCACTAGTCCAATCTGGAACTTGTGGGTGCCTGTGGAAGTGTGTTGTCTACATGGAATCGGCGAACTTCCATGTGATACACCCTCTGTTCAGGTTCTAATAGAACATTGGTGACCAGTGTATACAGTGCCAGCATGTGTACTTCAATGCCTTCGGTTCCCCTATGACTGTAGCCTGCAGGATCCAATCCGCATAGTTGACATCGGCCTCGCAACACAAAAAGTAGGCTTTCCCTGGTGCTAATAATTTACTGATGAATATATCCAACATAGTGTCTCCAGCCGATCTCTCCAGCCATGCCCAATTCCACTTATTCTTGACACTTTTGTCAATGTCCTTCACACAACATTTGTCTTGCCGTACAACAAATCGTTGATTACCCTTTGTGTTCGAAAATGATCGACATCTCCACAAAATACATCGTCGTTTCCTATTGGTCCACTGCTTTTGTGCGTGCACTTCGAAAGCGCTGAAGCGAACAGCCGACAGAACTAAGGGTTTTACTTCGCAGATTCACGGGTTCGGTTGGGTCGGTTCTGTCTCTAATCGCCAGGCAGCATCATTAACACGTGGCGACATTCGGTGGATAGATGGTTAACTCAATCCGCAGATAGATTGTCAGTGAATTGTCCAGGATTGTATATGCCCTACCCCCAACATTCATTTTTTTTTCCCCGGATTTACACGATTCACAAAAGTGATCTTTGGAGCAGTATAAAAACCAGAATTCCGGCAAAAACCGGAAATTTCTCATCCCTGCAATAATCACATTATGGCTATTCAGTTGCTGCAACTGCTGTTGTTGCAATTCCTATCGCATGAGTTTTTCTTTTTTAGATTTAATGAGTCGTGACAGGTTACACACTAACACCATTTACATGGAACATTTAACTTCTTCTGTCAGAGAGAGTAGAAGGAACGAATGTCTTTTGGTGTCTCTTAAATGCATTGTTGGGTGAAGAAAACTCTCCCAAATTTCGAAATGGAAGCAGGCGGATTCGAATCATGATACTATTGAATGCTAATGCAACATTGCACTAATGAGCTGCTATCTCCACAGACAAAGTCCCTCACAATGACATTGTATTGAAATGTCATACCTTAGTGACAACTTCTTACAAGTTCCTATTACCCCATCCGTCATTTATCTATCGCAATTTCAAATTGCTTACTACCAATATCAGAAAAACCCAATAGTTATTTCTCAGAAGCCACACCCACTTCTCTTCCATCTCCTTTGTTTTCTGTTCTAGTTCCTTCTTTCGTTCCTCATCTCTCTTCTTCCAGGAGCTCAGGCCACCATCTTCATCACTACAACAAACGTACAAGACACCTCTACAACCTCCCTGCTTGAAAGTCTACATTGACTACACATATGCCAAGCTAGCAACAGAATGGTGATTGTCAGGAAACTCCGACAGCTGTCATGTAAGACAGACAGACGCATTAACAATGTTCAAGAATCTCGATAAAAACTGATCGGTTTAAGCTTGCTAACTTCCACTGTGGAACTGTGAATTTTAACCTTTTAGTAAGTACGCAATTTATTTCCAACAGCAACTTAAAACAATTGCACATCCCGTTATTCCAAAATACAACATTTTCAACATGTGAACAGAAAATACTCATAAGTGTTGGTGGAAAAGGGTGAGCAGAAGTGTAATACTTATGTTTGGTTCACCCCGACCAGTACGGTTATTTACTGTACTATTACAACATATTACAAAATATTTCAATTTCACAAATAATGCAATATACATTGCCTAGACTATGTAATGTCTTGTTAGAATTATTTTGATGTTTATGAGCATGTATTTTATGTATTTATTTTTATATAGTTTTATCTATTATATTTATTTTAATAAAAACAATTATGAATGCATGTGTTTTATTACAATATGTGTAGGTGCCTGCAGGCCGATCCTGGATATGTGACATTCTAGAAACTTTTTAAATAATAAATTAAATAATAATGTGAATAGCGCTCAATGCAGTAATATGTAAGAGGCTACATGTGCATTGTAAGAATATTGATGGCACAGTGCAGAGATGCCAACTTGCAACCATAAGTCAGAGTAATGATCTTGTGTGTTTGCCATTATGACGAACGCTGAAGATGGTCATGGTAAACAATGAAGGTATGATAGGGTTTGGAAGGTGTGTTTTCTCTTGCCTACTGTGGTCTGGGGTGAACGCTTTGAGTTTGAACATCAATTTGGGTTGCCCAATAGATGTTTCTCCAAAATGACGATCTCATGGTGAATGATCAAACAAGTTTTTACTGTTCATTCCAAAGACAAACGTGTGAATAACAATCGTTATCAAGAATGTTCAGTAAATAATTACTAGTACACATCATAAACATGTACACATTTTTTTACCCAAAAGCATGGGGTGCACAATGACTGATTTACGTATTGTAATAGTGTAACGGGGTCACAATATCGTAATGATTACACCCAAATCGTAATGGTTGGCATCTTTGCACAGTGATGACACAGCGATGACACACACCTGTCAGAGCTGTCGGAGCTGAGGCTTGAGAGGACGACATCTGTCTTTTTAGCTGCTCCACTTCTTTGTTTCCCCTTCACAGCCACTGGCGGAGAAACACACAGACAGTCAGCTCCACATCACACTCAGCAACCTCCACTCCACTCCACTCCACTCCACTCCCCGCCCCCCTCCCTCCCTCCCTCCCTCCCTCCCTTGCAGTCTCTTCCAAGGTAGTTTGGAAGAGACTGCAAGAGACTGGACACGTGGAGAGAACTACTGAGGAGAGACTGACAGAGAGCTTGGAAACAGAGGAGTTGGCAGAAGGAGAAGAAAAAGAGCAAAATTAAGACAGAAAGACAGTTTAATACGAAATCTCAACGGGGCACGTAGGAATAGAGAGTGGGAGATGGTTGCAGAAGACAGACAGATGTGGACAGAACTAGTATAGATGGTAGAACAGCATAGTGGATGTAGATCCCAACTCGAATGGACCACAGAGGAGTGTAATATCAACTTACCTTTCTTGGGTGGTGCTTTGTCTGTCTTGGGTTTCCGCCCCCTCTTGGCGGGTTTCTTCACTACCTCCTCCTCGCTCTGCTCTGACGACTCACTCTTGCTCTCGCTGTCCTCACTCTCTGACTCAATGACTGTCTTCTTTACACTCCCCCGCGGCCGCCCAGGGCCCTTCTTCTTCGGCTGGGGTGTGAAGTCCTGCAACGCCGACATGATGATAATAGTCACAATACTGAATATGTGGCAGGAGAATTCAATTATATATTACAATCAAAATTTAAAAGTCGGTGGTTTACTCAGAATGTGTTTTCAAAGTGGAAGATTCATTAGTTCCTGAAAGCTGACATCATGACATAAAGACACAGAAACTTGGCCAACAAGCGAGCAGTAAGCGAACTGCTTCCTGTAAATAAGTGTTCATTGTAGTTGCAAATGGTTAGTAGGTATTAACTCTTTCAGGTACAAAACCCAACAAATTTGCCCTTTGTTTCCCTTCAACTCACCCTTCTACACTCCATTAACCCACCCCTCCTAATCAAGCCTTCTATTCCTATAAGCCCTTAACACTTCACTCTTACCCATTAAGCCACCAAAAACACTTTGTTTTATTTCCTCACCCTTTTAACACTCTCCTATTCCCTTCAACTATTATTACATCCCTCCAATTCCCTTCCACCACCGACACATCCCTCTAATCCCTCACTTCATCCTCTAATCCCTCACCTCAACCTCTAATCCTTAACCTCATCCTCTAATCCCTTACATCATCCTCCAGTCCCTCACCTCATCCGAATCGTCAGACTCGTGACTCTCATGGGATGCAACAGAGGCTGCCTTCTCCTCCTCCAGCTCCTCCTCACTGTGAGGTCGTTTTTCCTCTACCTCCTTTACTTCCTCATCTTCCTCCTCCTCATCTTTTTCTCTCTTGATCCGCTTTGGTGGTCTGCCCTGTCGTCAGTCACAGTGAAAGTCCAGTGACCACGTCAAATTACGTTCCTAGTTCTTACTTATATAGCATGGTATCCATTTCTTGGGAGTGCTTAATGCACTTAAATAGATGCACTTAACCTCCTGGCAGACCTTTTTATTTGAACACAATCCCGAGAGAATTCAGCCATTTTTCAATTACTGCACAAAATTATTCATTCACATATATCCACTAAGGCAATGTGGAGTGAACGAAACTGCACCAGTTTTCAAACGGTACCCACGGGATTTGAGCCAGCATTCTCTCAACTGTGAGTCTGATATTCTAAGTTCTCACCACTACACTAAAGCACCCCACAGTAACTTACTGGTGTCGCGTTGCTCTTTCTTCTCTTCTTACCATTACATTAAAGCACCCCACAGTGACTTACTGGTGTCGTGTTGCTCTTTCTTCTCTTCTCACCACTACACTAAAGCACCCCACAGTGACTTACTGGTGTCGCGTTGCTCTTTCTTCTCTTCTCACCACTACACTAAAGCACCCCACAGTGACTTACTGGTGTCGCGCTGCTCTTTCTTCTCTTCTCACCACTACACTAAAGCACCCCACAGTGACTTACTGATGTCGCGCTGCTCTTTCTTCTCTTCTTACCACTACACTAAAGCACCCCACAGTGACTTACTGATGTCGCGCTGCTCTTTCTTCTCTTCTTACCACTACACTAAAGCACCCCACAGTGACTTACTGGTGTCGCGCTGCTCTTTCTTCTCTTCTCACCACTACACTAAAGAACCCCCAGTGACTTACTGGTGTCGCGCTGCTCTTTCTACTCTTCTTACCACTACACTAAAGCACCCCACAGTGACTTACTGGTGTCGCGCTGCTCTTTCTTCTCTTCTCACCACTACACTAAAGCACCCCACAGTGACTTACTGGTGTCGCGCTGCTCTTTCTTCTCTTCTCACCACTACACTAAAGCACCCCCAGTGACTTACTGGTGTCGCGTTGCTCTTTCTTCTCTTCTTACCACTACACTAAAGCACCCCACAGTGACTTACTGGTGTCGCGTTGCTCTTTCTTCTCTTCTCACCACTACACTAAAGCACCCCACAGTGACTTACTGGTGTCGCGCTGCTCTTTCTTCTCTTCTTACCACTACACTAAAGCACCCCACAGTGACTTACTGGTGTCGCGCTGCTCTTTCTTCTCTTCTCACCACTACACTAAAGCACCCCACAGTGACTTACTGGTGTCGCGTTGCTCTTTCTTCTCTTCTCACCACTACACTAAAGCACCCCACAGTGACTTACTGGTGTCGCGCTGCTCTTTCTTCTCTTCTTACCACTACACTAAAGCACCCCACAGTGACTTACTGGTGTCGCGCTGCTCTTTCTACTCTTCTTACCACTACACTAAAGCACCCCACAGTGACTTACTGGTGTCGCGTTGCTCTTTCTTCTCTTCTCACCACTACACTAAAGCACCCCACAGTGACTTACTGGTGTCGCGCTGCTCTTTCTTCTCTTCTTACCACTACACTAAAGCACCCCACAGTGACTTACTGGTGTCGCGCTGCTCTTTCTTCTCTTCTCACCACTACACTAAAGCACCCCACAGTGACTTACTGGTGTCGCGTTGCTCTTTCTTCTCTTCTCACCACTACACTAAAGCACCCCACAGTAACTTACTGGTGTCGCGTTGCTCTTTCTTCTCTTCTTACCATTACATTAAAGCACCCCACAGTGACTTACTGGTGTCGTGTTGCTCTTTCTTCTCTTCTCACCACTACACTAAAGCACCCCACAGTGACTTACTGGTGTCGCGTTGCTCTTTCTTCTCTTCTCACCACTACACTAAAGCACCCCACAGTGACTTACTGGTGTCGCGTTGCTCTTTCTTCTCTTCTCACCACTACACTAAAGCACCCCACAGTGACTTACTGGTGTCGCGTTGCTCTTTCTTCTCTTCTTACCACTACACTAAAGCACCCCACAGTGACTTACTGGTGTCGCGTTGCTCTTTCTTCTCTTCGGTGTTGGTTTTGTTGTCTGTTTGCCTCGGCCCTGCAACAAACCCACGCTTTTTACTACCTAACGTAACTCAACTGTCTTGTCAACGTCAAACAACTGCCACAGCCTGAGTAGCAACGGAGGACCAACAATGGAGACCAGTGGAGCCACTCGATGGTCTATATATATATATATGGTCCACCAGTGACACAACACAGCTTAGTGAGACGTATAAAGTTTACAAAGACGACATGTTTTTCATAAATTATAAATAAATCTTCACTTTTCTCTTCTTCTTCACAGAATCCCAGTCAACAGTGACATAGCACAGTTTGGTGAGTGTCTAGAGTTTACAAAGAGACGTTTTTTTTCATAAATTATAAATAAATCCTCACTTTTCCTTTTTTCTTCACAGAATCCTCGTCTTCACTGGAGTCATCCTGCTGCATCTTCTCTTCCTCCTCCTCCCCCTCTTCCTCTTCCGTGTTCTTCTCATCTGACTTGTCCTGCGCAATGACACGCAAGTGAGACAGGAGTAAAGACCATGCCAGGACCAGTGGTGTTCTCACAACACCAACCAATGTCTCAGGCCAGTCACAGGGTAAATTCTAAATACACGGTAAATTCTAAATACACAGGGTGAATTAAATATATACCATGAAATATGTAATACAGTGGAACCTCACTATTAAGGTCACCTTCAGGACAGGGCAAAAGTTACCTGAATAATGAGGTGACCTTATTAGCAAGACTAATTTCCTAAATTAACCTTATTGCAAGGCGGCTACATTACTGAGGTGACCGAGGTTGGATTGTACTTAATTTGTTCCTGAAAAGTCATTCCTTAGCAATAAAATGTGCCCCAAGACCAGTAATCTTTGACAACGACACAAAACTTACAAATAGCAGATCTTATACAGACAATTGCATACGTGTTGATGTGTGATGGACGTATAACAAAATCAACTACAACATTAATTTATTTCTGAAAGTTATATGTGAGGATTTGTAATTATACAATTACTAATAAGTTATTATTAATGAATTGACGATTCAGGATTAATAACAATTTAGAAACTTGGAAACTGTCTTTGTATTTCGGAGATGAACAACAAACAGGTCATTGTTCCATTGCGTAACTATAGTCAATGTGATCTCAAAAAATATTACTTTACTATTTTGTAAATCTTTCCTTCTCGTCAGACGTCAAGATGCAAACTGAAAGACTTACACTTGGCCCATACAATTCAACCTCTGGGTCGTGTTCAATTTCCCATAGGCCTTCATTGAATCCTTTCCGCTTCTGTGTTTTGGCAAATTTGTCCTTGTATTTCGCATATGGATAGATGTCTTTTGGCTTAAGGAATGCCCTGTCAACATCAATGCAGAAGCCTCAGAGTCACCGAGTCAGACAGCTAAGTTAGAGCTCACACACAGGTCATTTCATCTCTGGGGATGATCAACCACTGCCTGTTCAACATTTTGCATTCACATTTCAGATTTCACTGAAAACTAGCTTACTTGAAGTATAATAATAAAATGAGGTCATTGGTACCAATGTCCTCATAATAATTCTGAGCTTCATGGTGCAACAAGACCAAAAGGTAGACATTCTCATGACTTTGTACAATGCAAAAGTTGTAAAAATGTGATGGATGTATTGGCGTGTTTGATCATGCATGCCAAAGTGAATGGTTATAGCTCAAATAGTATCTGAGTTTTTATCATTTCAAATTCTGTAATTTGGGCAAATTTTCAGATGTGATACTTTTTTGTCCTACTTAAAACTACTTCAGCAGGAATGCTTAGATTTAGTATGCTTATATTCTAACGTATGAAGATGACATTACATAGGTATTAAAATCAATGGTCAAATTAAGCAGGGGCCCCTAGACTGCAAGGCCTCTAATAGTTCCAAGTCTAGGGGCCAGCTGGCTCATTAGCCCCACTAATGTTAGTTTAAATTCTAACCCTGAAAATCATGTACTGTCTTAAACCACAATTAATACTTACGTTTCATGTGTGCCATAGAAAAATATGGGGTATTTGCCCTTTGGAAAACTTGTAGCTCCCTCAGGATATGGATTGATCTGTAAGTAAACAATGAGAAGTGTCACATGTAATTTTTGTTATATACAAGGATATTGGTCAAAATCATCTGTATTCAAACAAATTTATATTGTTGTAGCAAATCCAAGAAGAAAGTTCCCCAAAACAGAAGGTCTGAGATGTGTGTCAATTCCGGAGTGGGGGATGAGGAGTTTGGAAGGCTGGCTTCATGTGAGCTGGGGTTTTAATCATGGTACATTCCATCTGATTTGTGTTGACACGACCACCCATGATTTTTGAAAGAATGTGTTGCGTACACTTTATGTAAAAGGAGTGGAAAGCTAAAAAAATGAACCTTCACACTGATACAAAATTGATGGATGCTACCAAATACAAAGTATGTTTTTACAGACCATTTGCCTCATTTCTTGTTTGCATTATATGTTTGTCATGACAACAGTGAAAACAGGATTGTTCATGAGTACAATGTGAATCCAGCTGTACTAACAACAAATCCCTCTAATGCACATCAGAGCTGCCAAATTGAGTAGGGAAATATATGTGAGGTTTCGTTCCCAAAATTGATACTATTAGTTATTAAAAAATAAGAATTGATAACCTTGCGGCGGATTCTATGGACACTTTATCCTATTCACAAATGCATGTGAATAAATATATCAACATGTGCATGAAAATAAGCCTGTTTGTATTAATATAATAACACGGGTTCATGCGTGAGAGCACGAGATGGACACTAAATGCACGAGACTTATGCCAAATGCGTGAGACATGGTGGTTCTGGCACATACCAGGTGTTTTTATGTTGACTTGTAAATTATGACATTTTGCAATATAATCATGCTTCTGCTTGTTCTTTCTGAATCATGATAAGGTCAGTTAAACTTCTTTTTTCAGTCAGGTTATTGTGGAAACCCTGGCAGCTGAGGAATAACTTGACAGTTGTGGGGGTGCCTATGGTTTACAAATAGTGTAAAGGTACACATCGTAATGGTTGGGAAAAATAATTTAGAATAAAAAACTGGTAAAAGTTACACATCATAATGGTTGGGGCTACTGGTCAGGGCTATTGCTGGGTAGTCAACCAGTTCTTCATGGAGGGCTTGAAGACTGGAAGGGACTGGGCACCAGGAGTCTGAGGGAAGTGAGTTCCACACTAATCCAAGTAGGACCAGTACTGTCAAGCTTGACCAATGCTGGTTAACAAGCTGTAGTGTATTGCAATATGTTAGATGAGAAATTATTCTACTGCTTTAAATATTTGCTATATAAATAATATGTGCCGACAATTTTGTAGGAAAATCTTAGGACTGGACCATTAAGATTTTGCAGTGCAGGAAAAATCGGAAAAGCAGTGGAAATATTGATCAGATAAGTATAATTTTGCATATTATTCATAAACTACCGGTCGACATATTAAGAAACAATTATAGCTAAAAGTTAGTCAGAGAAAGTATTTAGAGTACCTTAGCTTTTGTGAGTGATATTAGAAGGTTTGTTGATAAAGCATAGTGTTATGCCCATTCGCTAGGGGGTACACAGCATATGTCTAGCGTAGGATAGTTAGGCACTAGGTGATAGGTCAGTCTACTTCAAAGTATTGTTTACATTATTGAATATATGAAAGTGATTTGGAGTATATGTAGACTACACACAAAGAAGTATCTGCCAAATATTGTAGTTTCAATTTGACTTCAACATACATGCATGTAAATATATAGTTATGTTGTAGTAGAAGGCCACTTAACTTAGACTTAAGTCATTCTGGTATACATTATACGGATGAAACAGTCTTTTTTAAGACTACGTAGAAAGGCATAAACTATTTTGAATAGCTTAATTAGATTATTATTATTAAATCAATTTTGATATGCATGGTGCCTTGCAAGCGGATAGTCAAGGCAAAGTGACACTTGGTGTGCGATGACTGCCACAGCTGGGTGGATTTTGCCTTGTCTGGCTGTGGGAAGCCATGGGCAGATACTAAGGAACAGGGATTCACCTTTCAGTGCATGGGGTGTTGGAAGATGGAATGTCTGCTGAAGGAGGTAGTTAGGTTGACAAATTGCGAAGGGGATGGTGATGAGAATTAACAAGGAGACAGGTGGAATAGAGAGAGACGACAGGAAGAGAATTGGCAATACTGTGAGACTAAAGGAGCAGAGTAGTGGCAAGAAGACTGAGAAAAGGAGACTGAGAGTAGGGAAGGTGACTGGAGGGGAAGAAATTGGAGAATTCACGGTCGTGCCATTCGACGACTCGTGCCGTGGCCATGTCATGTGTGCAGAACAAAACAATGAGTGACGGTGACCCGTCGTTATTATCGAATTTCATGCAATTTCTTACAAAATTATAACTGTTGTTCATTGCTGGATGAGCATGTACTATGGTCATTATGCAATATGGTTGCTGAAGTGTAACTGATTTGACTTAAATCGAACAAATGTCGTCCATACACGATCAGAATGCTACACCCGTATTATCGCCCATGAAAAAATCGCCACGAAACTTGACATATTCTAGTAATAATAGTAAATTCGGAACTACATTAATAAAATAAAATGGTTGGTGAAGATATTCATCGTCTGGGGAGTGTCATAAAGCACAGAAGTAAAAATTTGAGAAGAATTTTGAAAGCAGATAAATATGCCGGACAGAGTGCAAATGGGAGCATTACTTTTTAATACTTACCCTAGATGGCCAGTGTGGATACCCTTTCATCTTGGCAAATATCAAGTCTCCTGGTCGATATTCATCCGCCATCTTCTTTAAAATACCGTCAACTTTAAGCACCTTGTAGGTCTCCTAGACGTCCTGCGACGAAATAATTCTAAACTAATGTTATTTTTATAATTGATGCTCCCTCACGTGAAATGAGAGAATCACACTGCACGATTTTCTGTTTTCACTGTGATTATTTGATAAAAGCCGCGATAGACATGATCCAATTCTCCAATATTTATGTCCAACTTTAAATGCCACAATATGCTGTATTTGTAATGGGAAATCTATGTCAATTTTTAAGATGTAAAATTCAATTTTCTTCAGCGGCTATTTACAGCTGAACTACGCCATAATCGAGACCTAATTTACCCGAAGTCACGAACCGTCCTACTTCCCGCGAGAACTCTTAATGTGGCGGGAATTATCAAAAGGTTCAAATCTTATTTTTGTTAAACTATTTAAACTACTGTATAACTGTCTTTTAGTCATTAAATATCCCAGTTGACCTGCAAATGTAGTTGTACATATAGCAATGACATAATTATTAATTTATATCTATCTGATAAGTTTGTTTCTGTCAAGACATGAATATTGAAGCGCTAGCCAGCACAAATCTAGCCTCAGGCTCAGTTGTCGAATTGAACGGCGCACGCCGCAGCTTGCTTGACTCATCTAACTCAAGGTCACCATGAGGTCTTTCTTTCTTTCCTGATTGATTGGATTTGATTAAATAATAACTGTATACACGAAACGCAGTGTCAAATATATAATAATACCGTAAATGACACATTAAAAGCACACATAAATAAGTAGGCCTACATTTTGTTTCTTGTTTAATACTCGTGATAGAATTCGTTCATAATTCATCATATATTCATATTGGTTATATTGATCACCATAAAAGATCGATCATTCAATCTCAACCCAGATCGCCGTAACGTTAAATTTCTGTACGCTTTTCGGAGTTGCCAAATCACAAAGTCAAAGGATGGACGTAGTTACACAACTTGTTCCGATAGAGTGCGCTAGTGACCGTTTTATTGGTAAACACAACCAGTGTTTGTAGTTGCTGAATCTGTTAGTCGTTATAGGTGCATGAGACGTAAGTAATCCGGCCAAGTTAAGAGGTCATTTAGCATAGCTAAACATGAAGGTAATATACCAATATATAATGTTGAAAACCCGGTGGAATAATGTGTAAAGTAAACCACATGACTCATGAGACTACCTAACAGTAGGGAGGTCGGAAGAAATCACGCAAACGCGTTTGCATTGGGACGCAATGTTAAATCGCCTATGTTTAAAACATTGTAAGTCCCTTGATTTATAAAGACTGATCATATATTTTATATCAAAAGAAACATAAATATGTCTTCTTTGTGATAAAAATACCTGCTTTTGTGAATTCGTAATGCTTCATACAGATACTCGTGATGAAACAACGACACCCACCGAAATTTTGTTTCGTTGCGGACGCAGCCATATTTAATCTCGCGGAAGGGAGGTGTTTTTAATAAAATCATGTACTCGCGTTATTACCCGCCATGCTATGTTTGGCGGTATGGTTGAAATCGTAAAATGATGCTCTTTCTTTTGACGTGTTTCTTAAGAAATTAAGAAAAATATGATATGTTGAACATTGGTCATATTTAGAGAGGATTTAAGGTATGAAAAGCTTGCGGAAACTCTGGCAAACTACACCTGTGCTATTTAGTAATGTATAAACGTAATATTAATGCAAATTTGGCGTGGATATACCTTTGCCCATTTTTGCCCCAAGCTCGAACGTAGCGGTACCCCATGTCCGGCAACGAATTTCTCCTATTATCGCTCACATACCCGGCGTACACATTGTTGCAATCTTGTATTCTGAAGTTGTGTTTTAGCCATGCATTTGTTATTTGTGTTTACATATGCACAAACATGCTATCGGGTATTAAATGGTGGACGTAATATGAATATTTTAAGTTTGTTTTCATGTTATAATCATGCAAAATAAATAACAAATGACAACAAATAAATGACAACCCCCTCCATAAATTAGACATCTAATATACTTCTAATTACACTGCATTGATCTTGCTGTAACTAACTGCATGTATAAACATTGGCTTGGTGGTTGTTTTTTGGGTGGTTTTTTATTGTATCTTCCTAGAAGTATTTAATTTGTAGATGAATATATAACATGATTTAACATTTCCTGGTGTTGGTACAGTGCAACATTTTGCTTCAGCGGTTATTGATATGCATGCTTTTTCAACATTTTATTTTCGAATGCTGCAAGGACATTCTTCTTAAGCAATGGAAGGTGGTGCTTTCTAAAACAAACAAGGTGCGTCAGATAAGTTGTTGAAATATGTTCTAAACGTCTTAGAAACGCCACAGTTTCTCGCTGGATGTAAAACACTTGGACTCATCAGCAAGCTGATCACCTGCCCCTCTGATGCATGATCGAAGACAAGAGTGTTCACATCTTGGACATGAATATTCACTACCAGCAACTCGTGTCATTCTGCCAGGAGTCATGTAGAAACATCAATGAGTTCGTGAGTGGGACGAGTATGCCTATCTTTAGAGACTCTACTCGCATCAAGGACAGTCTGTTTGAAATGCTGACAACGCTTTCTGATGTAGATGCAAATGCGGAAGTGATTCTTCATATCCTACTTCCAACCATCGCTGTTCTCTGCAAACGGATCTTTGCAGATACAACATTACATCAGAAAATTCAAAGTTGCATAGCAATATATATTATATATATATATATTATGTATATATATATACACTATATATGTATGTATATATATATATATATAATGTTGTACATGCATGCTATGTAGCGGAATGCTTATTGTTGCTTGCAGTAGTTGGCTATCCTTCTCACTTTACTAATTTTACGCGCACGCACACATGCGGACACACACACACACACAAACCTACATTTACATTATGTTTACATAAGTATATGGTGCAAGGTCAAAGCAGAATGTTTACATCAATGCATGTAATATTTCGCTATGTTTATACTCTCACACACACTTTACTAACTTTGCATACATGACATGCATGCAGTACTCACTAACGTCCACATGATTTTGCTGGTATACCTACACCTTCTAAAACATGTCAGATTTTTTTGATATCCACATAATGGAAACCATTCAAGCATATCCTCCAACCTATGGGTAGCAGGCTTCCCAAGCTGGTTCAATGTGGTGTATGACAACGAGCCAGATATATTGTGTAGACGTATATATATTATTGATGACGATTTGAAAGTGGGGGACCTGGAGATACTTTTGTAGGCTTTTCCATAAGGTTAGTAGCTTAGTTAATTAACTTAATTTTCTGTATAATTCCTTTCGTAAATGATATTTAAAGGAAATACATAAAATATCAAGTTTTAGCTAAGTTTTTTGTGTTGTACAATATTAGTTTTTCACATTTCCTTCAGATAAAAAAAACTGTCACACAAATTTATTCAATGGCCTTTACATAATTGTCTATAACTTCGCCAATTTTCATCACAAAGATATAAAACTGGTATGGCTGTTTATCTCTTAAATAGACCTTTCCAGTGGTGTATCACATTTGCCAATCTGATGAATTATTGCATTTTCACCGACCTCCCTACTAACAGACCGGCTAAAGGCTAAACACAGATGATAGTGAGAGCATCGGACCGAAACCCGACATGATATAGCAGGAATGAAACCAACTGTAAATGTAATATGTATCTTTGATCGTGCCTCTAAAGACTCCCAAGGAACTAAAATTGAAGAATTAGATCTAGCCCTTTCTAAACTAGGCAACAAAATCAACACACATAATCATGTCATCATTATTAGCGATCTCAACCATCCTAACATTAATTGGGAAAACCACCAAGTTACACCCAACAGTGGACATAGCACAACAGCTGCTAACAAACTAATCTCTCTCGTAGAAGAATATGGACTGATTCAACATGTCAAAGAACCTATACACACAAACAGGGAAACATCAACAATATTCTAGATCTTGTCTTCACCAACACACAACAGACCTAAGTTAATAAAGAAACATAATGTAGTAGACGGAATAGCAGATCATAGTACAGTCATTATCGATGTAAACATTTTGCCCAAACGCAGACATCCGAAACGTAAAGTCTTCATTAGAAACAAAGCTGACAACATTAACATCCAGAAGTTTCTTGATAACTTTACATGTGACTACTTCTCTGTAACCCAAAACATGACAGTCAACAACAAATGGAATCTTGTTTCCACTAAAACATCAACATTATGAACCAGTATGTACCACACCGTCTTACTACGTCAAGACACAATCTTCCTTGGTTCAGTAAAGATTTAAAGAAAATGTGCAAAAGAAAGAAACGACTCTACAACAAAGCAAAAAAACTAGAAATCCAAAAGACTGGCATGGGTTCTGTAACATCAGGAGAAACATGCACAAACATCTTTGCTCTGCCAGACTGTCCTACATAAGCCAATTCCTAACATCTACAATAACAAAGAAACCAAAATCATTCTGGGGCTTCATTTCTAAACTACGACAGGATAACCAGAGTATTGGGAACCTGAACATTGCAGTAAACACCATTAGTGATGACACACAAAAAGCAGAAGCCTTAAATGACCAGTTCAAAAGTGTCTGGAAGAAATTCCACCAGGCCTCAACATTAACACTGGCCCGCTGGCCCTGCACATTTTTTGAAGTTGTCGGGCCAATTCGGGCCACCAGTTTTCATATTTTATTGGCCTGACGGGCCACTGTTTTTTCAATCCGATTGACCACCGTCGTTTCCGGTAACCCGATCATACCTAGAAAAACGAGACAACCCTAATATTTGTATTTGATATTTTAATTCAATTTGATGTTCGTTTTGTTACATTTTTGTTACAACTAATTAAACAACAGCGACTAAAATTCAGCCATGCATATACAATGACATGTATGCATTGCTGAACTCATTTGTGTCCGCACACGTGATTGGCAAATGGTGGGATCATTAATTATTCAACCAATAAGTGATCTTGTTACACGTTAGCTATGGATGGCAAGTTCCACATAGTTCCTAAACAGATATGCCTTTCATCTAGCACCAATACAACATGACATTTTTCAATCGTCAGTTGACTCTGGTCAAGTGTCCAAAGCCTGGAAAGAAGCCAATATAACAGCTATTTTTAAGAAAGGAAACAGGGCCGAAATATCCAATTACAGACCAATATCTTTGACTCCTGTGGTCTCAAAACTTCTTGAACACATCATACATAGTCACATCATGAAACACCTTAAACAACATCACATTCTGACTGACCATCAATATGGCTTCCATGCCAAAAGATCAAGAAAAACACAACTAATTCAAACAATCCACGACAACAAATCCCTTGATGAGAAGAAAGTTGACATGGCCATCCTAGATTTCACCAAAGCATTCGATAAAGTTCCACATAAAAGACTTATCTACAAACTCAAGTACAATGGCATTACAGGCCCAATATCATCATGGATAGAAAGCTTCCTTACAGGAAGGACCTAATAGGTTGTAATAAATGGATCAACTTCAACACCAACTCTAGTTACTTCTGGGGTACCACAGAGAACAGTACTGGGGCCACTACTTTTCCTACTTTACATAAATGACCTGTCTGACAACCTCTCTTAAAATGTTCACCTTTTTGCTGATGACTGCCTCTTATATTCACCGATTAAAACAGACAAAGACACATCTTTCCTCCAAAATGATCTGCTCAAACTTGAGGACTGGCAGGAAACTTCGCTCATGAAATTCTACCCTAGTAAATGCTTTATAATGACCCTTGCCTCAAGAAAACCCACACCAGATATTTACACTTTCTGCAGACAACAACTTAAATCTGTTGAATCACGCTGTACTTTGGCATACAAGTATCAAATACATTAAACAGTACCGTGGCTTACACAACCCTTGTCCGCCAATACTTGAATACGCGTCAGCATCATGGGATCCACATTGTCGAAAGAATATCAAAGCTATAGAAAGAACACAAAGACAAGCCACCAGATTTTTTAAGCACAACTATAGAGAGCCAGGAACAGTAACGCAACTCCTTTAAGACCTCCAGTGGGACACCCTCCAAACTTGAAGGAAAATAAAGACTAAGCATATTATATAAGATGAAACACAACCTTACAGATATTCCACTTGAACAATAGATCAAATGCAATACTATATGCTCATGCAAACATGATAATCAGGCACTAAACAAACATATTTGGAAATAGTTTTTTTCTGAACCACAATAAAAGACTGGAATTCTCTACCTCCAGACATTGTATCTTGTAAATCACTTAATTCATTTCAGAAACATCTAAAAAATTAAACCATGCACACTGGCGTGATGTGTCCTTAGGAGATTTTACCAGTATACTATACAGATATACAGACTACTTACATACCCAATGTTTAACACCTGTAGAAACCATAATAATCACCAGATGGCACCACTAAACTTGGCGATACTGTGTCCCAAACTTGAACTGTTATAGTACTCTGCGCATAACAGTTATTAGTATCAGTTCTATAATGTTCTATTAATTCTTGTCTTGGATTAGTGTACACAAAACTATTAATGTTAGTCTATGTCAAGGATTATATTAATTATTATCATAAAATGACAATTAATTACTCATTGTAATTATTATTAAGAATAGTAATTGTAATCTATTGAACATAATGATCCTTCATTATGTTGTCGGATTATTAAATTCCATTAAGATAATATTCATGAATCGTGTAAATAATCAAATTTAAAATTGGGGTAAAGTAAATAAGGAGGGCACAAATCCCATCAACTTGCACATAAGTGGAACATAAATCCTACCATTTGATGCGAGCATATAAAATATAAACAAAAACACCCTCTGGTAATAATAATATATTTTTGACCTTTCATATTCTGTCAGGTGGGTTTCATTGCATGTTGGTTTCTCATTTGCAGATGGAGTCATTCTTGCCACAGATGATGCGGGTAGTGAACTTTGCTGCAGTGAAACATAAAATGCAACGAAGGAAAGACACGGAAGGAACTCCATACATTAATCACCCAATCGGTGTGGAAAATTCCTCTATCACATGCCTTAATAATAAACTGCAGCATTTTAATTTAATGCAGAATCACTAAGCCTGTTTATTTTGCAGATTTGTTGCTGTTTATATCGCATCAACTGTGGCTTCAGAATACAAACAAGAACAATTTATGTTTAAGACGAGCCGTGTAGAGGTGTGAATTTTTAGTGACTAGTCAATTAAAGAGATATTAAGATGACCGAATGCTATGGTTTTCTACGATGCAGGTGTGGCGTACATCTTGACTGAAGAGGCTAACATCACAGATCCTGTAGTTATCGAAGTATGTAACTCTTATTTTGTCCTCTATTGTCTGGTTACGTGGTACGAGGTACACGTAAAGATGTAACACATGTATTTAGTTGTGTTACAGTTATGACTTGTGACACATCATATATGTTACAGATGCTCTTCCTCTGTGGACCGTTTTGTGTGTAACATACATATATATATATATATGTATATGAACTTGTTGGTATGTTACGTGGCTACAGATAGTCTTGTCTTGTTACATTGCATGCCATGTATTACAGTTGTAAATGTTACATAGAGCACAGTGTGTATAACAAATATTGTTTGTTACATATTTTTAATGAGATGGTGTTGAATAACAAAACTAATTACACATAAGTTTGCTGCTGTCTTTTACGTTACATATTTTTTTTACAAGCATTTTGTTACAGCTATTTTGTTACTTATGACACTATACCTTGTCTGTAACAGGCGGCTCTGTTACATGATACAATTGAGGACACGGACACAAGTCTGGAGGAAATCAGGAAACACTTTGGTGAAAAAGTTGCAGGTAAACAATATAATTCTGTATATATACATTTAGGCTCATGTTAACATAGACGTGAAAGGTAGGTGTAGACGTGTATTGTCACAAAATTGACCTGGCTGTGTATTGTGGCAACGTTCGTTTGACTGTGTATTACTATGATTGATCTGGCTGTGTATTACAACACAGTTGACCCAGTTGCATCCTCGTCCACCAGGGGGCGCAGCTGATTACATCAGTCTCAGTCCCCCCTGGCAGATTACTTGTTGAAACTCGGAATATACGCTCAGCCAATAATATCGCTTGCCGACAAATTCCAGTGGTCTTCTGGGTGGTCTTCATGGACTGTTTGGGCAGTAGACATAATTATTTGAATACACAATACTGCTCAGCGGCTCATGAGAATGGTCAATTGGGTAATTATATTTTGATTCCTGGAATTGGGGCGCGGGTCGGACGGGTGTCTGCACAATTCTCACGGGTGGTACATCGAAGTCAATTATGAGTTTGATTCAGATAACTTCCATACATATACGAGATCTGCCAGGGGTAGTGTACATAAGGTGCGTCTACACGGACGGCGATCACGGATTAAAGATAACCTGGGCTATTTTTTTATTTGTGTAGCGTCAACACAAAACGCAATTTAACCCGGGTTAAAGCTGTAGTGTCTACACGAAGCATCTCGGTGCAGGGGTTTGTACTCTTTTTAATTTTTTCATTTTGTTTCTTATCTGAGTTGGGGTCCTCACATACCCGTCTCCAGGAGTACAGGACATAGCTGCGACAATTCCTGGCTCATCCTGACATATATTTTAGCGTCTCTGACGCTGCCATCGAAACACGCCTGGATATCCACTATCCCCCAAATGTCCAAAAGGCACTTGCGCTCATCAGTGCTCCAGTTCTGTCCTCTCCCACTCAGTTTTCGATTTTGATAGATAATTCTTAGTGTTTGGCGCGAAAAGTAGAAGCAGAAGTAGATTAAGGACCATTGCGACATCTACAGCGGGGCCAAGACACTGTGAGATAACCCAGGTTATCCGTCTACACGAGCATTGCTGAGCCTAACCCGTGCCTGGTCCACCTACAATTGCGGGGCTAACTTAACCCAGGTTAATTTTTAGCACATCATTTTGGCACCGTGTAGTCGCATATCCCTGGTTAAAAACGTCGTGTAGACGGGGCTATAATCACACCCCTAACTTGGGAGGATGTCTGGCTGTGTATTACATGATTGACCTGGCTGTGTATTACATGACTGACCTGGCTGTGTATTGCAACATCATTGACTTGACTGTATTACAACACGATTGACCTGGCTGTGTATTACATGACTGACCTGGCTGTGTATTGCAACATCATTGACCTGACTGTATTACAACACGATTGACCTGGCTGTGTATTACATGATTGACCTGGCTGTGTATCACAACATGATTGACCTGGTTGTGTATTGCAACATGATTGACCTGGCTGTGTATTACATGATTGACCTGGCTGTGTATTACATTATTGACCTGGTTGTGTATTGCAAAATGATTGACCTGGCTGTGTATTACATGATTGACCTGGCTGTGTATCACAACATGATTGACCTGGTTGTGTATTGCAACATGATTGACCTGACTGTATTACAACATGATTAACCTGGCTGTGTATTACAACACGATTGACCTGGCTGTGTATTACAACATGATTGACCTGGTTGTGTATTGCAACATGATTGACATGGCTGTGTATTGCAACATGATTGACCTGGCTGTGTATTGCAACATGATTGACCTGACTGTGTATTGCAACATGATTGACCTGGCTGTGTATTGCAACATGATTGACCTGGCTGTGTATTACATGATTGACATGGCTGTGTATCATAACATGATTGACCTGGCTGTATTGCAACATGATTGACCTGGCTGTGTATTACAACATGATTGACCTGACTGTATTGCAACATGATTGACCTGGCTGTGTATCACAACATGATTGACCTGGCTGTGTATTGCAACATGATTGACCTGACTGTATTGCAACATGATTGACCTGGCTGTGTATCACAACATGATTGACCTGGCTGTGTATTGCAACATGATTGACCTGACTGTATTGCAACGTGATTGACCTGGCTGTGTATTGCAACATGATTGTCCTGACGATATTACAACATGATTGATATGGCTGTGTATTGCAACATGATTGACATGGCTGTGTATTGCAACATGATTGACCTGACTGTATTACAACACGATTGACCTGGCTGTGTATCACAACATGATTGACCTGGCTGTGTATTGCAACATGATTGACCTGACTGTATTGCAACGTGATTGACCTGGCTGTGTATTGCAACATGATTGACCTGGCTGTGTATTGCAACATGATTGTCCTGACGGTATTACAACATGATTGACCTGGCTGTGTATTGCAACACGATTGTCCTGACGGTATTACAACGTGATTGACCTGGCTGTGTATTGCAACATGATTGACCTGGCTGTGTATCACAACATGATTGACCTGGCTGTGTATTGCAACGTGATTGACCTGGCTGTGTATTGCAACATGATTGACCTGGCTGTGTATCACAACATGATTGACCTGGCTGTGTATTGCAACATGATTGACCTGGCTGTGTATCACAACATTATTGACCTGGCTGTGTATTGCAACACGATTGACCTGGCTGTGTATTGCAACATGATTGACCTGGCTGAGTATTGCAACATGATTGACCTGGCTGTGTATTGCAACATGATTGACCTGGCTGTGTATTGCAACGTGATTGACCTGGCTGTGTATTGCAACATTATTGACCTGGCTGTGTATTGCAACACGATTGACCTGGCTGTGTATTGCAACATGATTGACCTGGCTGAGTATTGCAACATGATTGACCTGGCTGTGTATTGCAACATGATTGACCTGACTGTATTGCAACGTGATTGACCAGGCTGTGTATTGCAACATGATTGTCCTGATGGTATTACATGATTGACCTGGCTGTGTATTGCAACATGATTGACCTGGCTGTGTATTGCAACATGATTGACCTGGCTGTGTATTGCAACATGATTGACATGGCTGTGTATTGCAACATGATTGACATAGCTGTGTATTGCAACATGATTGACCTGGCTGTGTATTGCAACATGATTGACATGGCTGTGTATTGCAACATGATTGACATGGCTGTGTATTACAACACGATTGACCTGGCTGTGTATTACAACACGATTGACCTGGCTGTGTATTACAACATGATTGACATGGCTGTGTATTACAACATGATTAACCTGGCTGTGTACTACAACATGATTGACATGACTGTGTATTGCAACATGATCGACCTGAATGTGTATTACCGAATGATTTACCTGAATGTGTATTACCAAATGATTTACCTGGCTGTATTACAACATGATTGACATGGCTGTGTATTGCAACATAACATAATTGACCTGGCTGTATTACAACATGATTGACATTGCTGTGTATTACGACATGATTGACCTGGTATTACAAAAATCTTTACTTCTACAAAAGAACGTGATGGTACATTTCATGTGGAATGGCACAAGTGAAACAGACGCGAACCACATCACATCTGCCATGCGAAAGTGCACATAATAATAATAATGATATTGCTGTAGAAGGGTCTATATCTGTGAAATTGTAAAAATGAATGTCACTGTCGGTGTTATTTACAGCAATCGTAGCTGATGTGACTGACGACAAGTCGAAGTCGTCGGCTCAGCGCAAGCAAGCCCAGATCGAGCACGCTCCACATGTCAGCCACGATGCCAAACTGGTGAAACTGGCGGACAAGTTGTACAATCTTCGTGACTTGAAACGAAGCATGCCCGTAGGCTGGTCGGAGAACCGCGTGCAGCAGTACTTTGTCTGGTCGGGCAAAGTGGTGCACGGTCTACGGGGCACCAACAAAATTTTGGAACAGAAGCTTGACGAACTGTTTCAAGCGAGAAATATAAAAGTAGAATAGAGTAAAAAAATAGCTGCCGTGAATACAAAAGAATACTAGCATAAGTTACGTCATAAATAAATCCATATTTCTTGAATATTAGAAGAACATGCTACATAAAACGTACTGTTTCTTGTTAGATGTGAACATACAACAAATCACGTAGCCATAGGAATCATCTCAGAATGTCGATGTCCGATATCGAATAACATTACTTTCGTGTGGGGGAGGGGGGGTATGAGGCAGTTTCGTCTGGTGTTGGCATTTGGCATTATTTTACACTTCTGATCAATACTGTTAATATATTGGCATCATCATATATATCAATGTTTACACACTTTTGTCTGAGGCGAGTGGGTGGAGGGGCTGAGGCCAGATGAAAGTAATGTCGTCTGGAATTGGACATCAACGTTCCAAGATGATCCCTTACCTGTTCCAAATATCAGAGGTCCATGAACACAAGAGAAGATAACCAGCTATGTATAATGGTTATTTTAAAGTTATTTCTTGTTATTCTTTACACTGGGAATCTGTATAACAAAAGGCAGTTCTATAGAAAAGTGAAAAATAACCGTGAAATTCATAAGTTTGATGAAGAAATTGACCTGAACCAAAACACCTCAATCATCTAATCAGTACAATGATATTACGGCTGTTATATGGTACAAAGTCATCGGTTTTGTCATAAAATCATGTAAATATAATGTAAACTATATCATAGTATCATCTTCTCGCAGATATGTTTTGATGAACCAGAATTTGTAATGATAAATTTGATTGTTATCTGTTTAATTTGAATGTCTCAACTCAAATATTGTATTTACATTGCATTTTAAAAGGCCAGGTAAAACAAATACTGGTAAAAAATACGTTAAAATTGTGGTTTATAAAATACATTTGGATAATTGTATGCACACCAAACACATCCTTCCATGACACATTTATTCTCACCCATTTTACAGTATACAAATAAATAATTCATGTTTTTACACAATAGTACATTTGAACATATGATTGTACTAAAAACGTGCTGTAAAAACATCTGAAAAAAATTTGTATGCTACTCTGATATAAAAAGCACATGGTCTGTGCTGTTCAACTGTCAAAAGGTTTTTGACCTTTCTCCGATAAAACCGAGACTTCACTGTACATCACCAATACTACAACATTACGGTAGCTTATGGCATGTTTGTTGCCATTATTGTAGGCATTCAATCTAAACAAACATACATTTAATTATCCATGAAATGCTAAGAAGTTTATTAAAAAGTTCAAATATGCGTCAGTAACTCAGAAAGCTTACACAAAACCTTCCCATTTGTTTTCTGCTAATGGTGAACTTGAATATGATGTACTTACTATGTGAACTTCTAATACTGTAAATATGCATAAATATCGTTTTATTTACTGTTTTCAATATCGGTAAACAATGCTTCCAAAAGATGCTACTGAGCAGCCACGTTTTTTAACTGTAGCCAGAAAATGGCAGCCATCAAACTTGGAATTACTTCAATATAGCACATATTCTCCTAAAACAGAAAATAGTTTTACCACAAAAATTAGCAACCCATTCCTTATTCACATATGGTATATTGTTAATACTACAAATCTATAATACTTGTTTGCTGTAGGCTCTAGTCTCATTGTCACCATAGATGGTCATGGACCTTCACCGGGGTGTGAACTTCACAGGGGTATAACCTTCACCGGGTTACAACTAAGTTGCTTCTCTACTTGTCATCATCTTTCCTTGTCCCACATCTACTGATGTTTTTCCTGAAACTCTCTCATGAAGTCAATGAGAGTGCGAACTTCATCAACATTGATGGCGTTGTAGAGCGAAATGCGCAGCCCACCGATAGACCTACAAACAAACACTATGAGTTCTAGCTTTCTACATAATTACCTGCAAGTATTATTATTCAGAAACACTTTATTGTGGGTCTTATAACGCATTGCACCACAGCTATGAAAACACCCTGAGTTCAAATGCACCAATAGACATCAAGAAACAGTTGCAGCATCTGTAATTAATGAATTTCACAACAAAAAGATCAGATGGATATTTCTAGAACACCAGTGTTTTTGACATGGCAAAGTCCTTTGTGGTGCATTGTGCTTATGGTGAGTAACTGAGGACGTTTCTATTTATTAACTCGTCAATCTCTGTCTCGGTTCATGTTGGTACTGATCATAATGTGTAAGTTGCCTGGTAAACAATTCCTATCAACAAAGTCCAATGTGCACTGGAGTCAGCCGCTTGCACACCTAACACAGGACACAACAGCAAGAACTGAGCAGCTGTGTAGTTTGTGGTCAAACAAAAAACAAGAACACTTGACAAACATAGGACATTGACAACACACCACACGCATGCACGCACTCACGCATGCACCCTTGCACACACTCACGCACGCACCCTTGCACACACTCACGCACGCACCCTTGCACACGCACACACACACTGCAGCAGTACTTTGCTACAAGTGCAACCGAGACAATACTCAATCGACCTAAATAACAAGGTGTTTATGATGTACACATTTAAATACATATTAAATACATACACTGGAACAATCATAATTAATATACTTTATTTGTGATGGTGTCAGGTCCAAAAAATTGTGCAGTTCACCAAAAAATTATGTTTCAATACATAAAATAATGCAGAATTACAAAATAAAAAACAAATCATGTCTGTAAACACTGACATCCCTGTCTTTCTACTGAGTAGCTTGCCTACCTTAAACCACAAAGAACTGCATTTGACAACACATAGAAGTGTTACAATGTAAGTATGTTGACTGATGCAATTAGGTTACCATCCTTACCTGTGACCCTTCAGTTGTATCATTCCTTTCTTGGCAGCTTCGTCTATAAATTCCTTCTCAAGTTTCTCGTTGACAGTGCCATCTGCTGAGCTGATACGAAGGTGGGTGTTCATGCGACTGCGACAGGTGTGGTGGACAGGTGCACTGCAAACAGACAGACGCAGGAGTAATGCTGAGGCACTGTGACAGCAAATACAGCCCTAGGGTATCTTCTCCCACCCTGGATGTGTCCCCCCTCATAATTAAATTCAAGAAGTATACATGTATACCTACATGCAGTATACATTCTTCATGTGGGAGAAGATTTGTCAATATTCTTGATTTCTAATCAACTGAAATACCTTCATACATTTAAGCTTCACACAGGATAATGGTCAGATTGTACGTATATCGACAGCAAACAAAATACAATACTCGTTTATTAAAACCCTTTATTTTCACTTTACAACAGTACATGAATAAACTGGTAGCATTATCATATACCATACATACCCTTTATTTATTTGAAAATACTAAATTCAATATTGCATTAATTGGGTATAATATATGCCGACATGTTATTGTCAAGACGCAGCTCTATTAATTAGACAGTGCATCCTGTTTCTCCTATTGTTCAGCATGTTGACTGTGGAAGATATCCGGAGTGTAAGACAGACCGTTACACATATACACCTCAAGTGGTATCTGACATTCCAGTCGCAGTGAGAGTATCTACACAGCCATTGTAGTCCGAGCTGGCCGAGTGACACACATAGTTTGGCGCGAGAACAAGGGCACTTACTGGTAGAATCCGTTGGATGCATTGATGAGATCATACAGCAACTTCACCTTCTCCAGATTCTTCTTGGCCATCACCTCGCATCCTCCCTGTTCCACTAGCCAATCAAACACCAGGCCCATGATGTAGATGCTGCAAGGGCAGAAATGCATGTGTATCTCTAATTGACAATACTGTTGAACCGTGCATTAGGGTCACCTCAGTAATGCAGGGTGTCCTTAATAGAGAGGTTCCACTTTAGTATCATAATGACTGTATTTGGACACTGTATGTTCTCAGACCTCAAAATCTATAAAAACATTTATTTTCTGTGCAGTGTTTTTGGACACCTATTATTGCTAGGTGTCCAAATACTTACAGTCCATAGTGTCTGTAGTTTTTCAGACACCCAATTTTTTTGTACAATATGTTTTCAGACAGCGGAGTATTTAATAACTATTTTAGAGTCACAACCTAAAATTACTGTATAATGTCTTTCCAAAGAGGAAAATGTTATTTATGACAACATCCTTAGGTGTGGAATGTGGATAATTTATGTCAAGAACACCAGTTCACCGTAATGTTACAAATATAGTACAACCTGCAGGACAATGGTCATACTACTTAGACCACCGTGACAATTCAAACAGTTAGTGACCTGGCCTCAATATGTCGCATGCCAAAACAAACAAATGTATGGACACACAGTGAGTGTTACTCCACCTTGGGTCCAGACAACTGGCTAGAAGGTATTTGTTACATACATAAATAAGCTAGCTCCTTAAATAAATTATCAGCATAGTACCCAGTCTTTGGGAATGCTCAAAACTGCTTCACCCCGTGATGGATCTGTTTATTCGAATGCCACCTAAATTTCTCTGGGAGGAATTCAGCCATGACACAATTACTACGCAAAGAGTATTTGTACACATATATATCCATCGTTGTCTTTATACCGCTGACTGAGATGAACAAAGCTTCGAAACAGCAGCAGCAACACGATTCAAAACAAGGTTCTATCAATTAAGATTTTGAACTTCCAACACTGAGCCTACAGTGCTACCTAGTGATCAAATAACTAGGATATACAAGGTAAATATAGCTACCTATAATAATATAGTTAATTACGCTATATAGACTGTGAACATTGATTCCAGGGGGTGCATACCTGTAGGTGAGGTGCTGTAGACAGGGTATGCTTAGCTGTAGATGGGAGGGATGTTGTAGACAGGGGGTGCCTACCTGTAGGTGGGAGGGGTGTTGTAGATGGGGTGCCTACCTGTAGGTATGAGGGGTATTATATACAGGAGGGTGCCTACCTGTAGGTGGGAGGGGTGTTGTAAACAAGGTGTGCCTACCTGTAGGTGGCAGGGGTGTTGTACACAGGGGTGCCTACCTGTAGGCGGGAGGGTTGTTGTATACAGGGGTGCCTACCTGTAGGTGGCAGGGGTGTTGTACACAGGGGTGCCTACCTGTAGGCGGGAGGGGTGTTGTATACAGGGGGTAGGTCTTAGCCAGAGACCTGTCTGCCTGTCTTCAAGACTGGGTAATTACAACTGATAAGACTGGTGGAATTTAGAGTGGGCCAGCTGGCTATTAGATTAGCTAATAGTTCCAAGTCTAGGGGCCCACATTAACGACTGTCATTGTCACAACTGGTAGCGAAACAAATCAAATGGATCAGCATTAATGGCTCAAATGACACTGGTTTGTCAATTGTCACTGATAAAAATAAACTGGCCAATAATGGCTGTGACTGATTTGAATGGCTTCCACACAATCCACAAAAAATATTTCTGGCTAAGGGCCTGAGAGGGTGCCTACCTGTAGGTGGGTGGGGTATTGTAGACCGAGTTGTTTCCTGCCTGGACCTTGTAGCTGAGGATGCTTGGACATTCAGGCATGTCGTAGCCAATCAGGTCTTGCCGGATGATGACCAGGGTAACGCCGGCACAGCCAATGTTCTTCTGGGCCCCAGCATAGATGACCCCAAACTGAAAGGCACATATGACCCAGAAATGAACGCAACAATGGCGACACCAAATCTAAAAACCACACAGATGATATTACAGTGAATAATATTAGTGCTGAAAATGAATGTGAAATAATGTTATTATATAGAATCACAGATAAGTATACAGTACTGTATTACTGCATATAAATGTAGAAATCCTAAGGAATCATCAATGTCGGATATCTGGGCTCAACCCCCCCCCCAGACGAAAGTTTGTAAACATTGATATGATGATGTCAATATATTACCAGCATCGGTCCCAAGTGTAATTTCCATACAACATCAATGTCAGAGAAAACTGCCTCTGAACCCCACTTCCCAAACAAAAGTAATTTTAACACAATTTTCTTAGTATACAACTAGAAATTTTCGACTGAAAATCGATTTTGTGTACTAAGAAAATTGTGTTATTTCATTTCTTCCAACTTCATGAACATTTTCGCAAAGAAAAGTAATTTTGTCTGATATCGGACACTGACGTTCCAAAATGATCCCTAAGTTGATATAAAATGTTTTTCATTCAAATAATATTATTGTTCATACATGTTAGGCCTACCTTGGAAATATCCACGGGTCTTGAGAGAATATTTGACGACATATCGACAACAAGAGGCACGCCATTTGTCTCCGGAACAAATTCAAATTCGACACCTAAGGAAGAAAAATGACAGACACTGTGAATCACCCAATAACATTTACATTATAACCAGTATAGATTGTAAATAATATTTGAACTGAACTACAGAGATGTCTCGATCGACAATAATTACTTTTACTGTTTTTCACAATTATATCTACTCACCATGAACGGTTTCGTTGGCACAATAATGAACGTAAGACGCATCCGGGTTGAGTTTCCAGGTTGACTCTTCAGGAATATCTAACAGAAAAAGAACTCATCATTTGAGTAGGTTTAATTACTTCAATTCAATCATAAATTCAAAGTAGCTAGAAAGTATGTGATGTTGCTTGTCACTGTTAAAACAGCAAAACGGTTAACTAACTATACTTATATTTATGTCATTAATTAACACTAATAGATGCATAAAGAACAACAAAGCTAACTGTAATACAGATGAACCTCACTTTATAATACAGCCATCTCGTAATTAAGACAACCCAAATATCCATAACAGCAAATTTTAGGAAATTAGTCCCAATATGGTCACTTCGCCATTTAGGTCACTTTGACCCACTCCCGGAGGTGACCTTAATCGCGAGTTGCATTCAAGCCCCCAACACTCCAATAACACAAACAAATAATACATGATCAGAGAGATACTTCAGGACTTATGGTCAAGTGGTCAAGCATTGTCCGAGTGGTTACTCACCATGGTACTTGTCTCTCTTTGGAAACACAAGGTTCACCTTTCCGTACTTCTCCGCCTCCTTGGCTGCCTTGGCAGACCAGGTGCCCGTGATGACGTAGTCGGCGGTCCGCGACTCCTTCAGACCCATCAAGTTCATGGCGATGCCTGCGAACTGACCCGACCCTCCCCCGGACAGGAACAGCACTTGGTAGTCGTCAGGAATGTGTCTGAACATAACCCACAATACACTTTTAGTAATCAGGTGAAATAAGCAGGTTCTGTAATAAGAAACTACAGAAAACTGCAGTTTAATAGTCATAAAACAACTAAAACAGTATAAAATAATGTACTGTGTACTATAGTATCCATTCACTGAAACCAATCAAGTCTCAAAGCATGTTACAATTTACCCCCTGGCAGGCCTGTTCCACTTCACCCCCTGACAGGCCTGTTACACTTCACCCCCTAGCAGGCCTGTTACACTTCACCCCTTGACAGACCTGTTTGATTTCACCCCCTGACAGGCCTGTTTGATTTCACCCTGACAGGCCTGTTACACTTCACGCTGTTGACAAGCCTGTTCCACTTCACCCCCTGGTAGGCCTGTTACACTTCACCCCCTGGCAGATTTGTTCCACTTCACCCCCGGGCAGGCCTGTTACACTTCACCTCTTGACAGGCCTGTTACACTTCACCCCCTAGCAGGCCTGTTCCACTTCACCCCCTGGCAGGCCTGTTGCACTTCACCCCCTGGCAGGCCTGTTACACTTCACCCCCTGGCAGGCCTGTTACACTTCACCCCCTGGCAGGCCTGTTACACTTCACAGTGTTGACAGGCCTGTTACACTTCACCCCCCAGCTGGCATGTTCATTCCCTCACCAATTCAATTTCTAACATACGTTCGAATTGTCCAAAGTACTACATATAATAATATGCAATTACATATTTATGATAACAAAATAATTTCTACCCACCCTAATTGTTGACAATGACATCATACATTGTTGTTATTGCGCAAGATTCATAAGTTAAACTGCATCATTAATGCTTTCTCAAAACATTTTTAATCTATACATTTGATCTTATGTGGGAAAACTCAAATAATCATGCATGTGACGTGGATTTTGACCTATTAAATCTCTGGCACCATCTTAATTCAACCAACACTATTGTTGATCCAATTACATGTGACCACAACAAAACAAATTATCACCTTCGCTGAATTCCAATACTGACAAATAAGCATAAAAAGGATACCTTACTTGCAACTTGATACCTGTTTGCTTCTGAGCTTGGTTTCCAAGGATTTAGGTGCAATAGTCTAGGTTGCCTTATTAGTATTATACAACAAAATTACTTGTCAATCATTATCATCACAGCTTGAAGCAGCATGATTAAAACCAGTGTTTACAAGAGAAGAAGCTCACACAAAGTTTTAGTAGCATCATGTCTCAGATCATTATGATGGCATTTATGTTTAAAACTGCCATACAGCATTTAGTGAATAAGGTGCTATATATTTTATAAATGTTTATTATTACTATTATTATGACAAGTTGTTTCCACTTACAGCAATTCTCGCAGTGTGTTCTCTGCATGGTTAATGATCTTCACGAACTCTGCCGATCGGTGGCTCATTTCTACAAAATATGTTTGTTTCGCATGAACTTAACTCAAACTAAAGACACGCATGATATCACAATATATTTGTATCTTCTTCTATAATGACCACCTTAATTTTGTTGAGAGAAAAATTGCTTTTAAGGGGAGTTTTTGCAGCTGGAAAGAGAGAAGGGTGAGGGTTGAAGGGAAAGGGGTGGGGTGTAGGGAAGAGTGTGGTATGTAGGGAAGAGTGTGGGATGTAGGGAAGAGTGTGCGGTGTAGGGAAGAGTGTGGTATGTAGGGAAGAGTGTGGATGTAGGGAAGAGTGTGGGATGCAGGGAAGAGTGTGGGATGTAGGGAAGAGTATGGGATGTAGGGAAGAGTGTTGGATGTAGGGAAGAGTATGGCATGTAGGGTAGAGTGTTGGATGTAGGGAAGAGTGTGGGATGTAGGGAAGAGTATAGGGAAGAGTGTTGGATGTAGGGAAGAGTATGGGATGTAAGGAAGAGTGTTGGATGTAGAGAAGAGTGTTGGATGTAGGGACGAGTGTGGCATGTAGGGAAGAGTATGGGATGTAGGGAAGAGTATAGGGTGTAGGGAAGAATATGGGATGTAGGGAAGAGTGTTGGATGTAGGGAAGAGTGTGCGGTGTAGGGAAGAGTGTGGGATGTAGGGAAGAGTATGGGATGTAGGGAAGAGTGTTGGATGTAGGGAAGAATGTGGCATGTAGGGAAGAGTATGGGATGTAGGGAAGAGTATAGGTTGTAGGGAAGAGTGTGGGTGTAGGGAAGAGTGTTGGATGTAGGGAAGAGTGTGCGGTGTAGGGAAGAGTGTGGGATGTAGGGAAGAGTATGGGATGTAGCGAAGAGTGTTGGATGTAGGGAAGAGTGTGGCATGTAGGGAAGAGTATGGGATGTAGGGAAGAGTACAGGGTGTAGGGAAAGTGTGGGTGTAGGGAAGAGTGTGGATGTAGGGAAGAGTGTGCGGTGTAGAGAAGAGTGTGGGATGTAGGGAAGAGTATGGGATGTAGGGAAGAGTATGGGATGTAGGGAAGAGTGTGGGATGTAGGGAAGAGTATGGTATGTAGGGAAGAGTGTGGGATGTAGGGAAGAGTATGGTATGTAGGGAAGAGTATGGGATGTAGTGAAGAGTATGGGATGTAGGGAAGAGTGTTGGATGTAGGGAAGAGTGTGGCATGTAGGGAAGAGTATGGGATGTAGGGAAGAGTGTGGCATGTAGGGAAAGTATGGGATGTAGGGAAGAGTATAGGGTGTAAGGAAGAGTGTGGCATGTAGGGAAGAGTATGGGACGTAGGGAAGAGTGTGGGTGTAGGGAAGAGTGTGGCATGTAGAGAAGAGTGTTGGATGCAGGGAAGTGTGGCTGGGTTGTAGGGAAAGGATAGGTGTTTCGGTGTCCTGCTAGGACACTGAAGCCTTCAAGAGTCCAAGTTGGTTACACCACTTCTCAAAGCAGACTGGTCTCTGATGCCAACAAATACCTAAAGCTCAGCTTCTGTTGTGTTATGGTGTTAACTCACCCATGACACTGATGCCAGTATTCTGGTAGCTGAGTAGTTCCTTCTGGGCCCTCTCCAACACCTGCAACACAACATATATGTCATTATTAGTATTACCACTATTATTATAATTATTGTTGTTATAATAATAATTATCATCATTAATTATTATTATAAGTATTATTATAATTATTATAATACTAATAATTATTATTATAGTATGGCCATATATCATAGCTTATCATCATACCATACATCCAATCACCCCCTCTCAGTCTGTCATGACTCCATCTCATCACCCCCTCTCTCAGTCTGTCATGACTTCATCCCATCACCCTGTTTCAGTCTGTCATGACTCCATTTCATCACCCCCCCTCTCAGTCTGACATGAATCCATCCCACCACCATCTCAGTCTGTCATGAATCCATCCCATCACCGTCTCAGTCTGTCATGACCCCCATCCAATCACCCCCTCTCTCAGTCTGTCATGACTCCCATCTCATCACCCCCCTCACTCACAAACCATTATATACAGTAAACCTCAGATGTAAAAAAAATTCTTATAACGAATTATCAATTATAATAAATAAATGAACTGGTCTAAATTTTTCCTAACAGAATTTCTGATAAATGTCTGCATGTATAATAAATTAGTACAACACATTTTCAGATACAACGAACAATTCTGTCAGTTCCAATTACCAAAATCCATTGAAATATCATCTCATGTAATGAATCGACAATGTGAAATAAAAAATGCAGGTTTTTTTAATTTTATGCAGAATACTATGCAAAAAATAATGTTTCTTGCTACTTAGATCAAAGACTTGATTGTAAGGTTCTTATTAATTGATTTCAAGCCTTTGTATCATGGAGTTGGTGGTCAATTTCAGATAGTACAAATTTTGGATATAATGACTAAATTGACCAGTCCTGAGCTTATTGCATCGGAGGTTTACTGTAGTTTTAGCTGATGGACAGAAGTGGGAGCAACTACAAACTGGATGAATACCAGCTGCTAGACTAGACCTATTTGTGCTAGACTAGTCTAGCAAGACCTGTTTGTGCTAGACTAGTCTAGCACAAACAGGTCTTGCAACAACATCCAAATAATTGTGTCTACCAGGTCTCACTGATAATGTATGTCATACTATGATATCATATCATACTATGATATTTAAAAAGCAAATGAATTGGATGAAATGATCATAAGACACTGACACAGAAACGTGATAAAGACACAATGACCCAAAGCACTAAATAGGCCCTACATTCCACAAGTTGAATACACTTTACCAGTGAGAAAGAATGTCCTGAAATGATCCGAAGTAGTTTGGGACAGTGAAAGACATGCTGATGCTTTCTTGTGGCTTATAGTCATGCTGAATAGTATCACTGTACATGAATGGAATAGACTCGTGTTGAATGGTACAATTGTACTTGAACAAACTAAGTTATTATCTGTGCATTAACAATGACTCAAGGGACACTGACTTAGCTGGAGATGAAATAAGTACATGGCTAAATGTGAGGGGAAAGATATCAGGTAACTTGGAGAAACTAGACCACATGAGTAGCACATAATTACTGTAAAAGGAAGCATGGCTAAGGCTATACAATTATTTATGAATATATGCTTCAGTGAGCAAACATCACCAGCAATTACATTAATTGCACTATAACAATAACTGAATCTCGTTATCTTACAATACAATGAACACATATCTTTCATACATTTTGGCTAAATCCACTTCAGTTGACTTATTATAATTTTATATAAACTTTATGCATACTATTCAAAACAATTATGAAACAATTATAGGATCTGAATTATTCCCTGATAAATTATTAGTTACATATTTACATTGCTATGCAGAGCAATGTGACTGACAGGTGCCATCATAATTTGCTCTTCATTGCGATTGACAGGTGTCATCACCTGTTCTTCAATGTATTATAGTCTGCTTTTTGATGTGACTAAAATGTGACATAACAATACCTGCTCTTTAATGTGATTGACAGGTGTCATCATTTTCTCTTCAAAGTGATTGACAGGTGTCATCACCTGTTCTTCTACTTTTACTACATACTAATTACTATCACTGTAACTCCCATGCACCATACAACTTGGCACTGACAAATGTTTATTACTCGGAAGGCTTCATCAATCATAGCTGTTATTATCCCAGTCACTTCAACAACTGTTGTTAAAAATCAGAATTTCCATAAACCAACAAGTTTAAATGTTCATCTGCATGACAAAGTGAGACAATGATTCAGACTGAATAATAACTCCACTGAGTAATCTGAACTGGTCAGAAAACTGAATATTATCTAGCTTGTGAATGATAATTGTAAATTATTTGCCAGTATAATGCAAAAAGTGCATTCTGCCACAATACACTGTGCTTGCAGGAATTTTGTGTGGGAATTGTGAACAATGGCTTCTACTAACTATCCAGCAGTGAAAGTGATACTGGCCAGCTGCGTATTCAATAACTGGTAGTACCTAAGTTCAGCACCAACAATCGCTGACATTGTTCCAGCTTGGTGGGCTGCCTGACATTGGCTGAACCCACATTTTACAAAGTCTGAGTGATTCACCTTGTGCTGTCCGTCTGTCACTGTATCAATACGGCTGTCACACTGGCTGACTCTAGGCAGGCGTATGACTCAAGCTCTGGCTTCTGTCTTAGTAACAATGTCTCTGCATCTAGTATTCATAGTTGCCATAGTAGTAATAGTACTACTAATAGTAGCGAATATTTAGTACTGGTAATGTAATCATTCCTACATTGATAACTGCAAGACCCATTCGAACTGTGTACAATCCTGAAGCTGTGTCACTAATGTAAGGCAGTTTGTGCTGAGTGGTGGCCTAGGGCCATCGTCATTTTTTTTTTTAATGGAGGGTTTGTATTTATCATTAGGACTTAGGCGTCAACCAAACATGTCAATGCCAAAACCCTCCAACTAGACCCCTTGAGACCTCCAACTGCACCCACCCTTTAGACCTTCAAGTGGACCCCTTCGTAAGGGTGGGAATGATCAGTCTGATATTGTTGGATTCATAACGCAACATGAAAATAGATGGGAGTGGATTCTCAACAACCCTGCTGGCTGAAGTACTTCAGCCTCAGGTGCTCTGAGTAATTTCCAAATTCTATTAATATATATACGATCAAATTTGAAGTGTCACATCTGTAGAGACTATACTAGACTACAGGAATAACTAATCTTAGGCTTGCCTTTAGATAATTACATATAATTGATCACTCAATATAAGAAAAGTATCAATTGATTGACTGATTAATTGATCAATTGGAACAGAACAAAGGAAGATTTATTTATCCAAACAGAAAACTTACAATACAAGCATTCAGTTAATAATACTATGTCTGTATATATATATATATATATATATATATATATATATATATATATATATATATATATATATATCAGTAGTATATGATTAATATATGTAACAAATTTACAAAATGCCAATGCCAATGTCTCTTATTAATTAAACAATATATAAGTAGCATATTTGATTTCCTCTGACAGCACGCTTATAATTACCTTTAATACTGCTTAGCATTACTAAATAATACTGATCATCATGTTGCATCATTAAATCATAATGTTTATGCCGACTACGCCCACGCCTACGTCTACGATGTATCATCCAATCACTAGTCTAAACCAAGTCCAAGGCAAGGTATCTGCAAGCTTTACGATTATCAACTCTTCATTTATACATATCAGCTATGATATGACATGTCATGTGTATTACATGTGACAGTTCATTAACTTACCTGTTCAGGGATCTTGGCAGGCCCAGGCGAAAAGTTAATTATCTTTCTTGAAGCCATATTGTGAAAAGCAATAGATAATTGCGTATCAACGGGGTTTTCATATGCCCTGCTGCTCAACACGGAGTATAAGACAAAGTGGAAGAGTTCACCGACTCGCGACGGCTTTATATAGTAAGGCGGAGGTCACGTGGATTTTATTACATTGAGATGATTGGCTATGATTACGTCAGGCGCATTGAAAATAATACTCGGAACATATAAACGGGATATATTAAGGAATCATTATCGTAAAGTATGATCATTGTGATGTAAGTAATCGGACGAGGCAGTCGACAATATCTTGTTTGTCAATTGGGGGCATCCACGACACGCACAGCGGGGTGGGGTGTCTGGGTAAGCGTTACAGGGCACAGCAACGGTGACCCGTGTAAGGTGCTTGGTGACCGTAAAGTGCATTCCAGAGTCATTATAAATAGTCAGTGTGCACGGTAGGCCTATATTTCACCAAATAAGAATACCTTAATGGTGTCTAGACATGTTTTCAGAAAAGACCATTCGCGAACTATGAATACACGCTGACACACGATAAATAAAAACTACACATGTTAGGTCTGGTGGGAGCTGTATGGGGGTTTCTCTCAAACGGCACGCGATGCATGGTGCAGTGTAAAATGCTGAGACCTGGGGATCGATCAAACAAGTGTTCAAAAATTTGCGGCGTATTTTATGGACATTAATTAATTAGTAAAATGCTTGGCCGTGTTTTGACTTCACGTGAAAATTTATCGAAGAACGAACAACTTTCAAGTTGCAGTTCAGGTTAGCTGAATTAGCGCAGGCCAACAACTAATCGCAATTAAAGCCTGTTTCATTTACATTCAACAAGTTTGTATTTTATACAACAGCACGCACGTGAACTACTCGTGATTGGAATGTTTACATTTTTTTCGGTTATGGTTGACGACCTCCTTATTTATAAAGCAAGAAAGTTGGCCCCAAAGTAAGATACGCCAAGTCAATCATTTACCAACCTATGTTTACAATGTATACGCATATGCTTCAAATGACACGTTTACCATTTGCGAGATGGCCTTGGAGCGTTGTCAAAGAAAGAGGGTTAAATTACCCGATACTTTGTACCCTAGGCCTAGCGCTCTTTAGAACTTTAGTCTTATGTAAACCGTGCAGTAGGGCCTGCAGTGATTAGTCATTGCGGAAAATGCTCATTTATTGGAGCTTATAAACAACACTGAGCGGAAGCAACCTCGATCTGTATCCCTGATTTCTGACCTTGTGACTTGTCTTTGGCTTGACAATTTAGCCCATTTTAGGGTCCTACGTGGGGACGGTCTCACTAGGAAACAATTGCATTCTAAGGCCAAGTAGCACGCTCACGCCGCACGCCACACGCGCACGCCGCACGTACGCAAACAAAATACTGCTGACTGTACATAAATTTAACCTCACTGCCACCAGTATAAAATTATTAGCGCAATATTCTTCAAATAGAAGTTGACCGAAGAAAACAGCTTAAATTAGTCTTTTTTTTTTCTAACTGTAGACAGATCTTACTGAAACGACCCCTTAGTCCAACTGGCCGTGACGAGCCTGTCAAATATCCATAAACAACGCGGTCGTGAGCAGATTGTCTGCAGGTATTAGATGTATAAAGGTCAGTTCAGTAGATCAGTACCACGATTACGTACGATAGGCGGTAGGCACGTACGGTTGCAAGAATGGTAATAATGTTAGACATGAAATTGCCCTTATTTTTCTTTAACCCAGTTTTTCTTTTAGTCGAGTTTCTCTTGCGCGTACTACATTCCGATCACACTTCGTCCCGCGGGATGGGTGCAGGGATATGTTTACGCGTTGCCGCATTGCCACCCTTGATAACTTACCTAAGTCTAACTAAGGCTAAGCCTAAGCTGATACCTCCAACAAGTTTCAGACTTCTGTGAAAAACAGAAACTCCGTCTCAGCCCATCCAATACGAATTTGGTACGACCGCCAGTTGAGGTCTTTTGACGAGTCTCAAATGGGACTGCAATTGGAGGTCCTTGATCCGGCTCTAGACTATCATTTCTGACAGGTAGTGTTTTGTATAATTCGTGTTAACACACATTATACATGTGGGATAGGACGGCGTTCCCACATACGCGTACACGGTCCTATTGTACCACACTAGTTTTATATAATACGTATTCATTGGCGTCTGAACGTGGTGAATATTAGTAATAATATTAGCTCATTAAAAACCTCCAAATGCACCCTATTGTGACTCTCAAAATGCACCCCCCCCTCTTAAGGTTCAACAAAAACTACAACTATATATATATATATATAGTTGTCGTTTTTGTTGAACGATAAAATAAGCAAATATGGTGGGTGTAAAGGTGAATGTATATATATATATATATATATAATTTATATGCATTCACATTATATATATATATATATGCATTCACATTTACACCCACCATATTTGCTTATTTTATCGTTCTGCTAGTTGCTACCGTATGTCACTTTGGCATTTAAAAAATGTTATTCGATAAATTTTGTGTATGAAAAATTACTGTCTGGCCAGCGGAATAATATGGCAAGCGGATATAATTGTTCGTCTTTTGGACAGATTTATCGTAAAATTGCATATTATGTGAAACAAAAAATTGCTATTTTAATAGAACCTCAATTGTTCTATAGGACGTATACTATAGTGTGTATTATTTTGTAAGTAGTGCTTTATGTGGAGGCGTAGTATAATGATGTGCAAGCGCTCTCCCATCCACTGCGATTTGGAAGACGGTCCTGCATGTCACTGGTTAATAGAATACGAGAGTAAAAACTTACTCCCGCAAATGCCCTCTTTAGAGCAGTATTTATACTATGTGGTGTCACGTTAATTTCCACAGCAGTTTTCCACGGATCGACACGGTCGGTCACGGCGGAATCAGCGGGTTGGCGTTTTATTTTTAGATTCCATTTGCATGACACCGATCCTGTGTCGATCGTCGCGGGTTGTGGAAAAATCCCAGAGTCTCCAACACCCATTGTCACGTAGGGCCGACCCGCCGTCGTAACTCTGTGTCCCATGAATCCGGGTCGGCCAGAGTGAGGCGGTGTGGCGTGTAAACGCATAAGCTACATTGCTTGACAAGCGCACCTGTTAGCTCAATCGAAACAGGACCATAGCCTGCTATGCTGAATTATTGCTAAACAGGTCACTAATTGCACATGCCCACGCACAACCAAATAGAAAGAGCGTGTTGATTTACGTTGAAGCTGCATTCGGGGATGGAAGGATCAGTGTACGGAGACCGATTAACTCCCGACGTAAGTAGGACCCTTAGGGGGTGTGCACGTCTGTGACATAACATTGAATCAACATGTCTAAATGGAACCTAGCAATGGACTTAGACATATTTCTTCATTAAAGCTTAACTGAAATTCACTTGATAGTTTGCCCGATGTCTTCAAAATAAAACAACACATTTGCACAAATGTCGTAGTCGATATAGGGTAAGGTGGGGGCAAGGAACAACCTTCGGGATAAGACGTCACCTTCGTAGTTCCAATAATTAATATACGCGCTTTCTGCATGTCTATTGTGGATGACTGCCGTGCTGCTTATACTCCTATATTCTAATCGATAGTACATGTCAACGAAATATATATCATTAGATAGATTATATTGTTTTCAAAATTAGTTATGTTCCAGTCATGATTATCGATCGGTGATTTTGTCGTTTTTGTTACTGTACGAGTTAAGTGTTTAGATATGTAAAGTTTACCATGCTCTGTGATTTCATGATATGGGTTACACATTTACCTCCGATGCATAGACGCCGGAACCGGAGGGCTTGGAAGATGAGTCCACCAATATGTTGGCTGGGAAGGGCTGGATATGTTTAGTCCCTAATATTTGGAAAGGGGTGCAGTTAGGATTGTTGGTGATTCTAAAGAGGATATGCAGCTGGGGAGTTTTAGAGAGCATCAGTCCCAACTATACCTCACACTATTCACCACATTCTGACGCCAAAAAAATACCCTCTAGCTGGCACATACACAAAGGAGAACTAAAAGGAATACTGGTTTTATGTCTCCTCAGAAACACACGGACAAAATGAGGCAATTTATGTGAACGACCGAAGTTGCCACTCTTAAACAACAGCAGGTGGTCTCCAATATCATGCATCGGCGCTCTCACTCACAGCCGTGTCGCGGCGCCCCAGTCTTTAACAAACGAGCCAACAGCTGAGTGGCGGTGGCTCTTTTGAAAACTTCATTAAACAAATAAAGTATAACTCCTGTACTAACTCGGTGGCGCCTGGCACAACTTTTGTCCATACCAAAATAAAACGCATGCCGTTGTTATGTAGAAGTTCTTTCAACAGTTATTAAACTACGCAGTATGACGTGTCCCTATGATTGTCTTCTTGATTGAATATGGAGATACTCGTAATTATTAATAATTTGAAGTACTGGTTGGTGGTCAGCACATTCCTCATTCTCATAATTTAGCGTCGGAACCAGCACTTTTCGGAGGTACTGAGTTCTCCATTATTTTATCTGGGGCTAGAAATGTGTTTACAGCAGCACCCTAACATTTCGGCAAGGGGTTAGTGGGATGACACCATCTTCTCCACAGTTAGGTGGTTGTGCACGTTCAGTAGGCCAAGTTGCTTAATTGCAATTGTCTAATCAACCCTCGAATATTGACCATTGGCACTGAGCCAAATATTTTGATTGAGCCCCATACTTCAGCTAGTAATCAGCACGGCTGCGACCGGTTTCCTAAATAAATGTATCTATAATAGCTGGTCGCACAATGACATCCCTATATTACATACTGTCCCGGTCAACGGATGAATTAGCGAATGAGTGAAAGAGTGAATGAGTGGACGAGTGAGTAAATGGTCGGTCTTGTCCATGGCTCCCATGCGGATCTCTTGCTTTCCAATCCAGAAACCAGAGACGTACTTAGGGAGGGGATTGGGATATGCCCCGCTTTGACTTTGGAAATATATATTTTTTACTAACTGCTAAGGCTTCGGAACCGGGGGGCTCGGATATCGTCAGGGAGGTACTTACCGCCCGCCCCTTCCGACATTCTCGATACGCTGTAGCGAAACATTTCGTCGTTGAAATATCTGGTCGGCGCAGAAGTCGTATGCGCACGAGCGGAAATAGATAACCGAATATTTCATTACTTAAGCGAAACATTTGGTCGCTGAAATATTTGGTAGATTTTGACCTATGACCTTTACGTATTGTGTAGTGTTGGAACGCACGAGAGGAAACAAATATTTCATTAGGCTACATACACGAAACGTTTGGTCTTAAATATTTGACTGTTATGTTGCCAGTTGTCGCTGTGAATGCAAGCTTGCTTTTGATAATATTATCCTACATGAACTGTGTTATTATTGCATGAATAATTAATTGGGGCCAACGTCACTGCAATTACTGAATTAGCCTACATTTAAGAATATGGGAACGACTGTTTTTTGCTGTTATATAGTTCGTGTTCATTATAAGTTGATAACCGTAATTATGCACATGAATGTGCACAGTTAAGTTCAATTAAAAGTTGTAGGCTGCATGCATCAAATAATTTAAATAATAATAAATAATAAATTTACTAAGGATATTATTATTATTGGGCAAAATCTATAGATTCACCGTCTGATGGTGTTTGTTTTGTACTGGCAATTGAATTGGGAGAGAATATGTGTATTATTAGTCATGAATGAATGTGTACAATTTATAACAATGGCTTTCATAAATCTAATCTACCTGTAATCATAATAATTTATTATTATGCCCAATGATACATGTTTAGCTTTGATCATATTTAGCCTAGATTGTGAGTAGATCTAAACGTCAAATCAATTGTCACACAGTTTATTCATGCACACCATCTTGATTATAATATTATAACTGGTTTGCTAAACAAATATGACTCGGTGTCCTTATAGTGTTACAATACAATGTCCCTGGAGTTCTCTAACGCAATGTTCGTGGAGTTCTAGTACTCAACAAGAATAATGATTAACTAAAAGCATATCTATACCAAACGTTCAGTACTAACTAGTTATTCGATATGCCACTACCAACGTTCACAATTTCTTTTCCAATCACTTTCCTACGAGTGATCGTGAATGTCACTTCATAAGTTAAGTTTCTCACGTGCTCTATGGTTTCTCCCTGATCTACGAAGATTTGCACTGGTTGTACAGTTCTGTTCAGATGTGTGGGGAGATTCCATCTCTGGCTGAGTTATGTCACGTGGTACGTCAGGCGGTACGTCACGTGGTACGACAAGCGGTACCTCAGGCAGTTCTGTATGAACAGGTTCCTCCGGAGTCCGTTTGTGAGACAATTCAAGAGGCAGTTCAGAAGATGGTGTCTTCTCCGGCACCGAGCTATCACCATTCACACAACGACTCCTCACATGGTCAAAGTGTCTACGCACTACTCTCCCATCCTCGAGGCGAACGTGGACTGAATGACACGGGGCCAGTCCGTTACACGATAACGTCACTGAGCCATTTTGTTTTGCCACTGAAGTTTATAACTTGTTCTACAACAACACCGGGTGCAACCTGCTGGAGATCGGAAGTGAGGCTCTGTGTAATCGACTTCCAGCGAGGCCGGACCGCAATGTCTTGTGGGCCAACACCACGTTGAAGATTCCTTGACGGTGTCACACCTGCCTAACCTACAATTGCATTGGCTTGTTTTTCGTTCAGGCCGAGGGTTTCAAGGGTTCGCCCAAACAGAAACCGCTCTATAACACGCCTCTTGTACGATGCACTGCAATAGAATAAATAACATCTAAAGAGAAATCATGTACAGCCTGATACAGAAGATGCATAAAAAACACTATTACCCATTTGCATTATTTAAATCGACCCAGTAGTCTCCAAGGAATCAGTTAGAATAACACCTCCCTTACAAATGTGTTGCTTAATGAATTTTTTACTTGAAGTTAGTGATGTGTCAATGAAATGTAGATTTTTGCATCCGCTCGTGCACCTTCATTATTCCGACTATTAAATTCAAATAGGCTATTAAAATAGTACAGAGTTCGGCGCAAAAGAACGTTAGATTTGACGAGCCATTGTATAGAGACAGCATTTTTTGTAGATTGTAGCGATATGACATCTAGTAAGCATATATCGTTAGATTATACCTACTTTCACCTTAAAAGCTTCACAATCCAGGTGCTAGTAAGACGTAATGTACTGAGTTAAACAAAGTAACGACTGCCATAACTTGGACATACATATATCCATGTATAATTAGATCAATTAGCCTTATTCTTGTAACTTACAAAGATGACAATTTTCTCAAATTGTCTGGCACCAGATATCGCGTTTCGGTGGAATATATCGCTGTTTGTGTTGTGGTCTCGCATGCCTGCTTTGCCTGCATAAGCAGTGTTGCCGCAACCTAAAACATGTGAAATGTGTCAGCAATAAATTCATAAATAACACTAGCATTTAGCACATCTAATCACGTTAACCAAACTTATTATTATTGTATTGACAGTTTCACGTTCTTGACTATGGCCACCAGATGGCAGGAAAATCAAACAGGAAATCTCTAAACTCACAAATAGACAGCCGTGTTCTGTTGATAATGGACAACGGTACTAAAAATCAAGTGCTTTTATCAAAAAGTTTAAACTGCAGTGATTAAGAAGAAATAAAAGTTTATTTTAATAAAAAATCATTTGATTTCAATCAGCTTGCCCTACACATGGGTATGCAACGCCATGGGCAACAGGGCATATAGTATTACTGCAAGCTATAGTGTACTATTACCATATTCCGGCTCAATAGTTATGTATACAGTACAGTAACTTATAGCATTTTAGTTTTTGGACCAACTATTCACACTGTCACACTCAATGTTACATTGGCAGATTAACTAACCATTATTGGTCACCAAAAAAACATGAGGCATACTGTTCCATATGCCAGGGGGAAAGTGTAGGGTTAGGTTTAGCCTTTCTAAAGGTTGTTTGGAAATAATTAAGGTAGCACTATATTTGTACTTACACTTGCATTGTATATGTTCGTGCTGATCATCAGGTGTAAATAGCCTAGACTGCCTATGGGTATGCCTATATAATAACCATGTCCATGCCTATGCACATGGCCAAGCCAATGGCTATGCCTTGGGCTTGGCTATGGCAGCTATGACTATGTCTATGTAGGGTGCAGTGGCTCAGGGGTAGAGTCCTTTGCTGCCGTGTCGATCAGTTCACTCAGATGTATGAATGAGTACCTGGCTATAGACAGTGGTAGATATTTGTGTACGATTAGTATTCGCGCATCAATTGCAGCATGGCTGGATGCTTCCCACAGAAGTTAAGATGGTGTTCGATTGAACAGGTCTGCCAGGGGAGTAAAGTGTAAAGTGCCTTGAGCAGTCCTGAGGACTGGTCCGGACACTGCGCTATATAAGAACTTACCTTTACTTTTATGTCGTGTATGCTAAACTTTATAGACTTAGACCTTAATTGCATAATTTAGGTATAACCATTGCCATCAGCATGTACCCTACACAGCCATGGTCATGATATAAGGTAATAAATTATAGGTCGAGGCTTGGGAAAAACAAAAATATTGTTGTTGATAACGTAACCTTAACTTAACACACAACCCTGAAACTAACCCATGGCTATGCCCATGTCCATGGCATAGCCATAGCCATGGGCATGGGATAGCCATAGGCATAGCTGGTACATTACAAAAAAATTCAAAATTGATATATAATAATTTAATCAATTCTATGTGATAGTGTATGCTATGTAGTTTACAACCCTTTTTGAAATTTTGAATTATCTCTATTATTAACAAAGTAAATCCACTTTTTAGTGTCTGAAAAAAGGGTGATTGTGTCTATAGGATTCATGTCCATTTCTTGTGATCTGAGCTTGTGCAGACTGTGCTGCCACCATGTGCCACTGAATATAGGCAAAACATTACATAATCTGTATATTGTAAGATATTGAAGTAAAGTAAAATGTTATGACCCAAAAATGTTGACCTTGTACTGTGACCTTGACGTGACCTAGTTATTTGACCTTTAATGACCGTTGACCTATATATGTTGACAAGTGACCTAATTAAATGATTCTGTGTGACACATGGGCTTGGTATGTTTATAAAGTGTTGAAATGGAACATTTATGTACACACTGACTATAAAGTAGCATATTAAAGCATGAACAATAGTGAGGTAACTTGTTTACAAAAAATGACCTTTGACCTAATTGCATGTATGAATGTGCAATTTATTTTAAACTAATAATTATGGTATGTTGTGCTATCAAATTAAAAGTAACTAAATGTTTAACCTTGACCATAATAGCATGACCTTGATACGACCTAGATAACTGACCTTGAATGAGCACCGATTTAATTATGTTGACAAATTACTTACTTAAATTATTTAGTGTAACACATGGACATAGTAACTTTATAAATCCTTGTAATTTATCACATCTACATATTAACCATAATTTTTGGGATAAATGGCATATTAAAGTGTGAACCATTAATGATTAATTTAGATTTTTTTTACCTCTAACCATGTTGTCTATATTATTAATGTCCAATTTATTTTTACTTAATAATTATGGTATGTTGATCAAAATGAAAGTTCAACTACTAACTGTTGACTATTTGACATTATTTTACTTGTTTGTAAACATTGAGGTGTCCCTGACACAACCATTGTTGTGAAGAAACACAACAGCATTGCTTGAATTTAACATAATTTATTATGCATTCCAAGATCTGTATAATTTCCTGTATAGTTCAATGTCATGAAATGTTCACAGTACAATGCAAAGGTCAGTACTACAACAATGATACTTAATTATTTTGTTCATTAATGTCTCACATCAACATGAAGTAATGTTAACATGTTGTTCACAGTATGCAGCCGACAAGTAGACATTGAAAACAACTGAAACAGCAGAAGTACAATAACTATTGTCAACTTCACTGCACATACAGGGAACTATAGGAGGAACAGAGTACATTGCCGACTAGTGTAGATATAATCGGTTCACTGTTTCATATCATATATCCATGCAAGTGAAGTGTACCAATGTTCACAGGACACTGTTGGTCGATTGTAGATAAAATCCGTTCAATGTGTCATACAGCAATGCAAGTGAAGCGTGCCAATGTTCACAGGACACTGTCAATGTACTGTTATTCTTCATACATTTGCAGCAGAATCCTTCAACATGAAATAGAGGAAAACTGTATTAATGTATGTGTGTGATACAAATTAATGCAGTACCACTAGTGTTAATAAACATAAAATTGGTGTCACTGGACTTTGTTTTTGTGTAAGTAATCTTACACACAAAAATATTAAGACAACTATTAAAAAGCTGGCATTGAGTAATGTTGTATTACAATAATTAAAATATCATGGCAACATTTTAATTACTATTTCTTATTTTAAACAATAATAAATGTTAAATTAAATGACATCATTACAAAAGTGCTGATGGCACTGGATTTAATATTAAATGTTTTAATCTTGCAGTAGGTGGTAATTTCAAAGATTCCAAGATGGAGTCAAACCCATTGATCGTAGCCCATCCCTCACAACAGCCAATTACGTGGCAGGTCAGTGCCCACGTGGCACAAGTAACCCAATCACGATCACGTTTACATTTAAATGCCAGATATATGCAATAATACATTTTTGCCTGCCGTGCCTGGCCTTAAATTAGAAAACTAATATTTTCAGTTATTTGGAAAAATAATGAATACCATGCAACACTTACATATCAATAGTTACTTTTGTGCACAGAACATGTTAGGATTTAGGTGCAAACAGTTTGGATTGCGTGGATTTTGCATCGTAGGAAATGGTGTACGAATGTTGGATCGATGCAGTCTACGACTACGCTCACATTCTCAGGCCCAGTGCTACATTTGTAAATCAGTTTAAAACTATGATTATTTTCACGATTGCTTGAAACGCATACAGACACAGTTTAACCCGCATAGCAAAAATTTTATGATTTGCATAGCGCGCGCCAGTACATCATAATTATGCAACGCCAGCGTGGCGTACGTACCGCTGAACCGGTCGCGCGCAGGCTACAAACTACGCATTTCAACTTTGAACGCCGAACAGCGTGCGACAGGCCTGTTTTTCCACGAGCGATTGCACGCTCCCACGGGGGTCCACAACCATAAAATGCATATCATATGAAGGCATATGTATTTATAAAAGGTTGAAACAGGATACTAACAGGGTAAAAATCTATTATACCATATTTTTAAACGATTGTTTACAACATCAAAGTTTGAATCCACCTACCTCGCTTATCGTGCTCGGAAAACTCCCGCGAAACTGGCTATGACGTAGATCAGTCTTTCATTGGTTCATGTGATCATCAAAATACGACGTAAATTCATTTACATAATGTTGCCAAGCGATTTTGGGGAATCCCCCAATCTCGGCGGGAGCAGTAACAATGGCGTCCAAAACCGTCACAGGTTTCAGGTCTAGAATGCGGGACAAATTTACGGTGCTGCCCCTAGCGGAATGTGATGTACGCCATAGGCAATAGCTGTAGCCATGACACAGCCATAGGTTATAGGCATTGCGGGTATAACAGGCAGTCTTAGTATCAGATTAAGACTAGTCTCAAAATCAGCCTAAGCCTAAGGCTAAACCTAAACAAAGGGGAAGAAGTGTTGCAGCCGGGGGGGGGGGCATGGATGTCATGCAAGTGTCAGTCAGTGACACTGACAGTGTCAGTGAACACGCTAGCCTAGGGCTAGAGCCTAGGCCCTAGCCCTAGGCTATCCGTGTGTGGGCCACAGAATGACAGCTCAGCTGGGTACAGCGACCACGTCCAACCATAGCTCTAACCCTGCAGGTGTACATGTAAAAAATACATTAGTCCAATGCAAATGGTAATTCCAATGTCATTCAGAACTTACACTTACAGTCACCTGGGCACGCTGCAACATCCAACGACAGAATATTTCAGTAAGCTTGCCGGGAAATTTGCACGTGACTCAATATGACCCATATAGGGCACCGCGCATGTGCTCAATTGAAAATCGACCATATATTTCAAGACGAAATATTTCAGTACAACGCCACTGACAGAAATTCGTGTGCATTTCCAGCTCAGTCAGATGCTGCCTGTGGCACATTCGCCAAACGAAAAACTCGTTTGTTTAGTTATTGTAGCAGCCCAGGTTGTCTAATTTGGCTCAACGTAGCAAAACTATCGAGTTGGACCTATCCAGGCTTTTGGTCATCTAGCAAAGTAATGCTGCCACCCCGTGACCGTTATTGAATCAAAACGTGGACGTCAGCTTTGATGAGAAACAACAGTAACAAACTATCATGTAAGGTTCTGTTGTTGTATGCCGGGTAACCTCCATTGAAGTTGCATTCGGGATTAAACTACAAGTTTTAGTTGTTTTTTTAAAGAAAGTGTATGGGAATTTCGGACTGTCGTGGTTTGGTTCGGACTGTCGTGGCTCAGTCTGTTGGAATTCGATCGTACTGTCTTGGCCCGGACTGTCGGGGCTCGTATTGTCAGGTATAGGACTGTCAGGGCTCGGACTGCCGGGACTCCGGAACGTCGAAAATGTCAATACATTATATTTAGCTAAGAGTCGATCAGGAATTAAATAGGAATATATTGCCCCACGCTACTCCCAGCCCGGCGTCTTTTTTGAGTTGTGAAGCCAGTTCGGGCCACAAGTTTTAATTTAGGATTGTTACGGAACATTCTTATCCGTACAAGATTTTGCGATGAAATTTTGTACAATAGTGTCCTCAAAATAATTGGGGTTTTCAAAAAAAAATTTTTTTCTTGAATATTCACGTTGTTAGAATTTTTAGCTAGAAAATGGGAGAAAGTATACAAATTACAAATACCATTTTCATCTTCAAAAGCTCCCGTTATTTTATTTTAAATATAATCATCATACTTTGCTTAAAATTTCGTAGGCATAACAGGACCTAATTAGTCGATTGCAGAAAACATTTTACGAAGATCCTCTCCGTGAGTCAGCTTGCAATGCTAAATATGTCTTCCCTTCCTATGAATATGAAGTGAGAGCCTCCTCTTGCAAAGTTAATGTCATATCTCTCAAGAACTGAACCGATACGGAAATAATGCAGTTTGGTAATTTTTTGTGAAATTTAGTTTTTTGCGTATTTCTTTATAAAAGTTTATTTTCTTTAAGATCTGATGAAACAAAATGCAGATTTGTTTGTTTACAAGTGAATAAAATGCTTTATATGATCATCTCCCTTGCTGCTATGTCGTTTGTTTTTAAGCCACGCCCCATTAGCTGATCATTGGTCCGTCTAAAAGTAAAAACGAATGCGCGCGTACGTACGTTTGTTTTTCGTTGGGCGCCCATTTGGGAAGTCGAATGTTGAATATTTAGCAAATATTAGAACATTAACATGTGATAATAGTTATGAACTGTAGCGGAGTTTTTAGAGTAAGTGGTATAAATTCTAATATAGGCACCGCTTTGTATCGCTATAAATTGTGTACATTTATCTACATGACTTATTATGTACATCGTGCATTTATAATTTTAGTACGCGCTACGCTACCGGCACCCTTTAAATAAGTGTGATGTCTGCATCATTTGCTGTGAAAAATATGTCATGCTTAACACATCCTTGTATGCAGATGACCTGGTGATGTTCTATCCCTCCAGTGTAAGTCTGAGGGAGTTCTTAGTTTTTGCACAAATGAGTGTGGTCGTCTTTGGAGGTTTGAGTTAGTATGACACATATGCAAACCTATATCTTTTTAGAAGGCTCATAAACCCGGCAATCCAACTATGGTATATATCTGGTGCGATTTCACAAAAATGTAACACTATGGTTGCCATGGTAAAATAATTGTTGACCGTTGGTGAAAAACGTAAGAGGCTGTTTCAAATTCTTACTTGTCTGAGAATATTATAGCTAGGAGCTGATGGGAGAAGTTCTTCGTCATTGGTAGAACGACTGACTCTTCACAGCCGTAAGGGAACGAGGGATTGTGGAAGAGTTGCTTCACGAACTGCTTAACGTGAGAATAGATGTGGCTTTGTTTTATTTGGAATGCGTATTTATTTTAAGATGCAAACCATGCTTTGACACAATATAGATTATATAAGCAGGTCAAAATCAAACCATATTTCCTGCATGATTTATGTTTTTAATGATATATAAAATTAAAATGACATGATTTTAACGGTTTTCGTAAATAACATGAATATGGCTGCCTCAGCGCACAAACCACATTCAACATAAAAGTAGCTACTCCTTATTTTAAATCCACAGAGACTTTACACTTTGATGTATACAATGAACGGTTCCGAAATTAGGTCCGGTTCACAAAAACTTGGAAAATAAGTAACTTTCTCCCATATACTATAATTATATTATGTGAAACTTTAAATAAATTAGGGCCGTTTTACGAATAATCCGCCAGGTGGCGTAATGTTAATATTACATTGACGTGGTAGCAATCATCAACATGCAAAATTAGTTACTTTCTCCTATATTCTTTTTGGCTTGGCAGGCGTTCGGTGTTTCTTCTTATGAAGTGATGATGTCACAGTTGGCGATGGATAATGCACGGACAACCGTTTCCTTTGTAACCAAGCGGTTACAGAAGGTTTTTTCCCCACAATACGATTCCTCTCTTCCCCGTAATTTCCGCTAACTCTTTATAGCACGGCACACACCTTCGCAGAGCTTTTTCCATCATCCATACGTCGTCGGTGAATTCGTGTTAGAAAAAACCAACTGCAGAGCTCACCTTGATGAGCTTTACGCTCTTTGTGTGTTCCCATGCTATTGCACATCAATTCTCATCGTTGGTGAAAAGTGGCATTATTAACAAAAAACAAAGCAATGTTTGTGAAATAATTGATACCCCGCGAAACGCATAGGTACTGCATGAAAGAAAATGCACAGACAGCATGTGCACATCTTAATGTTAAGTACATGCCCAACAACAAAATCATAATAACTAAACTCACTATTGTGTTAAATGTCAAGACACAATGAAGTAACAACTCGATATATTGTTTTAGTCAAAACTACGTTTCCAAAGCATAGTATTGTGTTATCCTCATTACACTAGTCATGCACCAATCAAGCGTACTCGTTTAACATCAACTTCCACAATAAATTATGCGCAACATTGTCAAATTCATTATCATGCAATATCTGCAGCGGACCCGGATAATAATTTCTCAAAACTGTTTCATGAATCATATCTCTAAAAATATTAAAATTATATTTAAATCCCAGTGATGTCACAATTATAATGGCCTCGCATATACGTATCGATCTGAAGCTCCGGGTTTTACTCTTAGATGACATTAGTGGGTTATTTAATTTCAAGACAAACTGCGCTTCGCGTGGTATCATATTCGCGGGTATCGATTAGCAAGCCTCCATGTAGGCATAGGCGTGGGAATGTGGGCGGCACAGACATATTGCTCTACCCCCAGTGAATCTGAGCCTGGGTGTGGTTTTTAGCGAGCCTCAAATGGAGGGGGTACAAATCGAGGTTTTATGAGAGCCTCCATGTGGGTTTTGGCGAGTGTCAATGGGGATGCAATTTGGAAGTTTCTGGTGAGCTTCAAAATTATTGAACGCCGCCGCGAAAAATATTCAACAGCACACCCCCCCTCCCACCCCCGTCTTCCGATGTCATGATCCGACAGCGTTGTTGTGCTGAAGCTCCGGTTCTCAGCTCCCTCGATATTCATTTCGTTCCCACTCCAGCGAAGGTAGGATTTTGGAGAGCGTCACGGGGAATGGCTCTTTTTAAAACTGAAGGTGTTTTGGCGAGCCTCAAGTGGGGGTGCAGTTGAAGGTTTTTGGTGAGCTTCCAAAATTGTGAACTCACCGCCAAAAAATAGTCAATAGCACAGCTCACCCCACCCAATGTTAATTTCGTTCTGGTGCCAGTAGCACAAAGCGCATTGTTCCAGCAACAAGGTCCGTCACGCCATCCTACAGGGCTACTAATGTTATCCATTAACGAAAACTTTTTTTGTGCGTGTGGTGTGCGTACTTCTTGTTATTTTGCTAATGTATTTTTACAATTTGCTAATGCATTTTCAGATATTATGTTGTGTACATCCCATGCAGGCCGCTCACAATGACTAACATCAAACCATTTAACAAGATTTAACAATATTGCCACCCAGATAATTAACTCTAGATGGCAGGTAGACATGGAAGCATTTTGGCTTATCGAGAGTCCAACCCTTTTTATCTACTAGTAACCCGCCCTTCTGAGGTACGTGTCAATTTTATTTTTAAAAACATGTTCACGCTACTAGCATATTTATTTATAGTTATTTGTGAAAATTTGAACTTTCTTATATCTAACCTACACTGCACCTTTACTAATGTAACTTCGTGACTTCTAGTCCTTCTATCTTTCTTAATTGAAAAAAGGTCTATCAATATTTTCTTAACCATTCAATATAAAAAAAAACATCTATCAGATCTCCTCTCAATCTCCTGGTCTCTAGTGTTGTCAAACCAAGTTCTTTTAGGCGTATTAACTAAGATCTCTCAGTTTTGGTATCGGTTTAGTCGCGCTTCTCTTTACTCTTTCTAGCATATATATGTCTTTCTTGCGATATGGCCTCCACACTTGTATACAATATTCTAAATGAGGCCTAACTATTGTTTTGTACAGCGGTATTATTAGTTCTTTATCCTTATACGCTATATTTCGCCTAATTAATCTAAGGATTTGATTTCCCTTTGAAGCTGCAATTCCGCACTGCGCTGAAACCTTCATATCAGCACTAATTGTTAACCCTAAGCCCGTTTCTTTTACATTTATAATACACTGCACTTAGTACAGTATCCCCCCATTGTATATTGTACATTTTCGTTCCCATGTCCTGTGTGGAGGCTTTAACATTTCCCAAAATTGAACAACATATGCCATTTTTTAGACCATTAATTTGTATTAACCTGTCAAGATGATCTTGTAAATGCTGTATATCTCCATTACGTCTAAACACTTCTGTATCATCCGCAAATTTCAACACCTTATTTGTTATGTCATCGTCCAAATTGTTGATATATATTAAGAATAATGTAGGTCCCAGTACTGATCCTTGTGGTATCCCACTCAAAACTGATTTCCAGTTTGAAGCCTCCCCATCAACTACTACCTGTTGTCTTTTGCCAATCAGCCATTTCTCTATCCATTTAATTATACCATTTCCTGTGCCATTAGTTTAAGCAGTAATCTTTGATGTGGCACTTTGTCGAAAGCTTTCTGAAAATCTAAGTAGATGATATCTACTGGGATCCCCTCGTCTACCCACTTAGTGATATCTTCCAAAAAACATAACACATTTGTTAACCAAGTAGCGTCTGAGTAAATGAAGCTCAAGTAAGCTTGTAACTACAATAGTGGCGCCACGCAGTGAGGCGGTGACCAGCTAACCAGGGATATCCCAATTATATTTTAGGACTTCCGGCGGTTGGCGTAAGAACGGGGAACCGTTCCCAACTACGTCATGCCGCATAACCATATATAGTGAGTATGCGATAATGCCCGCTCACGCGACGAGTCCCACGCGGCTACTACGTAGTCACAGACACAGGTCTCAAGCGAGAGGAAAACAACAGCTTCCGAGCTGCTGAGCATTTAAAAGATCAAACACACAACGTCAACAGTGCTACCAGTAGTGTTCGTTGAATAGATTAACAAAGTAAAACAAATTAAAAATAAACCGTTTGGTATTTATCGACAACTAAATTAGGAGAACTCCCTGAAGTTGAACAGTTCAAGGTTACATAGTACGGAGGAAGTACTTCCCGTATGACCCATCCTCAGATAAATAAGTTCCTGTTGTCACAGCTATAAAACGGTTTAAGCGCGACTGCGTCACCAAATGTTAAAAACGGGATGCACTACGCAACAGTCGTTTCGAGAGCGATCCATTCCCTACGTACAGACTATACGCGTAGTTGTTAACTGAAGCGACTGTAAATAAATATCCATACGCAGTCTCTACAGTACAGGCGCCGAGTGCAATTCTACGCCATCCAGGAACAGTGCGGAAGTCAGCCGGCAAGGTATGAGTTATTCTCATTTAGGACCACCTTGATTGTAAAGATTGACAGCTGTATGAATGAACATTAATGGTTCAACATATTGATGGTCCAATATTTTTCATAGTGTAGCTGTCGCTGAGATTATGTTATTTCACGGACGCAGGTGTGTCGTAACCGTTGACACGGCTAACTTCAGAGACACGAGTTCAGTATGGTTCAGTCTACTAGACTAAGCACGCCGTTGTTTCTAGTCAAAGTTACAAGTGCTGTTGTTGAACATAATGACAAATAAATAATACCGGTATAAGATTATCTTTGTCTCTGTTATGTGGGTGAGAGCCACCGCTTTAGGATGATCACTTGAGTCGAGACCGGATGTCACCTCAAATGTGATTCTAGTAGACGACATAACTTATAAGACGTCGTACCCGTAGCCGTAGGCGACAGACCACGATGTATGCACTTGAAATCCGTGAAACAACACGTGATAATAAACTAATTAGCAATACTAGCCAATAGTATCCACCTGTTTTCCCATTGTTACAGAAGAAACTGGCGTATCGCTGACTAGACTAATTTCAACATTGTGTTGATATATTTGACCACTTAAATAATAAAAAAGTAAGTCAATTATTTAAACTGCCAGGCGGACACAGCCTCACAGGGTCATGGTGCCTAGTGCAATACGTGGTGGCAGTGCCAGTATTGCTGTTTTTTTTATTTTAGGAAGGTCAGTCATATTGACAGAAGTCTCAGAAGACTAAGTGCAACAAATGGTATAGGCCTACTAGTTGGGAACAAAATTAATAAATCTCAAGAAAATTTTGTTGACAAAGGCCAAGGGATCAATACATTCAAAATCACTAAGACTTATGTTATGGCGAGCTACCGTTATTTCTATGGTTTACTTTTGTTGTGTAGTTAAAAACTAAACATTTTCAAACAATGAAAACATGTTTAAAAAAAATATTGTTTTGCACAATTTTTATGCATACCTAGTATGCAGGTACAATGTACAATTTGTAAATGCAATACTGTATTATTATTCCCTATTTTTAGTATTTTACCACTAATCAGGCTTGCTATACAACACAGAACACTGGTCACTAAAAGGCAAAATTGTATTTGTTAGTTGTTACATTGTCTGAACTCTCATTGATGAGAACTAACCAAGTAAGGAAAAATTTCTCTTCCCCATGATATCCCGCATTTTCAAACTAGAAGTTGCAACACATCCAACATTCATATCTATTATAATATGATATTTTACCAGTATCAGAATTGCAGTTGGTATGGAATAGGTTAATATTAAATATACATGTAGGTGATTTACCATGTGCCGTCCAAATGGCAATGCGTTCACATGGTTTCATCTGACCTCCCAACCACTTTATCAATATTTATTGCTCTTTAAATATGTTAAGTCGCGTTACACTTCATGACCATCAGCGCATTTTGTACTACTGGAACATTCATATGGACGTGAGGCACACAGACCTAGACCGTAGCATAACTATTAACTAGCACAGCACATGCCCAAACATGACACCGTTATTTATTTCGCACGGACCCAATGAACACTCACTAACAGCTGCTGAAATTCTACCACTTAGTGTTTTTGAATCTCTTAAAATTAAATTTCCCACAGGGCAGCATATCTGGTGGATAAACAAACTAATAGTAATAGAAACTCTGCTGGCATCCATGTTGGCATACGCGCCTTTATTTTCACTGCCTGTCACAGGTGAATCACTTGGGTCTGTCACATGTATTCATTGCTGAATCATGAATTTGTTTGTGTGTCACTCACCTTGGGTGTTTTATTGCATCTCATAGAAGCTCATTACCTGATAATGCTATGCTCAAACCATTAGCATAACTCAGTTCCACCCGTCATTGTGATTGTAGACTGAGCCATACGTTGCAATATTAGGAATAATTCATTCATCAATAGACAACCAAACATTCGGGGATCTTTGTCAGTGTTCAAAATTGCTTTTTTTACCGGAGGCCCAACACCATTTACTTTTTGGAGAGATTGGCAACTCTCAAATTTCAAAAAGTGCGAACTACATAATAATAATAAAGAAATTCTTTTGCGCCTAAATCCTGGGAAACCAAGCTCAGAGGTGCATCAGTACAAAATGGTTAGTCAATCTCAGAATTAATAAGCCGTATTAAAGTCGTCAACAGATGGATCTACATGCCAGGGAGCTAAGGTGCGTAAGTATGCAAAGTTATAAAGGTATGTTTTTTCGTGATGGCAAAACTGTGTAATATGCCCACTATCTTTTCAACAAATATAGGAATTTGTACTGCTGTTGCTGTGCCAACTTTTTGGAATATGCTTCCTCTTAATGTTAGATCAGTTGAAAATATTACACAATTCTGCCATCATTTAAAAACCTAGCTTTACAACTTTGCTTATCCATCATAGCTCCCTAGCGTATCTATCCATCCATCTTTTGACAACTTGATTACTGCTTATACATTTTGAGATTGCCCAACCTTTGTCTTGATGTGCTTGGTTTCCAAGGATTTAGGTGCAATAGAAGTTACCTTATGAAATTTAAGTATGTTGAGGACCTACTTTTGAGTGGGACAATCAACTTTATTAAGTTTGAGGTTCTGCTGACCACAAACTTGCCATTCAGCTCAGAGAGAGAGAGAGAGAGAGAGAGAGAGAGAGAGAGAGAGAGAGAGAGAGAGAGAGAGAGAGAGAGAGAGAGAGAGAGAGAGAGAGTGTGTGGGACAGGGGGAGAGGGAGGTAGAGGGGGAGAGGAGAGAGGGAACTGGTCTTGGTGGTATATATTTACTACGGAATACAATACTGTACACAGCAAACAAGAATATTGTCCAGGGATTTACACTTTGTAATATGCAGCTGTGTAGTCATGTAATGTACCATTAAAGGTAGATAATTATAAAAAATTAAACAGCATGTTTGAATATCATACCTCGGTGTATTTCAAGTTTTGAAATTTCAAAGAATGTAACCTGTGAGTGTTGAGCAATAAAATGTTTTGACAATCCAGACTCAGTTAGGTTGGTGCATCTGTCATCCGCATGTCTTATCGCAGAGTTAACCAAGAACTGTGTTAGGCTTAGGGAGGCTGCTGAAAAGAAAAATTGTTACGTCGTCTAGACATTTTGTTATATTTATCAATGGAATGATGACCAGCGATAGAAATAAGCCAGAATATTTACTTGTCCGCCGGACAAGTAAGTCTTGAAATCTACTTGTCCGCCAAAAATTTAACTTGTCCGAGTGCTTGTGAAGGGGAATCGAAGCTTCGAAAAAAACGTAAAAAGTCTGTCTTATTTTTATGACAACAACACAATGTTCCTGCTGTTTCGTACATCTGAGTGACTTATGATCAAAGACACAATTTGATTTAATCTTCAGATTTTGAAATTGCAAAATTATATTTGCAACAATTTTCCGGTCCTATATTATTCATCACGAATATTAAAAGTAGACACGTTACATGATGTATACCAATATTTTAGTGATGCTGATATGAACACTTTTATTAATAACAAATAATTATTACGATGATAGGAATGAAACAATTGTTTCCTTGCTATTTGTTTTATAATGTTGCAAAAACTGTTTATGTTTAATATGGTATATATATATATATATATAACATATAACACTGCTGTAAAATGTTGGCATCGGTTTGTCATTGAAGATGTCACTCAACCATCAGGAGCATGACCAATGCAAAGCCAGGAAATTTTGTCACAAAAATCATAATAAATTATATAATCTGATATTTTGTTAAACCTATTAACTTCAATATTAACAAAGTTCTGTATTTTACAAACGAAGATAATATTCAATTGATCATCAGCAAACAAACGCATATTTTTTCCTAAATGTTATATTACCATTTCAATGATGATAAAACAGTTTTAACGGTGCCTGAATTACATTTACCAGGCGGAAATAATTTGTAGATTTAGTTACGTCGTAACGTTGCTGCCGCGCGCAGACCGCCGTAGTTGGCGGAAGCCGACATGTCAACGGCGGTTGGCGCCCTGTCTCAGGCCGCGCGTCTTGCATAATTCGGTTTCGAAAACTCACAATTTATGGTTAAAATAAATGTTACATATATATATATATAACGACACTTCTGAAATTTTATTAATATTCCGTTTATCAACCAGCACCATAGATTTACCGGAGAGCCAGTTACAAATTTTGAAAATTGTCACCGATCTGGATCGGCTAACGTCGTTCGATGACTTGAAGTCTTGGTCTTAGAAGACTGCCGAGTCCGCGTGGGTTAGGCGTAATAATGGTTAAAACTATATAATTATTCAAATAACAGGTAGCGATACAAAGTCTACTATTTCCAAAGTTCATCAAATGTGATCCGTGAGCAGAAGCAAGTTGTACGTCGGCCAAACTGAACGATTTACAATTGTGTGAAATACAGCCTCGATCAATGATGGCTGATGCGGAGTCTGTCCTACGCGTATGTCAGAGCTAGGTCAGTGCGCTCAGCGGATGACCCTGTTAACGCAGGCACTAAACTCGGTCGAACACTGACGTACAGTACAACACACTGGCGGCGGAACGACAAGACGCCAACACACTAACAAAATTGGAACCCGCGCGATTGCCAACGAACTTCATTTACGTTTGAATTTCCTCAGATAAAAAGTTTGCAATGCTGCCTGCGTCTCTATTAACTGTAAATATTCACTTGCCCATCGGATAACCATGTAGAGTAATTTTACTTGTCCGGGCCAAAAATCACTTGTCCCGGACAAACGGACAAGTGCTATTTCGAACACTGATGACTGTGTGGTTGGTTATAAAACGTGAACATGAAAAAATCCTATTTCATTCTGATATACACCTATAATAACATGGTTTTAAAACTTGTTTTTTTTACATTTCTGAAGGTCATTGTTGACATATATGAGATTTTAAGAAAATCTTGCAGTATTTATAGATGGCCAAAATATACTATTAATTATTCATTGGTGCATACCTAGTTATTTTGTTTGAATTATTTAGCATCGCAATATTATTTTTTTATATATTGATAGTCTTGCATGAGCTGGTTATCACATGTACTTTAGCATATATTGAGCATTTAACTCTACAACAAACAAGTCTGTATTGAGATCAGAATCTATGAAATGTTGCATATTTTGCAGTTTCTTCAAATGTACTAATATCTAATATATGAAAGCATTTATACATTTGTTGCAGTTATTATACATATATATATATATATATATATATATATATATATGTGTGTGTGTGTGTGCACGCAGTCCCCATACATGCACGCATACACTCATATGCATGCTTGCGCACACAAACATACACATGTTGAGATGCATTTTGAAATGCTCCCCGGGTAACATAGGAGATCTGTTTATCTCTGTGCTTGTGTTTTTGCACTGACACCTGGCAAGTTCAAATCACTCATGTTCCTGGCCCAGTTGTATTGTTAGGTATTGGTAATGTCAGTAAGTCTAGCAGCTCTAGGAGAATGCCCTGTAGTAGTGTATTGCTTGGGTAGTCTATGCAGTGTCAGGGCATTAAGTTGTGTATTGCCTGTGCAGTGAATACACAGAGGTGTTGGCTGTGCAATACTCCACTTGCAGAGAAGTTATAGCTGGCTGTATAAGTTATGCATGTATGTATGTGCAACCAACTAGAACATAATCGACAATTATTGAAACCGATTCCCATTTATAAGTTATGTGCATAATTCTGCCAAGTTTGAAATGAGCCAGCCAAGTATCATTTGATTACCAACAACGTTATAATACCGCAATGCGGCGACATTCTGGTTAGCTGGAGGCCATCAAAAATTACATGTGAACTTACCAACTTTTCATTTTCTTAAGTTTTGTGATATGCAAAACCATTATTTGATAGTTATAATAGTTTATTTGCAGACTATGTGCCCAAATTTTCATCAAAGAGCTTTTGCAACTATTGTTAATGTTTTCTGATGTGTTGATCATTACATTTTAGTGTTTTAACATTTACATGTGCCAATATCTCAGTTACAACAGCCAGTCTTTTTTTTTGCAAGAAATCGTGTTAACTAAAATCATGTCCACTGTAACAGGTGGTTGGGTCTTTGTTACAACTGATTGGTAGTCTGATATGTGTATATGTTGTTATTTCAGATGGCACAGATGTTATCAGGGATGGTTGGGCCCAGTGCTCCAGGCAAAATAGTAAGTTATCTTGTTCATGATCAGTATTGAATAAAAAGTAATTATAAATAATCTGTTGTTTGATTGATACATGTAGGATTATTAGTACACTGTGTTAACATGATTAATACGTTACATTCACCATATTTTGTGGATGATTGCAACAAAATTTCTCATCTGTAAATATGTACTCATTAGATATAAATGTAGACATTATATACAAATGAGTCTACGTGGGAAGCCACGTTTCTAGTCACTGTTCTGAAGATGTGTTGAAAAGGGATATCTAGCGTCTCACCAGAAATCAATAATTATGTGCAGCCCTTGTGAGCATGATGGCGGTGGAGCAGTTTGTGTGGGCAGTTCTGCAGCACAGGACAGCACAGCGTCAGAGGCTTATTATGCTAATGTATTAATTAATGTGAGCCAGGGCTTTGAGCAGTCTGTGCTGCGTTCACTTTCAAGCTGACCTTGGGCCAACTACATGGATCCAAACAAACTCTCAGTAAGGACTTGCATGTTGTCAGTGTACTTTTGGGATACTGGTTTTATGTCAGTTAGCTAGGGGATGTTTTGCTGTGCAGGGAAATGATGCATCGTCTGAAAAACAACTGTTGCTGTTATCTGTTGTTGTTGTTGCTTACCTTGATTAATTATTGCCTAACCAATAAGTCACGTGTGTGACCTCTACAGTAGGAGGCGGATTGACAGCTGTGACCTTATACCGAAGGATTCATAGTAAGGAATCTTATTGTCGATTTTAGTGTATTTGGCGGTGTTAGGATGTCTGCAGAGAAACTAGTGTATGTGATGTTAGACTTATTATTACAGCACGTAACAGATGTGATTCCTTCATAACTGTTCTAACGGTGTACAACCTGTAGATCCAGTGCACAGTGTGTCAGTATGCTATCATTACAAGTAGAATGTGTACAATATATTATTATAATCCCTGCATGAGTTGCCAGCCACTGTCAAGTTGCCAGACTACGCTATATGTTCAACCACTGGAGCCGACCTACTTCTCTGTAACTAAAGGCAGACCTAATCACCTGAATGCATTGATGGGGTCAAGAGGCCAGTTGCACCAAGAGGGGCCCCATGCATGCCACCAGAGCCATGTGAATTGTGACAAGGGAGGGGCTCAGGGTTGGAAAAGAACATGTCTAGCATTCCCAATACTATTTGAAAATCTGCATCAATAAACCTATGTACACTATTGTGGTTTCTGCTTAATAAAATTGGAGATTTCAGAATTAGCCATTTAGTAATTCTAATCAAGCATAAAGCCTGTGATATACTTATCCCCTATTCCCTGCAGTAGAAGTGGCCTGTAGTGATTCTAGTGTAGCAGAGGCCAGCTGCTGTTGCTATGTGTTCCACTGTGATGTCACTCTGTCTTCCACTGTGATGTCACCCTGTCTTCCACAGTGACGTCATTCTGTCTTCCACTGTGACGTCACTCTGTCTTCCACTGTGATGTCACTCTGTCTTCCACTGTGATGTCACTGTCTTCCACTGTGACGTCACTGTCTTCCACTGTGATGTCACTCTATCTTCCACAGTGACGTCACTCTGTCTTCCACTGTGACGTCACTCTGTCTTCCACTGTGACGTCACTCTGTCTTCCACTGTGACGTCACTCTGTCTTCCACTGTGATGTCACTCTGTCTTCCACAGTGACGTCACTCTGTCTTCCACTGTGACGTCACTCTGTCTTCCACTGTGACGTCACTCTGTCTTCCACAGTGACGTCACTCTGTCTTCCACTGTGATGTCACTCTGTCTTCCACCGTGATGTCACTCTGTCTTCCACCGTGATGTTACTCTGTCTTCCACCGTGACGTCACTCTGTCTTCCACTGTGACTTCACTCTGTCTTCCACTGTGACTTCACTCTGTCTTCCACTGTGACGTCATGCTGTCTTCCACTGTGATGTCACTCTGTCTTCCACTGTGATGTCACTCTGTCTTTCACTGTGACTTCACTCTGTCTTCCACTGTGACGTCACTCTGCCTTCCACTGTGACGTCACTCTGTCTTCCACTGTGACTTCACTCTGTCTTTCACTGTGACTTCACCCTGTCTTCCACTCTGACTTCACTCTGTCTTACACTGTGACTTCACTCTGTCTTCCACTGTGACTTCACTCTGTCTTCCAATGTAATGTCACTCTGTCTTCCACTGTGACATCACTCTGTCTTCCACTGTGACTTCACTCTGTCTTCCATTGTGACATCACTCTGTCTTCCACTGTGACTTCACTCTGTCTTCCACTGTGACTTCACTCTGTCTTCCACTGTGACATCACTCTGTCTTCCACTGTGACTTCACTCTGTCTTCCACTGTGACTTCACTCTGTCTTCCACTGTGATTTCACTCTGTCTTCCACTGTGACATCACTCTGTCTTCCACTGTGACTTCACTCTGTCTTCCACTGTGACTTCACTCTGTCTTCCACTGTGACAAAGTGGCCTGTAGTGATTCTAGTGTAGCAGAGGCCAGCCGCTGTTGCTATGTGTTCCACTGTGATGTCACTCTGTCTTCCACTGTGACATCACTCTTGTCTTCCACTGTGACATCACTCTGTCTTCCACTGTGACTTCACTCTGTCTTCCACGGTGAAGTCACAGAGAATCTGTCATTTTAAATGTTATATTTTATACGTATGTATTTGTCTCGCAGCCGAAGCCGCACAGCTGGTCAAGCTGGTCAAGTGGCCTGACCGTGATGACGGAGGGCTCCTTTGAACAGCAGCTGGCAGCTGCCTTCGCAGCGACTCACCTTGAGTCAATGTGTGAGTTGGACATTGACTCGGAGCCACACATCCAGCGAATGACGCACATTGTCTGCACAATAGGTACGTGTCACTTTGAGTTTCTTGTATTGAACGCTATGAGATTAATTTTCCTTCAGCTGTGACATGTATGTGTCGTGTTGTCTATCGTGATGCGTATGTTCACTGCAGCTATTAACCCTCTCATGCCCATGGTTCACATTGTAGGTCCAGCATCCCGCAATCCTGACATACTCCTGACAATGCTGAATGCTGGTATGAGCATCGCAAGGTTAAACTTCTCACATGGAACGCATGAGGTGAGTTGTTTGAATCGATTTACACCTGCATACAGAAGAGAAGTCGGGAGGGACGATGACAGGAAGAAAGCTGACAAGAGAAACAGCGTCAGGAAAGAATGGAACGGACGAGATTGTGACGGGAGAGCAGAAGACAGGGGAACAAGATTACAATCAGACAGATGCAAACCGTAGAAAGAGCTACACTGAGGCAGTGATTGAGGGGGCAATGAGGAAAGAGAGGGTGTTTATGGGCGATTCGATTATGAGAAAGACAGATAAGACTCTAAGCGAGGGGGAGGACGTCGTTGTTTGTCTACCGGGGGCTAGGATAGAACATGTAACTGAAAGGGTAGAGAAGGTACTGGGGCATGGCAAGGGAGGGTCTATACTAGTACATGTAGGGACAAATAACGCAGAGAGGGAGGGAACAACTGGGATAGTTCAGAAGTACAGACAGTTAGTGAAGAAGTTAAAGAAGACAAGAGTAGAACAGATTATCCTCTCAGGAATTTTGCCAGTAATGGGAGGAAGAGGGCCGACATATAGAAACTGCAAGAGGATGGCGATCAACGCACTAGTTGAGCAGATGTGTAAAGAAGAGGGGGTGGGATTCGTAGATTTATGGGGATACTTTGTTGGGAGGGAAGATATGTACATGAGAGATGGCCTACATCTAAGTGGAAAGGGGGCAGCAGTTTTCTCAGAGAACTTGCTGCAATCTGTTGACAGTGGGACAGGCTGCATCTATTTAAACTAGATTCGCAGGGGGGATTCACAGAGAAGCCTGAATCTGGAGGCATAGATAAAGACAGCAGAAATAAATCGGCAAAGAACAGCCTGGAAAACTGTTCTGAATCAGGATATAAATGCATTTGTTTAAATGCAAGGAGCATAGTAAACAAAAGAAGTGAACTAAACATTCTGGTAGAAGATATTGATCCTCACATAATAGGTATAACCGAATCGTGGGCCACCACTGATATATCAGATGCCGAATTGGGACTAACAGGATATGTAATGTTTAGGAAAGATAGAATAGGAAGAAAGGGAGGTGGAGTTATTTTATATATTAAAGAATCTATCCAGACTTATGAAATAAAATTAGAAAGAGAAGCAGATTGCGAAGAAGCTGTTTGGTGTAACATAGTTACAGGAAACTCAACGTTAACAGTTGGGTTAGTTTATCGAAGTCCAAACATAAGCATAGAAGAGAATGAAAAAATACAAAACGCTATAAGGGAAGTAAGCAAACGGAACTGTATTATTATGGGGGACTTTAACCATGGGCATATACAATGGAAATCTCTACAGAGTATGGGGAGTGAGGACCACAAGTTTTTAGTTTTAGTACAAGATAGTTTCCTTTCTCAACATGTGCTAGAACCAACCAGGGGAGAGAATGTGTTAGACCTAGTTTTGTCCTCACAGAAAGAATTAGTTGACAATGTCAAGATATGTGAGCCACTGGGGAGTAGTGATCACAACCAGATACATTTTACCATCAAAGTAAAATCAGAAAGGAATAGTAAAAAGCAGTATAGGAGAAATTTCCACAAAGGAAGGTATAAGGACATGAGGAAATATTTAGCAAAGATAGACTGGAATAACACACTGAAGAATAAGACAGCAACCGAATGCTGGAATATCTTAAATAGTGAAATTAAGTGCATAGTCGATAAATTTGTACCTTTCAAAAAACAAGGGAAACGGTCTAAAAAGAAACACTTATCGAAAGAAGCCATTAGAAAAATTAAGTATAAACAAATGATGTGGAAGTCATATAGATGTACTGGAAATGATGAAGACTACAACATTTATAAAGAAGCACTTAATCAAGCTACAGCTGAAATTAGAAATTCAAAGAGAAGCTATGAAACAAAATTAGCTAGTAATATAAAACATGACAGTAAGAGTTTTTATGCGTATATTCGAAGCAAACAGAAAGTTCAGGATAAGGTCGGTCCTCTAGAAGATAGTGCTGGAAATACAATATCAGAGGGATTCTTAATGGCAGAAGACCTGAATGAGTATTTTAGCTCAGTGTTTACCAGGGAAGATATTAGTTCACTGCCAGTACCAGAGGCTAAGTTCAAGGGGGCAGATTCAGACTATTTAGGACAGTTAGTTGTAACCTCGGAAATGGTAGCTAATAAAATAAGGGCTATGAAGGATAATAAATCACCTGGAGTGGACGGGATTCCGCCCAAACTACTATTGGAAATTGTAGAACAAATTAGCGCACCGCTTGCAACAGTTTTCAATTTGTCATTAGAAGAGGGAGTGGTTCCTTTAGAATGGAAAGAGGCAAACATTATACCGTTATTTAAAAAAGGTTCGAGAAACAAGTCAGAGAACTATAGACCAGTGAGTTTAACATCAGTGATTTGCAAATTATTAGAAAGACTAATTAAAGATCACATGGTGGATTTTCTTGTTAAACATAACTTGATAAACCCATCTCAACATGGGTTTTTAAAAGCGAGGTCATGCTTAACAAATATGTTATGTTTTTTGGAAGACATCACTAGGTGGGTAGATGAGGGATCACCAGTAGATATCATCTATTTAGATTTTCAAAAAGCTTTCGACAAAGTACCACATCAAAGATTACTCCTTAAGCTAAAGGCCCATGGCATAGGAAATGGTATAATAAACTGGATAGAAAAATGGCTGAATGACAGAAGACAACGTGTAGTAGTTGATGGGGAGGCTTCAAACTGGAAATCGGTATTGAGTGGGGTACCACAGGGATCAGTACTAGGACCTATATTATTCTTAATATATATCAACGATTTGGACGATGATATAACAAGCAAGGTGTTAAAATTTGCGGATGATACAAAAGTGTTTAGAAGAATTAAAAGTGATGGAGACAGACAGCATTTACAAGATGATCTTGATAAGTTGATAAAATGGTCTGAAAAGTGGCAAATGCTGTTCAATTTTGGGAAATGTAAATGCCTCCACACAGGTCATGGGAATGAAGAGGTAAAATATAAAATGGGGGGTACTGTTCTAAGTACTACTGTAAAAGAAAAGGACTTAGGGTTAACCATTAGTGCTGATATGAAGGTTTCAGAGCAGTGCGGAATTGCAGCGTCAAAGGGAAATCAAATCCTTGGATTAATTAGGCGAAATATAGCGTATAAGAAAAAAGAATTAATAGTACCGCTGTACAAAACAATAGTGAGGCCTCATTTAGAATATTGTATACAAGCATGGAGGCCATATCGCAAGAAGGACATAGATATGCTAGAAAGAGTACAGAGGAGAGCGACTAAAATGATACCAAATCTGAGGGATCTTAGTTACGAAATACGCCTAAAAGAATGTGGTTTAACAACACTAGAGACCAGGAGATTGAGAGGAGATCATATAGAAGTGTTTAAAATATTGAATGGTTATGAAAATATTGATAGAAACATTTTTTTCTCAGTTAAGAAAGATAGAAGGACCAGAGGACATGAAGCTACATTAGTAAAGGAGCAGTGTAGATTAGATATAAGAAAGTTCTCATTCTCACAAAGGACTGTAAATGAATGGAACAGATTATCTCCTGATTGTGTTGGTGCTAGTAGCTTGAATATGTTTAAAAATAAAATCGACACACACCTTAAAAAGGCGGGATACATGTAGATAAAAAGTATTGGACTCTCGATAAGCCAAAAGGCTTCCTTGTCCAACTGCCATCCAGAGTAATTTTCTGGATGGCAATCTTGTTAAATCTTGTTAAATCTTGTTATCATTTATGTAGCCATTCAAATGTGTGTAATAAATAAGCAATCAGTGTTTGGTGTAACTGCAGTTCTACAAATCCTTATAAGTCCGCTGTCATTTGAAGTTTTAACTGCCTTGAAATTATTGTGAGTCGGCATTGACAATGAGAGAGGTTAGCATTCCATTGCTGACCTTTTTCACAGAGTCATTGTCAACTTCACACCAGGTACTGGATGCAATCTTTAAAACATGTACCATGCAATAAAAGGCACATAACAATAATGTATTCAGTACGTCGTGGTTTATGTACCTTTGCTTTATGTTTTTGTCATAAAGAAACACTTTTGCGGCCACAATTTCAATAAAATATATGATGTTCATTGACAATGAGAGAGGTTAGCAATAGCATTCCATGGCTGACCTTTTTTACAAAGTCATTGTCAACCTTACACCAGGCACCGGATGCAGTCTTAAAAATAATTACCTTTGCTTTTTGTTTTTGTGATAAAGAAACACTTTTGCGGCCACAATTTAAAAAAAAAGTGATGTTCGGCAACAGATCACATGACGCGTAGGTCTATTGCGAGAGAAGTTGTAAATGGTTTGTTTATAAGAACTGATTGTTTGCTGCAGTACCACAAGGAAACGATCAACATTGTGCGCGAGGTGGCTGCCAAGCGAGGTCGCCCCCTGGCCATTGCCCTCGACACTAAAGGGCCGGAGATCCGCACTGGCATCCTCAAGGCGGTGAGTGCAACTTCCTAGAGACTGTTTCGCTAAGAAAACGAGGTCTTAAATAGAATCCATCATTAAACAGAATCCAGTGTTACATGTGAGGAGCTTTTTCGAAACGCAAACAGCTGTCGTTGTGTCACATCAACTGAGGATATTATTTCAGTGAACACACCAGTGAAAGTGTTCCGGTGACATGTTGTATTGACAGTTTTCAATATACAGAATCCCTGTTGAAGAGTGAAATCAATTATAAAAAATTTAATCATGCTTATGAGCTCATAAGAATGTTAGCATAACGAACCCCTGATCTGTGTTCCAGCTAGGCCTTTTCCCAAGGGCGTTGCACCCTGCCCTCATTTTGATGCGTCCCGTGCCTTTTTGTTTGCGCCTTGTGCCTTTTTTTGGCACTGCTTTTTTAAGCGCCCTCCAAAGTGCTACCATCGCACTTGTCCTGCCAATCATCATCGTCATTGTGTCGTATGGTCGCCATATTCGATCTAACATGCCTTCTCGGGTTTATGTGAATAGGTCACATGCATATGTCTAGACCAATCAAACCACTCGATTGAATCACATTGAAGCGTGCCATTTTGTAATAAAATGTGTTCATGACGTATGAAAATGCCAACAAGAAAAAGAAAACTAGATCAGCTTAAGAAAGCAGCAATGGGCCCAAAGACCTTGGCCAGTATTTTTTCAGTTAGGTGAGTAAAAATAAATTGTCATGTTCAAAATTAGTCAAAATCATCAACTGAAAGTGGTTGCCGTCTGCGGGTTTGTAATTTATATGATGTATTTAGGTGGTCCCAAATTTTGCCATACGTAATAGGAACAATCGTTTTTAACAAAAAACCTGGACAAACTCGTCCACAACATATTTACATTCTGAATCTAGACCATATATTTAATAAAAAAAATTGCAAATAGATTGTTTGGAAAGTTGTTTTAAGTGAAATAATTACAATTTTAAAACGGTTAAATTGCATTACTGCGATGTCGAAGACACGCTCAAATACGCGCAAATAGTTGCGTTACGTAGGGTAATTATTATCTGGCCGGTACGTAACGTTGGTTTTTATTTTTGTAACTTATCATGCAAATGTTCCATGTTATATTATTAATCACATATATTTTATGAACCTTATTATTCATAGCAGAGTTTGTCAAAAAGTTTTTGTTCAGCAACGTCTTTGCCTCGGTGCACTCCCTTCACTTCTGAACTATAGGTTTCACCGCGCCTGTAGTAAATCTAGACGGCTACCACAAGATGATAATATGGCGACTTATGTACGTATGGTGAAATTGACTCCACAATTTTGCCTAAATATGATATCTCTGTGAGTTAGTTTCATCAATGATACAATCCAATAAACCACCTTGCAACCATCTAATGTCAGTGTGACTGTAGTACTGCTACGATACACGACATTACATTGTCTTATCAACTAGGCCAGTGACCAGTTGCAATTTATTAATGCGGGTAGGGGTGTCTGGTACATATGACTGCCTTTTTTCCCCGGGCAACACCAGGGAACTCAGTAGTAACTAGTAATTCAGATCCTACCAGGAACTCGATTTCATAAATATTGACTAAATGCTCAGGTTGACTATCCAAAAATTTATTTCCATGATGTACCCTCAGAAATGTCGTTTACAGGTAAAAGTGCCTTCCTTCTGTCATGTCCACCCTGTCCTGTTCAAAACCTAACTAGACTACTGCTGATGATAGTTGATACCTTGTTTTCTGAGAACAATACTGCTTGCTTTGATTTATCAGTAGTTCACTTTCTATCATGTAACTGGGTGATTTATACTTACCGACATATTCTGGAGATACCAATACATTTTTGTCTTAGCATTCTACTTCGTGATGTCCAGTTCACATTTAGTGCTAACATGTTGTGTTTACTGTTCAGGGCATCAAAGCAGATATAGAGTTGATGGCTTCATTCAGTAGCATGTTGTGTTTACTGTTCAGGGCATCAAAGCAGATATAGAGTTGATGGCTTCATTCAGTAGCATGTTGTGTTTACTGTTCAGGGCATCAAAGCAGATGTAGAGTTGATGGCTTCATTCAGTAGCATGTTGTGTTTACTGTTCAGGGTATCAAAGCAGATATAGAGTTGATGGCTTCATTCAGTAGCATGTTGTGTTTACTGTTCAGGGCATCAAAGCAGATGTAGAGTTGATTGGCTTCATCCAGTAGCATGTTGTGTTTACTGTTCAGGGCATCAAAGCAGATGTAGAGTTGATGGCTTCATCCAGTAGCATGTTGTGTTTACTGTTCAGGGCATCAAAGCAGATGTATAGTTGATGGCTTCATTCAGTAGCATGTTGTGTTTGCTGTTCAGGGCATCAAAGCAGATATAGAGTTGATGGCTTCATTCAGTAGCATGTTGTGTTTACTGTTCAGGGCATCAAAGCAGATTATAGAGTTTAGTAGCATGTTGTGTTTACTGGCTCACCGTCTTGTCCAGAACATCTTCCATTTGGTGTCCCACAGGGTTCAATCCTTGGCCCTGTTGTGGGTAGCTTATATACTACATCCCTTAGTCGGGTCATAACTAATCATAATATAAATCATAACTTGTATGCTGACAACACACAGGTGTATGTATCACTTTCACCAACTGATGCACCGACATCTCTATCAACTTTAAATGACTGTCTCACTGACATCTTGCTGTGGATGGAAGCAAGTAAATTGAAGCTAAATCCAGATAAAACTGATCTAATTATTATTGGCACAAAACAACAATGAAACAAGGTTGTTAACTACTTTTCAGTTAAATTGCTTGGTAATGATACATCACCATCAGATACTGTTCGTAATCTAGATGTTATCTTTGACAGTGATTTTGGCTTTCACCAGAACATTTCTCAATCCTGTGTCTACCATATACGTGACTTCCTTCTAATTTGGCGTCATTTGTCTTTATCTACTACTAAAGCAATATTGACTACTGCAACTCACTCCTAAACAATATTGCTAAAAAGGACTTAAAACTTTGTACACCGTGGAGCTAAACTCCAAGGTGTACAGAATTGTTTAGCACGTGTGGTACTAAAAGTACCTAATTTCTCACCATCTCTGCCCATGCATAAACAGTTACATTGGCTTCCAATTGCATATCGAATACAATTCAAGTTAGCCGCTATCACGTATCATGCCCTTTCTAAACAACACCCATCCTATTTGTTTAGTCTCCTTAATTTTTCCGATATCCCCAGGAATTTCGGATCATCTTTTTCACAACGACTTTTTGTTCCAAAAACCAACTTTAATATTGGCAAACATGCTTTTTCTGTAGCTGCACCAAAAATCTGGAATCAACTCCCTATCACTTTAAAATCATCTAAGACTATAGATACTTTTCGTAAAAAACTGAACACTTATTTATTTGAAATTGCATTCCCACCCTAACCTTCGACGGTCCCTTGCTTTAATGATGACTCTTGCTTTTCCATGTTAACGATTTTGCCCAACGATTCTTGTATGTTGCACCTAAAGCGTATATGTATGGCTATTTATTTGGACTAAAAATGCCAGCATACACGGTCTTATTTGGGTCTGTACGCTTATTTAATGTTGGCAGTTCCACCCTATATGTTTTTATTCGTGTCTACGGTTATTTACTTGTTTTATTAGGCATTACATGTCGTTACAATGTTCTGGAAATATGGATAAATAAAAATTATTCTTGCCGGCGAATCGACGAAGCCAAATGCGCAAAGCTCATTGTTCATGCCTGTCACCACGCCAGTCATGGTGATCTTTTCACTAACAAATTGAAAAAATACACGTATGCACAAAAGGAGCACTTAGGGAACCTGTTTGCTAAATATAAAGGTTTGTTATGTTTTATTGGGATCATGCTGTGGTCAGGACGTTAGTATTATGGCTAGTAAATTGCGAATCTCGCAGTCTAGGGCTGGATGATAAAGCATGATTAACGACGTTTCACATTAAATTTGCGATGCGACCAATTCACATAGTGTGACCTCGATACTACGCGACAGAGCTACGAGGTAAACGAGCCATAGTGGATCACTTTTTTGTGTATTTAGGGGTGGCAGGCTTGGTGGAATTAACATTATTTTAAAGAGTATCCACAGAATGTGGCATTGTTTCTATTAATGTAATACTAACAATTATATATATAGTTAAGGGGATGTGATGGTCAGAGCACTTTTTTTCTTATTATTGAACTTAGAGAGTTGACATTTTCAGAGAGTGAGTCATGGTTAGAAACTGAGTGGGGATTTTTTTCAGGATTTTTTTAGGGGATTTTCCCACGGTACGGCAGCCATCTTTGATTGAACTATCGTTCCACTTATCTCAGTAACCACTAGACATAGACAGCCCAAATTTAGTGTGTACTTACTCCATAGTACTCCAATAAAAACTGTCAAGAGTTTTAATAAATATTTCCAAAAAAAATTTGGTGAATTGTTTTAATGTTACATTTGGGGGGGGGGGAAACAGAGGGCAAATTTTACATTCAAAATCTATTATGCAAAAACTAGGCAATGTTTTCAGAAAAGTTACTTGACAGTTTTCAAGAGCATACTATCAAGAAATACTGTGGCAAGTTTCAAGTATTTCTGTCAAGTAACAGCTCGGATAAGTGACACGGAAGACAAGAGCTGAAGGGAAAAACATGTTTCTGCGTAAATCGCGTTCAAAGTTTGGGTACATTGGTACACACAGTTCAACATCTAAAATGTAACCTAGATGAACGAAACTTTGCAGATATGTTCTCCCAATATATACTCTAGCAAACACATAAAGGTCAGTCCATTTGCACACCAAAATAATATTATGCATTCAAAAAACAAAACAACTATACAAACAAATGTACAGGGCAAAAGAAACGTAAGTGTAAACAAGACCACATTTTGCTTTATTACAGATAGTCACATTCTTGAAACTTTCAGAGATTGAAAATCATGGTAACAACATAACTGAATTTTTGTTTCAGACATTATGCGAGACTTTCTCACACTATGATGACCATCTTGTATTGAGTTTTCCTTTCACATATCGCAGTAACTATTGGCCTTAGATGACCCAAAACTGTTGTGCAGTTACTACATACAACCCAAATGACCTGTCAGTAAATTTGAAGGCTCATTATGTAAAAAGCTTTTCAAATAACCAACTTGAATAGTTGAACAAAACATTACATAGCCGGTACAAAAAGTTTCCAATCTACATAGCATGCCAAGATGCTGGTCCACAGCATGGATAGCAAGGGTGCCTTGTCCACATGCTGTGCATGCCAGGTTCGCCATGAGTGAAGGCAGCACAGCACAGCACAGCATACGATCACTGCCGAGATGCTTGCAGTGTCATCACCATCATCAAGCGAGAAACGTGTCACACCCATGTCTTCCAACAGTTTGGCGTAACCAAACTTCCACTTGGTAGCCAATATCCTTCAAGAAGTTGAAGGCTCAGTCTTCAAAGTTGCTGGCTGACTTGGTGCCTGCAAATACAATAACAGCACTGTAACAACGTATCATGACATCTTGACAACAACTGCAAGAAGGCACGTCAGCGTCTATTGCAATCAAACGAGGGAAACAGTCCACCATTTTTTCGGTTGCACATCTTTGACCGATCACCTGAAGAACTTGTGTTACTGTCAGGCTTTAGATGTGGCAATATCTGTAAAAAAAACTGCTGCAACATTTGGGATCCATGGTAGACAATGCACAGCGATCGATGGTGTATAGCCAAGATAGAACCCTGCCCGGGAACAAAGCCAACCGACTTTGTAAAACGTACTGTATCACAATCAATGTATATGTCCCCCGTTACTGAGCAAGAAGTACTCGAAATTGTGTCTGGATGCAAAAGTAAAACTTCATACGGACCTGATGAAATCAGCATGAAAACAGTTAAGCATGTAATAAAGCAAATTGTACAACCGCTAATCCACATTTTTAACAGATCTTTGATCAGCGGATCATTTCCAAATGATATGAAATTAGCAAAAGTCATTCCTATATTTAAGTCAGGAGATCGTTTTCAGTTTTCTAATTATAGACCTATATCTCTCTTATCCCAATTTTCTAAAATACTTGAAAAAATATTCAACAAAAGGCTAAGGTCTTTCATTGAAACACAACACATATTGACAGATGGGCAGTATGGCTTCAGAAGTAATCACTCAACTTCACTAGCTTTAACAGAATTTGTCGAAAAAATTACATCCGCAATGGATAAATGCCAAAGCACGATTGGGGTCTTTATCGACCTAAAAAAAGCCTTTGACACTGTTGACCACAACATACTGCTAAGTAAACTGCAATGCTACGGAATCAGGGGTCTGGCTCTGGCCTGGATAAAAAGCTACTTAACCAACCGTAGACAATATGTATGCTATAACAACAGTAACTCAGAACAAAAGGAAATCAAGTGTGGAGTCCCGCAAGGTTCAATCCTTGGCCCGTTATTATTTATTCTGTACATAAATGACATGTGTGAAGTCTCAAAATTGCTTGACATTATTTTGTTTGCTGATGATACAAACATTTTTTATTCCGCTAGTAACACAGCTGAAGTAAGCACTGTTATTAACAACGAACTAAAAAAACTAGACCTGTGGTTTCGAGCGAACAAATTATCACTTAATGTGAACAAAACACATTTTATAATGTTCAACAATAAAAAGCAACCTAGAACAGGTGTGAATATAGTTTTGAATGGGAAAAACATTGAGCAGGTATCATATACTAAATTCCTTGGAGTAACCATTGACGAAAACGTAACATGGAGAGAACACATAAAAATGGTTGAATCAAAAGTATCAAAAAACATAGCAGTTTTGTATAAAACTAGGCATGTTCTTGATTGTCAAGCGTTACACACATTATATAATTCACTTGTTGAACCACATATGTCATATTGCTGTGAGATCTGGGGAAATACTTATCAATCTAGACTTAGAAAACTATTTATGTTACAGAAAAAAGCTATACGGATTATTTATAATCTTAATTATCATGATCATACATCTGTATTTTTCCATCTCTCAAACATGCTTAAATTTCATGATTTAGTTAAATACAAGACTATGATCATACTTTATAAAGCAAACAACCATTCTTTAAATGGTCGTGTTCAAGCATTATTTGAACCAACCGCAGCTATCCACATACATGATACAAGACAAAGCAAACTGTTCTATGTTAAAAAGACAAACACCACCCTCCGACTGCTGTCAATCACCGTCAAGGGTATAAAAACGTGGAACAATTTACCAAATAAATTGACTCAGCTTCCAAGTTTAACACAATTTAAAAAAGCAATCAAGTTGTCATTACTTTCTACATATTTGTGAATTGTTAATTGAAGGTGACGTTTTGTTAAACCCATGAAATAGTAACACAAGCACTATAGTAAACAGTCTATAAAATTATATGAGTTGTGAATATTATTTTGTGATTTATTTATAATTCCTGTTGTATTTATTCAGTTTTCATAGTTCGAGTAGGGCATAGCAACACATAAGTCTATGACTTCAGCTATGCCCTTTCAGCAGCAGCAGCAGCAGCAAACCATACTGTGCATGTATTATGTTGTTGTTGTTGTTGAATAAACGTTCATTCAAGATGGTGTATGACTTTGACACACCAAATAAGGGCAATGACATATGGCTAATGGTCCCAATTGATGTATCCAGTACGTTGTGGTTTACTTAGTCACAATCCAAATTATGCGCCTGACCTCCGTCAAGCTTTGCCCTGGTTATATATGAGAATCACTTTACTAATGCTGCATGTCATCTTATAACTCAAACATTCCCGCATGCAGTTGTATGCAGTTGTAACCTTTACAATTTTCACTTGTTTTTTTTCTCATAAAAATACACTTGTGGCCAGAAGTTCAAGGAAACACACCTTGTAATGTCTGATTACACCACATGCTTTTTTGATTTGCTAGGCAACCAGGTCACGTGGTGGATAGGTCAATTAAAATGAATGGTATGCCAACCGCGGACTGTTTCAGTTACTTGACTACCCAATGACCATTTCACTAAAATGAACCATCATAATTGAAATCCTGTTTCGACTTTTGATTTAATGTACAGTATTATTGTTTGTTTGATGTATGCAACTCCTGTTTGCATATAATTATATTGTTGCATTGTCAAAAAGACACCAATTAAAATTATTAATGCACACATTGCAACTTAATTCTGCCTTATTACTGGCTTATACCCTTATTATTTTTGAGAAATTTTCACCCTATGCTATTATTCCATCCTATATTCTTATTACAATTTCGTTGTCCCATTCAGGGAGTCAAAGCAGATATAGAGTTGGTGGCTTCATTCAGTAGCATGTTGTTTTATACCATTCAGGAAGTCAAGGCTGAGATAGAGTTGGTGGCTTCATTCAGTAGCATGTTGTTTTATACCATTCAGGGAGTCAATGCTGAGATAGAGTTGGTGGCTTCATTCAGTAGCATGTTGTTTTATACCATTCAGGAAGTCAAGGCTGAGATAGAGTTGGTGGCTTCATTCAGTAGCATGTTGTTTTATACCATTCAGGGAGTCAATGCTGAGATAGAGTTGGTGGCTTCATTCAGTAGCATGTTGTTTTATACCATTTAGGGAGTCAAGGCTGAGATAGAGTTGGTGGCTTCATTCAGTAGCATGTTGTTTTATACCATTCAGGGAGTCAATGCTGAGATAGAGTTGGTGGCTTCATTCAGTAGCATGTTGTTTTATACCATTCAGGGAGTCAATGCTGAGATAGAGTTGGTGGCTTCATTCAGTAGCATGTTGTTTTATACCATTCAGGGAGTCAATGCGGAGATAGAGTTGGTGGCTTCATTCAGTAGCATGTTGTTTTATACCATTCAGGGAGTCAATGCCGAGATAGAGTTGGTGGCTTCATTCAGTAACATGTTGTTTTATACCATTCAGGGAGTCAATGCTGAAATAGATTTGGTGGCTGGTGCAACTATACACGTAACAACTAATGATAAGTACAAGGAATTGGTCGACACAAGCTACATCTGGGTCGACTATGTGAATATTGTTTCTGCACTGAGCGTTGGCAAGAAAATTTACATTGATGATGGCCTCATCTCATTAATTGTGCTCGAAATTACAGGTAAGGAGATATGTTTTAGGTACTGCTACATCTGATTGTAGAAGTCTGAATCATTCTGATCTTGTTAGTGATTGTCTGTGTTGAAACATGTCATTCATCTTCATAAATCTATAGTCCTTTAGAACGTCATATTTAATGTAAAGCATACAGAATTACTGTAGCAATTTGCTAATTCATTTTACAACATTGTTCCTTTATTGTGGCATTATATAACGAGGAATTTATTATAGACCAAACTGGTCAGGTATCACACATGACGATGACACCAATGCGTCACTTTGTAATCCAATAACAGTATCAGTAAAGGAGGATACTGGTGTAATTATTAATCAATGAGAAGGGAGTACATAGGTTGGCAGTGTAGTCATGTTGCATATGTCTGTAGGTGACATGATCCGATGTGAGATTGAGAATGGAGGCCAGCTGGGGAGCAAGAAAGGCTGCAATCTCCCTGGCACGCCTGTCGATCTGCCGGCCGTATCGGCCAAGGATAAAGAGGACATCACGTTTGGTGTTGAGATGGGAGTAAGTATTGTCCCACTTCAGTGTATTCTTCCCGGAATGAAGTGTGGACAAGTGTCACGTTGTAGTCAGACTGGTCTAGGTGACATGTTCTTAATTTGATAGGCGAACATAGAGTACTAATGTCAACCTGTACGTTAACAAATTACAATTACCTGATGTTCACCGTTCAGTCGACTGTAAATGAGTTCCGGTTTAATAAATGTGCATCGGTGAGGCTTGAAGGCAGGTGTGTGGGAGAACGAATTCGTGGACTTGAAAACTTTGTTGTCATGATGTTTACTGCCGGTCAGGTAAGCTTTAAAATAGACGTTTTTGTTTGTGTGTGCCGTTTTGTGTTCTGGGTTGGCAGCGCTCCCGCTAAAGTTTTTAATCAGCGAAATTTTGTCGCAGTCCAGCTTTCTGCCTGTCCCAATGATAAGTCTGTTTGTCTTTGTTTCGAGTGTTAGTGCTGTATTCCTGCCCAATTTAAAGTTTGTATCCACAGTGCATGACGAATAACTAGCTAGCTATTGGCATGCATTTATCAGTTAGCAATCAAGTGTGCCTTTAGTGTAGAAGTCAGGACCGAGTTAGGTTATGAGCTTTGTAACATACAAACTTAGGCTCTTATTGCTTTTGATGTCATGGTCGTTGTTCAGACTTAAAGCTATTTGTCTGCTTCAGTTTTGTTTTGTTGTTTCCCGCAAACGACACCCTACCCCGTGTTTGATATTAACTTGTATTGCTTGCTGTAAATAGCAGCAGTTTTCATGCATGGTTGTCACAGTCCTTGTCCATCAGTATCTTTCCTCCTGGTAATTGATTTCTAAACTTGACACTTATCTCCGCAGCCACATCAACTGATTGAATATGTTAGCAAAAGGAGTTTGGGCTGTGGAATACTTAAGTTGTTTTGCTCATAACAAATGTACAAAATATATCATGTATATATATATATATGTCACACTGCTAGTTGTGTACATTGACTAATCATTATTTATTTGATGACAAAGTAAAATCCACTTTTGCTGGCCAGTGATTCCAAATACCAATCTATCCTGGGATATATATCTATCTGGGATTGACATAAACAGACGCCTTGAGTAATAATTGGAAGGACACACAATAGACACATACATGTGGGTTCTTGTCCCTTGATGTTGTAAACCTTAACAAAAACCCTGTTCGAGTTGTATTGCTATTAATATTTGTGTGTGTGATGTGCTGTTTGGAAAGGATTTTGTTGTGTAAATAGAATGTGTTGACTACCTTGGCATGATAACATTGGTCAAGACCTGTGACACCTTGTCACATTTGGTACTTTGAATTGAGACATATTTACCCGTTCATTTATTTGTATGAAAAACATGCATGATTGGATTTTGTTAAATGAGGTGTCCAGCTGAAAATGAATTGCTTACTAATTGAGTGAGGGGAGAGCAAAAGCCAAGACAAATAATGTAGCATGTTAGAAGACACAGAACTCTTACTGTAGTCACTGGCGAAGAGTGACCACTTCGTCCCCGCAACTTCAACTGTGTTTGTGTGTTGCAGGTAGACATTGTGTTTGCCTCGTTCATCCGCAGCGGTGACGGAGTGCGAACACTGCGCAGTGTTCTTGGTGACAAAGGAAAGAACATCAAGATCATTTCTAAGATTGAGAACCACGAGGGTGTGAAAAGGTGAGGGACAAACTATCACTCTCGGCATTCCGTCGTGTTGTCTCTAGTTACGATGTTTACTTTCACATTTTATCTGAGTGTCTGTTCCATCGAGTAATGATATTTGTAAATTCTTTCAGGTTTGACGAGATTCTTGAGGCATCTGATGGCATCATGGTTGCCCGAGGTGACCTGGGTATTGAAATCCCAACGGAGAAGGTGTTTCTTGCACAGAAGATGATGATTGGACGATGCAACAAAGCTGGAAAGCCTGTTATCTGTGCCACTCAGGTACGTCTGGTGACAGGTCATATTACACTGATGACTAAATCATGTGACAGTGACGGCTAGGTCATGTCACAACGGCTCGGTCATGTCACTGTGCCATCTAGGTCATGTCACTGTGATCATATAATCTTAACAATTATGCGCCTTTCTTTTTAATGATATCCTCCTTTTTTAATCGTTAAACGGTGAATTACTGAAAGACATTCTTGAGTTGCGGTCATCTTGATAAAAATGAAATACATGTGTGTTTTGTTATTGTCTTCTCTGTCTGATGTCACTTCACAATATATTGTCTCCGTTGTCACAAGTTCCTTCACTGTCGCGTGTTGTTTCTTCACCGTGACCTTGCTCCAGATGTTGGAGAGTATGGTGAAGAAGCCTCGTCCGACACGTGCGGAGGCGAGCGACGTCGCAAACGCCGTCATTGATGGAGCAGACTGCATCATGTTGTCAGGAGAAACTGCCAAAGGCCAATATCCCGTAGAGTCGGTCCAAATGATGCACGCTGTGAGTACTAGCATGTAGCAGGTGTAGTTGTCACGTAGCTGACTAAAGTAGTGACAGATGATGTTTATGTCTATTTCCTCTCTAGATTAACATTAATTCTTGCGCGTGGTTGTCACCACTAACTCTCAAAACACTTTGCTTTATTGTTATTAAAAGCTTCATTGAGTCGTGTGCGTAGTGTTGTATTTATCCAGCCTACGCTGTGCTGTTGAGGTATGTTAATGTACTAGGGTTGACATGTGTATACTGTTTGGTTGTTTCTTCAAAGTATTCATCAAATATTGCATGTCATAAAGTAGGTCTTGTTCACCATTATGTTCTTTTCTGTGTCTGCTCCTGAACTTGCTGTGTGCCTTAAGATAAGTGACACTGCATGCATGCACATGCACACAGTTTGCATACACTCTTGGTCTCTTATGATACCAAGTTTTGTAGTCAATTTAAACACATAAGATGTGATTATTGTAACTGCCATGGTAACGTGAGGTTTCAGTGGCCTTGCTGAAGTGACAGCCTTGATCTTCAGTGAGGCATACAACTACTTAACAAGATTACCAAAGTCCTGTAAATATATGGAGTGGCATCTGAATATTATGTTGAATGCTCTCCAGTTTGCCTGTGATTAACCCTAGAAAGATTGCTGAAATGTAATAAAAATGATGCTTACCATTCACACAATGTATACTATACGTACCCGGTATATATATATATATGCATCATAAGGCAATGTAATACGGATCAAGCATTGCATTGTGGTATAGTTTATGGAGTAACGCTGAAAGCAGGTGAAACACTAATACAATGCATCCTAATTCCATGTAATATGTGGAACTGACAAACATTAAATGCTTAAAACAATATGAATATTGTTTTCCACGAGGTAAAATATATAGCTCTTTGTCATTTGGCCATACTTAAAATATTTATTGTTTTATCAGTATTAACAGATATGTAATAAAGTGTAAAGTGCTTTGAGCATTCCTGAGGACTGGATACTGTGCTAAATAAGAACTTACCTTTATATGTTTTACGCAATATTGGTAAATTTATGATATAGTTTCTCATTGTATATGGTTATAGATTGTCACATAACTCATGTCATACTACACTGTCTAGTGTTTGCATACTCTGAGTGTACAGTTGTATTGGTGTAGTTCTCACTGTATCTTTGTCACACAGATTGCCCGTGAAGCCGAGGCTGCCATCTACCACAAGCAGCTGTTTGAAGAGCTACGTATGTTGACCCCGCGACCCACAGACGTCACACACACCACGGCACTCGCCGCGGTCGAAGCTGCGGTCAACTGTATGGCAGCTTGCATTGTGGTCATCACATCCTCCGGCCGGTCAGTCTCTTGTCTTGTATTGTACTACTGATTAGGCAAGTCCAATAGGACTGTCCAAATTAATGTATCTAATAGTTTTGTATAAAATCAATATTATTTTATTATTATTACTAAGGTGTACCGGGGGGTAGGCTCTAGTATTTTGTCAGTGTACCTAGCATTCTTGTCAGCTGATGAACAAATGGAGTATGTTTTCATAGAAGCGTATGTTTATAAGTTTGTTTTCTTTATCTAACAAATTATTACCCTGGTAATTTATAAGCAAAATTCTATGGTGGATTTCATCATGATGTTCTATTATAAATCTGTTTTTCTCAGAATAAATACTATTAACAGTTAATAATTGATGTATTCAGTAAGTCGCGGTTTGCATGCATCACCATTTTGTGCGTGACCTCTGTCAAGCTTTACCTTTGCCACGAATGTTAATAAAGGATATATATATATACATATGTGAATTAAATTACTATTGTGGCATAACATCTCGGATCAAACATAACCGCATGCAGTTGTCACTTTAAATGTTGCATTATGTTTTTGCCATAAAGAAATACTTTTTTGGGGCCAGACTTTCAAAAAAATACGATGGAATGCAACACACCATGTGTTCGGTTCCATTTTTGATTGGTTGACGGAGGTTTTGCCAAGCGACAGGTCACATTTTGGATAGGTCAGTTACTAAAGTTCAGAACCTGACCATTGTCCACGGTACATGTTGCTGTGTGTGCTGCAGGTCTGCCTATCTGATGGCTGCCTACCGCCCCCGTTGCCCTATCCTGGCCATCACTCGCGATGCTCAGACAGCGCGGCAAATGCATCTGTACAGAGGCATCCTCCCAATCCACTATAAAGGTAAGACAGCTGTATATTGTACTGTGAAGTCCTCGTAGACACAAGGTAAGAGAAGACATCTGTATACTATGAAGTATATTGTTTAGTCCTCATCAACCCCAGGTAGGAGAAGACACCTGTATACTGTGCTGTCCTCGTCTACCCCAGGTAGGAGAAGACACCTGTATACTGTGCTGTCCTCGTCTACACCAGCACACCTTTAGTGTTTTCCATTTATACTGTATAGATTTTGTTAATAGGAACTTTGTAAAACCATTCAGTGTCACAAAATTGCAATGTCAGTGTCAGACATACAAGCATACCCTGTGCAATGTCATACAGACATGCATTGCTCAGTGGTAATATGACTAATATCATAGGAAAACAACTAATCCTTGAATTGTTTGATACAAAACTCTTTATTGTCACATCACCAAAAGAATCAATACACAATATAATAATAGAATGCAGTCTAGTTTAAGCCAATAACCATGAAGTTCTAATTTAATATACACACAAGTATTCTACAGTTTGTTTAGCAATAGCCACAATTGCATACCACATGTTATCTATATATAAGTGATATACGTGTAAATAACAGCAATATATATAAGCACAGAAATGGCACGTCACCTTATACGAAGTGTGTGGGTAAATAAGCAATATAGAGAACAAGCATAACTGAGCAGCCTAGAGAAACCAATGTGTGACATGGCTGTTCTCAGCCAACAAACTGAGGCAGAGGGAAATCAACTGATCTGTGTCACCGATTCAGAAATATGATGAGATTGACAAACACAGGACATTGTTATCTGATTGTGTTCATTATGAAACGGCAGTTGTAAGTGCTTAGTCCAGCAGGAAGGTCTAGCGAGGCACAGATCAATGCACAGTGATCAGTGAACCATGACCAATACCACATAGTGCCAAGTATGTCTGTCGTCACTGGCAAGGCTTTGTTATCGAGCAGTCAAGAGAAGTTAGGTTTATCTTATGCAAACTATAGTCTAGTTACAGGTGAAGGCAGTAAATATTAACTACATAAGCTTTGGATCCAGGTATCAGTCCTAAATTCAGGTATCAGTCCTAGATCCAGGTATCAGTCCTGAATTTAGGTATGATTCCTCGATCCAAGTATCAGTCCTGGATCCAGGTATGATTCCTCAATCCAGGTATCAGTCCTGGATCCAGGTGTCTTCATAAATGTTGAACGGTGGCCAGCTGCACACAGAGATCGCTCTGTAGGGACACTGCATCACGTAGGGCGCTCCACGCACACACATCAGTAGCAGCAGATTATTGACAGGGTGGGGCTGGTACAGCGGACTGGACGGTGTACACAGTCGGGCCGGCTTGTCTGGGGCTGACTGTGGGTCCTTCTCAGTAACTGGACGGCTACAACTGACCCGCTGCTGGACCCACACGAGGCCCGGGGCACACCGCTTGACCGTCACATGGCCATTGTCATCACACTGTAAGTACAGGCTGCTGTCGTACACAACAGCAAAATAGTTGCCGTTGCCCTTGCCGCATGGGTTTTCATCAGCTACTTGCGTGGTTGGGGCAGGGGTGGTTGAGGTGGTAACTGGGGGCATGCTCATCTTCACCTCGCCCGGCTGTCTTGCGGCCACACACATCTGTACCTTGGCGCTCCACTTGAAGCCAACTTTGCATTGTGGGTAGACGACTGTGACCCCGACTGGCACTTGACAGCAGGCTGTGTAGATGACCCACACATACCTCTGGGGGCAGGTCACTTGTAGTGGTAGGTCGCCGTCGGTCAAGTCGCCCGTCTGTTGTCCAGAAGTCTTGTTTTGACCATCGCCCGAGCTGTTCTTGTCCTGAGGCCAGCTGATGATGTTTCTACCGACACACGTCTTGTACGTGTCATCCCACACCTTTGCTGCACCGCAGTAACGCAGGAACATGTTGCCAAATGCGTCGCACTGGATGAATCTCGCCGTGTTTGGCGGATACGGGAAGTAGTGGGAGTCTGCGCCAAGACAGAAGTTCTTGGTGCTCATGGCTTGGTCGTTTGTTGATTCCATCTGCGAGGGTGGCGTAGTGACTGGAGCAGTTGGGGGTGGGTTTGTAGTAGGTGCAGTGGTCGTTGTAGGGGGTGATCGTGGTAGACAGCACTGGTGGAGCTGGTGCCACACTTGACTGGGTGGGCAGGCGTGCACAGAGACGACTTGCCATAGACGACACTCGATGTACCTTGTCTCATCGCCAGGGTACGGGTGGAAGCGTATGTTCGCTGGCAGGCAGACGCTGTGGTCCATCGTTGTCATCGCACTTGGTGCTGCTGTTGTAGTAGTCGGTGGTGTTGTTGTAGTTGTTGCCTGTGTAGTGGTTGTTGGTGGTGGTGTAGTAGTCGTCGGTTGCATGGTTGTTGTAGTCGCCTGTGTCGTAGTCATCTCACTTATGTCGACACATCGAGCCTGGAGTTGCATCCACACGTGGTAATACGCACAGGAGGCCAGCAGAGGGCGCCGGTCGACGCATACAAAGTACTTGTAAGGCAGCTGAGGGTGGGCGACATAACGCACCCTGCCGCTACTGCAAGGATTAGATGTGACAGGCTTGTCAAACAGAGTCGAGGGTTCCACAGGGCGATACTGGGTATCGTGGAGATCATACCCATTGCCCTTGGACTGGTCAGGTGCTGCTTGCTGGCTGGATGACATCATGTTGGTGTCAGTGTCACTACCGGCAGTGACACAGTTGACAACGTCATTCTGCCACTTTGTGCCGAGTGGACATGTCTTGATGTAGGCCTTGCCCCAGATGTTGCACTGGACGTACTTGGCCGGGTCTCCAGGGAATTCGTGGTAAAACCTACCTAGGGCCAGGGCCTCCTTACTGCATGGGTTACTGATAGGGCTCCCTGCAACACACATCATGAACACATTTTTATACATGCTTATATATACTACCAATTAATGCATGTTGAATTTGATGTGATTATGATGCACAGCGTCCGAAATAGCACTTGTCCGTTTGTCCGGGACAAGTGATTTTTGGCCCGGACAAGTAAAATGACTCTACATGGTTATCCGGTGGACTAGTGAAAATTTACAGTAAATAGTGATGCGTGCAACATTGCAAACTTTTTATTTGAGGAAATTCGAACATAAATGAAGTTCGCTAGCAATCTCGCGCATTTCAATTTTGTTAGTGTGTCGGCGTCTTGTCGTTCCGCCGCCAGTGTGTTATATGCGTCAGCGTTCGACCTAGTTTAGTGCCTGTGTTAACAGGGTCATCCGCTGAGCGCACCGACCTAGCTCTGTCATACGCGTAGGACAGACTCCGAATCAGCCACCGTTGATCGAGGCTGTATTTTACAAAATCATAAATCGTTCAGTTTGGCTGACGTACAATTTGCTTCCACTCACGGATCATATTTGATGAAATTTGGAAATAGTACACTTTGTATTGCTACCTGTTATTTGAATAATTATATAGTTTTAACCACTATTATGCCTAACACATGCGGACTCGGCAGTCTTCCAAGTCATCGAACGTCCGATCCAGATAGGTGAACATTTTCAAAACTTGTAACTGGCTGTCCGGTAAATCTATGGTGGTGGTTGATAAATGGAATGTTAATGAAATTTCAGAAGTGTTGTATCTATGTAACATTTATTTTAACCATAAATTGCGAGTTTTCGAAGCTGAATTATGCAAAACGCGTGGCCGGGGACGGAGTGCCAACAGCCGTTGACATGTCGGCTTCCGCTAACTACGGCGGTCCACGCGCGGCAGCAACCTAAAAATTATATTCCGCCTGGTAAATGTAATTCGGGCACCGTTAAAACTGTTTTATCATCATTGAAAAATATGCGTTCATTTGCTGATGTTCAACTGAATATTATCTTCGTTTATAAAATACAGAACTTTGTTAATATTGAAGTTCATAGAGGTTGAACAAAATGATATCAGATAATACAGTTTATTATGATTTTTGTGATAACATTTCCTGGTTTTGCATTGGTCGTGTTCTTGGTGGTTGAGTGGCATCTTCAATGACAAACTTATGCCAACATTTTTATTGATAGAAATATTTTTTTTCAGTTAAGAAAGATAGAAAGACTAGAGGACATGAAGTTACATTAGTAAAGGAGCAGTGTAGATTAGACGTAAGAAAGTTCTCACTTTTCACAAAGGACTGTGAATGAATGGAACAGATTATCTGATGATTGTGTGGGTGCTGGTAGTGTGAATATGTTTATAAAAAAAAATCTACACATACCTCAGAAGGGCTGGATATATGTAGATAAAAGGGTTGGACTCTTGATAAGCCAAAGGGCTTCCTTGTCCACCTGCCATCTAGAGTTAATTCTCTGGATGGCAATCTTGTTAAATCTTGTTAAATCTATCATCGTAAAAATTATTTTGTTATTAATAAAAGCGTTCATATAAGCATCACAAAAATATTGGTATACATCATGTAATGTGTCTACTTTTAATATTCGTGATGAATAGTAATGATAAATAGTTGCAAATATAATTTTGCAATTTCAAAATTTGCAGATTAAATCAAATTGTGTCTTTGATCACAAGTCACTCAGATGTTCATGCAGCGAAACAGCAGGAACATTGTGTTATTGTCATAAAATTAAGACAGACTTTACGTTTTTTTCTGAAACTTCGATTCCCCTTGACAACCACTCGGACAAGTTAAAATGTTGGCGAACAAGTAGATTTCAAAACTTACTTGTCCAGTGGACAAGTAAATATTCTGGCTTATTTCTATCGCTGATGCAATATTCAATGCCTTGTTTAGCTTTATAAAGAAATTGTAGCACAGTATGACATTGTTATGGCAGACCTTTAGGACTTCATTTCTACCGTAGGCTCTCTTAGTCAGAAACCTGCCTTTCTTGAGCTGCTCTAGATGCTTAATTACATAGCAATTTCTTATGCTTAATTACTTTATAATTTCTTATCAGTCAGTGTAAAATTACCTATCATTGTAAATCATTATTATGGCTAGGTTACATTGGTTTATGGGTAGTCAATGCTACTACCAGTACCCGGTAGTCATTGGTCCTAAAATAAATAAAAAATTGTCCTGTGGTTGCATTTGTTTTTTTGATAACAGGACAAACTGCCTCAGGTGTCTGACAAGTCCTAAAAGTGTCTACATTTTATAAAATGTGTGCCACACTGTGTGTGTGCGCGACTCGTGTTGTACCCACAGAAATTCACCTTACGTTTTTCTAGAAATGTTCTTTTCCCCATTTGTAGTTATTCGCTGCTGCTTCACATTCTGTTAAAAGTTTACTTCGTCACCGGAGTAGTGGCATTCTTATTTACAGTTTATGGTATTTAATAAAAACATTAAATTAATGTCAGTACCACAATTCAAATTTTGTGCTTGTCTCACATCTTGGAAAAATTTAACCTGTCTAGAATTCTCTCTGCCATGCTAACTCATTTATACAAATGTGTTATTTACGTATGATGAAATCGTCAGACAAACTATGACGTTATATTTAACTGTCCAGTCGTAATTTGGAGGGAAAGAAAGTGGCATTGTCTCTGTATTCTATGATGTAAGATTATTAATTTGCAAGTTAAATTATCATTGTCAGAGATTTTTGTGAAGTACAGTTCTTTTAAGAGAAAGCCCCCCACCAAATAACCAGTGGCGTTATCATGTATAGCAGCTATAGCAGTAACCCTGTATGGTTGTCAGCAGTGTAGATGTAAGTAGAGACATGTACATTACCTTGTGTGAGTAGTCCGAGCCCACAGACCACTGCCAGCCATAGCGACACTTGGTGCGACTGTGCCATTGTGAACACTGATGTCCACTGCCCCAACCCTCTCCTTTATAAGCTGGCTCGCTCCCCGCAAGAATGCTGACGTCGGCACGTCACATCTGCCGCCGATTCGGAGAGAGGATGTGACCATTGTATTTAAATGAGAGTTGGCAGTGATGCTAGTGACTGGCATGCTGTGCTGGGCTGGCACTCTGTCAACCATTGGTGTCTGCCAAGTGCCTCCTCTCATCTGTTTTACTGCTGCAGTGCTGATGATCTCACGTCATCATGTCGCATTGTTCTGTATTGTGTCTAGTTGTGTATTTTATCTAGTTAGCTCTGGTACACTGTTAGAGCACTGGACTCTCAATCGAGAGAACCCGGGTTCAAACCACGTGCTGCTGTGTCAAAGCTTGGCAAGTACGTTTACTCTCCTTTGCTCCAGTTGACACAGCTGTATGGATGAGTACCTGGCAGTGTGGATATTTCTGTAAGAGTAGTCTTTGTGCATTAATTGCAGCATGGCTGAGCGCTTTCCAGAGAAGTTGAAATGGTATTTTCTTGAACAGGACTGCCAGGGATACTGTGCTATAAAAGAGCTTACCTTTACTATACAGCAGACCCGTGTATAGGCACATTGTATCTGTGCCAGTGCAGATCTGACGTTCCTAGATTTATGTGTCGTTCGTTGTGAATCCTTTTTTAGTGAACTGTGGCCAAATCCAATAAGGCACCCCAGGATGTTGCATCTGGTGTTAGGCAGACTAAATGTTTATTGTACAGACAACGAAAACACTAAATAGACAACAGTAACAAGTAATAAGTATAATGTCGTAAATGACCATAATATGAAATATTCTTAGAGCAGTTTTATCAACATGAAGTTAGTTCTTCATTAAGCAGACACAGTAAATATGCTCTTCACATGATTTCAAATGCTATAATAAACATGTTTAATATTATGTATTAGTATAAAGTAATTATTTTATGTTTTTAAACTACCACACGTGCCTTAGACAGTGTAAAGTATTGAAGTCTATTGATTTATTGTACTGAAATAACTACAACATCAAAATATCATAGTAATAAGATTAAAATAATTGATTAGCAAAAAACAACATGTATAAACAATTACATGTTTAAATTTACTACTGTTCTCATACCTAATATGTTGTCACTAATGTTTCACTTCCTAAGTATCAAAGACATATTTGTTGGCTGTGCCAGTACATAGTTACTGTTGTTTATTATGTCACCCAAGGCATAATTCAACACAAAACCAGTCCCCTTTGCCCTCCAGCCAAATATTCATGCTGAGTTAAATTTAAACACTGGACCATAACGACATGGCCATGCATTGTAATTCATCTACATTAGCAGCTGGGGCTGTTCAGAGCATCTGTGGACTCTTGAGTGTTCAAGTATATTGTATATTTAACACTCGAATATGCACACATGCATGCCCGTGCAGTCGCGCACACACACGCGCACAAACAGTAGTTTTATGTAGTTGTGTACACAGTGCGGTATACCACCAATTTGTAACAATTAAAAAATATAACAGTACATTGTTATTGTATATAAAGTGACCATAACTAATAATACATTTATTACGACATTTTGATTACAATATATTTTGTATGCAGAGTGCTTTGTTGATCTAATATATTAAAATGTTCTGTAAGGCACTTTATCTTGAATTTCAAAACTACATTGAAAATACACTGTTATATGAGATATTAATAAAAATTTACTTTATATACATGAGAATTAGTTATCTAAACCTAGACAGCCTAAAAGAACTTTTAGGTATAGCATCATTAAAAACATTACAGATATAAGTCTTGTATAATAAAATTAGACTATAATAAAAGTGACACTATCAGAGAATAACATTTTAAACCATAATAAAACTTAGATAAAATAGATTGTCAGCATTTATAACACTACCGGTAGGTAGTATTACTGAATATTATAGGTTACTCTAATAATTTATGACCCGCCACAGCAAAGTCGGTATTAATTCACACAAATTGTAAAGTGGAATTTTGTACTTGTTTGGATTCCACTGATCACGAGCTTTAAAATGATAACTCATTTGTTGAAATTAATTCAGTACTTTTTGATTTATTTTGTAAAATTGAGGCAAGCTTTAGAAAAGCACAGTTTTTGAGAAACAAGGTTATTTTGACTGATTTTGGCTGTTGTTTTTTAATAATATATGTGTTCGTAAATGCAGGTATTTTAATAGTTTTTTTTAAATGTTTGTCGAGGAAAATAAACTGGACACTGAAAGATGAGATTATAAGAAATGCATTTCTGACAAAATTGATGAAATTTGACCTAGAGAGCTATTTTTGCCTTGTATAATAATATAATGCCTGGTTCGCCATGGCGGGTGACATGTTATGTTGAAATAGTCTGGCGCTACAGTTGTGTTGTGTTTGTTTCAGAGCCTCATGCTCATGAGTGGGTGGATGACATGGACAGACGCATTAACCATGCAGTCGATATCGCGTGGGGCCGAGGTATCGTCAAGGGGGGTGCAGCAGTCGTCATCGTCACTGGCTGGCGGGCTGGCTCCGGATTCACCAACACCATTCGCATCATTCGTATACCTGGCGGTGAGAAGTCATCGAGGAAAGTGCAAGTTCTCGCCTCAACGAAAGAAGCGGTCGAGCCTCCAGAAAAAGTCACCTTTTCCTAAGTTGTTTACACGTGGACTGTGATGCCATGTGATGCAAATGTAAGACATGACGGCACACGCTAGTCCTGCTGTTGGTTGTCCATAGGTATAGTGCAGTGCAGTGCAGTATGAGTTTTTCTGCTATCCTCAAATCGTTGGTGTCACGACAAGGTTCCACTTGAAAAGTCTACCGTTGTTTCCATCGGTTAATTACTAAGTTTGCAGTATGATTAAGTTGCACTGTACAATGTTTCGGTTTATAATGGTACTACTTATTCACTAGACAACCACGGAGAAGTAGGTAATTGACTATACAATACAAGGATGCTCGTGTGAGGCAGTGCCTCGGGTTAATTAGGAATCAGCTACAAGCAATGTTCCCCAGTAGTGTTTCAGAGGATCACAAAACAAGAGTAGTTGTAGTGTATTTTTGCTTGGGTCGAATATTGCTAACGCACTAGGAATAAATGTTGGGTGAATCAACTTTGGTTGAAGGGAGTTGGCCACGTCGTGGTTACCTACTCGCAATGCCCGTCAACCCGGCTTGATTCTTACGCTACCACAAGGTGCTTACTTATATTTATGGTGGCTGTTGTCTGTATGATACAGCTACGTCGCCTGCACACTGATACTGGCCAGCAATAAAGGACAAATCTATTCCGGGTGGCTCTTCATGAAAACTACTCAGTCTTGCCTTTAACTGCTATTTATTGCTACCTCTGGTGTGTTATATATTTGAGTTACCTGAATGAGATCACAACTACACAATACTGCTGAGAGTTTCACAGTGTGCTGCCCACCCAGGTGATGTCACTTCATCACAGCACATCCGGCAGACTATTGGAATCTCGTGTCAGTCATGCTGCTAACATCATTATATATATATATATAAATGCTTTGATGTCAACATGTAAGATGTTGTTCTGGGGGCCTCAAACCTGCTCCTCTGTCATTACTAGACACTAAAATGTCAAATAAACATTGTAACAAGGTTCAAAAGCTTACCCATATAATTTTAAGTTATTATTAATTCTTGGTTGAAAGTATTTAATTTCCGGAATAATGTGTTGTACACTCTAAAGTGTAGAACACACAATGGCGAGGAAGATTTAAATGTATCGTTCGTTGTTTTAAAGCTAAACAGATGCAGATTAGTTTTCTGTTATATTAACGTCTTGAGTTGTGTGAAGAGGATGGGCATTCTAAGGTGCTATTTGTGTGGCTAATATTTTGATGGTGGCTACAGGATGTTTTAACTGTGATCTCACTGAAATCATAATGCACAGTTTGATTTGACTCGCTGTGAAGATTTGTCATCTGACACGGCCTGTGTTACCCACATTTTAGTTGAATTCTGTTTGACATGCCACACATGATATATCGGTTCTCTCACAATGTTGTGTTTATTTTTGGTTTCTCTATTTATTGACCGATGTGTCATGGCGTAATTTTTGTAGACATTTTTGTTTGGTGCGTAAAATCGTGGTTTTGCAGTAGTACATGCTTTTTGGTTGTAAATAAATAAACAAATTAAATTATATGCTTCGAATGTGAAAGTCTTGTTTCTCTGTTACAGTGTATAGCGTTACTCAGCATACTTTTAATCGATTTTGCCAACATTCTTTAATATATGGCATGTATAATGTATTTCATATTTAAACAATTAATTTTATTATAATAATTATTATATATTTTTATTATCTTAGAAAACTGCATGCTTTGTATCAATTAATAAAGAAAATAAAAACCTTTTATCTGGAATAGAAGAGAACAAATTAGAGACATCATTCAAAGGATCGATCAAACGAGAAATAGAGATGCAATGATCAGGTGGAATAAACAGGTGGTAATAGATAAAGAAAAGTTATAGGGTACACTTGGAAGCTATTGAAAACTAGTTGGCAACGACTGATTGAACACTTCATATCTATATGAAAATTGTCCTCAATAAGACAAATTATGAGGTGTTTATCGAATATTGATCAAGACTGGAAATGACAAGGTCACAGTAAAATTGGTTAACTACCAGGATTCTAATATGACCCATATCACATACAGATACATAGCAGTTTTATTCCATATAATAATAATTTCTTATAACTTACAGGGATGTTAACATGGCTAATTAAATGGTCTACAAAAACTGATGTTTTATACATGTATAATATAACATGGTGAGATGCCATCCCATCCTCTATATATTATGCTACCTTTGAAGCAATGCAATGTATCTCCTCCCAGACACCAATGTCCACTCGCCACTTTATCTATTCGCTTCCATGGACAATTGGCCACATCTACTAACTTGAAATAGTTGTTTATTTTTAGTGGACAAATTTGGTTTCTGTCATTCCCCAGGTGGCGTCACTGTGGCAATATAATGCCCTTCCTTTGTTGCTCGATGGGTAAGTGTCTGCTAGTAAAGACGGTAATCATCATGCAGTACAATAGTAATCACAATAGTATTTTTTCAAGATAATTATATTATACAGATCTGTGACTTTTGCGGGAGTTTGGTCATATAAAAAAGATACAAAGCTATGATGATTTGTGGTATAAAAACACTAATACATTTACTAAATATATATATATATGTATAAAACCCTTAAATTCAGTTCAGGCTTCAGAAAACTACATAAGACAAGTTTCAACTTTTGCTTTGTTATTTCTGCTAAACATGTTATTAACATTTATATAGTACCAGTAGTCTGTTACGGAAAATTGAGTATAACCTACAGCTAAGTGATTTATTGGAGTCGAAACAATCAAACAACGGCGCCGAATCGACAAAAATTCACCCGTTTTTGTCGCGTAGGCAACGATAATTGCCAATGACCCTGCCCACCCACTGGCACTGACCCAACTGTATACAAAGTTTGACCTTCTTCCGTCTCAAACTTCAAAGACGATGCAGATGTCCAAAAAACAGGTTCAAAAACAGCTTCGTTCCCCAGGCCATAAGTCACCTAAACAAACTTTTGAGTTAACAAACCACCACATGCATTCCGACCGTTAACATATATAAAGTATGCACTAATTACTCTCACATTTGTATTATTATTATAAACTTAATTCATGTAGTATGAACTACGTCTACGTTTAACTATGTATGTTTACTAACAATACCTTGTATTCTCTTTTACTAACAATACCTTGTATTCTCTTTATGCTCACCAAGCGGAAGAACATTATCCGATGTATCTATTACTATTGGACAATAAATTCGTATTGTTTTGTATTGTATAACACTTCGGCGGCGATACCAATTCTGGGATATATTTCTTTCCGAAAACGCCGCCGACATGATCAAATTTCCAGCCGACGCGACTTAATAAGTCCCGCCACCTGGTGTCATAGTGAGGAAATAGGATGTAGTAGTAATTCATACGTACAGCAAAGATACAGGTTGTACGTATCATTAGGTTTTAAGAACGACAGTAAAATGGTTTAATTGTGTTATTACAACACATATTACTACGGTAACCAATATATAACTTAAATAACTGCATCATTTGGTAATGTTTGGCTTCAGAATTTGACAACAACTGTTAGGATGGCAGGTACCGTCAGTCGGCCGGAATAGCTCAGTTGGGAGAGCGTTAGACTGAAGATCTAAAGGTCCCCGGTTCAATCCCGGGTTCCGGCAACGCCGAAATCCCGGCGGCCGATACAAAATTTTATTGAATGTTTTAATAAAAGATTCCTTTTCTAAATTATTCATATATATTATATATATATATATATATATTATGAAGTAATTCTAAATTTATGTTATTTTTATGTTCCCAATTAACACTCGCTAAAATATTTATGAGGCTGCCCAAGCAGGTGGGAGGCGTGTATTTTAAACACTACGTGAAATGAAATTTAAAATGTGTTTGAAACTTCGCATACGTCAACTTAATACTCTTGTCAAGTAATTTGCCAAATATGAAGACTGTTCATTGCGAACTCGTGTCACAAACCCCGTTCAAACGTGGTCATTTGCGTGTCGCAAAGCAACCAGCCCATCAGATGTTGCTGACGTCACCACAGGCAATGCCGCTGAGCACGCCCTATCCTTTAGGATGGCGAGCGGTGGTGCGGCCTGTTGTTTCAGACTGTAGATGAAATTGCAATCGCGGAATTATTTTTTATATATCACCTTAAAGATAATAATCTACAAGTTTGTTGCTGGATTGTGTGAACTTTTTGTGTTATTGTCGTTTGTTATCGCGGATGCTCAACATTGCATTATATCCGCTCTAAGCATTCGCGATGTTCAAACGGTAATTAATAACTAAAAAACTAAAAATAAATCATGGATACATCCAGCGGCATATTTGTAGACACGATTATTATTTTACTGTGATATCAAAAAATATTAAATCCCATTGCAAGTTTGAGTATTCGCAATGTTCAAACGGCAATAACTCCAAAAGTAAACAAAATTCTTGGGTGCATCCAGCGACACATTTATAATATACACTCAGATACTTCTTTCCCGACACGCACGGCAGCGCTTCGCCGCATATGCCATAGCATTACAGTCTCCGTAGTAAGATATCGTGATTTATTGTGTCGAAGGCTGCTGTTAAATCGAGAAGCACAAGAAGTTCTCCATGACGAGCATCAATCGCTTGCGCCACATCACTGTGAATGCGTAAGATTGCTGTCTCCGCACTGTGGCGTGGTCGGTAGGCAGTACTAGGCACTCTGGCAGACGACCAGTATGCCATTAACGTTCAAGAAGCGTTGCAGTTGTCTTGAGACAAAGCGCTCCATTGTCTTCGCCACAAACGAAAAGTTCGATGTTGGGCGGAAGATAGACAGCACATTAATATCAACACCTCGTTTTTTCAGTACACGCGTCACAACGGCGTGCTTCGTCGGCTGTGGGACTATAGCAATGGAGAGCGACGTATTAATTATGCGTGTAATAACCGGACACAGCGCTTCTGTTGAAGGAGTGACGTTGGTAGCGGGTCCAGTTTGCTTTGCGTGACTTTGTAACATATGCTAACATTAAGTTTTTCACGTCTGCCAGTGAAGCAGCTTCGAAACACATTAAACGTGCGCAACGCATCGATCTTCTCGGAGAAACTCTTCTGGAATTTCGCTGCAGTAGTAGGGGTAAGACCACATTTAAATTTTATATAGGCGACTATTATAACGTTTCCTTCACTTCCTGCTAAATTTGATGAACAATTTTCTTTAAAATGTCACAGCATATTTAACCTCCACTGACACAAGTGCTGTGAAAAAACTCGTAAAATTCTCGTGCCTCAGTTTTCAGAAAAATCCACCCAAACCTGACACCCCTCAATTTCGCACCAATCTTGTGACGGATTTTGAAATATTGGTGCGTTCTGCAAAATAGCCACTGTGCGAATATGCGAACGACTAGCGTATGTTTATTGCTACCTCGTGAAAGATCTAATGTAGTAATACATTCAGTATTCACTGGACTGACATGTGCCATGCCAATGTGCTCGAAAAAAATCACATATGACACCAAAACGGTATTTTCAAGGGCACTCTTTCGGTTAATGGCGGACGAATCCTTAATGTGGTCTTACCCCAGTAGCTTGTGTAGCGTCTTCGGGTAGCGGCTCGACCAAGTAGTGTGTTTGCGATCTGGTAGACACGTCGGATATTGCCACCGGCACTTGTCATCTCAGTTCGGTAGTAATCCGATCGTGCAGTCATAAGTGATTTTCGGAACGCCTTGTGCAAACCGGTGTATATTTGACGATGTACATTTATAGGTAAGATTGTTATGTTTACGGTGATATAAAATAATATTAAATTCCTCGACTGCAATTTTAGGTACTGCCTGAAACAACAATCCGTAGAGATGCACGCCATGCTATATCCTAGCCGTGCTACCTGCGGTGACTTCATCTCGACCGCTAGGTGTCGCAACAAACCGTGCAGAAAATGTGCAGAAAAGTGCGACCAAAAAGGGCTTTGAACAGGGTGACGTACGGGGTTAAAAATTAATTGACTACCAGTACACTATATTTAGAGTATATTTCATTCAGACTGGGAATAAAAAGGTTCATTTCGCTTAGTCTTCAACACATGACTGTATATGTTGGTAACGATAACTTTGTCAAACAAACGTTAGTCTTACCGTCCAAACTGTGGCAGCTATCAACGCAGAACATTTTAGATAACCGCATCGATATCTATTTTGATCATCAAGAAACTAAATGATGCAATCTGCTTCATCATCGACTTTACTTTTAAATTAGCGTTCGACTTGATATAGACCAACGAAAGCTTCGAGAGTGCCCTTTACCTGCGAGGATGAACCAACTAGTTACATGGCTATCAATTAAACGTGCACACAAGTCTTGCATAGATCTATAAGACTTCGACATATTTCCGGGGGACGAGTATATAATCCAATTTTATGATTCCCGGTCAAAATAGACATAATACCCCTTACCTGTCTCCCAAACGCCCCCTTTCATTGAAGAATAACTCTTTCCCCAGATGATGTAGACTGTAGCTGCAGACTATACAATGAAATATGCAATTCATTATGGAATGTATGTCTAATAAGAGGTATTTCGGGGGTGGGGGTTCAGTCTAACAGCATTTTTACGAACCCCTCTGGAAACGAACCTCCTGGTCAAAACAATATACGAACCCATAGGCGTGTCTAGGGATACCCGCATACCTTTTTGTATGGGGCCCCCGTGACTGTGACTCCCCTCCTAAACCGTTTTGAATGTGCCCCTGTGACCGAAACCGAAGTTACGGCGGCGCAGCGGTGAACATTTTTCAACAACACCACCCCCTCTTCTGATGTTACCAGTGGTGTCGTGACAGCGGAATGGAGCTCGCGGCAGCGAATTTTTTTTACACCAATATGGTTTGGCCGCCAATAGACATTTTTGGTACCCCATAGACTACCCTTTAAGGACACGCCCCTGGAAGCTCACAAACGCCCCCTCTTCCCGAAGAATGACCCTTTCCCATATGATACGCTCGATAGCCATCAATGAAAGGAACATTTCATTTGCGGTGCCATTTTTTAACGAGATGAAGTTATATCAATTTGGCCAACGCATCGACTTCATTTTTGAACCCTCATTTTAACGACCCCATCTCCTAAAACGACCCGTTAAGCCTTTTGACAAATGCAGAACGGCACCGCAATAAATCTCCAACAGCAGCTAGCCCCCCTCGACACCACGAACATTCTCCTTACTTACTTACTTAGTCCCTTGACAGACTTGGTCGTCGGGGGGACATAAGTGACACTGCAGCTGTGATGTTGCACCGTTCCTGTCTGTCAGTGGCTGTGATGTTGCACCGTTCCTGTCTGTCAGTGGCTGTGATGTTGCACCGTTCCTGTCTGTCAGTGGCTGTGATGTTGCACCGTTCCTGTCTGTCAGTGGCTGTGATGTTGCACCGTTCCTGTCTGTCAGTGGCTGTGATGTTGCATCGTTCCTGTCTGTCAGTGGCTGTGATGTTGCACCGTTCCTGTCTGTCAGTGGCTGTGATGTTGCACCGTTCCTGTCTGTCAGTGGCTGTGATGTTGCACCGTTCCTGTCTGTCAGTGGCTGTGATGTTGCACCGTTCCTGTCTGTCAGTGGATGTGATGTTGCACCGTTCCTGTCTGTCAGTGGCTGTGATGTTGCACCGTTCCTGTCTGTCAGTGGCTGTGATGTTGCACCGTTCCTGTCTGTCAGTGGCTGTGATGTTGCACCGTTCCTGTCTGTCAGTGGCTGTGATGTTGCACCGTTCCTGTCTGTCAGTGGCTGTGATGTTGCACCGTTCCTGTCTGTCAGTGGCTGTGATGTTGTACCGTTCCTGTCTGTCAGTGGCTGTGATGTTGCACCGTTCCTGTCTGTCAGTGGCTGTGATGTTGCACCGTTCCTGTCAGTCAGTGGCTGTGATGTTGCACCGTTCCTGTCTGTCAGTGGCTGTGATGTTGCACCGTTCCTGTCTGTCAGTGGCTGTGATGTTGCACCGTTCATGTCTGTCAGTGGCTGTGATGTTGCACCGTTCCTGTCTGTCAGTGGCTGTGATGTTGCACCGTTCCTGTCTGTCAGTGGCTGTGATGTTCCACCGTTCCTGTCTGTCAGTGGCTGTGATGAGGAGCTCTGACACGGAGATGGCCGTCCATTCCATAACATTGTCCATCCAGCTCTTCCTCTGACGTCCACGGCGACGTCTGCCCTCCAGGATGCCCTGCAGAATCGTCTTCGGGAGGGTAGCGTGAAACGTTACGTGTCCAAACCATGTCTGTTTCCTTCCCTTGACAGTTGCCAGTAGAGGTTCTTGTGGGCCCACCAGGGATGTGACCTTTCTCCACACATACTCATTGGTCTTATGCTCCATGTAGGAGATGTGGAACATCATCCTCAAGCACTTGGTCTCGAATGGTTTGATCTTTTTCTCATCCTTAGCAAGGAGTGTCCACGTCTCACATCCGTAGAAAGATAGATAGTACAAATGATCTGAACAGGCTGTACTTGGTTGTGAAGCGTATATTACTACTTCTCTCCAATCTTGCCATGGCTGCCGTTGCTGAGGCGATCCTGATACGTTACAGTTACCATCATTGGACAAGTTCGCTCCTAGATATTTAAAGCTGCTGACTTCATCTATCTTTTCACCATTCATAATGATGTCTGCTCTGATGTTGCTGTTAACCATGACTTTGCTCTCACCGTGCTGACCTCCATGCCGTAAGCCTATGCACGCTGGACCAATCTGTTGGTAAGATTTTGAAATTCGTCATTGCTGCCGGCCGTGACATCGATGTCGTCAGCGAAGCGAAGGTTAGAGACGGACCTGCCACCGATGGAGATAGTGAAATGGTGGTTGAGTAGAGTGTCCTACATGATCTTCTCCAGAAATATGTTGAAGAGCACTTGGGAGAGCATCCATCCTTATCGGACACCCACTTTTGTTCTAAAGAAATCCCCGATCTGTTCACCAGGACTGTACTGCTTGCATCTTTGTTCAGTGTCTCTGTGACTTGTATCAGTCCTTCCTCTATGCTGGGGACCTGCCACAGTCCATCATGCCCGACTGTGTAAAATGCTTTCTTGAAGTCTATGAAAATTCTCCAACAACATATCAATCCCAAATTCCAAAGACTATCTTATTCAGAACACAACCAGTTGTACATAATCAAATTATAGTGATGTGACGGTATCACCATTTCGCTTAACTACGTAAACGAATAATGTTACTAAAGGGGCCGGCAAACTTTTGGAATGAAGGGCCATGTAAGTGATTTGGACTTGGTCGACGGGTCACACATGTCAGTTGGGCCTATATTAGGTAAGCGATTGGTGCGTACGCACACCACCTTGGGGGTATCAAGGGGGTCTTGACTTGTGTAAAGAATGGAATAGCTCCTCCGCCACATGCCCCGCATCTATATGCAGACTTGTTCCTCCGTTGTGTCATCTAAGTGTTTGTCTGTCGGTTAGCTGCGTCCTCGTTTTTCATTTTACGAAGTTCATCTTCGAAAACAGCTGCTCACACTGTGACACGTGTAAGTTAAAAGCGAGAAACAGATTGCAAAATGCAAGGCCAGTTTCATCAAACCAGAGTGCAGTTCCGCAAGTGCATGTTGCAACAGAACTCCTTTGAGGTCGTTTTGAGCACCACAGAGCCGCATGCATTGCAGTTCGATGAGCGCCATCTGCATAAGAAACGACCCGTTGTCGACCTCCACCTGGAAGATCAGGCCAACTCCTCACTGCGAGTCCTCAGATTGCTAAAACTGTTTGCTAACTCTCGTCTCATCACCCTAAACGTGTCCGGATTTTCAGAGTTTTTTCCTTTCCTTCCTTTCCTCTGGTGTTATATTGAGAAATGTACATTATTGGCATTTCGCAGTTGTGTGTCCCACAGTAGCTTTGTGATCTCGAAAGTAGAGACGAACTTAAAAATCTCATTGATGTCGACAGAAATGCACAATCGCACACCAGTGTGGGGTCAGCGATTTCCATTAAATAGGTACTCTCTGTTCCATGATAAGCTAATCCCATGTTTGAGCTCGTACACACAGCGCGCCCTGGTACCTCAACTCGTCCAGCGTACTTCGTAGAGGTCAAGGCAGTCGTAATATTGCGCAGTTATATCCGCAAGAATGTGTTGGAATCGCCAGTCGTTTAGGTCACGAGCACGCATGTGGAACTGTCTTCACGATAACGTTCACTGCGTTTTGCATTTTCATGTACTTGCCACAGAGGCTTGCTTGAGGGATGATGCAGTGGATGATGCATTAAGTTTTTCCGACCATGTCGTCATCCAGCGAACCGCATTTTGTACAATCGCCCTTTTAGTTCGCGGGCCGCATGAAATAGCTACGCGGGCCGCATGAAATAGCTGCGCGTGCCGCAGTTGGCCCACGCGCCGCGGGTTGCCGACCCCTGTGTTAATACATATTAGGACGGTAATATTAATTAGCCTACATTATTTTTTTCAGCGTAACATTAATTAAAAAAACTCATACTATTCCCATAACATAAACGTCAAATTATTATAATTATTTAGGAACAGTGAATTTTAAGAGACAGGGTCGGCGTTCTATACGTGAAGTCCCTAAACGCCAACTGAAATGGTTCGGACACACATAGAGAAGTAGCCTTCCAGTTAAAGCCATCTTCGAAGGCACGGTGGTATGTAAATTAACCAAGCACGCATATACATACGCACGCATGCACGCAAACACACCCACACGCACGTAAACACACATATACGTGCAGTTGGAGAGGGATTGATGGCGGGAACAAGTGGCTTAAATTATTACCATAATAATATTATTCTAGGACGCTTGTGCTGCTGGCCAGCAGTGGGGTGTTATAATTTAAGGACAACTGGGGTATATGTAGCCTATATGCCCAAGAGCTCTCGGGGCCCCACTGAAATACACAAGAAATAAAACGGAAAATCCAGAAATTGGTAACAAACGACTAGTTTTATAGGCCTAGTTAATATTCATCCTAAATATGCCATGCAAACTTTCGTAGATATCGTCAATGAAAGACAAAATGTGAAATTTCCGAAAATGTCGCGTGATATAACACGTGGGAGTTCAAACCTTGTTTTACGCCAGATCCTGTTTGGCATACGAGTGAAACATGTTCGTTGCTGTTTTTGTCGACGTCGAACGCGTGTTTTGAAACGACGTGTCCTTTGTACATGCAGTGAAACAGACAAACATCTTGAGAAAGTCAAACAAACCTATAGATAGCATATATACTGCTCCAATAGTATACTTTGCCCCGTTTACTGCGCGAGCACGAAGTCCGTACGCCGTGCGTGCCAGCACCCCCTTGAGGCTCGCAGAATACTCAAACAGCAAACTATACTCCTGCGCTCGCTCTCACACTTAGTACAAAGCCTGTTTTTTTTATGACAACGCAAACACTGTTATTGGGAAAATAAAACCACGTTATGGTCCAACACAAGATCATGGTACCTAAAAAATAAAACAATCCCACTATCCAAAGACGAAAAGACACGTTATTTGACAAAGAAAAAAAACAGTTATGATTTTCCAAAAACCCGTTCCGATAACGGGACAACAGGTCTCTGACTAAGGGTCTGGGTATAGGCCCCGAATACTGCTACTTGCGCAAGGTACTTAGGTCTTGTGTGATATTAACCAAATGATCATGTCGACTATTATGTCCAGCATAGACTGTTGTTGAATTAATCACACACAAATGCATTGGTTGTTCATTTCATCTCAGTTGGTCCGACCGTTCCCACCACCCGGCCCGGGGTCACGTTTTTTTATTATAAAATCATGTACTGAATATATATATGTGTGTGTGTGTGTGTGTGTGTGTGTGTGTGTGTGTGTGTGTGTGTGTGTGTGTGTGTGTGTGTATATATATATATATGTGTATATATATATATATATATATATATATATATATATATATACACACACTGTATTTAATGTTTAATGAACATAATATATTTGTTTTGAAGTGTACATGCTTAGGGAGAAAACAACTAGTTTGTTTATATGACAGTACGCTGCTTTCGAAGGCGTCGCCTCACGTTCAATTATAGAACAACCATAGCCTCGGAACAGACACAAAAGTGACCCGATCCATAGGCGGACCCAGGGGGCCTGGGGCCACGTCCACCCCTAGACCTTTGGAATTTGGCGTACTCCTAGACCTCTTTGAATGATCCCTGTTACGTGCCCCCTAAACCTTTGGAATGTGCCCAAAATTTCGGTTAGAATAAGCCGAAGTTACGGCAACGAGGCAGCGATTTTTTCCCCCTCAACAACACATCCATATCCACTGGAGTGCCTTCGAGTCACTAACATCGAAGTGCTGGAGTCTACAAAGATCACCAGCATGGAGACTACGCACCTTCAGATACAGTTGCGCCGGGCAGGTCATGATGTCTCCAGAATAAAAGAAAACCGCTTGTAAAGATAGTCCTGTATGGAGAGCTTTCCGATGGGAAACGCGACAGAGGAGCTTCGCGGAAGCGCTACAAGGACTCATTGAAGAAGTCTCTTAATTAAAGCGTGCAAGATCAGTTATCACCAGCGGGAAGCTCAGGCGGCAGATCGCGTCGCTTGGAGGCGGCAACTGAGACAAGCAGCCTCCACTTTCGAAAACGAGCCATGAACAAATGCAGAAGAGACGAGGAGGAGGAGGAGGAGAAGGAGAGTAAAGACCCCCCCCCCGTCTTCCGATGTCAAAATCCGACAGCGGAGTCGTGCTGAGGCTTTGGCTCAGCCCATCCAGTATAAATTTTGCTCGGCCGCTAGAGTTTGTTGTAAGCCTCATTAAAGCGGGGTGCAATTGGAGGTTTGCCCCCCCCTAGACTACCCTCCCTGTGTGCCCCCCTAGACTTTCAGAAATTGTGACGAAAAAATTGTTCTACAGCAGGATCCGGCGAAAAAAATCTTTAACACAGCACTCTCTTCCCGTCTTCCGATGTCAAGATTCGACAGCGCAGTCGTGATGAAGCTCGCGCTCTAATATTTGGTTCGGCCGCCAGTGAACGTTTTATGGCGAGCCTCAAGGAGGATGCAATTGGAAGTTTTGCTTCCCCTAGACTATCTCTCTAGACTACCCCTGCATCAGCCCACCAACATCTGACGGGGTGGCGGGTCTCTGGATAAGCTCGTCCCATGTTGGATGTGGGTTAATTGGTGCTAGGGACCATAACTAAGTGAACACCGTGCGGTAGGTAGCTATAGATCGAGGCGGGATATGACCATAATTATAGACAATGCGCACATCAATCAATTAAGGGTTCACTCAAATCCAACCAAGATGCACGTGTTAATGCAAAATTATTTAAGTAATTGGTACTTAATTGGTACCAGATAAGATAGTTATCATGTCTTCTTGAAACACCTGCATTGTTCTTCGTTATCAATGCGATTATTATTATTATATATATATATATATAATAAAATGTGCTTTTGTTATTCGAATAATTATTATGTAGGACTATAGTAGGATCTAGCTAACATATTAAAATTGATGATTTTACTATTTCCTGTAGCATTTTTAAAGACACGTACATTGCTTCACGTTTACTTATAGTTAACGTATAATAAGAATGCAGTATGATTCTGGACCAAAATTATTGTCAACCAGTACAATATATATATATATAAGAATATATATACATAGACCCTAACATTTTATTCATGGAACATTACGAGTATACAACGTACTCCACTCGTACATAACGATTACGCGCCCCGATCACGGTTGCTTATAATTTTACATAATAACTGCACGCTGCCTACTCAGTTCGAAAATGCAGCGGCATACGTGTTATACGCATGTACCTGTTACTGACATACCCCGCCCAGTCACGCCAAAGTACGCTGATAGTCATAAAAATAAATCTGATCACAATGTCACGTGGGTTCACCTACCTCACTGATGTTGAACAAAAACTGTCTGCACAAAGTAGCAATAGGCCGGTAGAGGGTGGTTTAAGTATTGGTGTAGTGTTGTAATTGCTCAGACGTTTTGGCTAGCTAGTGTGTTGAATACGCTCCCAACACGAGGGCGAACGCAAGAGCTGTCGAGTTTGATCTCGCTGTCAGTGCGACTCCATATTGGTTTTTCATTCGACACGTTACACAGTTTTGCTAACGAGAATGTATTTGATTACCTGATCATAAGTCTACATTTTTAATTGGCAATTTAAGACTAACTGACCTACAGTTTGTATGCAGACATAGATATTAAAACGATATAATATTATGCGCGAAACGAACTTGTGGGAAATGGAAAGGAAACGTATAATGTCCACCGAAATCACCGTGAAGTCAAATTTTGCATGGCGTCAAGGTGAGTAGTTTATCTTTGCTAATAATATGTCTTTATGCGACTTGTGTATAACATTGCTCACACCAATGCGGTTGAAAATGGCGACTGCGGTGGTCACATGATCCCATCGTGATTGACAGGTGACGTGTGTCAACGTCGAAAGTAGCGCAACTATTTTTAGTACGTCAGCAATTTTACAAGTAGTACTGACGCTACTTTGCTCATAATTAAAGTGCGATAGTTACCAAAAAACATTGTAAGGCACAGTAAAACATTTTACTCTGAATCCAAAGCAACTACTAAATAAGAAAAATAAAGTGAATAAATGTTTAGCTTAGTTTTGTGGTCGCCAACACGACCAACGCATAGGTAACACAGCACAGCGGCCATAGTCGCAACTATACAGTCAATGAGTCACAGGGGGTGTGTTCGTTGTTCCCACCAAACCAAGACAAGGACAGTGAGAACGGAAACCACTCAGCCCTGTGATATAATTTCTTAGATGCATTTTATTAATATATATATATATATATATATACACTTTATCAATCATGATAGCATATTTTCAAGTGATAATTTATTATTATTATTTATTATCTTGTACATCTTTTTAAAATAATTTTACACAATCTTTACTGATTTATTATCAATATACCTTTAATGTTAACGATTGTCTTTAGCTGTAACTTATTTTTTTGTAATTTGTGTATACTGCAAATACTCCTATATATAATTATGTATTCTAAGTGCCTCCGAATGGATTTATCTATATTTATAGCGCTATATAAGTGTTCTTATTATCTTATTATAAATGCATTATTTTGTGTTACTTTTTAATGTATCCTGTTTTTGATCATTTGGTTACCAAACTTTGTGCTAATAATTCCCCAATGGAACAGAAAATGCCCCTTTAATTTTAAACAGACAAAGTTATATGTTTCAGTTATGTACATAACTTTCTAGATCCACCAGTATGGTGACACATATGGGTGTAATACTTCTAAGAGTAAAGATTGCAGATATTTGCAGTACTTTTTTTAGAGTATTGAAAGTACAAGTTTGCAATACTTATTTATTTTTTGTACAAGTAAAATACTGCAAATACTCCAAATGTAATCCTTTATAGTGTTATACACACACACAGCAATATTTAATAATAATTAATAAAACTGTTATAAAAGTACTGTAATTATATTATACAATAAATACTTGTATCAATATATTTTTTATTTTATTATATTTATTTTACACTAACTTTGGAGGCAGTCTGACATTATCTCCTCCCCAATGCTCCTGTCCACTCACGTTGTTCATTGGTCATTCACTTCCTTAGACCTTTGGCCTCTGACCTACCAATGGGCAATGCATTTCAAAAACACAAACATTTATTATATTTATTTCACACTAACTTTGGAGGCAGTCTGACATTATCTCCTCCCAATGCTCCTGTCCACTCACATTGTTCATTGGTCATTCACTTCCTTAGACCTTTGGCCTCTGACCTACCAATGGGCAATGCATTTCAAAAACACAAACATAGGTATTGAGAGTTAGAATGTAGCGACTTATGTGTTTGTTGCTCAACCAAAATGTTTTCTGTCAGAGAAAGATGGACACAGTGGATGAATGATGAGGTTGACCACTGTTGAGGGTCACTGTGGCTTTACATTCATTTTACCTGGAAATATATACTTAGCATGTCTTAATTGATGACAGCAGAAATTTCATGGTTAGTGAAAACAAGTTTAAGAGCAATAACATCTAATAGTGAACTGCTTTATAAGCTAATTAATATCGATCCTGTATAAGAAAAGCAGAGAATAACTTATTATTGAAAAATACATTGAAGGTATAATTAACATTATACTACAGTCCTTTTGAAATGTATTGTAATTATGCAAAATATACTAGTAGTATTACAATATGCAATACTCTGCAGTATGCAGTACACAGAATATCTCTGCAGTACGGATTAAAATTATCCATATCTGACTCTTTTCCACCGGTCTTATCTCGTACCGATTTTCTGCCTGAATTGCAACATTGTAGTTGTTCCATGCAGTTACATGGTTTTGTGTGATGTGTGTATTAAGATGCTGACCTTGGAGCATTGTAAGTACGTTTCGTCTCAGATGCCGAGATCCATCTGCCTGTTTCTGTATTCATTTAGTTCCCTGTATCAACTATCATTGGTCTCTGATCTACCCATTGGCAGTGTATTTGAGAAAAAAAACGCAGGTAGTTATTTACAGTTTTTTCTTACCTGATGAGCCACTCTCAATGTAGTACCACTGTGGCATTTTGTGAATTATTGGTGACAGCCGGAATTACATGGTCAATGGAAACAAGTGTAGGAGCAAAGATATGTATTGGTGATAACTACTGCACTTGGTTTGTTACCCCTTGATCACACCTGTGTAAGCTTCTTCTTCTTCTTCTTCTATCTCATAACCATGCAGTTGTTCGGGCACCACTGATGATTTCCTGATAGCTCCGCCATCTCCCTTGATTCTCTGCTGCCCTCTGGGAGGTGAGGAAATTCAAACCAGTCCACTCCTGAATATTGTCTTCCCACCTCTGTCTAGCTCTCTTTCTTCCCTCTGTAGCAGTGTATAGCATAAGCTATAGGGTAGTAAATAGTAATACTCATTTTAATAGTTGACTTGTGGAATTCTGTCAAGGATGTCTTTCCAGTTGTGATGTAGCAAAAAAGGTGAGTTCTTATAAAGCGCAGTATCCAGTTCTCAGGACTGCTCAAAGAGCTTTACACTTTACTCCCTGGCAGACCAATTCAATCGAACACCATCTCGACTTGTCTGGGAAGCATTCAGCCATGCTGTGTTTAAAGCACGGAGAGTATGTGTACACAAATATCCACCACTGTGTACAGCCAGTTACTCATACAGCTGAGTGAACTGGAGCAATGTAAAGTGAACGAACTTGCTCAAGGTTCGACACTGCAGCACAGGATTTGAACCTGGGGTCTCTCACTCAAGAGTCCGAAGCTCTACCAACTGAACCACTGCATTCCACAGAGCCTCAATTTATTGACTTTGAAGGTGGCTACTTCCCACTATTTTCTAGGGTCAATTACCCACTTCTTTGGGTGCCAAGCTTTCCCCCCCACTACTTTTTGCTTGTATAACTTTCTCAGCTGTAAATTTTTGTGTAATTTCCATATGGTATAACTATGTCATAAACACGGACTGTAATTTCTTTTTTCATATTTTCTAACTTCTTGATCCTACAATATGGGTGGAAGTTTGTTGCCGTCCAGAACAAAACAAAATATTGGTAAGAACACATTTAGGTCATGTCTCAATCAATATGTATTATTTACAATTGAAGACCATATCATGAACTTCTAACTCTAATGAGAATATTATATATTCTATTCTGCACCTGAGCCAAAATTAGCTGTCTAGGTCATGTACCATAATTTTTTATTTTGGAGAAATGCAAACCTTTTATAGTTTCAACTTCCAATGTCCAGTTTATTTTGTTTCAACAAATAATCCATAACTAATAAAATACAAAATGTGTAGTTGCATTGGGCATTGATTTTAATTCATTTTTAAAACGTATTTTCTTAAAACAAAATTTTTAAATGTGTGATTTTTTTAGCAATAAATAAAATTTTATGAAATTGTTTCATTGCTGTGTGGCCTTATCTTCGGCTCATCTTCACCTTCTCTGTTGGCTCGACTGTCACATCCAAAGGTAGGGGGGTGTCGATAATTTGTCGCCACTGTGTTGGCATAACTTCAGCTTATTGTAACCTGAACTGGGGCACAGGCCCCCCCAGACACGCCTATGCAAAATATATACTTTTTAATTATGCTTACAATCAGTGGAATAAACAAGTGTACAAAACTATATTTCATAGTTTTGCAACTTAATACCTATAATCACATATTGTTATAAAATAATTAAACTTTAGTTTGAATAAATGCATTCATCATGAATGGTTATTGAAATATTTAATATAATTCATAAAACAAAATTTAACAGTGTAAATAATGTTAACACTATTTTTATATTTAGAAAAAAATCTACATTAGATGTTCATAAATAATTACAAAGGCAGAATGACCATCAAATATATTTACTTATAAGTTGTGGAATAATACATTAAGTGCTACTGGTAAATTATGTAACAAACTCTGGTTTAACAACTGCACAACCACTACACTTTAATAATCATAGGTTGCCATTAAAACATCTAAATAAAAGAAATAATGCGTTGGTGTTTTGACCAAACAAACCACGTTAGTCAGTGTGGAAACTTGGACATCAGAGTAACAATGAATCATTAAATAGTAGATTATAAAATAAAAAACTTAACAAGTGTCCAGTAAGAGAAAATACAATAGTATTCACTATCATTATGACTGAATTGTGATACAAATGTAAAATATGAAACTTTAACATGTAAACTAAAAAATGTAAATCATTACGCATGTAGTATGTCAGTTATGGAATATTCAGCAGCAACAGAAACTAACCTAAGGATCAATTTGGATTATCAGAGTAGAATAAAAAATGGAAAGGTACAGAGGCATACCTATTTTGAGTTTTCCCAAGTTGAAATTTAGCAAGACTGGTAACTGTCCTTCTAAGTATAATATTGGCAATTGTCAATGGTCCCTGGTTTTCTTGTTTTGTTTTGAATAGCAGTGTTGGAGTGCAGGTGAATGTGGTCAATTCAATCCAATCCATTTTTTTAATTATTGGAATTAAACAATATTTTACATAACTCCTTAGTGAGCGTAAGTTTGTTTCCTAGTTACATGAAGACAGTGTGTAAGATCCCTGTCTCTTTCTTTAGGAATTAGTTATAGCTTCTCAATAACTATTTCATGCATTACTACAATGTCAGTGGTCACATAGACAGCCTGTACTGTAGCCATGTGTGGTTAATTTGGTAAGACTAATCTAATTATCTGCTCTTTGTTATTTTATAGTTTATATAATCGAAAAAGCAGTTATTGTTAACATGCGCAAGCACTCAGCATTTCTGTTTCTTTAATTTGGTAAGAATTATATGTGAAATAAACATAAATGGCTACATTAACCACATTAACTACACGCCAAGCGAAGCGCCTTATTTTTGTGAGTTGGACGCAGCTATGCACGCGCTGGACGCACTTCAATCAACAAGCATTTCGCGCCGATCTTATACGAACGCTCATTGGACGATTTGAACGACATCGATAAATATGCATGAGTCGGCGGCCGTCTTTGGGGTTGGAGCAATTGGCCAATAGCGGTACCCCTCTGGAAAGCAATGACGAACCCGCGCGTTCTGGCGATCACTTCAGTTGTCGTGGTTTGAACAAGGAGGGGTAGTGTTTTACGATATAGTAGGTGTCTACAGAAGCTTCGTAAACAAAAATGGAGAAGAGGATAGAGTTGGAAAAGCGAGGCAGAGCGGCAGAAGAGGTTGGCATGTGTTTAGTTTAACTCGATTTATCTGTGATTGTATTTGTTTACGAGTATGCAGCAGTACAAGATGATGATAGCGAATGAAGCGGGCTCATGTTCATAACGTTGACCGCACGTGTGCTTCCAGCCGGTCAAACTGCACGAATATTTTTACAGGCATATTTAAAAATGTATTACAACCACCAGTCGTTGACTATGTTATCTCCGATTATTTATATGTGGTCGGTCACGGCATAGTACCCTTGCATTGAACTAGTCGAGCAGTCCTAAAACTTTCAGGGGCCGTATCGCCTTCACATGGCTCTCAAATATGGCGCCCTTTTGCTTGAGCCTCAAAATTACTGGATACCAGCGATGGCGTTCAGAAAGATTATAGGCACGCTGATTAAACACAACTAATTGGTAAAATGTATGTGTTATTGTGATATGGTAGTGGCACGAAGCCAACTGCTCTGCTGTCATCTGGTCGATCGTGTGTTGATGTGTTTTGTAAAACGATGCTGGGCGTCGTTGTTGGCACTGCTGTGTCAACAAGCACATCACGCTTTTTCGCAGCCTTTTACTTGTGTCCCACTGCATAAAGGCAGATATAAAGAGATCACAATCCACGAAGATGTCATGAGCTACATGACCAATACAAATTGTTTAATGTGCATGCATATAGAAACACAGAACATCGATTTTATGTGGCGGTGGTTGGGAAGCCATTTTGTACTTGTAGTAGGATTGTGCTCTTCAATGACACTAGAGACAAGGGTGAATATCTTTATTAAATGTTGCTTTTAAATGACGGCAGTGTCTGTCCATATCAGTACATTACAGTAGTTTTGTCATGCGAACAGTTTAATTATTTTTAAACATGCATATGAGTTAGTCGAGTGCTCAACATTGTATTACATATTTACGCCATATTGAATAAGTTGAGCAACCGTGAAGATTCATTTATACAAATGTTTAGGTGCCACAAGATACAGACGCACAATGCGTACTCTACTTTATAATTATGCCTCAGCTACGTGTTTGTACTTTTTCTAGGAAGTTGCGCGTAGCTAGCCCAGCGTCAGGTGCACGATGCCAGCGTGACCCAGTTATTGGCCGACGGCGCGGCAGGTCTACGCCGCTGCTAAGCTAGATGCCATTGCCCAGGCCATGCCGCGTCGCGGGGTCTTTTGAAGAGCTGTGCTAATGTTTCGATTCATACCCTATTTACTCAACTGTTGTATGTAATAATTAAAATGTGTACCCTTCCACGTGATACAGTTTGACAGTTGTAAAACTGGTATGACGGCAAACATTATTTTCTAAACGATGCGGCACCATTCACTCGGTCGAAAACATCCGCCATATTGGCTTCGAACGACGTTTTGCACGTTTGTCAAATGCGCTTATTACGCGATATTGGTCCGTCAAATTCAGATTGTAGCGGAGTTTTTCAACACTATAACACAAAGTTCGTTCAGTATCAAAGATACCAACCTATAAGCTCCACTATTTTTTAGTAATTCGTGGTGATTCTGCGACATCATGATCGACACGACCAACGCCGCGCTAGACTTCCTTTGTTCTGGCATTGGCTGGGCTTCGTGTGGAGCATTACATTTGCCCAATGTAAAAGAATGTAATTTTTCCAGACTGCAATTTCAGATGCATAATTTCGAGGAGTTAGTAATACTGATTAGCCTAAATTTACAAGACACATTTTAAAATTGACATGCGGCGCCGTGTTGCAATAACATTACCTATGCATAAATTATTACAATGAGGTCACCTGGTTGCGCTATTTCTGACTAAGAAAAGTTGCAAATAAAGTATGTAAGTTGAATGATGCATTACCAAATGCATGTTATCAGTATATTGTATCAGTTGAATAATACATATTGTAAATAGGTATTGGTGTTCAGTAAACACGTTTTTACAGTGACTTGTATAATTGTTCTGTTTAATTGAGTTTACAGTCTGTTTATGCACGTAAACCTTATTTACGCATGGATTAGTGTGGTTTTGAAATATGTATATTAAGTAATGTTTATATTATAATTAAGTAAGAAAATTCACAGTAAATCTGTAAAAAAACATTCAAAATAGCCATGTTAATAAGTTGAAGGTTCTGCAGTTTCCCAAACTCTTGTTTTGTGTTTCTGGACGACAGGAACACAACAGATAATTTGACCAGTAAATAAACTAGTAAGCAGTGACGTCATCTTTAGATATTTTCTACATGTTAAAAGTGAAATGTTCTTGTTGTAGATCAAAGACTTGAACCTGGATAACTGCCGTGCTACACAGATCACCGGTCTGACGGAAGCATTCACCAACCTAGAGTCACTCAGCTTGATCAATGTAGGGCTAACAACGCTGAAGGGGTTCCCCAAATTGCCAAACTTAAGAAAGGTATGTTGTGCTACCAAATGCAGTTTTAAAAGACTTGATTGAATGCGTCAAGTAGTATCTCCTTGTTTATACGAGTTTATAAAATTGCCAGCTATATGTTTTAATTCCTGTTAAAACATGTAGGAGTAAGTTCAAGTACTATTATAATAACAATTACAACATGTGCCAATTGATTTGTACCATGATATACCTGATGTTTGATATGGTTTAGTATACAAAATGCATGCTTGTTTTGATAAAACATGATAAATTTGAACATCACCAGGATGCTCCATAAGACAATTAATTTTTTTAAATAATTGTATTTCAGCTCGAGCTCAGTGACAACAGGATATCAAGCGGCCTGAACTTACTACAGGGGTGTGCCAACTTGCAGTACCTGAATCTCAGTGGGAATAAACTGAAAGACATTGAGACATTAGAGCCCCTGGTGAGTGTTCATAGTGGTAGCACCACATCACACTGATAGATCTGAGTAATTCTACAGCATCTCGGTGGTTGCAAATGATGACTATCTACGATCCAATTCTGAATCAAATGTGTGGCACACTGTTTCTGACTGATGCAACTACGACTTTATCTAGAGACCAGTAATTTGTACAGGAGACATTTGTTTTGGAGGGGATAGAATTTGAGCAGATGAGAGCAACCCAGTTAAACATTTGCAGACAGCATTGTGATTTGAATATTTACCATCACACTGGAGATTGTTTGGCTTCCTGCTTTTCCATTTTTTCATAATCACAAAATGTTTACACAAATTACGTTTCAAAAAAGTGTTTTGTCGCAGGAATAAAAATATCGGCCTATGGAGCATTATGCAGAATATTTTATGAGTGTGCAGTCTTGCTTACTAACTGAACTGATATCATAAACTTAAAATATGTTGCTTACAGAAAATAATATTGAGATGTCATAATTTAGCTACGGCTGTTCTTTTGTTTTGAATCCGCAGAAGGACTTCAAAGACCTGAAGAACCTAGATTTGTTTAACTGCGAAGTAACAAACATAGAGAACTACCGCGAGAAAGTGTTTGAGTTGCTCGAGGGACTGCAGTACTTGGACGGCTACGACCGCAACAACCAGGAGGCTGATGAAGGGGAGGACGAAGAAGATGAGGATGGAGAAGACTCAGATGAGGACGGTGAGTTGTTTCTTACTCTTCTAATTGTAACACCATATCCCCTGAGTTTGTTACTCTTCTAACTGTAACACCATATTCCCTGAGGTTTGTTACTCTTCTGACTATAGTACCATATTCCCAGGGGATTCAGATATAAAGGATATTAAGTTTTATTTGTACCTAACATTTCTCTGATGGTTTTTTAGTTGTTTCATGGAATGATAGTCTGGGTTTACTGTATAACATTTGGTATTGTTTAGCCATTTGACCGAGTTATTTTTCTTTGGTAGCCAATTTTGTTCAGTCAAATTGACAAAAAAGTATTCAATTTTTTTAGCTGAACTTAATATAATTTTCAGCTGGTGGCTAATGGTTACTGTGAGCCTAGATAATTAATTGTTTTTGCCCCTATTGGCACTAATCAAGATATTTCCTGTTCCAATGTATCGGTTGTATGTCAAGAAAACCATTGCCTGAAACATATTCTAGCGTATGACGCCTTCGATGTTCTGTTGCATTTTACATGTTTCTTACAGATGAGGATGAAGATGGTGATGAAGTAGTTGACGTTGATGAGGATGATGATGATGACGATGATGATGACGAGGATGGTGAAGATGATGATGAAGAGGAGGTTGGTCTCAGCTATCTGGAGAAGGAAAATTTGGAAGTTAGTCAAACTATGTTTCTGGGCCAGGATGCAGACCCCAGGATCCACTGATGCAGGCCTGCGCATCGCATAGTTTTGGGTATAGATCAAAGCAACTGCAGCTCTGTGTCCTGGGATCTGAACATCTTTTTGTCGTAGTAGTTAGTAATTGTCTTGTGATAAAGTATAACTGTCTTCGTTTTCTAATTTAGAGAGACCATTGCACACAATTGTTTGTATAGTGCATGAATGTAATGCCTTTCCAACTTGATATAATGTATGTATAAAATAATCAACACTTTATTTATTCGTGAGTTTAAAATAAATATGCAGATAAAAATATTGTTGCCACAACATAAATATATTATGTTTTATAGCATTGATGTCTTAAGGGGTGGTATGGCAGCTAGATAGGAAATTTGTTTTAAAAGCATAATTGATATATTAAAAATTTTTGCCTGACCCCGCATTTCCATGGTAACAAACAAAATGGTCACCAAATATAACACATCTAAAATTGCAACACTGGAAGTAATAATGATATAGTAATCTGGCCTGGATTGTTGTGTTCTCCTGGATATTCTCGACAATCTGTATAAAACATTTCAATTTTGTAATATTGATATTTTATTTGGAATTTTAAAACATTGTAATGCAATAATTTTTTCGTCACATTTTGGGACATTACTCCAAAGATAAAGCATAAACCAAAATGTTTTTAATAAGATTGGAGAATGTTAAGGAGTACACAACAATCCAAACCAGATTACCAAGTCATTTTTAGTTCTGGAGTGTTGTAAGTTGATGTCAAAAATGGGGTTTTCTGTAAATGCCTGTCAAAGATTGAATATTTGCATCGGTTGCTTGAAACAGCCACACCTTATCCATGAATAAAGTGTTTTAGAGATATGTAATTATAAAGAAATACCTTTATTGATAGTAAACATGAAAGAAACATACTTCAAGTATTTTTGTAAAAATTAACCATTCTAACTGCCTTAAATTAACCCTCTCAAGGCCATATTAATGCAAATATGTACCTGTTATTGAATCCTATTAAATCAAGAGATTGTGCTATGAATGAATCGTGATATACTGGGGTTGTGAAGGCAAATAAATAATGTTTGATCCGATTCAAATAACATTTTCACTACATCTGACACTATGTTTTGAACACCCTGAAAACTATTTAAAAAAAATCAGTACCAATGTTTTCAGATAACTATTAATTTTACATATCCAAATACTTTAAATGTATGTTTTCGGACACCAACAATAATTTGTTGTGCTGTATAGCTGAGAACTTTTATGTGTCTAAGTACATAGTCATTATGGTGACTGCTGTTGGTGTATCTGTAGCAGTGACAGCCTGCCTGTAATGCTGTGGTGTTCTTGCAGGAGGAAAGTGAAGGTGAAGAGTTTGAGGGCGGTGCTGGAGAAGACGAGGATGATGATGAAATAGATGAAGAGGATGGAGAGAGTGGAGAATGTATGTGCAGATATACTGATGTAGATATGACATCATTGGACTGGTGCTTTGAAATTTTGCAGTTTTGTTCGCCCCCCCCTTTACCTGTGTCTTGGGAAGAGATTTAATCCTGTTGGTCCCTTTCATCTGGTGTAAATTCCTGGGTATGTAACAAGCATGTTGTCAATGTCCTGTCTCTAATACAGTGCAAAAATGCTAGTGTGGCTGGTACGATGTGTAAGAAAGTTAATATTATTACTTCAATTTTATTACATCAGTGTTGATAGAATAAAAAAGAATCTTTGTTTGCGGAATTGTGTCTGTAAATACTATAATGTTTGTTTTGATGGTACACATTAAGTCAAGTCGAGCAAGGCATGTTTACAAGTAATATTACTACTATGTGGGTTATCACTTGATGTCTCATACTTCTCATCTTGTTGCTGTGCAGATGAACAGCGGGGCGTGAAGAGGAAACATGACGAGGACGGAGAGGGAGAGGGCGAGGGTGCGGAATGAGGTGCCCCCTACTGGCAGCTTTGTACAGAGACTCATCTATATGATAATGACTCTAGGCCAGAGTAACTGGCAGCGAACGAGATGCATGTTGACAGCGACTGTGCTGTCAGTTGGCGGCGACAGAGTGCGACACAAGGGACGGTGTTGCCACCGCACGGTGCACAGCCACCGTCACTAGCATCACCCCTCCCTGTTCTGCACATTGTAGATAGTTCTTAAGCCGACACCCGTGTATACTTGTTTTTAGTAGGCATCATTTCATGTCTCTGTTATCATCGGCGCCCATGTGTGGGTGCATGTTTAACTGGTCTGTGTTGTCACCTTATTTCCATTGTGTATATTTTCATCATGAGATGCCCTTCTTTGCGGCTGCTTTGTATTAGTGCGCACCATTGAACCGAGCGGGCTACCAACTTGACGAGTGCGTGCCACGTCGACCCGAGGAATTACCGATTTTGTGTTCGTGTCCACCAGGGGCTACCAGTGTTATATTATTATGCGTCGTTAGTCTCGAGAGGGCTACTGGCTTTGCATTAGTGTACAGTATCGGGCTGCCAGCATTATACATGTGGTGTATAGGCCTGGAATATAAGTACGACGGTGTGCTAGGTCGTGCTTCGGGACGGAAGTCGACTGCCCTGCTTCAGGACTGTTGACGACTAGTTGGTTTAGCCTTGTGAGCCCAAAAACTGTTGGATTGATGCAATTATTGTTAGGGTCTCCACTTTACTGTTGATATACTGATACCTCTAGTTTGGGGGGAGTGGGGTAGGTTAAAGAAGATATTGGACAGTCTTGACGCAGTGTCCAAAGATGGTTGCACCATTCCATAAGGCAGAGAATGTGTTGAAACTGAGCCAATGTGGCATAATGTCTGTAGTTAGATGTGTACTGCGAGCAGGCATTCTGTTAATGATACATGGACGTTTTGTACAAGGATTATTCCGTGAAATTGTGAATTATGGAATGCTGCTGTTGATAAAACGTTGATAAATACAGCAAGCAGTGACTGCTTGTAATATGTGTATTGTATGTTCACTGTGGTTGGTTCTGTTCACAAAAATTCATTGTCATTTTCCTCCAAGTGCTCAGAAGTGGAATCTACTGTAGTAAAGTTATATCCCACTTAATTTTTTACCTACTGGATTATGCAATTATTTTTGGTCTGTAAATACAATTTTTGCATACAAAATTGCAAGTTGTATTTTTTAAACATAGCTAAGGTATTGTTTTCAACAATAAATATTTTAGAATATGTATGACTATTTTCCACTTTTAATAACAATGACTACAAATTACACAGCTTGAACTTGACAAAGAAGGTCGAATTTAAATTGTTTCTACAAAGCACTCACTAGCAACATACACGGCCCTATTGCTGTCGAGCTGCATTTTTTGGAAATTGCACTTGAACATCTAGTGTAGGAGCAGTCACCACAGCAAAATAAGATCGATATTTTGACAAACAATTCTGCCATTCGATGTGAATTGATTAAACTAATGTTGGAGAGATATATTTTTAAGGTTTACAGCTAGTTGGAACCTTGCTATTTATAATGTAGTAAATTAATAGGACAGTATTTTGTGTAGTGACATGGTGTAGAATATTAAAAAAAAAAAAAAATTAATGTTTTTAACTCCCGTAGAATTTGTCCATGTCCATCATCGTTTTATACACAGCTGGTCATATTATTTGGAAAACCTGCTTTCTGGGTTGGGCAGGTGTAACAACAAATGTGGGATTTTTAAATGCAGATATAAATCGAGATATCTGGACAAAAGCAAGAACTGCATATGGGAATTATTTATTTAGCGGATGTCCCGCGCTAGTAATTCACATATATTATTTATGTGCAAACATTGTTATTCGGCAAAGCGAAGCGAATGTCGCATATTGACTTTGACTTAGCTGTTTGCCTATGTCAATCAAAATTATGCGCATCACGTAACCTGTTGCCTAGCAAATCCTCCGTCAAACCAAAACAATGGATGCCGAAAACGTGTCGTCGTATGTTTTGTTGAAATTCTGGTTCCAAGTGTTATGACAAAATTGAAGGCTATGTTTTCAAGCTTGCAGCGGTTCTCAACCTGGGGGTCGTTTGGCGATTTCAGGGGAGCCGTGGGACGACGCCTCGTAAAAATAATTTGTGTACAATTAAAACGTACCATTACTCGCACGACAAAACGCGCAAATCAATTCGTTACGCCGCTGCGGAATTCTTGTTTTGTGGTGAACTCGAGCATCCAAAGGGGAAGATGTGACGGACAATCTAAATGAATTCTTGGAAGCCGAACGCCTTGACTGGAACAATGTGTGTACTGACGGGGCCCTTGCAATGCTTGGATCTGATTTGCAATCCTCGTCAAACAAAAAAACCCACGTGCTTTCTCACTTCATTGCATGATACGCATATAGGCCCCTGCGTTAGACATTTGCCCTAGGCGCTCCTGGAAACCATTGACAGTCATAAAGACTAAACTTTGTGTAAGCAAGTGCCCTCAACACACACCTGTTTAAGAACCTTTGTCAGGACATGACGCTGTCCATGAAACCCTTCTGTTTTACACACAAGTTCACTCGCTCTCCAAAGGCAATGTTGTCCGGTGTGCGTTTGCCCTCGAAGAGGAAATCTGTTCCTCGGTATCCAGAACAAAGTGGATTTCTTTCAGCCTGGACAGAACATGGATACGAACTAGGACTAGAGTACCTCGTCGACATCTTCGGACAGCTCAACAGTTTGGGCGTTGTACATCAGGGGAAGAAGTCTTGATCATTGATTTTGTTGTAAAAATCAGCTTTCGTGCGCAAGCTGGGGAATTGGAGGCGCAAGATTGGCTTAGACAACTTCGCAATGTTGGAAACGGCGTCGGAAGTCGCCGAAGACTGTGATGGCACAGCACAGAGTTTGATAATTGAGCACCTGAAAGCACCGGAAGTGGCATACACAACATACTTCCCGGATAAATTTAGTCAAACAACTCGGCTGTTGAGGAATCCATTCACCGCTCCAGTGACATGTATACTAGATGACAACGATACTGCACGAACAGAGCGTCTTGTCTTAAAAAGACGTGGTTTTAATTAATTTATTAAAGTCGAAAGAAAGAAAAATTTCCAGATTTGTTCAAAGTCGATGGGGAAATGATTAGCGACAAATGCATTATTGCAAACAGATTAAAAACTTTTTACTAATGCTGGTCCTACTGTAGCCTCTAAAACAATTACAACTGGAGGTAAACCATACAAAAATTACCTGAAAAATCCGATATTTCACACCTTCAGCTTTAACTCGATTGACATGGAAACTACTGTTAATATAATTGATCGTTTACCTCCAAAATCGAGTTCTGGAAAAGACGGTATATCAACACAATTACTAAAATTAATAAAACATGATATTAGCAATGCAGTCACTCTAATTATTAATCAATCAATAATAACTGGTATATTTCCAGAGAACTAACAAAGATTAGCAATTGGTTGAAAGTTAATAAACTGTCACTAAATGCCAGACATGATTTTTTATGTCTCAAGAGAAAGTAGAATACCATATGTTACAAATGGATGGGGCATGCATTGAATGTGTAAATGATTTCATTTTTTTGGCATCACAATAAATAACCATTCAGACTGACAGAGTACATCATACAAACAAAATAGCAAATATAACATCTAAAACGATGTACATATTAAATAAACTTAAACACTGTTTACCACTTGATACATTATATATTATGTACAATGCACCTATTTGGTTGAATGGACCAAAACGGACATTTCTGTGTGCAGTGTCAGTAAGATAAGACTATAATTCTTCAAGTAAGCAGAAAGATATTCAGACATTAGAAAGAGTACAATGTCAAGCAGCTAGATATGTTTTTAATAGTTACACAGAAAGGACACCCGGCAGTGTCGCATCCATGCTGCTACAACTCAAATGTCCAACAGCGAAGATATCACAATAGACTAGGAATGCTCTTTAGAATTAATAATGGACTAGTAGATATTATTCGCTCAAATTACTACCACCATTCTGACCCAAGAACAAGAGGCACTCAACGATTGTATCAGGAACATGTCCACCACCCAGTTCTTTATCATTCTCCCCCCCCCCCCGGACAATAGCAGACTGGAACCTTCTTCCAACTTCCACCACATCAGCATCCTCACTTAAACACTTCTTTAAAAGACTCGGTTTACACAACCTGCAGCCACCGCCAGCAACACCCTGAGGAACATGCCAAAGTGCATTTTAAACTATTTTAATCTAACATAGTTTTAATATGATTTTAAATATTTGGCGCACAGGCCGCTACATCATAACGCAATTGTACACGTATCTCAGGGCTAATTACGCTCGCAAGAGCCCAGCCCTTTAAAAGGAAGAAGATTTAGGCCCTATTCATCTCTAACTGGCTTTTAGACTTTAGAGTAAACATTGGTTATTTTATATTTATTGTAGTTGGTGGGGGCCGTTGTGTTTATTGTTAGAAAAACGGGTCGTAGAACAAAAAACGTTTTGAGAAACACTGTTTTAAAGTAACAACTGTGTGCGTGTATTTTATTTATGAGGTGTCATTAAGCAATAGTAATATATGTAATTCACGTATATAACAGTTATCAACACTCGCTGCAAATTAAGGCAAAGCTTGACTGAAGTCCCGCGCAAAATTTTGATTGTGACATCGTCAAACCGCGACTAAGCGTCCGTACAACAACAATGGATGCCGGACACGTGGACGGAGCATTACAGGATACGTCGGTGTAAATTGTGTTCAAATTCTGGCCACAGATTTGGTTTACATTAAAAACCAAGGACAACTACAATGTACATAACATTACTTTCGTCAACTCTGTTGGCAAGACGAAGTTTGACGGGGATCGATCACGGGCGTAATTCTGATTGCTGCTTTGTTGCAACATACAGGTGTAAGCCTGCTGTACGGTTTGCCTACGTCACAATCAAAATTATGCGCGTGACCTTCAAGCTTTGCCCTTGCCAATATATATATAATATTATTAATTAGGCCTACGTACGTTACTATGTCAGCATGACATCTGCTAAATCAGCATCCCGCATAGCCATAGTGTTGCTTAAAAACCGCCTTGTGTTTTTGTCATAAAGACAGACTTATCTCCATTCCTTCTTCCCATCATACTCGTATGCTATTTTATAGATGTAGAGTACTAACATTTCAAGACCTAGTATATTTTAAGATCGTGTCAATTATGTATAAGGCGTATAACAATTTACTAGTACCTGTCAATTTGCAGTCTTATCAGTATGTCAGACAAATTGTTTGAACAAACGAAGTTAGTGTCTATCAATTTATGGAATAAAATGCTGGAATTCATTGCCTTCCAGCACTGCCATGAAGCCCACATTTCATGCATTTCTTTGTACATTAAAAAGGAGCAATGTCGTCAAATATAATTATGTAAAAAAACCGTCACTGCTAAAAAAACTGCTGCAAGTCAATATACAATACTGATTATAAAAGAAATACTATTATTGATGTGTATTTATGTAATGTTTGTTATGTGTTGTAAGCAGATAATTCATAGGGTTATACAAATATAAGAATGTTCTCTTCAGTATACCCCTTTTTCTGACATAGTTATTTCTTGATGTATCACACTTTGTGTATTGTTCTTATGTTGGAAACAATAAACACAATTATATTACATTACCATCTGCCATCAGACTGTAGAACTCATTTCCCTCAGACTCCTCCGAAGCCCAGTCCCTCCATGAAGAACTGGTTGACTGCTTAGCAATAGCCACTACCGTTATAATGCATATATATATTTTAATTATATTATTATTACCAAACGTTACGAATAATGTAACTGTAAAACAAAAATTTTTTCTTTTAACTTTTTAAACCTAACTTGTTTTTTTAATTTATTTTAAACCATTTAACTTTTTTAAACACATGCGCACTCCTACAACAACTGTGAAGTTATTCCTCGACTGTCGGGGTTTCCCCTATGACCTGAAGAAGGAACAATTTTTGTGGCAAGAATTTCAACAAAATATAAACGGATTATCCAAACATTCCACGTCCGTTTTTTTATGGCTTCACGGACCTTTTGCTAGGCAACAGGTCACGTGATAGATATGTCAATTGATGGATCCGTACATAGGTTTTGTTTCTTCACCACAATGTTACTAAGGCGGCATGACATCTGCTAGATCAAACGCATACACGCATGCGGTTGCCGCTTTAAACATTCCCTTTTGTTTTTGTCATAAAGAAAAACGTTTGGGGCAAGATTACAAGAATGTCAACAAAATATACGACAGAATGTCCGTACGTTACACGTGTAATGGATTGCTTGACAGACTTTATGTTAGGCAATATGTCACGTGAAGGATAGGTCAATTAAGGGACGCATGACATCTACTAAATCAGTCTTTTCCAACCTTTGGAGCCACCATTTCAAAGAAATACGTCGGAATGTCCGGTACCTGGTATCCATGTTATAATTCAGTTATGGATTGACAGTCTACGGAACATTGTGTAACACTGAAGTCAGCATTGCATAGGTTCGTATTATGGAAGATTTCTCTAATCAGTGCAATCCTGTTTTGACTCGCATTTCCATCAACAAGTATCATTATATTGAAATAATTATGAGCTGGAGCACCATATTCTACATTATTGTGAATTTATATAATTGATAAAAGATGTGCAGGAAAAGGTGACATGAATTGGTTTTAGGGATCATCTCAGAACATCCGTCCAATATAAAATGAAACTACTTCTGTTTGGGGAGGGGGGGTCTGAGGCAATTTTGCCTAATGTCGGACATCCATATTTTACGCTTCTGAACGGTACTGTTAATATATTGGTATCATCATATCAATGTTTACACGCTTTTGTCGAGGGAATGGGTGGGGGCTGAGGCCAGATGTTTGATATCGGACATCAACGTTCTGAGATAATAATCCCTTATAGTGGCAGAAATTAGTATAACAGATAGCAGTATTTTACATTGGTGAGCGAATAGTGCATTCCATTCATTCAGACCCGAAGAACATTGGACACAATTCTTTATTTAAGAAACAGCACACGGACAAAAAGCATTTGCAATACTGACAGAATTGATCAATGGCAATAGAAAAGAAGCAAATAGTACCAAATCTGCAAGATTCACAAGCCTCCAGTGGGCCAGTTGTCGGACACCGTGTGGACCCGTTGGTGCTAGGACAAGGCCACACAAACACATCTAGCTTCATATCACTTCCTTCACTTCGCTTCTAAGACTAGTTTTTATTATTAAATGTGTTACTGTACGGAGTTAACCAATGAAAGGTTACCCATCTTGGTTGGATCACTCACCAGAATGTTACTTCCATTCTGGTGCAAGCACATTTACAAGCTCAATATGTTGTTGCAATATGTATGTTCCAAGAGCCAAATATAATACAATCGTTCATATTTCTTTATGCCATTGATGCCAAACTGTAAGTTGTAACCGTTTAGAATTTTTTTAAATTAAATGTGATGGTCTACACGGCTCACCGAGGGTTGGAATATCCAACTGAAATTTCACACTAGCGGATTTTAAATATTTATTCGTTCAGTATCAACAAATAAAGGAACATCAGAATTGGTCTTGGATTCTGCATAATCATGGTTTTGATAGTTTGACATGGGCAATACTAATCACCTTTTTATATATCACATCAATGAAATGAATATAAAACATCCAAGTTGTATAACAACTTGAATCCAAGAGTATTTCCTTAACAGTAAATATACAATGGAAAATCTACAGCCTACCTCAAAAGAATAAATAACTAATATCATCCTTTTTATTTAACCAAGTTGCAACCAGATGCTAAAAGCAGACACAATGTTCAAGCTGAGGCCTGATTGGTCATGTTGTTGACATCATCATAGGCACACTGGTCTTGGAAGCAACATCGACCTCTATCTGACTTTGACCATTCTCTCCAAGTCTTTCTATGGCAATGCAAGTTTGACCAGGCAAACATAATGGCTGCCGTGACTGGACCGCTGCATCAAATAATATAGTGTTGTTACGTTGGACCGCTGCATCCAACATTTTCGATGTCTGGGGCATCCACTATGACCTTCACCTCCTGAGTGACCTTGAACTCAGCAGTTGCTCTCCCCCATGCTTTTGCCGGTGTGCAGGTCTTGTAGTTCACTCTCCAGCTGTCGAATACGTTTGTCTCGGAGCGCGACTTGTTCCTTCAGACTGGTGATCTCCTCCACCTGTCGGAAGTAGGCTTTGCGCAGCTGCAACACAAAGTAACATAATGTGTATTACAGGCGGTATCAATGTTGGAGGGGAAGAGCCCTCCAATATATTTGGTGGGGGCCTGGTGATAAGATTAGTCACCTCAATATTTAAGAAAGGGGGTACATTTTGAGTTTTGGTGAGCTTCAAAGGTGGGTGCAATTGGAGGTTTTTGGAGATTTTTTTTGGGTGCCTCAAGGGGCAGTGGCATTAGATGTTTTTTGAGAGCATCAAGATGTGTTTTTGGGAACATCCGAGAAGGGTGCAATTGGAGGTTTTTTGAGAACCTCAAGGTGTTTTTTTTAGTAATTCTCAGAGGGGTGCGTCTGACATTTTTTTGGAGAATCTCAATGTGTTTTTCAGGGAACCTCAAGGGGGTATCAGCTCCCTCAAATATTCACCACGTTTTGATGCCAACATGTATTATCAGCTGCACCCTTCAATGGTAGATCTTATTACATCTAGTTCTAGTTGTTTCCAGGGCTCAGCAACGTTCTATTAACTGACTAGTCTGAATTGTTGTTGAGTATCTAGCAGCAACTGTAGTGAAGTAAAAGTAAAGGTAAGTTCTTATACAGAGCAATAGCCAGTCTTCAGGACTGCTCTAAGCACTTTATACTTTACTCCATGGCAGACCTGTTCAATCGAACATCATCTCAACTTCTCTGGGAAGCATTCAGCCACGCTGCAATTAATGCGCGAAGACTATTCGAACATAAATTTCCACCACTGTCTATAACCAGGTATTCATTCATACAGCTGAGTGAACTGAAGCAATATAGAGTAAACGAATTTGCCAAGGTTCGACACTGTCACACAGGATTTGAACCCGGGTTCTCTCAGTCGAGAGTCCGAAGATCTTACCGCTGCGCTACTGTGCTCCACGTGCAGAAATATGACATTAAAGACAGTGATAAGTGCTGCAGGGTTGTGACAGGATAAGCAGGAAGAAGTGCCAATTTAATCGATTCTCATCTGTACGTCAAGGGATATTCTTTATACTTATCATTTTCTTGGATGGCTTGATCCTGTCTGTATCAGGGGACATTTTTATCACGCCTCCTACTTCATCTAGCCAGATGATGATGGTGCACTAAATGTTTGTTTACTTTTACAATGTCGCGGCAGCCTGCTTGACTGCCTGTACACCGCTTGAGTGGGGGTGGCGCCTTACCTCTGGGTCTGTGGAAGGGATGCCATTTTGTGTTTGTGGACTTGAGATGGCAGGGGATGAGACCCTCGGAGACCAGACCTTCTTCACATGAACCTTCTACAGTGCGCGGAACATAACGACATAGAAAGCAACAGAAACAACTGGGTGCATCTCAAAGATACAACACTGTAGTGACAGAGGCAGTTTTATATATGCATCTCAAAGTTACAACACTGCAGTGACAGAGGCAGTTTTATATATGCATCTCAAAGATGCAGCAGATACCTGTATAGGTTTACTTCAAATTTGTGGTCTTGGCACATAGGACACAACTGGGAATTTTCGTGCAGATTCATCCTGAGCTGTGTAAATTCAAAGCAACTTTTAAATGCACCAAAATTAATACAATTAAAAAGTGAATGATTATCTCCAGTGATCGTGCCTGTCTTCTGATAGCATTTTGTTTCTTCAAATATGAATGTTGTGGTGATGAAACACTGACAAAGAACATAAATTATATTTTAAAAATAAGTCATTCTGAAAGGCACTGATCACTGAACATGTAACATAAATTATAACCACTGTAAAGATATAACATCGAATACAAATCATCAAGATTCGCTGGCCAATATATTGAGTTTCTAGCGTGAGTGGCACATGGATAGTTTCTGTGATTATCGTGAATAGTCTCCAATATATTTTATTGTGGTTGAGAAACATTTATTGATAACATGCTCAAAAGAACATTACAAGTGTGTTAGGTGTAGAGTTAGCAAACTATTTTAGTAAGTTGTCCAAAACTGTTATTTCAATTTGGAACCATATAATTATCTATATATAAGTTATGAGATCTTGTTGAAATGTACCCGGTATAACAATATTATTAAAGACAATGGTTGCATAAGCCATGCAATGGCACTGAGATAGGTAGTTGAGTGTGTGGTGAGATGTTTTTCTGAAGTTCTGGATCACTATTCCTTGAGCCTTAGGTCACGTTGGAGCAGAGCAAACAGAATAGGTGCATTTGGGAACATCTAGTCCAAATCATCCCATAGAACAAATGCATTATACTGTTCCTGATATCATATGACAGTGAAGTAAATTTAAGTTGACCGACCATGTTTCTCCAAGCAGGAGCTCATAACGTCAAACTGAGCAAAAATATCGAGCTCATGATTGGCAACACAGCAAGAGCACAGAGGTCATGACCTTCAATGGATCAATAACACAGTTCATGACTTGTACCTGAGCAGTACAGAATTCATGACCTATAACTGAGCAAGGACATTATGCTCATGACGGTCAACTGAGCAAGAACATGGAGATCATTACCTCCTACACTGAGGAAGAACAATGTACATGACCTCCAACTGAGCAATGTCCAACTGAACAAGAACAAAGTTTACAACATTTAACTGAGCAAGAACATAGAGCTCATAATATCCCACCAATTAAGAACCGTGCTCGTGAAAATGCCAATACCACACCACTCCTGAGTAGATTCTTACGAGCTAATAAATATGATTTCACACAAAAAGTGTTTCACTGTTAATCTTTCATAAATAGCACCCTTAACAGGCACATACGGTGAGAAGAAACTGCTCTTTGCGCTAAGCATAATTTTTATCCATTACAAGTGGTAAAAATTACATAAATATATTATTTTGTAATTATCCAGTCTATAGTTATAACTCAAAAGTAATAAAGAAAGAGTCAGGTCTTTTCAATGTCTGCTGATGACCGTATGATGGGACTTTTTCTCCCAAGTTCATGGTGAAGCAGAATTAAATCTGAATAAAACACACTTAAATATTGATAATATTTGGCAATATATCATGCTAAATTTTCAAAACAGACACTCAACTTCTCTGCTGCTGAAACGGATATTGCTAAAGTTCCATCATGTGGACAGACAAGCTGACAACATCCCAATAATCACTTTGAACTATTAAATTGTGAAGGCATCAGAAAGACCACTGCTTTTAAAAATCAGTACGAAGGAAAAGGCTGTTCCCTCAGAAATGTTGCTGCCACACTTTATCTACACTACTCGCCATGTAGTTTCTCTCCGCCATGCAGAGAGAAACGTAAAATATATTTCAACTGCAGCAAGCATTGTAAAGGGAGAGAGAGAGAGTGCAGAAGCAGCGTTTCCAGGTCGTCACAAGAAAGCCACAGCTACATAGAGCAGAGATGACTGGCAGAGAGAGCACTGAGAGAGAGGGCACTTACACAAAGCTCGTCATCACTCGACTCAAGAGATGGCTTGCGACTCAACCACAGCTTCTGCGAACCACCAGTCTTCTGTGTGCACAAAGGGTCCTCTCTGGGGAGACCATGCGAGAATCTACGGTTTTGGTCCTCTTTGAAGCTTGCTGCGGAGCCTAGACTCACGTCACTGGTCCTGTGGTGCATGCCGCGTGTCTTCCCCTTGCCTGCGGGCTGACTGCTCACGCACACTGCCTCATGTGGCTTAAACACAGGGCTTGTGACAACCCTTGACTGGCCGTTGACGGAACCAGTGTCGTGTGACTTCACTGCTGGCTTCCTTGGTTGAATACTAGTCACACGTTCAGTGTCTTTTAACTCGGTGGTTTTCTTGGCTGGCTGGGAGTAGGTCGGTGTCTGTTGCGACTGGTTGTCAGGCACTAACGGCACGTTCTCCTTGTCGCATGAACGACCCCGGCGCGACCGGAACGAGCTGCGCAGTTTCGAGGGTTTGATGAGCGTGTTGTCGGGCGCATCCATCGAGATCCAGTCGGAGTCGACCTGGGACGAGATCTCATCCTGCGTGCATGACGTGATGCTGTGACGGTGTGGGCGCTTGTCGCTTGGCCGGCTGAGGTGGTGTTGCATCATGGGAGATGGGTCGGACATCTTGTGCCTGATGGAGGAGGATCTGGGAGGGACCGCACGGCCTTTCTTCGGGGCCGACCACTCCGCCGCTGTATTTGGGGAGCTCCACTCAATGTCCTGCAAGATGTCATCAAGCGCTCTCGTGTCAACACATGTCACCGACGTGTCCAGTGTCGGTGCACTTGTGTCTATCAACAATGCGTCCAGTGGAGTTTTGCTCATATATGTATCCAGCGGTGTTTTGCTCATATACATATCTTGTGGTGTCTTGCTGACATATTGCCCTAATGCTGACTTGCTGATATATGTGTCCAGTGCCGCTTTGCTGATATGAGTTGGCGTTCTGTTCACATGAGTATCCCGTGGCGTTTTGCTCACATGTGCATCTAGTGATGACTTGCTGGCATGTGTGTCCAATGGTGTTTTGTTCACTTGTTTATCCATTAGTGACATGTTTGCTGGTGTGTGTATCTGCGGCGTTGTTTTGGCAGCAGACGGATACATGACTGACGTGTCCGCTATCGACTTGTTGAACGGTGTGTGACCCTGGGAAGTGTCCAGGGATGAGTTTGTTGGCGTGTAGCCAACTGTGTTTGCGTACAGCGGGTTCCTATACCAGTCAGTGTTGCTTTGTCTAAGCGGACTGACAGGGCTTGTCGGAAAGAGTTCTTTAGCTGGGCTACTGGGCGGGGTCTGATACACATCCGTTGGGTCCCCAAACACCCTGCAGCTTGCGGGGGTGCTTGTGGGGTCGTCGAGGCGACGCGACTTCACGTCGGCAACTGCACTGTAAAACGGGGTGGCCATTTGGTTACAGTGGCCTCGTGCAGGTGTGGCGGGTGCTGCTCCCTGGTGGGTAGGAGCGGCACAGAAAGACTGCAAAACAAGCGAAAGAAGAAAGGTGTGCAAATCGACATGGATTGGCACGGAACTATACAAGGTGTGGAGCTATGCCTGTGGTTGCCATGGTCACCAGTTTTAATACATTTTATATCATCAGCAGATGGATGTATTGATGGCATCAGGGTCAGAATCAAACATGGAAGAAAACTAATTTGAAAGTGTTGTCATAACAAATTACACCAAAATAGTTTGTTTTCAGAATTGTTTATATTTCTAATGTTGTTGAGTGCTACGAGTTTGTAACATGTTTATTAAGCCCAAATGTTTACAAATATTCAACAACATTGAGTGCAGACGGTAGGCATAGCTCGGCCAGGAAATTATATACAAAAAAGGAAATAGAAAACAAAATAAAACATGCAACCCTGTGAAAACAAACAACATATCTAAGGTGAAAGAAAGCGAGATGTAAACATTTCATCCGTACAATGTACAGAATGATTTCTGGCATCCACGATGTCATGTATGACCTTCACCTATGATGCACTCAGAAGACAATGCTAGTCGTTTAGTTGGAACGAAAGCCACATGATACTCCCAGAGTGCAACAGCAGAATCAAGTCAGCCACCACCATGCCACAAACTACTTAGGTGTCAATATCACAAGATTCTACTGTGGAATATTACCTGAACTGAACTGGTTCGATTTTGGCTAGCTAGTCACAGTCACCGTGGCCAGACTTTCTTCCTTTCTATCGATGAATGGTCTGAGTTGCCTCTCGTGCCAGTTGACCATCTTGCAACTGTATCTGTGTGATATGATTTCCCGATGCCAGCTGTTCTTTGGAAATGGTGCAAGCCCAATATAAGTTTTTGCTGTCCACTGAATTTGGAGAATTTACGCCAAATTTTCATAGTGAGAATCCTAGAAGGTATAGTAAGGTTGACACCTGTAAAACTATGAATGCATTGTGACATCCACCACCAAACAAAAACTACAGAGTGACGACAACAATGGCATCAACTGTCCGTCATAGCTGGGACAATGACGTGTCAACTTTGGAGACAAAGTTGACGAAGCGAACACAAAGTACAGATGAAAGTGTTAGCAGCAGCAGCAGCAGCAGCATACAGGGTGAGTGGCGTGGAGAAGCCTGAGAAAGTGATACGTGTATGCACACTTGTGTAAGACAGCAGTGTCATCTGTACAGTGTACAACCAGTCTCGACATCTGGTTGATCCCGTCCCCAAACATGTTGGGTGTAGTAAGTAAATAGGCATGGCAATTGGCAAACTGTAATATATTCAAGCAATCACGAGGAATGTAGCTCTAATAATTTTAACTGAGAATTGTCAAAATGTTACAAGTATCCCTAGTCACATTACTTGGAGCTGTTTAATGTAGCAGACATTTGGTAGATCTTTGGGGATGTGGTGCCCATGGTGAACTGTTTAATATAGTAGATCTTTGGTGCCCTGTGGAGCTGTTTAGTGCTTAGATCTTTGGGGAAGTGGTGCCCTATGGTGAATTGTTTAATATAGTAGATCTTTGGTGCCCTGTGTGGAGCTGTTTAGTGCTTAGATCTTTGGGGAAGTGGTGCCCTGTGGTGAATTGTTTAAAGTAGTAGATCTTTGGCACCCTGTGTGGAGCTGTTTAGTACTTAGATCTTTGGGGATGTGGTGCCTTGTATTGAGCTGTTTAAGGTAGTAGATCTTTGGTGTCCTGTGTGGTGCTGTTTAATGCTTAGATATTTGGGGGATGTGGTGCCTTGTGCTGAACTGTTTAATGTAGTAGATCTTTGGTGTCCTGTGTTGAGTTGCACGGAAGCCACTGTTTCCGTATCTATTGATATCTCTCTTTGGCTGTCACAGGGAAGTTTTATTTACTCAAACAACATATACTGTACTGTATATATGTAATTAGAGCTACCACAGAAAGTTACATTTACTCAATTAATATATAATTATTTGGAGCAGACACACAAATGTTACATTCATTTAATAGATATAATTTTGTTTATAACTAGCTTACAAGATTTAACAAGAGAGAATTAACTCTAGATGACAGGTGGACAAGGAAGCCGTTTGGCTTATCGAGAGTCCAACCCTTTTTATCTACATGTATCCCGCCCTTCTGAGGTATATGTCGATTTTATTTTTAAACATATTCACGCTACTAGCACCAACACAATCAGCAGATAATCTGTTCCAGTCATTTATAGCCCTTTGTGAAAAACTTTATTATATCTAATCTACACTGCTCCTTTACTAATGTAACTTTATTTCCTCTAGTCCTTCTATCACATATTGTATCCAAATTGTATACTGTACATCTTCATTCCCATGTCCTGTGTAGAGGAATTTATATTTCCCAAAATTGAACAACATTTGCCACTTTTCATACCATTTGATCAACCTGTCAAGATCATCTTGTAAAAGCTGTTTATCTCCATCACGTTTAATCCTTCTAAACACTTTTGTATTATCCGCAAATTTCAACACCTTGCTTGTTATATCATCGTCCAAATCGTTGATATATATTAAGAATAATATAGGTCCCAGTACTGATCCCTGTGGTACCCCACTCAAAACTGATTTGCAGTTTGAAGCCTCCCCATCAACTATTACCCATTGTCTTCTGACAATCAGCAATTTTTCTACCCAGTTAATTATATCATTTCCTATGCCAGGGGCTTTTAGTTTAAGCAGTAATCTTTGATGTGGCACTTTGTCGAAAGCTTTCTGAAAATCTAAGTAGATAATATCTACTGGTGATCCCTCATCTACCCACTTAGTGATGTCTTCCAAAAAACATAATATATTTGTTAAGCATGACCTCGCTTTTAGATACCCATGTTGAGATGGGTTTATTAAGTTATGTTTAACAAGAAAATCCACCATGTGATCTTTAATTAGTCTTTCTAATAATTTTCAAATCACCGATCTTAAAATCACTGGTCTGTAGTTCTCTGACTTGTTTCTCAAACCTTTTTTAAATAGCGACAAAATGTTTGCTTCTTTCCATTCTAAAAGAACCACTCCCTCTTTTAATGACAAGTTGAAAACTTTTGCAAGTGGTATACTAATTTGTTCTACAATTTCCAATAGTAGTTTGGGTAGAGTCCCATCCACTCCAGGTGATTTATTATCCTTCATAGCCCTTATTTTCTTAGCTACCATTTCCGGGGTTATGATTAACTGTTGTAAATAGTCTGATTCCGCCCCCCTGAACTTAGCCTCTAGTACTGGCAGTGAACTAATATCTTCCCTGGTAAACACCGAACTAAAATACTCATTCAGGTCTTCTGCCATTAAGAATCCATCTGATATTATATTTCCAGCACTATCTTCTAGAGGACTGACCTTACCCTGAACTTTCTGTTTGTTCCGAACATATGCATAACAACTCTGTCATGTTTTATATTACAAGCAAATTTTTTTTCACAGCTTCTCTTTTAATTTCTAATTTCAGTTGTAGCTTGGTTAAGTGCTTCTTTATAAATGTTGTAGTCTTCATCATTTCCAGTACGTCTATATGACTTCCGTATCATTTGTTTGTACTTTATTTTTCTAATGGCTTCTTTCAATAAGTGTTTCTGGACCATTTCCCCTGTTTTTCAAGGGAACAAATTTATCGACGATGCACTAAATTTCACTCCAAGACATTCCATCATGTTGTTGCTGTCTTATTCTTCAGTGTGTTATTCCTCTCTATCTTTGCAAAATATTTCCTCATGTCCTTATATCGTCCTTTGTGGAAATTTCTCCTGTACTGTTTTATTATTCCTTTCTGATTTTACTTTGATGGTAAAATGTATCTGGTTGTGATCACTACTCCCCAGTGGCTCACATATCTTGACTTTGTCAACTAATTCATTCTATAAGGACAAAACTATGTCTAACACATTCTCACCCCTGGTTGGTTCTAGCACATGTTGAAGAAAGGAAACTATCTTGTACTAAAAACTTGTGGTCCTCACTCCCTGTACTCTGTAGAGATTCCCATTGTACATGACCATGGTTAAAATCTCCTATAATAATACAATCCTGTTTGGTCACTTTCCTTATAGTGTTTTGTACTTTTTCATTCTCTTCTATGCTTGTGTTTGGACTTCGATAAACTAACCACAACCGTTAACGTTGAGTTTCCTGTAACTATGTTACACCAAACAGCTTCTTCACAATCTGCTTTTCTTTCTAATTTTCTTTCATAAGCCTGGATAGATTCTTTAATTTATAAAATAACTCCACCTCCCTTTCTTCCTATTCTATCTTTCCTAAACATTACATAGCCTGTCAGTCCCAATTCGGCATCTGATATATTGGTGGTGGCCCATGATTCGGTTATACCTATTATGCGAGGGTCAATATCTTCTACCATAATGTTTAGTTCATTTTTTGGTTTACTATACTCCTTGCATTTAAACAAACACAATTAGATCCAGCTTCAGAACAGTATTCCAGATTGTTCTTTGCTGATTGATTTCTGCTGTCTTTGTCTATGCCTCCAGTTTCAGGCTTCTCTGTGAATCCCTCTAGTTTAAATAATTGCAACCTGTCCCACTGTCAACAGATCACAGCACGTTCTCTGAGAAAACTGCTGCTGCTTTTCCACTAAGATGAAGGCCATCTCTCAGGTACATATTTTCCCTCCCAACAAAGTATCCCCATAAATCTATTAATTCCACCCCCTCTTCTTCACACATTTGCTCAACTTGTGCATTGATCACTATCCTCTTGCAGTTTCTATATGTTGGCCCCCTTCCTCCCTTTACTGGCAAAATTCCTGAGAGAATAATCTCTTGTCTTCTTTAACTTCCTCATGAACTGTCTGTACTTCTGTATTATCGCAGTTGTTCTCTCTTTGTCCGCATTATTTGTCCCTACGTGTACTAGTACAGACCCTCCCTTGCCATGCCCCAATACCTTCTCTACCCTTTCAGTCAGATGTTCTATCCTAGCCCCCGGTAAACAAATAATGACATCCCCCCTCGCTTAGTGTCTTATCTGTCTTTCTCAGAACAGAGTTGCCGATGAACACCCTCCCTTTTCTCATTGCCCCCTCAATCACTGCCTCAGAGTAGCTCCTTCTCCGGTTTGCATCTGTCTGGTTGTTGTCTTTTCCCACTGTCATCTTCTCTCCTGTCACATTCCCTTCCGTTCCATTTTTTCCTGTAACTTTTTCTCTTGTTACCTTTCCTCCTGTCATCGTCCCTTTTATCAACTTCTCTTCTGTCACATTTACTCTCACTTCCTTTCATCCTACACAATACCTGTCAACCTAACTACCTCCTTCAGCAGACATTCCACCTTCCAACACCCAACGGACTGAAAGGAGAATCTCTCTTCCATAGTCTGCCCATGACTTCCCACAGCCAGACAAGGCAAAATCCACCTAGCTGTGGCAGTCATCGAACACCAAGTGTCGCTTTGTTTTGACTTGTCACTTGCAAGGTACCATATAAGAATTTATTTAATAATAATGATAATAATCTAATTAGCTATTAAAAATAGTTTATGCCTTTCTATGTAGTCTTTAGAATGATTTTCCTCTGTATAATGCATACCAGAATGACTAAGTCTAAGTTAAGTGGCCTTCTACTATAACATAACTATATATACATGTGTGTATGTTGAACCAGTTTGCACTGGTTCATGAGCCAAATTGAAACTAAGTTATTATAATATTTGGCAGATACTTCTTTGTGTGTAGTCTATATACTCCAAGTCACTTATTCTCATATATTCAATAATATAAACAACACTTTGAATTAGACTGACCTATCACCTAGTGCCCTACACTAGACATACGCTATGTGCCCCCTAGCGAATGGGCATAACACTACGATTTATCAACAAACCTTCTAATATCGCTCACGAAAGCTAATGTAGTCTAAAATACTTTCTCTGACTAACTTTTAGCTATAATCGTTTCTAAGTTTACAGGTAGTTTATGAGTATTACTGATACAAAATTGTACTTATCTGATCAATATTTTCATTGTTTTTTCCAATTTTTCCTTCACCGCAAAATCTCAATGATCTAGTCCCAAGATATTCCCGCCAATTCTCTTACACCCACCCATGTAGCAACAAACAAATGGGCACCTGTTATCACCATTACAATATTTCTATCTGAAGCTCACTCTCGTTGATCATTTAAATTCAGCTCTGGACAATCCACATTTCATAACGTGCATAATATCCCGATAAATTGGATCTAATGCTACAGTGAAGCCCACTGGTATATGACTCGCCATTGAATTTGTCCAATAACTCTAAATAACCACTGTTGTGTTTTCTGAAATGGATCACCAGTTTGTAGATCAGAGGCATATGGTTGAAGGAAGCAAATGAACAAAGAAAGAGGTGAGTAGACTTTGACACCTCGAAGGATACTTAAATTGTTCACACTACAGAGTTGAACGAACCTGATTTTCAATGGTCTAAATCAATCAAAGAGGGTGTTTTAAGAACCTATATTCACTGTGTGATGTTTGTAGTAAACATTCAGAATAGTTATCAGTTGTAAGTCCCTTGTCTGTCATCTAGGCTGGTAATAAAGCCATCACATTGTTGTGAACCGACACACTGGCAGGTGTAATTGTATGTCTCTCTATAAGTTATAAGGTAACTTTTGTATGGCTAGAACAGACGTAACACACTGTACAAATAAATGTCATGTACAGGGTTGCTAGAGAACTCTGCACGTTGTTAAAGATGTGCATTTGCAGCACTGTGAGTCTATAACCTACAGACTACATTTGCAGCACTGTGACTATAACCTACAGACTACATTTGCAGCACTGTGACTCTATAACCTACAGTGTAAGTGGAGTTGTTTCTACATCAGATGACAGTGTGGGTGCTGTGTTGTGCCATGTTAGGGGGACTGACCATGTTAATCACAGAAGCTACACTCCATGTGCCACACGTAGTTTTATTAGTGGTGCAACATATCAACAACAATACCGACATGCTTACAGCTGAAACCACAACGTTCAACAACACTGTAACCATGCAAGATATATATCAATACATGTATACACACATATTCATATATAATGCCATATTCCAATGGGTCTGAGAGGTCAGATATGACAATATTTGTATTGTCTGACCATCATATACCATGTACTTCAGTGGACAAAATTCAAGCAGTTAACAAATCATACAAATTTCCTATATAAATTTGTAAATACATAAATATCTAAACTTGTAAGAGCTTAGGCAAATTTCAGTTAACAGACAATAAACATTAAATATATATATTATACAGTTAGTGAAGTGGATCAAACCAAACATGCGGAGTTAGCAACTTATTCATTTGAGGAAAGAATAAATCATGGTTTTCACCAGCTGAAAGTAAACTATAATTAGTTCTTTCTATGGGTAAATATCAGTTACACAATTTAAAACGACAGTGCATGCAACATTTTTATCTTCATGAACTCTTTCAAAAAAAGTTTATGCAGTTTGACAGTGGAAACTACCTAAATTCTGAATAAGATTGTTCTAGATTTATTGAACCGTTACATAGTGCTTTACTGGGATTTGTAGATGCTGTTTGTTAAAAATGAACACAATGGCTTGCATGAATCAACAAGTCATGTTATGAAGTGAGCATATTGGTCAAGATCTCCGGCTAAGATTGAGCTAAACCTAAATAACTACCATCTTGCTGTCTGGACTACCTCATTAAGGTATGACTAAAAACCAACTGTTTTATATTTTATATTACAGTGATATGACTGGTGAAAACCAAAACTTGCAGCCTAACTAACATTTAACTAATAAAACAGGTAATCTATCACAAACTTGACAGGCCAGTTAACACATTTCTACACTGGGTAACATTTTCATTCTAACTAAAGGTTTACACAACCAAAAGGTAAAAATACACCAACAGGGACACGTAACATACACTGCAGTACTTGACTTGTTCACATATGTGAGGACAACGGTCAGAAAGAAACAAGATGTTGACAAACCAGAGTGGGGTCAGGTGACCTACCTCAGGGTTAGTGTTCGGCAGGCCGTTGGTTGGCTGACTGTCACTGCTATAGGCCATCGTGTAGCCGGTGGACCACACTTTCTTGTCCACCTGCATGGGCTGGTTTGAGTTGGTCAGTCTTGTCGTCTGGTGACTGAATGACAAGGATCTGTCTGGGCCAAAGTAGTGACCATTCTGGTCAGTGTCAACTCTGTAAACATGGCAGATGATTTTTGGACTGGTAAAAATGTGATCCTGCATGAAGGCCTTGAAAATAATCACCTCTCTCACTGAGGCAACCCGGAGGTGTCTACTGAGATCTTTGGGCTATCTAATTATTACAAGAAGTAAGATATTTCACACTAAACTTTGTCACAATAAATGTTGAAACACTCTACACTAGGAAATTCTTACACATTTATTTCACTTGGTAACCAGCAAAGGAAGCCAGGCCTGATGCACTGAACACTTGTCCATATTGTCTGTTGATCTGCTATGTCTACATTGACGCATTTAGGAGTGCATGTGTATTTGAAACATCAAGGTGACAGAAAATATTATCGTTCTTTGGCTTTCCCAAGAACAAAAGAGAGAATGGTTAGCAAAGTTTGACATAATTGTTAACTTCACAACTCCACGACTTTGCTGAGAACAATAACAAAACAAATAAACTTAAATATTTAGTAAAACCTCTATACACATGTTTTTAATGTGCAGCTTAATATATGGGCACAGGTAAACAGGATTAGCAGCATTCCCACCTATGACAGAATGCCCCCTCTACCCCTCTATTTCCCATGCTCCCCTATGCCCCTTGTATCTCTCATGCCCCCCTCTATCATCCTCACCCCTATGCCCCCATCTCCTATGCCCCCTCTACCCCTCTATCTCCCATGCCCCCATACCCCCCTCTATCTCCGACACCCCCATGCCCCCCTCTATCTCCCACGCACCCATGCTCCATCCTAGCGCGCCAGGGGTCGCTGCTGGTGATTACGTCAGTGCCAGCCAGCAGTACCCCCTGGCTGATCGCTTTGCGAAACTCTGAATTTAAGCTCAGCCTATGAAATCACCCGCTAGATCAGTGGTTGGCAGCAGGTCAGGTGGTCATAATAAAACTCATTTCAACCAACCGTGGCTCGTGTTACATGCAATGTTTAGGAAGTAGAAGCAATTATTCAAATACACAATACAGCTCAGCTGCGTGTGCTAATGGGCGAACGGGTCATTATATATTGGGATTCACAGAAGTTGTTTATCCGTCTTCAAATTTTGTCGGGTATTATGCTGTTCTCACGGGTGACACAATCGTGACTGGCAAAGTCAATTACTAGTTTGACTCAGCTAACTTCCGAACTTTGCACAGGAGATCTGCCAAGGCTAGTTTAGCCCCCTCTATCTCCCATGCCCCCCTCTATCTCCCACGCCCACTCTATCTTCCATGTCCCCCTCTATCTCCCATGCTCCCTTGCATCTCCCATGCCCCCTCTATCTCCCACGCCCCCCTCTATCTTCCATGCCCCCTCTATCTCCCACGCCCCCCTCTATCTCCCATCCCCCTCTATCTCCCACGCCCCCCTCTACCTCCCATGCCCCCTCTATCTCCCACACCCCCTCTATCTCCCATGGCCCCCTCTATCTCCCATGGCCCCCTCTATCTCCCATGCCCCCTTCTATCTCCCATGTCCCCCTCTATCTCCCATGCCCCCTTCTATCTCCCATGCCCCCCCTCTATCTCCCACACCCCCATGCCCCCCTCTATCTCCCACGACCCATCTATCTCCCATGCCCCCTCTATTACTCACGCCCCCATGCCCCTTTCTATCTCCCTCGCCCCCCTCTATCTCCCATTCCCCCTCTCGTGGCACTCACGTGTTTTTTGTTTCGCTCAGTTTCTGGATGTTCTTCACAGATGCTGGCAACTTGTCTGTGGGCATCGACGGAGACATCTTGACAGGTGACGGTGACATGCTGTGGTGCCGGTTGCTGCTGTCTTGTGAGGGGCGCTTCACGGCCTTGTACGTGGTGATGGTGGGGGTGTGACACAATGCCCCGTCCTGACAACAGTTGCACAATGACTACAGCAATAGTAACGTCAAATACACGGGTGACATCTAATTAAATCCAATGCCTCAGATAGTTTGATCCTGTCAAGCTACTGTAAAATGACACCAATGTTTTAGGACTAATATTTACTGAACAAGCTGACCTTCTATTAAAAAAACCGTGTTAACTTACTGTGTGAATCACTCTCCTGACCCATTATAAATAACAAAATGATGTTTATTTAATTGCAATGATATAGAAATTGTCTACTGTAAGTAATTATTACATTGAAACGCAGCTCATGTGATCCCTGAGAAACTTTAATAGCAGCATCACCTGTAAAACCAGTAGACATAACATAGTTTGTTTCAGTGGTACAAAATAAAATATACCAATAATATTAATTATTAACTTACTCTTGAGTGACAAAGCAAGCGCAGCAGAGATCGGCTTTTTGCAAGGAGTATGGAAAATTGTGCCCCTTAGATTGTGGTAGAATGCCAGCATGGTAACATTCCTAACAAGTCTGAACAAGATCAACTTAATATGAACAAAATAAATTTAATTGTATAGTTTGTAAGATGTTTTTTAACACTTCACTTTGTTAACCAAGTTAACTTTGTCCATAAATTTTCACTCATCTTAAGCCACATCTCAATATAAATGTTCAACAGTATTTAATACCGGTATGCTTGATCATGCACAAAACCCATGCAATAAGGACAAGATGAAGAACAACCTCTACATTTCATTCTGATTCACTCTTCAAATAACTACCGTATTGTTCCCTATAAACGTGCACTGTCTATTAGATGCGCACCCCCTTTTACAGAAGTGAAACCACGCACGAAAACATTTTCATGTGTGAGCATGCACTTTAATAAAGGCAAATACGGTATATTCCCATTGGCGCCATCTTGCGAATACTTTCTAGATAACAATTATTTGTACATTAGCTGTCAAAGTGCTCCCTTAGTGCAGCGCTCGACGTATGTTGGCATTGCCCCGTTGCATCGGTGCCCAGACGTTGGCAAAGCATGTGATTTTGAATTATATGAGTGCCGATTCAACACATAGTATTTCCTGCATTGTCCAATGGTATTTATGAAACGATGTTGTCTGGCTAGTGCGATGATTGTCTGTTTAGCATCACTCGAATAATCAAAGTAGTCTGCCTCTACTTGCACTTTCTGTCGTCTACCGTGTTCTGCCAATCGAGCGCCAGACGTTTTGGTACATCTGTCTTTGTTACGTGTTGTCTACCTAAGAGATGGATGTGTGTGACGTGTATGCAATTTGTGTTTCTGCCCACCCCTCATAGCTTGTGCTACTTATGTCTTAGGACAAATTAATAAACGCATATGCAAACCTTTGAACTCGCGAGTTGATTGGGGATGATACGGTACTTTCACAAACTTTCCACTTTCACACACACCATCAAAAAACGACCACATAAACTGTGATCAACAATTTATACAGCTATAGAGTACAGCTCCTTCTGTTAAAAGTGACATCAACATTTGTGAGAAGTGATGACAACGGCTATAAGACATTTGTTAGAAGTGACATGATCACAGGCGTTTTCTGTAACGTATGCAATGTGCACTACCACTAGCTGAGTTAGATGTTTGTGTTAGTGAAGACAACATCAATGCACCTGCTACTTGGTGCTTGATGTCCTTCCTAATGATCCTAGTGACTCATACTAAAGTTAGAGTTTGCTGTGTGTGGCAAACTTCGAGTAATACAACATGACAAACCACAGTCCACATCTAGAGTGGGACCATCAAGGGACAGCCACTGAGGGGACCGGACCTTAAAATGCAGTTACTAAAGGGACCATCAAAATGCAATGACCAAAGGGACCATCAAAATGCAGTTACTAAAGGGACCATCAAAATGCAATGACCAAAGGGACCATCAAAATGCAACCAGTAAAGTGATTATCAAGATGCAACCATTCATGGGACCATCGGGTGCGATCATTGAAGGAACCATCAAGGTGCATTGATGGGGACCACACTGGTTAAATGACCGAAGGATCATCAGGGTGCAATCACGGGGTACATAGACTGCAGATGGTGTTACCTTTCGACACATCGGTCTGACATATGTAGTTTTGGGTATGGCCACAACACGGCCGTCCTTCGCAAAGTAACAACAAGACAAAGTCAGTGAAAGAGGTACGTATATTCAGCACACGATTAAAAAGTAAGTTCTTATATAGCGCAGTATCCACTCCTTGGGACTGCTCAAAGCACTTTTCCCTTTACCCCTGGCAGACCTGTTCAACTGAACATCATCTCGACTTCTCTGGAAAGCGTTCAGCCTCGCTGCAATTAATGCGCAGAGTATTCATACACAAAAACCCACCACTGTCTACAGCCAGATACTCATTCATGCAGCTAAGTGAACTGGAGCAACGTAGGGTGAATGGACTTGCACATGGTTCAAAACAGCAGCAAACGATTTGAACCCAGGTTCTGTCAACTGAGATTCTGAAGATCTAACCAACTGTTTTGCCCCACAGCTCCACGTGCACAAAATATATTTTAAAAGGCTATTGTCAAGTTGACCCACAACTGCCATTTCTCTGTCAAGTAATGATAATGTGTGGTATTGTGTAACACTGGTATCCACCTAGACATGGTGCCCATTATCAGAGCAAACATTTTCACAGCAGGAAATGATGCACCCATACACATTTTTGTAGATCAACATCATTGGCTGTGTGGTTCACACAAGTTGAGCTGTCTTACTTCCCCTGGCATAGACACCAATGTCTCTTCTGAAAATGGTGACGGAAGTGCAGGGCTGACAAAAACAATTTCCGTAATGACCCCCCCTCGCACCCCTCCCTCCCGTCGCATACCGCCCCGCTCCCCAGTCCACAAGGTTGCCAATCAAACCTTTCTCTGAAGCAGATTCAGTGACAAGCCTAGCCTGTTCACAGTGCCTGGGAATCCAGGAAGTTACTAATTTAATCAAAAGTAGATATCTTAGTTTCAACTTTGTTTCAATTATTGTGCTGCTACACTGTAACTCCTGTTGGGAGTTAAGGTCGTCTGTTAACACTTCAAAGGGATGTTTGTTTAGTAACATCCATTAGTTACATTATGTTAATTACAGCTGTCAAAGTGCACATCCCAAGTGTTAACATCTGTAGAGCATCACCATGAGAAAGACAGTGCCAATGAATAGCCAATAATCATTTACAAAACACAGCAGGAAACTTAAGTATTACTAACACTCAATGACAAAGTTAAATTGTTGTATTCAAATAAAAACCTTTCAATAAAAACATGATAGTTTTATATTGCAATTACAACAATTATAATACTCATTTTATATTCTTCATAACTTTCAAAAAACCATAACTATTTAATGTAATTTAATTATTCTACATAACGTCATCTTAATTTATTTCTTTTATTATATAATTATACACCGGTAACTTTTATTAATGTCTAGACGTGCATTAATGACACCGATATTTTTTGGCCGCTGTAATTGCTGTTGACTGACAGATGCAGACAATAATATGGTCACATGCCACCACGTGCCACAGCAGTCATCAGCAGGCTGGTGAGTCAATGTTGTAACATTGTACACTGGCACAGCATTGGATGAGACACCTACTGACTTTGTAGAACTTGTAGTGGACTAAATATTTGTTGATAAATTGTAACAAGTGAACGATGACAGTTTCTTCAGGGCATCTCAAGCAGCAGTATTTATAGATTTAGCAATTCTTTAATGTGTATAATTATCTGTAGTTGGATATTCAAAGTTACGTAGTGCTGATGCTGCGCTGCACCAGCACGTCTCCGTTGTTAGTTTCGCATTCAGTGATGATTCATTTTTAACAGTATGGTTGGGGCGTTTGAGCACTTCAGTTCACACTCAACATGACAAGTTGAGCTTTGAACAAAACCAAAGTGTTCCTAATGGCAGGGATGGCGGCATTTTCTTAGAAAAATACAGTCAAAATCAGCAGCATCCATTTTGAATGCGGCGAACATGGCGGTACATAAAATTTAACCGTTCAACTTCTGGCGGCAGACTGCGACGTCACAGTGCAGCATGGCGCGAACTCTGAATGCGGCTCTAGGTTTGGAGGGGATCTGAGGAATGCAGCAGCACATACCTTGAGTGAGATGAGGATGGGCTCCCTGTTCTGTCCACTCAGCCACTCGTCTGCTGTCAGTGACGGACATGAACTGGCTGTCGGAGGGAAGATGTCTTCTTGGAACATCTCCGACTACAACAGTCGTTCACACGTCTAGTCTACCATACCGTATTCGTTCCATTAAGTATACATGCCACGCACCCCCCTTTTAGGACCATCTGACACTGTGACAGCGAACCTTGACTGTTGAATCCATCATTGTAATTTGATTTCTACCAATGTCACACTAGATTCAAAGCTCAGTGATGAAAAGATATCGAAAGGTCCACCTGAATGATCAGACTTTACAGTGTTCTGATATCCTGTTGCTCATATGCGAGATGCATAAATCACTTGCCAGTCACGTCTGTTGAGATGGCTGTACTCAGGAACCCCAGCAACCAAAGAAAATGGGTGCACACCCCTGTATGTTTATTGGAAAGCAAAACTTAACATATTTCTGGATCTCAAATATTTGTTAAATGTACTGTACGCTTAATAGAACGAATACGGTAAGCGAAGCTATAGATGGCAGGTGGACAAGGAAGCCTTAGGTTATTGAGTGCGCGTAGCTGTAATCACACTGCTAGCATTAACTGTTACGTGTAATGTGAACTTGCGCGTGTAATAGTAATGGGGCACCTATAGTCTAAGCAAAAATATTATGAAAACATGTTTCCTATATACTTAAAAAAGGTTCGTTCTTATATAGTGTGGTATCCATTCTTTTGTGCTTTACACTTCACCCCCTGGCAGACCTGTTTATTTAAACAACATTTCAAGTTCTCTGGGAAGTATTCAGCCATGCTGTAGTTACTGTGCAAAAACATTTTTATTTTAATAAATATCCACCACTGTCTTTACAGCCAGGTACTCATCCATAGAGCTGAGTGAAACTGGAACAACATGGAGTGAACAAGCAGCAAGATTGAGAGCCGATTGTTCTAACCACTATGCCACAATGGCCCTACCAAGAGTGCGCTACATGACATGGAGATATGTTCTTCGTTGACATTAAACTATCATTAAAGCAGTTTAGAATACCAGGAATGGCTGAACACTGTAATTCTCCTTCACAAAATATAAATGACAATTGTAGGCAGAATAGTCAGCTGAAGTTCCTTGGCTATGGCCAGTTGTGGGTTCAGTCACCATGGGAAGTGGCGGCACTCACCTTCCGTGGCACAATCATAGAGACGGGTTCTACGAGGTTCTTCACTGTGTGTAGTTTGTAGAACCTCACAATCTCGCAGCGCTTTGGATCAATGCCTCGCTTTGGCATCATGCCTGAAATACAGAGTACGACTAACATAACCAGGATCATTTCTGGTTCATAGCTTATAAACAAACATAATGGTTAATTTAATTAAACAAAAAAATCAAGCTATCAATGTGATAAAACAGTTGCAGGCACAAGAACAATTTGTATTGCAGTCTGCAACACACAATGCAGTACTACAATATTGTATTTTAATTAACATTTTATTTTGTAGTATGTCTAAAATTGGTTTCCTCATCTTGCTATTAAAAATATCATAGTCAAATTCCTCAATAATATTCTACTGTCTGAATCAATGTCTCTTAACAAAATCATTCAGGTATTTCCTGCATAGAGCATCAAAGCTGCTTATGTTTCATAAGGAAACGCCGTTGTTACCTGCTGTTTCCTTGCACTGTAAGCTAACTGAGCAGTGCACAATGCTTTAACTTACACTTTATAGACGCATCATTTATGTTATGCTTTATGGATACAGAACAATGATCGACACACACAAGGCATGTTTTGTGACAGAAACATGTAAAACATGGTGAATATATACTTTCACATACATAATCCTGCTAGAGTAAGTTACTTCTCACCTAGACCACACCCATACAATAAAAATACATACAACTCCAAGAGTGACTGACACCAATGCAAGCATAGCCAGAGCAGATTTAGACAAATACAAGCCACATAACACTGACTTTCGACATCTACTATTCCACATGGCCGCCATCTCCAAGTATGACGACTTGGAGATGGCATCATACTAGCTAGACAAAGGTGATCTGTACATTGTGCAGTGTTTCCCCTGGGTAAAATGATGGGCGAGGTCAGGGATGGGGTACGCGAGCGCATTGCTAGTGGGGTCTGGGAGCATGCCACCCGGAGATTTTTTTTAAACTACCTTTAAAATGGTGCATTCTGAAGTATGTTTTAACCTTTACTCTTGAATATAGAGGGGGAGATATAAAACAACAAGACACTACTTGTAAATGTAGTAATCATGATTGATAAAAGTCAGTAATCATGATTGTTTCATTGTGTTGAGGTGTGGTTTCCACTTGACCACTGGTACTCAGTAGAGGTGTGGTTTCCACTTGACCACTGGTACTTGGCTGTGGTTATGTTTTTTTGCACTAACTTGTTACCACGCTGACAGAGTCAGTATTAAAAGGTAAGATCTTATAAAGCGCAGGACTGCTGAAAGCGCTTTACATTTTTACTCCCTGGCAGATCTGTTCAATCGAACACCATCTCGACTTCTCTGGTAAGCATCCACGGGTATCATCTGAAGACTCTTTCATCATTACCTTTAAATGATTATAATATCATATTATTATGGTAAATTGGAGGTTTATGTTCCAAAGAAATTTGTAAATGGCCGTCAAAGTTCGAATAACAATTTGGCAATGATTTTGGAAATTATTTTGTTATTATTAATATTGTAAAGTAAAAATTGAAGTGTTATACATCTGATAACACCAGTAAGGATTGATAGAGCAAGTAGAAAGTTGTTTCAAAATTATTAATTTGCTCACATGTTATATGCAAGTCACGCGCAGTCATGTCATACTATGTATGATATATGTCAACAACTCTGTTTTTGTCCAGTAAGGCGACAAAGTTTTATTAAAAAAATTTGTGAACAGGTAAGAAATAACCAAACAGGAACACAGTCAATAACACTAAGAACTGCATGTTGGGGGAAATGACATGGTGGTTAGGGCCAGACTGTGAGCCAACAGGACCAGGGTTCGAGTCCACCTGCCATTGTTTGAACGTTCAGTCACCCCATTTCACCTGAGCAACATTAGTCAAATCCCCCAGCCTCATAAGCTGGCCCTTCCTCCTCCTCGGCTCGGGCATGTTGGCGTTTGCGGTCTTCTGCCTTCTGCTTTCGCAACTCTTTCGTGCTGTCTTTCCGTGCTTGCTCGCTTTTCGCAATCCTTGCCCTGTCTCGACTCTCCACGAAGGCCTGGGTTAACTCGTTGGACTCTATGCCAAGTAGGTCCATCACCTTCGTGAGGTGGGTAGCTCCCTCGTTGAAACCACCCACTGCCGAGGCTACGGCGCCTTGGAGTTTCTGGTAGCCTACAAACACAGTCTTTGTGCAGCGACTCCAGATCACAGAATGGAGACACTCGTTATTATTCTGTGTCTGCCCCTTCTGGAGTCGCTTGAGCAGGTTTGGGTCACTCATGTGTTTGTATACTGGCACCATTGCCTCAGCGACCTCATGAGCCAGTGGATGCTTGACATGCTCAAAGTGGGATGGGGGTTCCTGGCCTCTGGCAAGTGCCCGTTGGTAAAAACACCAAGAGTCGATTCCTTGTGGGCAGCGTGTGTGGTGTGGCTCATCATCGTTGCTCATGCAGTGGAACAGGGTGGCCCATATCCTGTTCCGCATACAGTCAGTGTCACGTCCATCATCTGCTGTTATTGCGTAGCGATAGTAGTGCTGCAATCGAATGGCTTTGTCCTTTGTAAGCCTCCCGTGGCCACGTCCACCAAGCTTCTGTGCTTTAGTAAGCTTCAGGAGAGCTGTCCCCATCCTCTTGTGGGCATGGTTTATGCAGTCTTCTTTCACGATCTCTGTGTCTGAACCATAAGGTTCAAGCCTGACAACAGCTTGATAGGCCTTCGAATCCCCATCACCAACGAGTCCTGTGTAGGCAAGGCCAAGGGAAAGTGACCGACTCCAAAGTCGCTTGGCAGCCTCCACCTCCATAGCGTTGGAGCTGCCAGCATAGTTGATGGAGCAGTCCTCCTTGTGTCCCTCATACCACGCATCGAAGGCATCTGGTTGCCCTTGGAACTCGTTGCGCTTCAGACTACAACTATGGCAGTAGGTTGAGAGTACAACATAGTCCACCACCAGACCGGTGACAACCTCAACGACTGCAGTCCACCACCAGACCGGTGACAACCTCAACGACTGCAGCCACACCGTACATCGAAGTGTGTCCTCGCTTCTGCCACGTGCCATCAAAGCTGACCGTTATAGGCACGGGCTGGTCAGCAGGAAAGTCGGGGTTGAGATCGAAATGCATTCCCCGAACGATTGCTGCACTTCTCTGTAGCACATCACTCGTGACCTCGATCGCCTTGGATATTCCACAGAACTCTTTCACTGCAGTGTGCCCTAACCCCAGACGATTGAAGAATAGCACCAGTGTGTCATTGATTGTGAAAGGACATGGCCTGGTACCAGTCTCGAGTGTTGGCGATGAGTATGTGTCACCAATTTCCGCATCACATTTTGAGCACACCAACTGTAGGTGCAGAGCAAAACCTTTGCGTTTATCACTGCATGAAGTCACATGCAGCGCATTGTCAACTCTGCAGTGGGGACACTCCACTGTCTCCAGAAGGCCATTGATACGGGTCAAGTCGATCATGCACCACTGAGGAGATGAAGCTGAAATGAAATATATCATGTATCAATAAAAAGGACTTGTCTAATGGCATGCATGCATGTATTATTGTATGTGTACACAAATATATATATATATATGTATTTATAAGTGTGTGTATATGTGTGTATGTATATATGTGTGTGCGTGTGTGTGAAACAACATAATTAGCAAGTGATTATGGAGTAACGTTTATTAATAAATAATTGTTTTTATTACTAAATTAAAGATACTAAAATATTCATAGACCATAACAGTAAGGCTTAAAGTCTAAAGCTAAATAGTAACTGACATAAAAACAGTCATTAGTTGAGTTGTCAAACTTGCTTATTCCTAAAGGTATTAACCGAGACGTCTACACTGAATGAAAACACAAAACCTAATTTATTAACTATTTCAGCTGACATTTCAGCACAAACTATGATCCAAGAAGTAGAAAAAACAACACAATACTAAGTTGTCACGGAATTTGGCAATGCAGGAAGTTAGGACACGGAAATAACATCTAAAAATAAGTTTGTAAGACTTACCATACTTGACTGTCGCATCCATGCCTTTCTGCTTTTGTAACTGCGTGACTTTCATTTTAATTTCACTGCGCGATGCGCTACTGGCAACGATCTCTGCTACCGATTCACCCCCGGCTTCCCCGCTGTCCCCAGGCACTGTAGCCACCGCTGGCGCTAAGCAGTCGTCTGCAGTGGCTACGCACGGTTGCGTCTCTGACGAAATACGCCGTTTTGCCGCCGAAAATTCCCGTTTCACGCGTGCATCTCGCAGTTGTCGGGCCTTCCGTGTCTTCTTCTGCCCAAATGCATGCTTTGTGGCAAATTTATACCGTTTGGCAACAACGAGATCCATACCGATTTCGTTAAAACTTTAGCTAGACGTCATCATTGTTTACACCCGGACATAGCAACATGATGAATTGTGGGATAAGCGTCGCGCCTTATATGGAATTATCCGGTCACCACAGGTCACGAGCATGGCGGAACATCCCGATACTGACGTGTCAGAGACGAACGCCAAATAAGGACCGAATTGTGCTCACATATATTAGGATTTCCCGGAAATACGGGTCAAAGAGCGGGGATGCCGTCTAGACGAGCAGTTAGAGGATGAATTGGCGGTTCTATTCGAACTAAACAAGATGGCGAACGGAGAAAGTATGGCAGCGTTACTAAGGTCTAAACATCGTGTATTTTCGAACACATTCTGCGTTTTGAAAACTAAAATGGATTTATTAATTGATAGGGGCCCATTTTATCAACGCAAAAAAGTGATTTAGAGGTACGTAATTGTTATAAAAATGAACATTATTGATAGAACACATACAAAACTATCGGAATACGGGAAAAACTGATTTTGGATCTTTTTTTCTTCAAAATATGTCATTTCAGCTGCCGTGTCTGGCCTTAACTTAAATCAACTTTCCCAAACGTTTATTTGCACAACTTTGTCGGAATATGTATTATATATTTAGCACAAAGATATCTTACGAATCACATTCCTTATTTTGCTTAAAAAAACCCGACATGGAACATTAGTTGAATAGACTTGTCACTGACACTGCCTGTAGGCATTTGCATCAAATCCAGACTCACCTTGAATTGATTTTGCCGTTATAACTTGAGTTTTGCTTAACTTTGATACATCAGTGAGATAGTTCCATCATTCAACATTATCCTAGCCTGACCAGGCATATTTACCTTTAAGTATATTGCGTCTTACGCCATATGAGGCGTAAATAGTGCCCTGGTTTCTATAAACATACGCTGCTACAGCATAATAGCTCTCATTTTACGCGCGCTGTGCGGTAACAGACTAGGGTCGTTATTTGAGCTTCAACAGGGTCTGAATTCGATACAAGTGCCGACTAGTGAATAGAATGCACGGTTTTTATTTGGGCTTCAAAAGAGTCCGGATTCGACGCAAGCGCCGACTAGTAACGTAGTGCCATCAGCCTGCACGATTTTCACTCCCACCACAGTCATAAACCAAAACGCATGTTATCGTTTGGGTGCCATTTTACATGAATGTTAAGATTTCTAGTATGTCGAAACTCCGCGAGGTGTCACCATTGGAGACACCGGGGATACCGCAGGAATATTCCGTGATTGGACAACTGACAAACGATATCTTTCAAGTTGTCCAATGGAGTTAAATCCTAACCGCTCTGAGCGACATTATCGTTAAGACGAATAAACGATGTTGCTACAAATCCGCGATTTTGCAGGAATATATCGTGAAAGAACGAAAAAAATTGGCGTACAAAATAGCTACGAGGCGGCAATTTCGGCAAATTTTGGGCGAGGCGGCCCGCCTCGCTTGTCATATACCAGGGGAAACACTGTTGTGGAATCACTGAGGGTAAGTAATACATACCAAAGCCCCGCTGGGGTGAGCCTGACTGGTACTGACTGAGGTAGTGACTGTAGGGCGGTTCATTCACTATCTCAAAGTAGCGCACATTGCCATCACCCTGAAACATACTCACTGTCACATGGTGTGGCTGGCAGGGGGAGGTAGGGCAGTGTAGGTGGGGTTAGACGGGGTAAACCTGGGCAGGGTGGGCCGCGGCAGGTGGGGATGGCAGGGCGGGTAGGGGTAGGGCTGTGCAGGTGGGGTAGTGCAGGTGGGGATAGGGCAGGGTGGGTAGAGCTGTGCAGGTGGGGTTAGGGCAGGGCGGGTACGGGTAGGCCTGTGCAGGTGTGGGTAGGGCCGTGAAGGTGGTGTAGTGCAGGTGGCGAAGGGCAGAGCTGAGAAAAATAAGACCATTTAAGAAGATGACATAATGACAGGATGTGCAAGAGGAAGAGAATGAATGGACGGCAAAGACAGAGAAGAAGAGAAGTAAAATGAAGAGTGGATGACAGAGGTAGAGTGGCAGGGAAGACTGGGCGACAGGTACAACTGCAAGACTGGGCTACACAACAAACAACTGGTAACAATCTAGTGAAAAGAAATTACACTGTGTGTATGTGTCTATGTAAACACGTGCGTGCGTGTTGGCGTGCGTGCATGTGCGTGCGTGTTGGCGTGCGTGTGTATACATGCTACATTCTTCAAAGATGAAAATGTACAAGTCAGTTGCTATATTCATTGTAACATAAATGTTCACTAGATGGCAGCACCATAATAACATCTATGTAGACTTCACCCAGTGCATCAGGCTCCTGGTGTACATTACCTACAAGGAAGTCATCTTCAGTTCATGCAATAGTATGTATATATAGCTGTCTCTAAGATGTATATAAAAACATCTCAGCAGGTTGCATTTACACATTCAACAGGTAACTTTTCTGTCAATTATAATGTAATGTAAAAGCTAATTTCTTAAATCCAATTCATGTAGACCTTTTATTTAAACCTATTCGTTAATTTTATTTAAATCAAATCATTAATACCCTGTAGAGAGCAAAGATAAAATCTCAGAAATATGAACAACTATGTGACCAGTCTATAATGGTCTTCATTCTGGGGTTCTTAATCCTGTCTGTTTTGGGGCTCAATACTAATATCAATAGTTTAGGGATCAGAAGAAAGCAGGCACAACATTGAGATAGTCAGTACACAGGAATACATTGTTCAGTTGTAAAAAAGCTGAGGACAGGGTTTCCTGGTGCTATGTAAACATAGATTGAAAACAACAACAGTGGGGCATTAGGGTTAAAGCTTTGCTTACCTTTCCTGCCAGGAATACCACCCCTGTGTCGTAGTCATAATAGGGTAACATGACACCACTAGACGAGTCTATCGTGTCGATCTTGAGAGGTTCAGCAAGGTTTTGCTGCAAGTACGAATAACGTGCACAGTCAATGTAACTAGTGAGCCGTGATTTGCTTGAATGTGAGTATTATCAAGTTGTTTCCAAAACATATTTTACCTGGTAAAATACATTTTGGATATGCAAAACGAAAGATTGTGATTTGAAAGAGAACTATCCTGAAGAAAGTTCAGTTATAATAATGCTTAAAACTGTGTTTACCAGGATGTTTTTTTAACAATAACACAGGTGCATTATATTGGCATTTATCTAAGTGCTTGTATTGCATGCACAGCAAAGTCTGTGGGATTACCCAGGACTTGTGGACACAACAATACGACTAAAGAAAAGATGTACGTGCCATTGTGGATGCATACAATTGTTATCGCAAGAACGCAAAAAAATAAGAAAAATCGCTGGACACATGGAATATCATTTTTGGATTGTGATTAATATCAATTTGTAAGGTTTGTTTTCCAATTCTTGTCAATGCTTGTGCCATTTTAATGAGCAATAGGAAGTGAACACATTTAAGTAACGGTTGTCACTGTGGCAACAAAGCCGTTGTCTTTAGAAGAAGCGCCGCAGCAAAAATGTACATATCGCAGCGACTCACCGTGTCCCAGATGGCGTACTGGCGCTCACTCATGCGTGAAAACCCAGTCGTAAACAGTCGGTTCTTCTCTCCGAGGAAGAGAACCTTTGACGCCTTAGACCCCTGGTGACCGGTGCCCTCCTGGAAACAGTGCAACAACTCTATCATTCACTGAACACCAGCGCACCACCGCTTGATCAAAACACAACACGTATATATGCAATGCCTGACTACAGTTCATGCAATTGTTCAGCTGTCAAGTGTATGTTGCAGACAGGTGTGGCATATGTTCACACATGCTTGCATGCACGCACGCTGCACTCAATATAAATTAAATTACACCTTACACACACACACCATGTACACCATAAACATATGCACACCACATGCACACCACATGCACACCACATGCACACCACAGCACAGCACAGCACAGCACAGCACAGCACAGCACAGCACAGCACAGCACAGCACACCACACCACACCACACCACACACATAATGTACTATATAGTACTATTAATCATTACATCTTCCTCACACGAAAAGAAAAATGCACATCATGCAATACTACAGCTGAGTGATCGAAGGCAATCCGGACGCAATCAGAGTTAAACAAAACTTACATAAACTTTGATCATTCACCATGACAACTGTGCCCGTACACCCAAGTGACTGATCATCAACGACAATGATGTGCCTACTCACCATGATAACGGTGCCCTGCCTCGGGTCAATGATACGGATTCGTTTGTCCTTACAGGTAGTTGCAAACAGACTGCCATCTCTGTTCCACGCGATCGAGAAGATGGTGTCGTTGTGCACAGATATGATGTTGATTGGTTCCGCCGTCTCTGTGTTCCACACTATGCACTGCAACGACACACCGTATCAGTCCAGCACATTGTATCAGTCCAACACAATGTATCAGTCCAGCACATTGTATCAGTCCAACACAATGTATCATTCCAGCACTTCGCTCAACACAAGCCTGGGTAAACTACTGGCGTGAATTGGCAACTTCTTTTAGGAACAACTGCACCATGATGCTATTAGGAATAATATAATACAGGAAGTCTGCTGTGTTGATCATGGGAAAATGGGACATCAATGAACACCAAAGAGTATTGCGGTTAACTCAGCCCTCCTCACCACTACTGACAATAAAGCTTGTTTTGAAACTCAATGTTTTGTTTACCATCTGAACCTGTTCCGTTGCCATATCTTCCAAATTGCAAGCGCTGTTATGGGCTTACTAAACATAATTTGATGTGCAGTATGTCTTCAACATAGTTACTATAGTTTTAAGAACATTATATTAATTAATAAATGAAAAAGTAGGAACAGACTGCCTCCTTTTGAAGATACTATAAGAGATGAGCACTGCACATCTTTACAATCATGCAGTGACGCTGACAATCATCTGACAACAATGACAATTACTATTGCATTCCAAATAAGCATATATGTGCGGCTATTTATTTGGACTAAAAATGTCACCCTATATGGTCTTATTTGGGTCTGTACACTAATTTAAAGTTGGCAGTTCCATCCTATTAGTTTTTTCTTAGGCACTACAGTTATTTACTTGCATCACCGATACAATGTTCTGAGAAATATGTATATACAAAAATTATTCTTGCAGGTGAATCGACAAAGCCGAACGTGCAGTGCACTTTGTTCTTACGGCGATGCTGTTTACCCTAGTCACCACACCAATCATGGAAGATAGCGTTCTTTTCACTAACAAATTGAAAAAAATACACTTATGCACAAAAGGAGCACTTAAGGAACCTGTGTGTTAAATATAAAAGTTTATTATGCTGTATTGGGATCATGTTGGGGTCAGGACGTTAGTATTATGGCTAGTAAAATACCGAATCTCGCAGTCTAGGGCCGAGCGATAAAGCATGATTAACAACATTTCGCGGGCAAATTTGGACCAATTCACGTGGTGTGATGTCACCAGACAACGCTCACTGTAGTAGGGCCTCGATGCTACGCGGCAGAGCTACAAGGTAAACGAGCCATAGTGGATCAATCCATTTAAGTATTTAGGGGTGGCAGGCTTGGCAAAATTATCTACGTTATCTTTAAGAGAATCCCGCAGAATTTGGCATTGTTTCTATTAATGTAACACTAACAGTTATAGATATATTTCATTCGCTGCAATGTAGGTGCCAATGGCAACAGATAATGACGGAGATGAGATTGGAACAGCTTTGAGCAGAATCTACTGTAACACAGTCAAATAATTTTGTTTGGAATTTGTTTACAATTACATGTTTGATTTAAGACTATTTAATTATATTACTGGGAGCACCATTTTTTTACTGTAGACATGTACTGCTTGAATATGTTGTTGCATTGTTTTTCAACAGATATCAGTTAGTGTTAAACTACTAATCACTGAGACACACTAAATGGAGCGTTATGTTTGTCTGGAGTTTTGTTTCAACATTTGAATTAACGTAAAGTATTATTGCTTGTTTCATGTTGGCAACTCCTGTTTGCATATAATTATATTGTTGCATTGTCAAAAAGACACCAATTAAAAGTATGAATACGCATTGCAACTTAATTCCACCTTATTACTGGCTCATACTATTATTCCGCCCTGTACTTTTATTATAATTCCAAGAAATTTCCGCCCTATAACTCTTATTCCGCCCTGTACTCTTATTATAATTTTAAGAAATTTCCGCCCTATACTATGTTATTCCGACCTATACTCTTTATTAAAATTGCGGGGCATGTCCACCCTATACTGTTATTCCGACCTGTACACTTATTTGGAATGCAATAGTAGCTGAATACACAGAGAATCATGTGAAGCCACCGATTCATGTGGTGGTCACACCGACAGTCATGTGATGACACTGTCATATAATAACACCGACATTCATGTGATAACCCTGACACTCGCACGTTGGCACTGACAATCATGTGATAATACCAACAATTACATGATGGTACTGATGGTCATGTAGTACCACCGACTGTCATATGGTGACACTGATAGCCATTTGGTGATACTGACAATAATGAGGTGACATTGACAATGATGTAGTGACATTGACAATCATCTGGTGACACTGACCCTATAGTCATAGCCTGCACTAAGCAGGATGTTCTCGGCAGTGGGGTGCCACTCGATGTACCCGACCCGCCTCTGGTGGCCGTGGAGGTCGATGAGCCACTCCGTCAGGTTGGTATTCAGGCCCCCTTGTGGTATCAACCATAACTTCACCTGCAAACAGCCGACTGTTCAGTCATGTCCATGCAACACAGACGTCATTTATGTGGGAGTCTACAAGTTTCATACCCTGACATGTCGCATGTCGTGAGAACTAATGACGTGACAGGATGTTTTATGCATTCATGTGGAAGTTATCGGTACAGTGAGTTCTACTAACCTTTGCGCTCCAACATGATCAACCAACGCCAAAGACGTATATACAAATACATTTTTCTTTCTCTGTAGTCTCCGTAGTACCAATTCTCAGAATGTGTCAAACAAAACAGTGCCATGCACACAAAAAACTATGTTGTTCACAACACAACTGCAAATAATAAACTTTATTGCAGTCAAAGAACAACTATTTTTTTCAAATCCTAGGCAGATTTAAAAGAAAATGTAGTTGTTTTTGTTTGATGTAGGTATATTTAGTAGGGTCGATGGCATCACTTAGTCGGTATAGAAATGCTATAATCCGGTTAACCAACCAAAAAGCAATAGGGACTGATACAGAAGTTCCAGACAAAAATATGGATTTCAACCAAGAAACTTTGGCATGTCTGGATATGGTCTCCACTGAGCATAACAAAGAAGCCATGGCGGTTAATTTTCGTTGGGGTCTCTTTTCGGTGATTGGTAAATGTGACTTGCCAAAGCAAAGTGGGTATTAACTCACAAAATTGTGAAATGGGTTTGTACCTTTCTGGATTCCACAGATCATAAGCTTTAAAATGATACCTCATTTGCAGAAATATCTTCAGTAATTTTTGATTCCTTACTAAAACTGACACAAACTTAAAAAAATTATGAAGTAATTTTGAACCATACTGTCTATTTTTGTAATTTATGGATAAGTAAATAGAAAACAAACTGGACACTGAAAGACGAGATCATAAAGTACACATGTATGTCAGTCACAAAATTTATTAGACATGACCCAGACAGACATTTTGGGCTTGTGTCCAAAATAGGCCTGTGTGACTTAATACTCGGTTCACTGTGGCGGGATACAAATGTACACCGTAACTGTATATCTCACCGTAGCGTCGTCAGAACATGAGGCAATGATGTCGTCATTGAATGGGTTCCACTTGATGTCAAGCACTGGCCCAGAGTGTCCACACACCTTTGGAGCGTTGATGTCAATTCGGCCAGTCTACAATAACACTGCCACTGTAAATACAGTTATGTGTAATCGTGATGTTTAGCTAGACAAAGTCTTCCAGTGTTATTTCATGGATATTTAACTAAGCCATGATAACGATGTATCATGTGGCACAGGTAAACGTTGTTAAAACCTTGGTGAACAATGAGTACCTCTGGTAATTCAGTTGAAATCATATCAGGTTAAACATAGCAAATATCAAACGCCCTAGGAAAATGTGGTGGCAAAACAGTTAAGATATCAGCAAGTTTTTATTGGACCCTGGACCATGTCAAGATATGTTTGACTGAGCTTTCTAGACCCTCGGTCTCATTGTCACTAGCATACTGACATTGGATTTGTCAGGTGTCAAACTGGGAGAGGCAGTCACAACTGTCATGTCTGATACAGATACCAGATACAAGTTACACATACCAGAAATGTCCTGAAATACATCAATCTAACACATACAGAAAATACATCAACCTAACACATACATATCAGTTTGAGACAGGCAGTGTTAACTAGAAATGCCAAATGCAGACAGTCATGACTAAAACGTTGTCACACACTTAACAGAGCGACCCTGGAATGTTGTCACAAGTAACTAAGGCTGTTTCCCAGAAATAGTAAAACTCTTATCAGTTTGGGGTTGCAACATGATATCAACGAACTGGTTTACACTAACACTGTCTGGTTTGTCCAGATGGTTGGGGTAATATTTTGGGACACATGCACCAGGGTGACCAGCAATATTTAGTTTAGCCGACTGACATCAATCAGTTATCTAATTATTGCTGAAGTCAGTCACTCGACATGATTGTAACTGACAATGGACATTTCAGCAGCAGGGAATGTTACAGTAATAGGCCTAGTTGATCTAGTCTCTGTAGATCTGTCACTGACAATACTACTGTGAGAACTACCCACAGAAAGAGAAACATGCTATCACTTCCAAGTGTGAATCAAACTGCCCATGATCGTAGCAATGCTTTGCCAAGTTACGTGATTTTATTTGATGTGACGATACAACCAGGTAACCAAGCCAATTTGACTAGATGGCATTGGCTGTGCAGCCAAGTGTCTGGATTATAGTGCAGTCAGGTGCAACAGTACAAGACATGCACGCATGCATCATTGATGGCTATGTAACAAGCAGCATATGGGTGTGACAGGTGTGACAGGTGTGACAGGTGTGACAGATGTAAGTGTTGATATCCTCACTGGACATGCGCAGGTTTGTCATCAGCTGACACAAAGACATCTCAGTCACCTTCTAGGAATGCGCCTCTAATCCTATGTACATTCTACCCGTTTCCAAAGGTAACAACTTGGGAAAATGAACAGCTGTCGTTATGAGGCCAGTCACTATTAATGGATCAATGATGAATTTGTGATTGTTGTAGCACCAAGATATTGGTTTTGACGAGAGATTTGGGCAGCTATGTCATGAACAGATTATGCAAATTGAAGACGCATCATGAATCAAGTCATGTTGAACTCTGACTACATTAAGGACTTAGCTAGGACTGCGAAAATGAATCCCAATTAATTCTCACGGACAGACGGTTAGTATCACGGTCTCAGAACGGTGGCATTGTCGCAGACCAATATCCCGGGGCAAGATAAATATAACAAAGTTCACACAATGTGTAGAGTGGACATTGCACATTGCAGGCACTGTGTCCACCCTAGATGCCACCCTGGAGTCATAACCCTGGGGTCATTACAAAGACATGTCATTATGCAATGTGAATGGTCAAGGCTTCCAGAGATAGGCCACCCCTATCAACAGAGGCAGTTCCCGAATCCGAACTGTAATTGCCCTAGCCTTGACAAAGAGGGGTACTTGGACAAACCAATCACCAAGTGGTCCTTCACTCAACAACCTGCTCTAGACTAAGTGGCACTGCAACCCCCACATTTCTCATGTATGGTCACCCCTGTGCAACGATAGTGGTGAGAAGACAAGATGGTAATGATGAGGTTTAGTGCTGTCTGCATCAATAGATCTCATCTGTTTACAAGATGTTTGGGCCTCTCCTGAAACCACATGTCTGTATACATGCCAATTACTGAAGGTATTGGAGGTACATTAAATACATAAGTAGATTGGTCCACTGTATTCAGAAGGTATTGGAGGTACATTAAATACATAAGTAGATTGGTCCACTGTGTTCAGAAGGTATTGGAGGTACATTAAATACATAAGTAGATTGGTCCACTGTGTTCAGAAGGTATTGGAGGTACATTAAATACATATGTAGACTGGTACACTGTGTTCAGAAGGTATTGGAGGTACATTAAATACATATGTAGATTGGTCCACTGTGTTCAGAAGGTATTGGAGGTACATTAAATACATAAGTAGATTGGTCCACTGTGTTCAGAAGGTATTGGAGGTACATTAAATACATAAGTAGATTGGTCCACTGTGTTCAGAAGGTATTGGAGGTACATTAAATACATAAGTAGATTGGTCCACTGTATTCGGAAGGTATTGGAGGTACATTAAATACATAAGTAGATTGGTCCACTGTATTCGGAAGGTATTGGAGGTACATTAAATACATAAGTAGATTGGTCCACTGTGTTCAGAAGGTATTGGAGGTACATTAAATACATAAGTAGATTGGTCCACTGTGTTCAGAAGGTATTGGAGGTACATTAAATAGATAAGTAGATTGGTCCACTGTTTTCAGAAGGTATTGGAGGTACACTAAATACATAAGTAGATTGGTCCACTGTGGTCAGAAGGTATTGGAGGTACATTAAATACATATGTAGACTGGTCCACTGTGTTCAGAAGGTATTGGAGGTACATTAAATACATAAGTAGATTGGTCCACTGTGTTCAGAAGGTATTGGAGGTACATTAAATACATAAGTAGATTGGTCCACTGTGTTCAGAAGGTATTGGAGGTACATTAAATACATATGTAGACTGGTCCACTGTGTTCAGAAGGTATTGGAGGTACATTAAATACATAAGTAGATTGGTCCACTGTGTTCAGAAGGTATTGGAGGTACATTAAATACATAAGTAGATTGGTCCACTGTGTTCAGAAGGTATTGGAGGTACATTAAATACATAAGTAGATTGGTCCACTGTGTTCAGAAGGTATTGGAGGTACACTAAATACATAAGTAGATTGGTCCACTGTATTCAGAAGGTATTGGAGGTACACTAAATACATAAGTAGATTGGTCCACTGTATTCAGAAGGTATTGGAGGTACATTAAATACATAAGTAGATTGGTCCACTGTGTTCAGAAGGTATTGGAGGTACATTAAATACATATGTAGACTGGTCCACTGTGTTCAGAAGGTATTGGAGGTACATTAAATACATATGTAGACTGGTTACACTGTGTTCAGAAGGCAGCCATTCAGGAATGTGCGCTAAAACAAAATTAAGTTACTGTGACAACTTTAGAAATAAAACAGCAGTTTAAATTACCTATCCAGTATCCACTAATGTTCATTATAATACCAGTAACATTTTAACATTAAAACTTGTCTAAAGGATAGATCTGTATCAACTATTATATAACTGTAATACTAACAAGGCTCTAACATTAAAATTACATAATTGGAGGATTTAGTTTTTTAAATAGTACTTTAAACTTGGTTTATAGCATCTCATCTGAAACAGGTTTAAGACACATAAGTGGCTACAATATGATAAAAATTACATACAGTCGTCGTCTTTGAGGTAATAGTTATATAAATACTTCTAGTCTGATTCTAGATAATTGAATATTGTGTTCATGCTACATCTTGCATGTGGGTGTTGACAGTAAGCTACATCTTGCATGTGGGTGTTGACAGTAAGCTACATCTTGCATGTGGGTGTTGACAGTAAGCTTGGACCACAGGAGAGGTAGAATAAAAGCAAGTTTTATTAGCAGCTTTGACTGTAATTATACCATAATCACAACTGAATCTTTTTTTTTTTATTATTAAATGTTACTCATTTAATCTAAACAAACGATTTGATTTATTAGACATTGTGACGTATAAATAATAGGCCACTATTCACTGATGGTGCTGTACAATTGCAGAGTTGGCACCTGAACCTAGCCTCAATTGAGACATGTGAAAATGACTGAACTGCATCTTATAAATATTAAGTTGCGTGCAGTGGGACGCATGTAACAGGGCGTAACCGTACCTTCAGCTCTAACCCTAACGATAACCTGGTGTGAATCAGCAACAGGCGCAGCCAACACCTCCGTGATCAGAAATGCCACATTGGTTTACTCCCAGCGAATGCCTGATAAATAATTCCTGCAAATAATCCTGCCACACCCACTTCAGTGTCCACAGTGCAAACAATTCCCATTTGTTTTTAAAATAAACAATGCACCACAGCATGTGTTCATATGTTGGCACGGGAAGCCACCGACCCGTGGAAAGTAGGGCAGAGAACAAACATTTGAATTAGATATATATCGATAACAATGGAGCGCATTCTACTCAAGATTTCCTTCTATCTCGATGTCTTTGTCTCAGTTGAAGTAAGATATCCAAAGTATGACACAAACATCTAATATCTGTGCCAGTCAGGGGTGGTGGTTTCTATCATTGGAACACTAAGATATATGCAGATGACGTGTACATGGATAGGACCGTTACTGATTTAAACACAGATACAGTGTTCAAGCAGGCTTTGAGACTGCACTCTAAGTCCACGTCAACTAATCGATCTCATCATGTTATCAGAACCGGTGAAGTCTGGCTTTGTCATCAGACATGTACAGTAATGTCTTGTTCAAGATATCCTGGGGCATCAAGGTTACACGCACGTGGACAAATGAAAGAACGCGTTCAACAAATGTTTCTTCAGATGTGGAATGTAAGCACATATTAACCCAGATCGCAATACACAGGACCTGGCAATATTTACACAAGGACTATCTACACACACATTCACAGTAGCGTGCATGCAAACACCTAAAATTAGGCATTCTTTTTTCATCTTAAAAGCTTTTTCTGTAGTGCATTATGTTCATTTTAAACATAAAACATTTCTACCAGAACATCTGCTATAACACAGTATACATTAGAGCCATGTCTTGGATGTGGACTAATCACTCTAAACATTGTCTAAGTTTATCTGATCATGTACGAATTGCCTTGTCTGTGATCAAGAAATGGATCTCTGAACATCATTGCACGCACACTAGAGTGCATACACCTGATTATACACCCATTGTCACTCAACAGAGAAATTATAAACTTCACTCCAGAGCTGCGTTATGCAATAGTTCTGTCGTACCATTACATGAACCAAATTTGAATAAAAGGCCGATTTAGTTTCAGGGGATTAGCTAAATTTTGTGATTCCTCAATTTGTATGACAATAGTATTAGCTTAGTCAAATATAACAGTGTGACGCCCAGACACTTTCCAGGCACAAGATTTATTCAAAGAATACAAAGATAAAATTAATTATCCCTCTTTATAGACAAATGTAAAATAGAAACAAATACCAAAAAGGCTAACATGGCTCCACCGTTCCCTACCCGAACCAAGGGTCCTTCTCCCACTAAACTTACCAGCCGAAGCCTCGTGTTCACTCTTCCTCCCCTATTTATCTAGTTTTCAGTTCGGCGGGAAACCTTCGTCACATGACACATTTAAATATTCTGCCATGCCCTCTGGCGGGAACTCATTAGTGCTGCCCTCTTGTAGAACTCCACCCAACTATATTATGGCTCTAATCATAATTCCAGACCACACATATCGGAATGTTATAAAGGACATAAAGTTTGAATGCACATTGTTGATTTATTGACACCAGCATAAGCCGTCACATGCCTATACATTAATGGCCAGAGATATGTTTATGAGGAAGACCTTGCCAATGACATTACTTCCGAGGTAGGGTAGGCAAACATAAACAATGTTTACTGTGTACACAGCACGTTAAAAATGCTTCTGGTTCACAAAAAACATTTGACACAAAACTTGAGTACATGATTCTATGCCAAACCCAGAACAAAGATGTTCAACAATAAATCAAACACATTATCTCATTTTATTTCCGTGGTTACTCTTTCCAAGATAACAGCCTCCTAATGTTATTCCTGCAATTGTTGAATCAGCTGTGGTTTACTGATGACCTTCAGAAAGCAACAATGCTGACCCATTTTGGTTTCCCAAGAGAATCCAGTGGAACTACAGCTAGCTGCGTGACTCACATATTGGGTTCTAGCAGAATGACACCAGAGACGATCAACAGCCTAAATTCTTCCTGTGTCACTGCTCTGATATTTATCTCACTACTGCTCTTACAAGTTTGAATTGACCTGTGCCCAGCACAAACGTTGTCACTGTCAGACAGACAACTGATACAATCATGACATCAACCGTACCAGGACAGCGGCTAGGGTGACACCTGTTGACAATGACACCTGCAGTGATTGGTGTGGGGATAGGACACCTGTGACAAGTGGACATGGCAGACAGAGTCAACGGAACCAGACGTCAGTGACAATACATCTCTTCACTAGCAACTATTGTTGTCCTGCTCACGTGTAAAGTCAGTGCCCCTCTGTGAAACACCCTCCCCAGTGTGGGGTGAAACACTGATATCCTGGAAACTTTGGCATGCGGTCATTTAAGACGGTGTGGTAGCTTGAGCCTCCAGATTTTACTTTTAGAACAATTATTGAAGCAGGGTAGCCTGGTGCTTTGTAATGTGCCACTGACCTTTTTACCGCCTCCATCAAGTCTTTGTTCACAATCCTACAATATGCTAGAAACAACACTGACCCTGTTCAGGGGAAGAATAACGAATGCGCCCCTCTCCCTCCCTCCCTTGCATGGTCGTAAGGACAGGATATGGGGTTATAAAAGAACCTACCTTCTTATCTCCTCTCTCAGTCTTCGTTCATAACCCTACAATATGACTGAAATAATACTGACCCTATCCAGGGGGAGAATGACAAATGCACCCCCTCCGGCCGACTCTGTGATGATGGCGATGTATTTGGGGTTGACGGCACAGCAGCTGGTATCGTGTGCGTTCTTCGATATCTTCACGCACTCGTAGCACTGTTCCTTCTTTGAGGGGCAGCCGTACACATGGCGGTACTTGGAGCTGCGCACACGGAACGCCATCTGCAGCACGCAAGAGAGAATAATAAAAGTATAGTAGAACCTTGTTTTACGGTCACCTTGGTAATACAGCCACCTCGCAATTAAGGCCACCCTGGGACAGTCCCAAATTATTTTTGTAACAGTAAAGTGCCAAAAATGTGTCCCACTAATATGGTTACCTATTCAGGTCACCTTTGTCCAGTTGTGAGGGTGACTTTATAATAGTGGGGTTCCAATGTACTTATATACCACCCAATCAGTTAAAACTGTTCTCAGGTGTTTTACTGTAATGTATGAATGTGTGTAAAACTTTTATATATATTCATACTAGTATTTTACATAAAAAGAAATGCTAATAAAATAAACATGTTAAATATATAACACTATATTACGTATAGTTAGCAAATAATACAAGAAAAAGTATAAAAAAGATCAACTAGACAATATAAATATACTAAGATATTCTAAAAACTACTTTAATATAAATATATTCATCTACGCAAGTGACACTGAAACTGAGAACAAGTGTTGGAGCACGAACTCTCAAACTCTCTCCTCAATTGATTTTGGTTCTTTGACAAACATATTTGTGGTGTGCCACAGTGAAGTGCGTAATAAGTTACAAAATTGTGAAATGGAGTTTTGTACGATTTTGTACCATTCCACAGATCGTGACCTTTAAAGACTAAGTGAAATGAACCTTTTTTTATTCCCAATCTGAATGAAATATAATCTAAAAATAGTGTCCTGATATTCAACTAATTTTTTAACCCCCTCCGTCGCGCTTTTCTGTACATTTTCTGCACAGTTTGTTGTGGCATCTAGCGGTTGTTATGACGTCACTGCAGGTAGCACCTCTAGGATTTAACATGACATGCATCTAAGCCGGTTGGTGTTTCAGGCTGTACATATAAAATTGCAATGTATACACGGCTGCAGATGTTGACAATTTGCGATGTTCAAGCGGCATTAACTCAAAAAGTCAATTCCTGTGTACATCCAGTGACAAACTTGTATATAAGAATATTATCTTTATGGTGATATCAAAAAGTATTAAATTCCGTGATTGCAATTTCATGTACAATCTGTAACAACAGGCTGCACCGCCGCTCGTAATGCTAAAGGATAGGGTGTGCTCAGCGGCATTGCCTGTGGTGACGTCAGCAACATCTGACCGGCTGTGACACACAACTGACCATGTTTGAGTGGGCCTAGTGACATGAGTTCACAATGAACAGGCTTCATATTTGGCACATTACTTGACAAGAGTATGTTGACAAGTTTATGTATACATAGTTTCAAAGACATTCAAAATTTCATTTCACTTAGTCTTTATAAGTGACACCTCTTTTGTTGAAACATCTTCAGTAGTTTCTGATTTATTGCCAAAATTGAAGCAACCTTTTAAAATGTGACATTTTGAGAAACGAGGTAATTCTAACTCATATATTGTCTACTGTTTCTTAATTTTTGGGTTTGTAAACACACATGTTTTCAGTAAGAAACTGATACATACATTTATGCCAAAATTATAAAATTAACGGGACACGACCCAGACAGTTATTTTTGGCTTGTATGCAGAATAGGCCTGTGCTACTTACTACCTGGTTCACTATGACTGGTCACATTTGTGTGTCAATAATGTCAGCAATATGGGCAGTCAGCTTAATAAAGCAGAACATAGTTTTGCCTAGATCAACATAATAATTTATGTTTATCATTCGGTCGGGTTACTTTCAAAACTGCTTATACATTGTATGTACCATACATATATAGCCGGACAACTGTTACCATTTTATCTCAGGATTTTGAGCAAATCCGGAAAAAATTAAATAGTTTGTCAGATAATTTCATGGAATTTTTTAAAATTAATTTTAACAAATCAACTAGCAATTATACATGTCACAGTGGTTCAGTTACTGCAACATGAATCTGAAACGAGAAACAACGGAATTGAAAAGGGACCTCTCAGTGATATTGGTGGAGTTTGGGCTATCTTTCAGCACCGATACAACTTGTGTCTGGGAAGCCACAAATCACAGATGTCCACCAATGACAAAGAATGACAGCTACCGCAATGACCGTATGTTTTTGGACACCCTAAAAATCTACAAAAAGAATTATTACATGTTCTGTACATTTTTGGACATAAATTATTTCTATGTGTCGGAATTCATACAGTACATAATGGCTATGTTTTTGGAAAACCAACAATAATTTCTGTTGTGTTGTGTGCTTTCGGACTGCTTAGAATTTAATACAATTTTACGTATCCGAATACATGAAGTGATTATGGTACACAGACACAGAGCTGATACTGTGAGAACAACTGATTATAAAACATGAGTGAACACAAGGGAGACATGGTAAATAAGGTGTGGGAGTGTGCATGGCCGACTATTGGCAGTGTTGCTTTCACATAATGCACAGTTATAATGATCCTCTTTTTCATACTTATCCAAAGAAATCAGTGTGTTCGCCTTTGACAGGAATCTCTTCTTACAATACAGTGTACTGCATAACGAACCATGGTGCTACATTTCAAATGGTAGTTCTGTTATTGAATGCATGTGTTTAGAATGATAAGGCAATGAACTGGGTTTACCTAACTTTTTATGGGTTTTATTCACAATGCAATGAATACAGGTCCCAATGAATACATGTATCTATTTTGTATATCTACACTGTTAATAAATGTGAAGACGATATGAATGAAAAGTACAATAACAAGTACGCATGTGCCAGGATTATCACCTTGATAGGAAATGGGACTTTGTATGTAGACAAACTCATTGGCTAAATAGGGGAACAGAATGGGTTAGAATGATTGAAAGCATTACAAACATTAAATTGGCCAACGGAAAAGAAACAAGTCCAGCAGAATAGCTGTGCATTGTTGCCTTTTCAAATGGACCCATAATGGAACACCGCACCTCATGTAATAGAACTGGTTTGTAGCACATTCAGAAATCATGCTATCCGACATGCTTTTTCAGGTGATAAAATACAAGAGCGAAGATGATAGCGAACACAGCATTATTCACACTTGATTGGTGAGTCATCCACCCACAAACTGGCCCTGTGGACCTGTACAAATGGTGGATATTCCTTCAAAATGCTAATGAACTAAATCCTACCAATTCAACAGTAACATTTACTACATCTATGCACTGGCAGAGATTACCGAAAGCCATTTTAATACTCTGGCTACATTTCTAGGAATTAAACATGGGATGGAATTCTAGGAAGCATGTGTGCCCCTCAACAGCAGACAAGCAGCTTAGACACGGATGTAAGCACACAAATAAGATGAGTCACCAGATGTATCTATAGATGGGGTGTAGCAGGAAGAGGGTTAATCTGCACATGACTGGTTATTTAGAAAGAATATCCCATCCAGTGACGTGTGTGCACACATCTGTGAAGGATGCCGTAGTTACAGGTTGGGGCAAAGCAAATATATACTTAAGTGTGTAGGAAACCCCTCATTGAAGACGTCAGCTTCCTGGTGAAAGGTGACACCCCAGACAGCGATAAATAAGTGAGTTGTTATTCACTGTTAATTTCCCCCATGTCTAGATGCAGGTACTGCATTCTGTTGCCATGGGAACCATGACAACAACTATTACACCTGCATCCTGACTTGGAGTCAACTACATTGGAATCGAAACATCAATTTTAATTGTGGAATAATAATAAAAATAAAATAACAAAAATGGGCCAAGTGGCCCTGAAGTCCTTTGGACTAATACGTCTATATGTGTCCCCGGCTGACCAAATGCGTGATAAGTCGGAAAAATTGTAACATTGTTTTCTTACAGCCTTGTAAAGGTTTGGTAGGGTGCTTTACACGGTTTCCAAAAATATGACTGCTACAAAAATTTGCAAAGTTATGGAGCATTGAACATGGTAGGGGTCAGAAAGTGAAAATGAATAAAACGGCTGTTGAAGTTTTACATTATATATGCAAATGGATTGCATGAAAATATTACATGCACAACATTCAAATGTGGCACACAGTATGTAATATGTATGTTATGTTGCAAGGATACACTGGAAGTACAAATGTGCTGCTACAAAGACTTATCAAGTTATGCCAGATTATGTCTTCATGTGTAAAACTAAGAGGACAGATTATTTGAGAGCAAAAGGTAGACTCACTGTTTGACACAGTTTAAAACCTACAGGCAACTGTCCAGTTTAACAGGGGTCTAGTGGCTTAATGCTGTCTGTTGACACAAGCTACTGCCAGTGACCAATTACACATTAGTCTTAGTTTCCATCAAACAATAGCAGGCAGAGAATCTTAGCTCCACAGCTGGGTGTAATACACAACCAGAGCCACCACTGATTCATGGTCAAGTAGATTAGCTCAATGCACCAACTAAGACAATACACAACAAGAGTGAGGCCTAACCAGTGTCCTCATTGCTGAATAGGTCAATTAAATCTGCCAGGTGGGTGACATTCTGCACAACTGTTCATTAATTGTTCAGAACACCAGACTGACTACATACCTAAACAAAACGAATGTCATAGGTGAAGAACAGGCAGTGTTCAAATAGGGGTATTGGTTGAATTGTATTTGTCTTGACGCAAAAGGCTTTATTGGGCCTTCATCGATTATAAGAAAGCATTTGATTTAGTAGACCGGTCCTCCCTGTGGTCTAAGATAATTTCATGCGGTATTAATGATATTGTGTTGAAAGTTGTATACAACATATACAAAAATGCTAAATCATGTACAAATCAGGGCCAGGCTGATACAGCCTTCTTCTCATGTGATGTATAGGTATGGCAAGGAGAAAACTTGTCCTTTGTTATTTGCTATTTAACGGACTTGACATGGCAGCTGGTGAATTTACAACAACCTTAGGGATGAGGCATTTTATGTGTTTTCTATTGATAAGTATATTTTTGTTTTATTAGTTTCTTAACATATTTATGGTTATTCTTCTTGTATAAATGAATGTATTTATAGTAGTTTTATAAGAATGTTTTAATTTATTTAAACGTTTTTTTAATGATCTCTCTTTTTTAGTAACTATGTTTAAGATAATGTTATATTTTTTTTATATTTATTTCGTAGTTAGCATTTCTTTTTATGTAAAATACTATTATATACGTGAGCATGTATGTAAAGCGCCCGAGGGCAATTTTAATTGATTGCGTACTATATAAGTACTTTTATTTATTTATGATGTAGAAAATGTACGTTCTACTATATGATGATGACACTAGAATGATTCAATCAAATACAGATGTCTTGCTTGTGTGTAGCGGAACTATATCAACTCTTCTAATGGTTGACATTTGGTTGTTTCAGATGACAACTATATTGTGAATCTGTAATTATTAGTCTATATTGATACAATTGATTTACACAGTACCATGTCTACACAAGGCATGGCAAGCATAAACAGAACAGCAGAATGCATTTGATATCAATAAAGTGTAGGATATTTCACTCTATAGTTGTCCGGAATATAATTTTTTTATGTTTGTCACCTACAGGTTTCTACAGACAATACATCTTTAAAGGAAAACAAAAGGCAACGTTTTGGTGTTAAGCATCTAAAAGAGTTAATACAAACTAACAATTTCCAACTACAATCAAATTTTTAACGTCAGCATTTACCAGGAAAACATTTTTGAACACACAACTACCGAAATTCTATGGACTACGCCATTGTTAGAAGAAAGTGACGTCACACTGTTGTAACTCGCTTTGTAAATTTTCTGCGTACTATTTGTTCCCAACTCCGTTAGGTGGCGCTATGGTAAGTTTACCAATTAAACTATGTGCGCATGCGCTGTGACTGTGTAAATAAGATGGCTTTCCAATTCTTCGGAAGATGACGAAAACCAAATCGATTTCGAAGCAACTGGTTACCGGTTTGAACCACAAAAACAAGGGCCTGTGTTGGAAGATAGGGCAGAGGCGCGTGCCAGTGGGCACGAACAGGAAGGCTCAAGGCGCATACCATGCCGAGATGAAATTGACTGGTGTCGGTGGGGAAAATACCGCAGCGATCTCCTTGTTCAGGAACAAGAATTGAATATGTCTGCTGCCAGGAGGCGGTTGCTACTCGACAGCAACGCTGTTGGTGAAGGTAATTATTAATCTGTTTAGTTTATTGTTTAAATAACCGATGAGCCTAAGTTCCGGGCTGCGTATGAACAGCGAGAGATGATCGCTCGGGCCGGGACACGTCACCTGTCTTACATTTGGGATTGGTTGACTTTTAACTTAGTTAGATCTCACTCTCAGTGCCACTGGACTCAGTGTTTGAACTTTGACATGTCCATTTTCGAATACCACCCATGACTATACTCACTTTTTAAAAGAAATGTAGTTGAATGGTTCCATGATTCATGTGAACCAAAATTGTACAGGGCAGAGCTACGATAGAAAATAAGCAGGAATTAACTCCCTTTTGTTCTATCCCCGTCGACACTCTTCACATTTGCAGTAATGGTTATGCATGTATGAACAATATGTGGCAGTACTACTTTTTAAACACATGGCAGCAGGCAGATAGATTATTTTAACTTTATGCATACTGCAATTTTTCTGCCCAAAGTTTACATTGGCTCTTATGAATAAAATATACCTTGAACATTTTTTAGCCAGAGCCCCCATTTGTTTTGGTGACAAAGAAAATGACCACTGTTTTGTGCAAATATTGACACATTTCAAAATGGCCTTCCTTAATCTGCATGATATGTCTATGGACCCAGGTATAATACTGGGATGAATACAGTTAGAGGATCGTGATGCATTCTTTGTGAAATCTGTTCAGAATAATAATCCATGTTTGCTTAACATGTGTGTAAAACTATTATTTAATTGCTTAATTCTTTGTTACAGGTGGATTGCTGTGCATTACAAACAGCAGAGGATTTAGAATTCTTCGTTTGGAGCAGCCAACAAGTAAGTACGTATATATGTGCATGCATTGTTACAAGACCAGTGAAATGTATTGTTAAATATTTATTGAAATGTATTAATAATGAACACAATACAACATCATAGTAGCACTAGCAATACAAATATATATAGATAATTTTATCAGCAATCTCATGCCTGATGCCCAAATTATTAACAATCTTCTATGGAAATTACTTAGTGGACTTACCATATGTCACCTACCATCCACATGCTAAGCAAATTCATATCATTGAACTAACTACCATTTGAAACTAACATCAAGAAAGATAATGTATTAAAAACTAACAAGTATGTCGCACTAATCCATGATGTAAACAATAACGGAATAAAATCAGAATTAACATGCATTGAAATAGGTTGCAGAGGCTATGCATCTGAACCCAACAAATCCAAGACTGACAACCTCCTTAAAATCTCTTGGAATATAACCACCAACAAAACAACTAATTCAATCGTATGCTTGTCTAAACTAGCCCTGCTAACGCCATTCACCCTTTCTAAATGTAAAGACGAACCACACTGGTTTGACCCAAGACTAATTAAAATATGATGACCATCACCCTAATATGACAATAATTACAAAATAAAATTTCCCTCAACAGCAAGTAATCCTACATAAATGTGTTCATTTTCAATACGACTTACTTTAACCGTTAGTCATTATTTACCTTAGCCTGCTACAATATACTACTATACATAGCTATTTACTGTATTCACACGTGTACTTGGGTTATCGTTTCACACTTTATTGTATTCTACTGTATGAATAAAGTGATACTCTCTCACTACAGAACAAATTATAATGGTTCCACTTAAGTTATCGTAATGTATAGATACAATGTTTGTTGCACCATCATAATTTGTTCTGTAGTGCAAAATTACCAATATTTGCCTTATTCCAGATGTTTACATGTTTAATGGTAAACAATTTATATAAAAGAATGGTGTCGTTATAGAACCGATTTTTATATGTCATTTATTTACAACGTCAGATGTTTATTTGAGCCTAATTTATTTCAGGTCTCTCAGGTGGGCTGCATACATACAGTTTACCTGGTGGATCCATGGCAAGCTGGGACGAAGGTACAGAGAGTTCTACCAGCATGCGCCAGCCATAGAATAAGATCAAGGTTCCCTGCCCCCGATGGGGGACAACACGAGGGATACCACCCTGGACTTGAAAACTAAACTAGACAATGTACATGTGACCTATGAAGGTGTAGGTGGGTGGTGGCAGTATTTACTGTTTCTTTACAAATTTACTGACTCTTGCTGCCAGCAGATCCTCCTTCTCTGGTTTTGGGACATCTGCCCCAGTGACTGTGATCGGATGCAGTGTGATATTTCTTTATAAACACATCTGTCACTCAATCCGTGAGCATTTGTAGGTGGGTATGTGGGTTCACCTGCTGTGGTCTGTTATGCAGCACCCATTGCTTGCGTCTTTTGGACACCATGACACCAGTCTCAACAGGTTTGTCTGGGCTGGGACGTGGTCGGTAGTTCCACGCCAGAGCAGACAGCATCAATCTAGCTTTCATTCCTACAGTGAAGAATAGTACATGCAGTATTCTAATAAAATGTCTGCAAACAACTGGTGTAACACACCAGTCTATATGTTGTTAGTAAGCTGCTGTTATTTACCTTATGCCTGTAGCATTCAGTGAACTTTAAAATGCTTTTCCTGTGTACTGTAGGTTGTTTTTAGTAACAATACAATGGCCAATCATGGTAATCGTACTGGTACATTAGTAAAACGATACCGATCCTTACAAATAACATCACATAATTTATTATAACTTGTTTTTTCTTCTTAATTTCTGTATCTACTGTATATACAGTCACTGTATTTTGATATCATGTTTTGATTTTATATTTCTTTAATTAAATTGGTGATAATGGCACAAGTGCTCTTATTTATTTCATTACAGACAATTGCACAATTTCACAGTAAACATAATAAGCTATCATAATCTGGCATAAAAAACAGTTTAGTATTTTTTTCTACAAAAAAACCCACTTTCATCTAGGTTGTATCCCCTTAACTAAAATTGAGTAACATTATGTAATTTTACTAAATACAAATTTTAAACGTTTTACAATAGAGTATATAGTGATATTCTTCGTCACATAAACAGTAGTCTCACATAATTATATACAAAGTCCAATTATATAACATCACAACATAAATGATAGTAAATGATATATGACAATGTCTAATGCAATATTATTGGATACAGAACGTTTTTTTTTAATTTAACACAAAATACAGTAAGTTTTGCAATGTTATTATAAACGACAATCATTCCAGCCCATGTTAATCCGTTACTGTAATATCGCTCACGCGACTTGATTGCCGTTAACTTTTGCTATTCGGCTATCTTCTAAACTCTTTATGGTGCAATATAGTACATTATGGTACTGGTATAGCTTGCCTCCAGCATATCTTGCATCTCAAATGTCAACAGATTATAATTGGATACCAAGTAACTCGGTACTAACCTTCTTGCGATCGATTTCTCGGCGGCGGCGCGTTTGATCGAAAATATGCGTCGCTTCGACGGCTGAGGTCCGTGACTAAATATCGTAGGCACTGCACCTGGCTTCAAACATCGACGTCGGCGACGTTTTGTCGGATCTTGTGTCATTAACTGACGATATAGATTTCCTTCGAAGCACGTTTCTTCAAAATGATCTGAACATAGTGCGTTGTATTTCGAAGGCTTCCAACCAGCCCGTCCACAGTTGTGAATCCACTATTTCACTTCTGGCTCATATATCATTATCCTTCGCTGTACTATTGTTACAACCGTATGTAGAGCAGTATGGCACATTGCAAGTCATGTTTTCACTGGTAAGCTCAACTTATACTAATATAACGAACCGCATCCCATGAACATGAACCAACTACACGAACTACACAAGACAGTGTGTCGTACACGGCAAAAATAATGCTGCTCGTTCATTGGTTGCTTTCGGCCAAATGAACGCGTCATCAGTAAGATGGCAGTCTACATGTTATCGCAGATTTTGTTAGAATCTTCCACTTAGACTACATTCCGAGTAAACCACTGAACTTAAAATTGTGATTGTAGATGCAAATGGTTTGTTTGTGCTAACTCTTTTAGGTGCTGAACACCACAACGTTGCCTTTTGTTTTCCTTTAACCAATAGACACCACAGCCACACCATTTTATAATAATTAAATGAACATCAAAATAAACTTGTAATTATAGAAATAATGGGCACTGTGACCAATTAAAGATTAGTCAAGGTCTCAATGGAACAGTGGCACTAGGCTGCAGAGTTTACTTATGGTGTTGACTTTGTGGCGCATTAAACAAAATCTACTGTTGGGGGTGGTTTCAAGGGCCCTTCTCAAAACCACATCACTAGTTAATGTAACTTTTGCACTTTAGGGGCCCCTTACAATGATTCAATCAAATACAGATTTCTTGTATATAGTGGCAGCACCCTAAGATACACCTATGCAAAATTAGAAAAAAAGTTGAACAGTTTTTGAAAAAATAGGCCAAATGTTAAATTTTTACCAGTTTTGGGGTCCTTGGAGGCCTTAGGGAGCCCTTAAAATGATTCAATCAAATACAGATTGTGCATAGTGGCAGTGCCCTAAGATATGTCTATGCAAAATTAGAGAAAAAGTTGCTGAACGGTTTCTGAGATACGGCAGCTAACGGCGGACGCAGAGTGATGGCAATAGTCCCTTGGACCTTTGGCCAAAGGACTAATAATCAATAAAACAAAATTGTAATTTGATAAAAACAGTGGAAGTGCTGAACAAAAAAGTGTAATTGGTTATAAATTAATTTATAACAAATCTGAATATATTAAACAATTCATCATCTTCTCTAAAAGTACGTTTTGGTGTTGAATATGTCTGTGTTCACATTCTATTATTTCCATACGGAACTAATAATTGGTATTGGTTATGTTTAAGGTGAAATTAGAACGCCGTAACTGGTATATAATTGGAACTGATATAATGTAATTGACCCTAGGTGTGCAAGCAATCAGTGGCAGGTGTGTTTCTAACTCAGTCCTGCACAGGTGGAAGGCCACACCTGTAAACAGTGGTTGTACATGTACCTGGTAAGTGGATTTCTAACCCTATTCCGCTAGATGTAATAGCGCAACATTAACCACTGTTGAGATGTAGCCCTGTTGGTGTAATCCTGCTACACCGCGGCCCAGTCCATTTACATATGTTGAAATACACACACTGACCACTTTCATCTATGATGCAAAGTTCTAGGACTTTACCCCATAAACCCTTAGAATTTTATCCCCTTGACATTACCTGCTGTGATGATAGCATTTGGAAGAATTACAATGTGACAACATTTTGGATTTGGATAACAAAATGGAAACATGTAAACATAATGTTGTCAGTACATCACGATTATGTCACAAAAAACTACTCGTAATTTTAACACCCAACAACATATATTTTATGATCACTAAATAAAACGTCCACAATATGTGACATAGCTCAATCATACAGAGTTAAATAAATATGAACTGTTATCTATCCTTATATTTATCTTTTTTGTAGATATTTTGTATATCAAACAGCTGAATCAGCCAAACGATTTTCCCAGGACTAACATATACCTGGATATTGTAGGCATCCACACCTGTAATTAACTGGCACCCAGCCTATACAGTGACGGCTCAACACAGCACTCAACTAGACTTGACAACATAAACCACAGGTCTGGTGCTGAAATATAAGCTGCGGAAACAGTCTACACATTACACATGGGAGGGAAAGGAGGTAGCAGTGGTTGCACTGCGTACATGGGGATTTAGGTCTATACATATCGTAACCACATGCAAGCAGAAGTGTTGGAACCTGGTTGTGCTTGGGGGATCAGCCCCCCCAATATTTTGATAGGGGGTTGGAGATATGTTTAGCCTCCCAATATTTTGGTAAAGGGGTGCAGTTGGAGGTTTGGGTGAGCTTTGGGGGAGGTGCTGCAGTGCAGGTGGAGGTTTCTGGCACTGTGTACAGGCGGGGGGCCAGACTTGATGCGTACTATGTACAGGGGGAGGTGTCAGATCTGTGTACAGGAAAGGGGAGTTCTGATGATCAGGTGCATATATAATGTCATTTGTAGATGACCCCACACTGGTAGCCGACAAACTAATAGCAAGTGAAGTGGCATGTTTGTTAACATTTCATTGTGAATGTGCTACAAGTGTCAGTTACAGAGCCCTGCAGATATCACACGAAGCTGCAATTACGATAGTGGATTTCCATGTTTTATGTAATTGTGCATTTTACAACAAATTAATTTTATTAACGTTTTATGACAACAATGAAATGGAAGTACCAGGTAACCACCAGTCACTGTACTTCACTATGTGTAACACAGGTAGTGTTACATAGTGATACACAGGGTTTTTGTTAAGAGCCAGGACCCGGGTAATTGACCCGGCTTTGGTGATCTATGTACCTGGTTATCGAGAACGGAGAAGCACCGGTTGATTTGCAAGAGTCTGCAAGACACCACTTTTGAGTGCCTTTGCGTTACAAATTGTGCTGCACAGCGTCTATAAGTTCCATAAACAGTTCAATGCATCGATGATGATTACGACATATCAGAAGAAAACCGCGCGGTCAACATTTTTGTGTTAATAAACGGCACAGTCTATGTCCCAAATTTCTGGTTCGTGTTGTTCCTCTTTGTTTCCCGGAACTGGTTAATGCTTTCGGCTGCGGCTGGGCCGGTGTCAGTGATGCGTGGCATGTTTGCCACTGACACCGTCGTTTCAAAGTCCCGAAAGTGAAACTGTTTTTTTTTGCGGACTTTGGTTTGTATGATAGGTTTCTGATCTTTTTACAATTTGGCTTATAGCCACACATTTTTATGTGTCAATATTGATTTAGTAGGCCCAAATAATGCTCCTGTTTGCATCAACCTGCGCTGTTATATCGCACTTTTCAAGCGCGTTGTGCGCTAACCCACGGCTGCAGCAGCACAGACCGACACAAACCGGAGTGCTATTTGGGCCTCAAAGGTGGCATAGAACGCAATATTTTATTCGTATTTTATAACATCACATGCCTGAAACTATGTTGAATGATGGAAAAGACACACTGAGGTTTAAAATGTAGACAAATATGTAGGCCTAGTTATAATATATATAACAGGTGGCATTGAGTTGGGCTTGGTTTCTGCACAACTTATTTTACAAGATTCACATCCAAAGCTACACGCTAGAGATGGCATGTGGATTAGGAAGCTTTAGACTTATCGAAATGCCAACGATTTTCACCTACGTATAAGCCGCCCCATCAAATATTTATAAATTATAATTTTAAACATGTTCACACTGCTTGAATTACACAATCAACTTGCTAGATCCATTCAAAGTATCTTATTTGTATAATGATATATGTAATTCAGAAAGATTTAGCTATGCCTAGCGAACACAATGTTACAATCTTGTGTATGTTGAAAACAACATATTGAGGGTAATAATAAATCTTGTTTTGCATTAATAGAAATGATAGACTGACAAACGTATAATTATCAGCTCAATGAACAGGGAGGGGAATTCATTTAGCAGTTATTGTTACGATGGACATGTTTCAATTATAAAGCTTATGATACCATTGTGAAACACTTAAATATTATGTTAAATATTTATTTTGATAGTTATTAATATTATGAAACCAACTTATGAGCACTTGAGGAAACAACCCTCCTATGTTTTGACTTGGAGCTAGATAAATCCTATTGATTCCTTGATGCATGGATTCCATTTCCACCACAGTGGTAGGAGAATGAATGCACTCATAGCATTGTCTACAGACAGCAGTGTCTGTAAACTCAGAGATACACAGGCCTACATTGTATGGTGACTGGACCTTTTTTTACAATTAACACAGATGGAACTTAACTTACATAAGTTAAGAACACATTGTCTATGACTTAATAGTGTTACATCATATTATATACTATTGTATGCGTAGACTAATGGTCCGTGACTTCGCTACGAGCTGTCACTTGGTCAGGGCATGTTGTGTGGTTCCTGCTTTGGGGGTCATTGGTCCCTGCTTTCAGCACATTGAACAAAAACCCTCATAGGACATGCTAGATGATAAGACAAGCAGAGAACAAGGCAGATAAGTGAGACAACAGCCTCAGCTGAAGGCCTGAAACAACAATAAAAAAGATAAGTTCTTGTATAGCACAGTATCCAGTCCTCAGGACTGTTCAAAGCGCTTTACACTTTACTCCCTGGCAGACCTGTACAATCGAACACCATTTCAACTTCTCTGGGAAGCATTCAGCCATGTTGCAATTAATGTGCGAAGACTATTTGTACACAAATAACCATCATTGTCTATAGCCAAGTACTCATTCATACAGCTGGACAGGTAACAGCAGGAGGTGACAGCTGAACTACACACTGATGTCCCAATCCACTAGTGGTCCGGTCAAATGACCTGGCTCACCCAAAAGGACACTGGCACACCATTGGGGTGTCCACATTCCTACTGTTCTGTATCTGTCGTGTGATCCGCAAACCTCAATTGTGTATCATGTTGATTTGGCTTATTTTCAGAGTTACATACTATTTACACTTGTTGTGGTATCATTGACTTCCCCTGGCATAGACACCAGACATAAGTGACCTACAGCTTTTAGTGTCTTCCAAACGACACAGGTAATGTGGGGTGAAAAAAATTGCCCATGGGTGGCAGGTAGACTCAAACCTTGGTCCTCTAAGTCTGAAAAGTCCATCACTCTAATCACAATACTGCTGCATACAACTACATCACATAACAATCCTTGCCCCACTTTGCAGATTCCCTTTTCAGACTCATGAAGGAAGGTAATCGTACCTCATACTGGATACATTCATACTTGCTTCCTTCACCAGAAGATCCACACACATCGAACACAGAATATTCATCCGCTCTTGATACAACAAATTTGCACATTCGTCATACAAAACATTTACCCACGGATTCTTGATACAAAATATTCACCTCTCCCCAATATAAATAACTAATTCCTACATATCATCCATACTTCATTTGAAAAATTAACCCTCACACCCAGTAGATCCACCCCTAATCAACATTGTTTACAGACACTCACGTGCATTCACCCCTACCCCATACCCTATACAAAGATTAATCCCTTGGTCATATAGACAATTTACCTGAGGTTTAGTCAGAGGATGTCCACTACAAACACAAGATTCACCTCCAAGCACTGTAGACTTCTAAGATCAGTAGTCCATTCAGAAATGAAAGCCGACTTTCAGAGGTATTCTTACAACTGTCAGCATTCAGGGACAGGACTTAAATGCCCTCACCTGGGAGAGCATGCTTGTGTACTAGGACAAATGGGCTATTGAGACTAGGAAACAATCTAGCCACACAGGGGGGTGTGTGTAGCCAGCAGACCAAAACACAGTCAAACAGCAAGTAGATATACTCGCGTTTCTCAGCACCAGACAATAATATTCATGACTACACTGGGCATTATTGGGCAAAAACGAAAACGTACAATCTCAGTTGCAGGGAGGTGCTGGTAAAAACATGAGCAGTCATTCTATTTGTGTCTGTTGGTGGGACTTGATGCACTTATTTCTATAGCAACTTCTACGTCTGCGTTTAACACAAAATGCCACTCTCACTGAACTTGTTTTGCGATAGCATTTTATTTGTATTTTCACTCAGAATTATAACATAACTGTACACACAGAAATATCTACTAGCTGCACATAACTGTAGTTGCTGCTCGTAAAGCTCCGAACAAGCTGCTGTGTCACTTCAAATACCGATATGTTTTCTGTGTTTTTTGCAGCTGCCATTTTTATGTTACACCTTCTGTGGAGTTAAGATCACGACGCTGTCAGGCAAGGTCAGTGGCAGACCGTGAGGTGTGCCAGCAGACAGGAAGTTTTTATATCGTCAAAAACTTGGTGATCAATAAGACACACAACGCTAGAGCCATCACCTGTGGCGTGCCATTAAGGTGTACCCATTCAGTGTTCGTGAAATATGATTTACAACAAGTCGATAGCAGATAGCTGGTTGCTTCTTGTTTAGTCACTGCATACTCCTTTGCTCTAGGCCAAATGTTCTAGCAGAAACCAACAGTACAATCTCCCAGTAGACCTTCTAGATGGGGAATTCATACTCACTGATATGCACCTGTCATATTTATTCTATTAACACTACCTATAATAATATAACAGTTTGCATAGATCTGTTTATAAAAGGCTGAGTAGTCCATTACTGAAATTACCACTCCTACTGAAGTGACAAACATTATAAATTTGGCATGCCACCTAAAGCCATGTTGTGGTCTGAGAGAAAGGAACCTCAGAAAACAATATCTGTTGGATGGCTGCACATAAGAACTGTTGCCTAAAAAAAAACCAAAAATTCAGCATCGGTTTTCATTTTCTGACTGAACATTACGCATCTCAAATAATAAAAAAGGTGGATTTACCAAGAACTACCAGGTTACAAAATCAATAGGTTGTCACAACCAAGTGACAATGTATTCTGAAGACCAGCCATTTAAAAAAATAAAAATCCATATTTTAGACTTGTGGTTTAAAGCTGTATAATATATGATTGGTTAATTGGCCTACATGGCATTTCTAATGCATGTGAGTGTCGAGATGTATTGAGGCTCTGAAACATATCTATATCAAACAAAATCCACTATTTTTTTCTAAAAACTGCCTAGCAGCATCAAACCTATTTGCTCTTTGACTGCTGAAAGTTATTTATAGAATAGACATGTCACTTCAATACAAATTGTGTGTATACAATATGGATTTTTATTTTGGGAATAAAAATTTATCCCACTGTAATATGGATTTGCTTGGAATGTACAAAGCTTTGTAAAGTGCATATTTTCTTGTGCTCATTACACGCTGACAGGTATAAACTTGACAGACAAACTTAATGTTGTCAAACAGCAAATACTTTTGATGTGTGGTAGATTTCTGACAAAATGCAGATTATACATGATGTAGGTTATTTAGTTGCTGTGTAAATGGAAACACTCAACTGGAACATGAATGATATAGGCCAGTTAGCCAACGAAAAATGTAATATGGATTTACACAGAATTTCAAGAACAAATATGGACTCATCAAAGAAAATGTGGCATGTCTATAGTCGTTCAATGTTATGCTTTTGTGATAAACAAACACAAGAAAATATGTACATTATCACAATTTGTTTGCTTTAAGAAACAAGCCTGTATTAAAACGGGACACAGCCATATTATTTTGAAAATTGCATCAGTGCGATGTGGCTGGTCCGAGTTTGATACATGCGACTAAATATCAGTGTCATACTTGTGCACATGTGCTGCCACGCTGAGTTGTAATAGCCCACAAGAGCTAATGACCAGCATGCTGTGATATAATTATAAATCACCGTGTTATACACACTACAGGTGAAAACATGGCTGAACATGTGTAGTGTGCTGTATCAGCAACTAGTAGTACCACGCTATGCTTTTTAAAACAGATGGTTAGTTATGAACCTCAAACACAATTTGCCCCTAGAAGCAGGGTGTAGGTGTTCTGAGCCTGACATCTGGGTCATTAAGCAGGAATGACTCAAACATATAGGGTGTTGTTGGAGGGTTCACAACCCTAACCTTCTGCAAGGATGGACATTATCAAATGAAAATGCCTACAACAACAGCACATGCATTGAAGTTACAATTCTTACCTCCTGGAGGGAAGCCAGGGAGGCAATGGGTACTAGGATTAAACATTTCTGAAGCTTCAGGAATTCCAACAATTAATCATGGACTCTTTCCCAGATGTCTTACCAACACCCAAATTAATACCACTTTAAAGACACCAGTCTGATCAGAATGTTTTTTGCTGAAAATAACAATTAGAATTATTCTGCTGAAATATAACCTGTTGTTGATGACATTTCTACACAATTTGTGCATCAAATTAAGCATTAAAAATGTTTTCATTCGAGTTTAAAATGCTGCAAAGGATCTGATTTGACCAATTATTTAATATGGGACACAACCCCCATGCTATGGAGAGGGTGGGTTAGTATTTACTGTGTTTGAAATGGTCTGTTGCAGGGCAACTTAGTGGTGGTGGACTGGATCTGCCTTTGTATACACAGTATAGCTGTAGTTCCTAGAACAAGACACCTATACTAGATATACACAAAGTCCTTGGAGTAATCCCCCCAGCTGTTGATCACCATTAATGCCTGATGTTTGCAAATGGGTTTCTACTCTCAATTTGAGAAATGTACCAAACAGTGAACCGAACACTGCTCTGGCATGACAGACTCCATTCAGTACAAGACATCAACACCACAGGTGTAAGTGCAGCAATTACAGGCACTAGCACTAATTAGTAACACCTGTAAATATAGTCTAGCATTTTAGTTGTGGCTACAAATGCATGAGCTGGAGGGAGAGAGAGCACTCAAATGCAGAATGTCATAAACAAAATATTAACGACCGAATCAGACCAACACACACAGGTATTTGTTTTTACGATCACCTAACTTGTAAGTAATGACATGTTGTGGAATGACGCTGGCACAGCTGGGCTTACCTACAGTTGTTGTAAATATTGAATGTTGACAGACAACAGTACAGATATCTGTGCCAGGAGTTGGCAGGCCTGGTATCACTCTGACCGACCAGTCATGAAACTACAAGGCTCTACTATTGCCAGTCTTCCTGGGCACACAAGCTTGACACATGTGAGTAATGTCAAGGCAGACATGTCACAGACTTACCTTCCCCATGACAGCGCCAGCAATCACACCAGTGTCATGCACGTGTCCTTACTAAGGGACAATACACACAATCCAGTGTCTGTGTCACATGTATATTCCGAACAGTCACTGGACATCAACTGGATAGTGTCTGACCACCTGTCATCAAACTGCAACTGTCCCACAAATGCACCAGTGGTTCTCTCCAAACAGATTGGACTGTCCCACCACAGACAGGCACTGTGACACAGTGGGCATAGTCCACTCTGATTAATAGGGACATCAGGCTGTTAACTAATTATCAAACTCCCTAGCATGGATCTGCTGAAACTAACTACTGGCTTACGGAATGCACAACAGTAGAGCTGTACTCAGCTAAGACACTGATGTGTACAGACATGCAGGGGGTGGGAAGACTGATAATGATTTGTTTGGGTTATCACCCCTCCTGGAATGTTGTCACACACCCATGTAGGTCAGAGATGGCAGTGGGTAGAACAGTGTTCAATGGCTATCCACCCAACACCTATTAACCCTTTATGCACCAATTAATTGCCATTTACAATCACCCTGATTTTAAAAATATCCCAGGTAATCAGTGAATGAGTGTACTCAGCCATTAACCCTTTGCAACCCAAATAAATATCCACAAAAAGCAATATTAATTTTGTAGAAAGCTCTGCATGGGGAAGGGATGATAGACAATTAATTGCAATTAATATACACGTAACGATTAAAGGAATATAAAACACATCTGGCATCAGATGTTACACTTTTGCCATTACAAAAATAATAACTACATATATTTTCAGTCATATGATAAGAATGTTGTTATAATATTTCAAATTCTTTCAGATTTAGAACACCATACAAAACACATCTTGTAATAAAATAATAATGTTATAGTTTGCATCTTTGGACCACTGACCTCTGATCTACAAATTGATGATGTATTTCAAAATGTATAAACATCGTAGTTATTTAGAGTTATTTACTTTTTCCAGTAGATACATTCAGTGGTCGGCCATCCACCAGGAGGCGCCACAGTGGAGTTACAATCGATTTATTGACAAATTCTTATTTGCTGCATTCATTGTCACAATTGACGACAGCAGAAATGACATGGTCAGCAAAAAACAAATTTAGGATCAAAGTACTGTAATTGATGATAAGTATAGCCATTGGACTGTTGCTAGTGATTTATACTTATTCTATCACAAGGGTATTTTGAACCACAGACACTGTACACCTTTCACACCATTCATACCAGTCAACACCAGTACTGTCATCGTCTTTCAGTCTCAGTCAACACCTGTACTGTCATTTTCTTTCAGTCTCAATCAACATATATACTGTCATCTTCTTTAAGTCTAAGTCAACACCTGTAATGTCACTTCATTCAGTCAACACCTGTACTATTATCTTCATTCAGTCTCAGTCAACACCTGTACTGTCGTCTTCAGTCAGTCTCGGTCAACACCAGTACTGTCATCTTCAGTCAGTCTCAGTCAACACCTGTACTGTCATCCTCAGTCAGTCTTAGTCAGCACCTTACTGTCATCTTCAGTCAGTCTCAGTCAACACCAGTATGTCATCTTTTTTCAGTATCAGTCAACACCTGTACTGACATCTTCTTTCAGTCTCAGTCAACACCTATACTGTTATCTTCATTCAGTTCCAGTCAATACCTGTACTGTCATCGTCTTTAAGTCCCAGTCAAGACATGTACTAACATCGTCTTTCAGCCTCAGTGAACACCAGTACTGTCATCTTCATTTAGACTCGGTCAATACCTGTACTGTAATTTTCAGTCAGTCTAAGTCAACACCTGTACTGTCACTTCATTCAGTCAACACCTGTACTATTATCTTAATTCAGTCTCAGTCAACACCTGTACTGTCATCTTCAGTCAGTCTCAGTCAACACCAGTACTGTCATCTTCAGTCAGTCTCAGTCAACACCTGTATTGTCATCCTCAGTCAGTCTTAGTCAGCACCTTACTGTCATCTTCAGTTAGTCTCAGTCAACACCAGTACTGTCATCTTTTTTCAGTCTCAGTCAACACCTATACTGTTATCTTCATTCAGTCTCAGTCAACACCTGTACTGTCATCGTCTTTAAGTCCCAGTCAAGACATGTACTAACATCGTCTTTCAGTCTCGGTCAACACCTGTACTGTCAATTTCAGTCAGTCTCAGTCAACACCTGTACTGTCATCACCATTCAATCCCAGACAACACCTGTAATGTCAATGTCTGTCATCTTTGTTCAGTCTCAGTCAACACCTGTACTGACATCTTCTTTCAGTCTCAGTCAACACCTATACTGTTATCTTCATTCAGTCTCAGTCAACACCTGTACTGTCATCGTCTTTAAGTCCCAGTCAAGACATGTACTAACATCGTCTTTCAGCCTCAGTCAACACCAGTACTGTCATCTTCATTTAGTCTCGGTCAACACCTGTACTGTCATTTTCAGTCAGTCTCAGTCAACAGCTGTACTGTCATCTTCAGTCGGTCTCAGTCAACACCTGTACTGTCATCTTCATTCAGTCTCAGTCAACACCAGTCGTCCTGTACTACTGTCATCATCATTCAGTCACAGACAACATATGTACTGTCGTCTTTATTCAGACCCACTCAACATCTGTACTATCGTCTTCATTCAGTGTCAGTCAACACCTGTACTGTCATCACCATTCAATCCCAGACAACACCTGTAATGTCAATGTCTGTCATCTTTGTTCAGTCTCAGTCAACACCAGTACTGTCGTCTTCAGTCAGTCTCGGTCAACACCAGTACTGTCATCTTCAGTCAGTCTCAGTCAACACCTGTACTGTCATCCTCAGTCAGTCTTAGTCAGCACCTTACTGTCATCTTCAGTCAGTCTCAGTCAACACCAGTATGTCATCTTTTTTCAGTATCAGTCAACACCTGTACTGACATCTTCTTTCAGTCTCAGTCAACACCTATACTGTTATCTTCATTCAGTTCCAGTCAATACCTGTACTGTCATCGTCTTTAAGTCCCAGTCAAGACATGTACTAACATCGTCTTTCAGCCTCAGTGAACACCAGTACTGTCATCTTCATTTAGACTCGGTCAATACCTGTACTGTAATTTTCAGTCAGTCTAAGTCAACACCTGTACTGTCACTTCATTCAGTCAACACCTGTACTATTATATTAATTCAGTCTCAGTCAACACCTGTACTGTCATCTTCAGTCAGTCTCAGTCAACACCAGTACTGTCATCTTCAGTCAGTCTCAGTCAACACCTGTATTGTCATCCTCGGTCAGTCTTAGTCAGCACCTTACTGTCATCTTCAGTTAGTCTCAGTCAACACCAGTACTGTCATCTTTTTTCAGTCTCAGTCAACACCTATACTGTTATCTTCATTCAGTCTCAGTCAACACCTGTACTGTCATCGTCTTTAAGTCCCAGTCAAGACATGTACTAACATCGTCTTTCAGTCTCGGTCAACACCTGTACTGTCAATTTCAGTCAGTCTCAGTCAACACCTGTACTGTCATCACCATTCAATCCCAGACAACACCTGTAATGTCAATGTCTGTCATCTTTGTTCAGTCTCAGTCAACACCTGTACTGACATCTTCTTTCAGTCTCAGTCAACACCTATACTGTTATCTTCATTCAGTCTCAGTCAACACCTGTACTGTCATCGTCTTTAAGTCCCAGTCAAGACATGTACTAACATCGTCTTTCAGTCTCAGTCAACACCTGTACTGTCATTTTCAGTCAGTCTCAGTCAACACCTGTACTATCGTCTTCATTCAGTCTCAGTCAACACCTGTATTGTCATCACCATTAAATCCCAGACAACACCTGTAATGTCAATGTCTGTCATCTTTGTTCAGTCTCAGTCAACACCTGTACTGACATCTTCTTTCAATCTCAGTCAACACCTATACTGTTATCTTCATTCAGTCTCAGTCAACACCTGTACTGTCATCGTCTTTAAGTCCCAGTCAAGACATGTACTAACATCGTCTTTCAGCGTCAGTCAACACCAGTACCGTCATCTTCATTTAGTCTCGGTCAACACCTGTACTGTCATTTTCAGTCAGTCTCAGTCAACAGCTGTACTGTCATCTTCAGTCGGTCTCAGTCAACACCTGTACTGTCATCTTCATTCAGTCTCAGTCAACACCAGTCGTCCTGTACTACTGTCATCATCATTCAGTCACAGACAACATATGTACTGTCGTCTTTATTCAGACCCAGTCAACATCTGTACTATCGTCTTCATTCAGTGTCAGTCAACACCTGTACTGTCATCACCATTCAATCCCAGACAACACCTGTAATGTCAATGTCTGTCATCTTTGTTCAGTCTCAGTCAACACCTGTACTGTCATCTTCAGTCAGTTTTAGTCAGCACATTACTGTCATCTTCAGTCAGTCTCAGTCAACACCAGTAGTCATCTTTTTTCAGTCTCAGTCAACACCTGTACTGACATCTTCTTTCAGTCTCAATCAACACCTATACTGTCATCGTCATTCAGTCCCAGTCAACACCTGTACTGTCATCTTCTTTAAGTCCCAGTCAAGACATGTACTGTCATCGTCTTTCAGCCTCAGTCAACACCTGTACTGTCATCTTTCAGCCTCAGTCAATACTTGTACTGTCATCTTCATTTAGTCTCAGTCAATACCTGTACTGTCATTTTCAGTCAGTCTCAGTCAACACATGTACTGTCATCATCAGTCAGTCTCAGTCAACATCTGTACTGTCATCTTCAGTCGGTCTCAGTCAACACCTGTACTGTCATCTTCATTCAGTCTCAGTCAACACCAGTCGACCTGTACTACTGTCATCATCATTCAGTCACAGACAACATCTGTACTGTCATCTTTGTTCAGACCCAGTCAACACCTGTACCATTGTCTTCATTCAGTCTCAGTCAACACCTGTACTGTCATCATCATTCAATCCCAGACAACACCTGTACTGTCAATGTCTGTCATCTTTGTTCAGTCTCAGTCAACACCTGTACTCTCATCATCATTCAGTTCACAATATCCACATGCATACCCAGAATGTGTACCCAACTGTACACGTTTCCAATTCTATGCAATCGTCTGATTTTTGCCAGGCACATCTGTTGGTAATCAATAGAGCTCCATAACACTAGCTGTGCTGAACATAGTCCTATAAACAGTTTGGTTGAGAGGATTGCTCCCATAGTCAGTGCCAAGGATTTTCAACAACAATAGTCAACTGTCAGCATCAACACAGCTCTTTTAAACCTATCCCAGAGGTTACTTTTGCGGCCAGCATTACGCTTTTGTCCCAAATACATAATTTTAACAAAATGTGCTTTTATCTTGATATCTTGCAAACAACACTTCTCAAGAACAAGGAAACAAAACTCAAACAATACTCTTGAAGATAACGAATACACGTAAGTAAAACCCAACAACTGCAATACTAACACAGTGCTCTCGACACTATAATGAACACATTTCTGTAAAACCCAACAATAACGCGTTAGCAATAGAACGCAGGAACGACTGCGAACAGAACTGAGATCGAACGCTTACCCTCTTGGGTGGCCTCAACACATCACATCCAAGGTGTTCGACGCATTCCCTTCTCGGAGCCTGTTTCAGGAAGTTAAACGGCATTGACATGGTACTGCACATTGCAGCAGGCACATCCGTAGCGGACGCAGACTGTTCACAGACAGAAACTCGAATCAACTGAGTGTGACTACACAGCCGTCAGACGCTGACCGAGTCAGTCGTGTTAATGCAGGATGTGAGAGAAATGCATCGTCTGACTACGGGCCCACCTATCATTCCGCACGGACGTTCATTAATTATTGATCGTCACCATACAGAGCTGTGTCTCAGTCACAAACGAAGGCGTTGCTTCTGGATTAAAGCAATTGCAATCAGTCGGCAGGACTGTGAGACTGACTGGCTACTCTGACAATACTCCACATCACAGAAGCAATCAGGAAGCCCGGCAAGCGTACAGACAAAGAGAGAGAGAGAGAGAGAGTGTGACATAATGTATTTATGAATAAACATGGATGCCTGTACTGTTGTGGAACGTATTGATTATCTGCCGGGCATTGGCTGTTGTATTATTGCATGCAATCTACTGACACATGCAGATCTATATCGTGCATCAGTAGTACAACCTCTCCATTACAATGTACACATTCGACTGAAACGGGTTCCCCGAATTAAGGCGTTTTAATTTTTTTGATATCAAATGTCAGGGATGTCATATGAAATATCCCGACATTTAATGGAACTGCTTGTGCGTTATGTTTTGCTATAATGATTTTGAAGCACGGAAACCTTCCCAACACGTGTATAAAAACAACTGGATCATGTCACTGGTAGATTTTATGATAAAATGGTGTGATCATATCTCTGGCATCATACTGGAGAAAAGAACAAAACATCATAAAAATGTAACAGGGATGGATATGTTCGTGTCGTATGCATTCGATATCAAACAGAGACTATATATATCAACTTTCTAAATAACATTATTGCGTTTATGAATTTTTTTTGCAAAATATAATTTTGTTCCTAAAACTTTAGTGGTCCCACACTAATCTCACAATACACAAGAAATGAGTTATCTGATAAAAAATCCTTTGTTGTTTTCAGCAATTTTCAAAAAAGTTCTTTGTTTTTTGCAGACATTGAAAGTTTTTGTAAATTTAGAATTAAAAAAATGTCTATCCAACGTAGGCCACATATAGTTGATCAACTATACAACAGTTGATATAAAGCCAATTGCTGTATGTGTCATCTACCAAGGGATGATGCCTTCAATAAAAATCTTGTTAAAAAATCTCCACAAACCAACTCCCAACAGTGAGCAGTAGAGATGGCATGAGTGATGGACGTACTGGCTGAGCGCAGCTGCCAATACCCAACTCCACAGCTGACAAATATAATGCTATTAGCATGTACCATGTGTGAAACATAGCCAGGAGCAGTGTATGGTGATACCATGCTTGCTGCACCAAATCAAGCAAGGACAGCCAATGATTGAGCCACTGATGCTAAGTCTGAACAGTATCTCTGTTGACATCATGATTGCTAATCAATGCCCCAATAAAAACATAAAGAATGCATGACGTCCAGAGTGCACAAAACAATTCATTTAGAAATCCCAAATGATGCCCATCTATATGCCAAAGCAGTACATAATGACTAGACTTCTTTGTCAACATCACGATTGTTAATCAATGCCCCAATAAAAACATAATGAACATATGACGTCAGAGTGCTCAAAACAATTTGTTTAGAAATCCCAAGTTAATGCCCAGATATCTGCCAAAGCGCCGTTATAATTGGACATTTCATTTTGTAGAAAGATAAACTAATTTTATCAACATTATCATGTAATTTTGATCGACAAGATATCTTTCAACTACTAAAATACCAGATATATTTACTGAACAAACTTTAATTTTTTGCGTCATTCTATCCCCATTAAACTAATGCTCCTAGACCGATACTCCCAAGTAAGTGGGACAGTGTGGGAATAGATCTGTGTATGTTTGTACATTATGAGGAGGATACAGGAAAGTGCAAGCACTTGTTTCCATTGTGGTCCTAGTTTATTTTCAGAGTTTTCCTTCTCTACGGTTAGTGAGTCCACTAAAAGTTACATATTTATTCCCTGTATGGGATATTTTACTTCTCCTAGCATAGGTAGAAGGGACCAGAGTAGAAGTGTCTCTTCCGAAATACACAGACAAAGACGGGTATACAAAATTGCCCAAGTTTTGAAACGTTGGTCGGTACCACAACTCCAACTCCGGTTCCTTTGATCGACAGTCTGAAACTCTAACCCCTGGGCCACCAAGCTTCAGGTCAGAGCTTGTACAAGTAGAAAGTGAGCACCAGATTACAAACACATTCATGCAAGCGACACATTCAAATGACACGGAAAGAAGCACGCAAACACAATACACAAACACAACACCCCACAATTACCGTCAGCAGTTCCATCCTAGCGCTGAACCATATTGCCTATCACATGCCGGGCTTGACCTCACGGTAATTCGAGACAAAAAACCGCTCCCATCAGGACACCCAACATATGCTCTCCATAGACACACATCCTATTAGAGAAGTTCAGGTAACAAGTCCAGGTAACCATAGCTGTTTCAAGCTGTCAGGCAACGCCTGCATTGCATGTCATATATGTGTGTGTACGTCGGTTGGAGCCTTACCTGTTCAATGGTACCCATGTTGGCTAGTGCTGCTGGCCAAGAAACCTGGTAGGCCAAGAAACACACCTGGCAGGCTGGTCTCACTGGAACACACAGGCCACATGTCAAGTAGCAGCAGTTAACCTTGTTCTCTTCACCAGCAGCCAAATCTCCCGCAACAATCATGCATCATTTGCATCACTCACATTACTTATAACACTCACATCACTTGCATTACTCACAATGCTCGCATCACTCATGCATCACTCACAATGCATCACTCATGTATCACTCACAACGCATCACTCATGCATCACTCACAACGCATCACTCATGTATCACTCACAACGCATCACTCATGCATCACTCACAACGCATCACTCATGCATCACTCACAATGCATCACTCACAATGCATCACTCATGTATCACTCACAACGCATCACTCATGTATCACTCACATCACTCGCATCACTCACACTTGGTTCACATTATATGATGCCATGATGTTACAAGCAGCAAGGCTCCCATTAAATCTACATCCAGGCCACCAGTTTATGATCAGCTATTTCTGATGCTACCAACCAGACAGCATGCAAATACAACTTCAAGAATTATCCCAAGGAGAAAAAATAAAACCCAGGCTATTTGTGTTATGTTATGTAAAGTAACATGTACAATGATAAGATTAAACACTGCCTTGTATCCTAGGCAAGATCACAGCTGCAGGAAAAAAATAGAAGTTGCATAATTTTCTGTATTGCCATATCACTGAAGGATAGGAAACATAATCAAGGTTAACACTTATTAAGATACAGAACAAGAATGGATTGTTTATACCTCTAATTGTTTGATATTTAAAATTGGAAAGTTGTGTATATAAACACAATTGTTTTTGCTAAAATAATTTATTTTTGTTACATAGTTTTATACTGTGGGAATCTTTGTAAAATATAACAATTAATACTCACAAAATCAAGCCAGATCTTTCTGTCGAAACATGCTGTTGTGGCGGCCGTGTTGGAAGAGTCTGTGCAAAATAATAAAATAGATTTAACATAGCATAAGCAGTAATAAATACCAGGTACCAGTATTTACAGGCAAACTGTGTGCTGACATGTACAGCAGCCGTATACACTAACTCCTTTCTCAGTCTCTCCCTCTCCCATTGAGAATTGAGTACTAGACATACTCCAAATGCAGTGCTGGCATCAGGTATAACATCACTCTACTCACTCCAGTTTCACATTGTCCAGCGGTAGCAATAATCCACATCTGCTCCAACCGTAAACTCGGTGGAAAATTCAATGAAATGTTGGAGATGAAACTTCACAAGAAGCTAGCTTGCCTGCCCACACACAACAGCACAAGTGCTACATATCGTCAGCCACAGCTGGCTGGTGAGAGACACAGGGGGTGAATGCTCTGCTTGGGCCCACCCTCTCTTTTCTACCTCATCATCAGGCCAAGCAAACCTGCTCGCTGCTTCAGGCCAATCACTTGGATCTGATTTCAGTGAACCATCCCTTAGGAATGCTTACCTTGAATGCTGCTTAGTCTAACATTCGGCAGTTAGACACCGCTCCCTTCTAATAGTTCACCTGAGGTATGGCTGACATCAAATAATAAAATCATGACACTTTTTTGTGTCATATAACTGTTGATTGTGATCTGTACTGGGCATGTCCTCAGCAGATAAGAACTATAGGGTAAAACACTACATACTGTACAATGTACATACAACTTCATTTTTGTGTACTGAGCATGTTTTATTAGTTATTGATATTAAAAATATATAACTACAATAGCAAATGTACAAGAATCACTGGAATTATTATCATCATGAATTAATGATTAATTAATCACATTCTACGCTCTTATTTGCTCAAGTAGAGGAATTCAAGTAATTAAGATATGGGATGTCTGCTGGCTTGTTGCTGGCTAGCACGTAGGAGAAATTCCAATGTGACTAACATCCCATGAAACGTTTCACCTCAAATTCAATTACAAGTAAATTTATATATAAATTTAACAGGAGTTTACATATAAAATTGTATTTTAATATTTTATCACAAATACCAAAATCTCTTGTGGTGTGCAACTAGAGATTTCAATATTTATTCAAAAATGTTATCAAATATTTAAATAAAAAATATACAAAATGACAAATGTGATAATGATCAATTATCAGCACCTACCAATTAACACTGTATGTAGTGTTCTACTGTTTTAAATGTTCAGCTCTTACTGTATGTGACCATCCCACTGCATTTAGTATCCTTTAATATGTGACATGTCAATTCATAGGCTCCCCTAAGCTCTAATAGAATTATATATCATGAAATGTGAACTGCGCTTATTTACCCTAAAGGAAGTAAGTTTAAGTGTTTACCTTCACTCAAGATGGTAATATCCTACACTTCCTGTGATCCACACAAACATTACTGCGATATCAACGCAACTGCACGGCACCTGTAGAGAAAGCAGTGGAACCCGGAACGTAATATGCTCACGTTCGAAAAGCACTTGTCCGTTTGTCCGGGACAAGTGATTTTTGGCCCGGACAAGTAAAATGACTCAACATGGTTATCCGGTGGACAAGTGAAAATTTACAGTAAATAATGACGCGTGCAACATTGCAACCTTTTTATTTGAGGAAATTCAAACGTAAACGAAGTTCGCTAGCAATCATGCACGTTGCAATCTTGTTAGTGTGTTCGGCGTCTTGTCGTTCCGCCGCCAGTGTGTTGTACTTCAGCGTTCAACCAAGTTTAGTGCCTGCATTAACAGGGTCATCCGCTGAGCGCACCGAGCTAGTTCTGTCACACGCGTGGAACAGACTCCGCATCAGCCATCGTTGATCGAGGCTGTATTTCATAAAATCGTAATCGTTCAGTTTGGCCGACGTACAACTTGCTTCCACCCACGGATCACATTTGACGAACTTTGGAAATAATAGACTTTGTATCGCTACCTGTTATTTGAATAATTATATAGTTTTAACCATTATTACGCCTAACCCACGCGGACTCGGCAGTCTTCCAAGTCATCGAACGTCGTTAGCCGATCCAGTCCCAAATCGATAAAAATGTTCAAAACTTGTAACTGGCTCTCTGGTAAATCTATGGTGATGGTTGATAAATGGAATATTAATGAAATTTCAGAAGTGTTGTGTCTATGTAACATTTATTCTAACCATAAATTGCGAGTTTTCGAAGCAACATCTTATGCAAGACGTGCGGCCGGGGTGCCAACCGCCGTTGACATGTCGGCTTCTGCCAACTGCGCGCGGCAGCGACGTTACGATGTAACTAAATCTATAAATTATATTCCGCCTGGAAGATGTGATTCGGGCACCGTTAAAACTGTTTATACACCATTGAAATGGTAATATAAAATTTAGTAAAAATATGCGTTTGTTTGCTGGTGATCAATTGAATATTATCTTCGTTTGTAAAATACAGAACTTTGTTAATAAAAATTATATTGAAGTTCCTAGAGATTGAACAAAATAATATCAGATTATATAGTTTATTATGATTTTTGTGACATTTCCTGGCTATGCATTGGTAGTGTTCCTGATGGTTGAGTGGTATCTTCAATGACAAACTGATGTCAAAATGTTATAGCAGTGTTATATGTTTTATATATATACCATATTAAAAAAAAAAAGTTTTTGCAACATTATAACAAACAGCAAGGAAAACAATTGTCTCATTCCTATCATCGTAATAATTATTTGTTATTAATAAAAAACGTTCATATCAGCATCACTAAAATATTGGTATACATCATGTAACATGTCTACTTTTAATATTCGTGATGATATATATATAGTAATGAAAATGGACCGAAAAAAATAGTTGCAAATATAATTTTGCAATTTCAAAATTTGCAGATTAAATCAAATTGTGTTTTTGATCACAAGTCACTCAGATGTATATGCAACGAAACAGCAGGAACATTGTGCTTGTTGTCATCAAAATAAGACAGACTGTTTTATGGTGTTTTCCGAAGCTTCGAATCCCCTTGACAACCACTCGGACAAGTTAAAATTTTGGCGGACAAGTAGATTTCAAAACTTACTAGTCCGGCGGACAAATAAATATTCTGGCTTATTTCTATCGCTGAATGCTCATAAGTTTACTTAATTTGATTTACTCTTCTAATATGCGCAGTAAACATGCGGAATTCGGCTGATAAGAGTGGAAGTCAGTGAAGGTATGAAGAAGTGCAGTTGTATATCTGCTAGGTGAGACAGGCGCTGATTAGTAACACATGGTGCTGTGGGGTGGCCTCTACCCTGCAGCACTGTAGCTGCTCACACCAGTGTGGCTTCTACCCCTCAGGAGTCCAATCCTGCTCAACACACTCTGGGTTTATACCCTGGGGCAACGGCTATTTATAGATAAGTAACACTGCCTACCTGTCAGTGGACTATGTGTTTATATTATTTTTGTAATTAATGTGTCAAAATTAATGGAAAAATATATTTCTGCTATATGAATGCGATATACACAGATAGAAAACTGCCAATCTAAACACTGCCCAATACAAATTTTTGAAAAAACCCATTATTTCAAAATAATCAGGGTTACTTTGTGACACAATATATTTAGATTTTCAGTATTACCTTGGAAGGAGGTCTTAGGTGTTGTTTCACCATACATCCCCTTCTGGGGCTAACCTAGGAATTGTGTAGTGTGCATTGCAAAGGGTGCGCGAAACTGAATTTGAAAAATTATTTTAAAACAAAAAGAAAACAAATAATTATGTAAAACAAGTGCAATATTTAATTTTATGTGGGGCTGGGAGTAAGAACAAAATAATTAGAACAGATCTATGTACACTGTATTTCACTCAGTCTGTATGCATTTACATATTTGACAGTTTTAAATCGGAGTCATGCTTCAACTGCTTAGAAGTTGCTGTAAATTATAAACTACATTGATTAAAAGATGTTATCTTTTTGATGAAAAATCTTCATAATTATGATAATTATTTAACTTTGAAATTTACTGGCTTGACAATTTTGCTAAAATTTTGACCAATTGATAATGATGTGTGATTATTGCGTTAACTGCATCAAATCAATTGAATTATTTCTTAATGGTAAATGATCCATGCAGTGATGTTTATAATTTTATAACAAGTACTTGTGTCCTGATATATTATTCAATTAGCAATACAAATATAATGTGTAACATTTAAAGAAAAATGTAGAGTTAGTTAAACTGAGCGTAAAAAACAAAATGGCAATTACTGTTACATAATTAAATTACCAATTTGTTTTCCAATGGAAATGCCAAGGCAGTGGACCATTTATTAGCATTTTTGATTGGTCATTTATGAATTTATCTGCTTTCTTTCAAGTTTCATGGCGGTAGCGCCTAATTGTTGTCAGCATTGCATGACATGTCCATGGGGATAGACGAAAGAGTTACGCAGACAAGCCGACGCGATATGTTGCGTAATGGTGCACACATCACTAGCTGAGAAAGGACCATCGATGTTTCTTCTGATGCGCGGGCGTATCCACCCGTCCAAGTTGGTTGCAGACGACAAATATTTAACCAGGCGTAAAATTTCCTCAGAACCTTGAAAACAACAGATTTACAAGTCCATAAAGTTACATGGATTGTACTTACCGTTGCTTAATAAACTTTATCCAGTATCCAGCGTATTTATGACGTCTTTACAAGTTTATAATCTTTCAGTCTTCCACTTACCTTCCGTACACTTCCTGGCGAAACGGCCGTCAGTGATGTCACATGACTGTTAATTTATGCGCGATTGGCTGAACAGATTTCCCGGTAAAATCTCGGCATCATATTTCTTGCATAACATTTCGTTCCCTCATCATCAACCTCTTATAACTACGCAAGCGTTTTTCAGTACACTTGTTATGCGTTCATCATTTTCCCTCCTGTAGAGAGCATCCCGTTAAAAGAATGAATACTTCGGGGGATGGCGTGGGGCTGGAAAATTGGGGATGGAGCGGTGGGGTGGGGGGTCACTTGAGCAATTACAATCAGTAAGATCCGGGGGGAGGGGGGACTCGAACAATACAATATGTGTTGGAACCGGGGGATTGCTGAGCCCCCAATCATATTGGTAGGGGGCTGGATATAAATAAGTTTACCCCTTCCAACAGTTTGGTGGGGGGGGGGGGGGCAATTTGGAGGTTTTGGGTGCGCCGTCTTCTTTTCTGGTCCCATCACATTCGATGATTGGCCAGCCGCGCAGTGAGCCTTAACCCCCTGAATAATCACTACGTTCCAATAATTAGTCTGCCACATATATATCCCATATTTTACGTGTCCTTATAATAACTTGACAATCAAATTTTCAGACTATTTTATTATTGCTTTTTTCTGTTTTAATTAATATTAAATAGGACTCTGTTAATGCAAATGTAAAAATGTACACTTTCTTGTGAACATTCCTACTCAGTGTTAACTTGTGATAATTATCAGACTTTAGAACTATGTTATCAGAACATGAAGACGATTTAGAGTCACGTTCCCATCACATCCATACAGGATGAGAGAATTAGGTGTTCAATGTACCATCTACCTGAAGTTATGTGCCCATTTTATGGTACTTCAAGGCGTTTTTAGCGTACAAAGTGGGGGGCATTGCCCCCAACCCTTTCGTTTGCCCCCCCCCCCCCAGTGTGTCCCCATTCTCCCAAACCAGTCCCTTGTACACTATAGGGCTTACTTTTGATTCGTTTTAGTGTTTGAGTTAATTTCTACTAGGGTAAAATAATCTCTAAGTAGCAGTTGTCGATCATGCATTCACCAGAGAAGAACGGTGCCCCTGGACTACTTGAAGCAGTGAACAAAGCTCTGGATCTGACAGGGTTACCACGAAGCTGGTTGGTGTCGCCACTGACGGCGAGGCGGCAAACACTGGCAGCCAAGGCGAATTATGACATAGGGCCTACGTCTGCTTACTGAACAAATGCAGAGAGGTTTGGCAACATTCTGGTGTGCTGCACACCGATCTGACTTAGCCATTGAGTCGGTTGTCAGCACCGAACCTGAGTTGGAAATCTGGAAGTCCAATCTATTGGGACTCGTACGATTCTTTCGGACGCCGAGACGGAGGTAAATGTTGTCAGCGCAGGCTGGTAATATCAAACAGTTCCCCCGGCACCACGATGTCAGGTTTGCCCAGCACAATCTGCAGCCAGTGGATGCTGTGCTGAACAACCTACCAGCCTGCATTGTAGCGTGGGAACAAATGCAGGCGTCATAAAGTACCAGCGACAGAAAGGAGAAGGCTAAAGCCAAATACTTTTTGAGAATCTGGAACCACTAACAAACGTTGATCACAGCACATATGGGCGACATCCTGGATATATTTGAAACACTCCAGAAGAAGTTGCAAATAAGTGTTTTGCTCATCAGCGATCTTCTCACTGTGACTGATGCGGTAATCAAGAAGTTGAACCTAATGAGGGATGGACCATTCCCGGTAAGAAGGAAGGAAAAAGTGAGTTGTCCAACCGATAACACAAAAGAGGACCTAACACAACGAAAGTGTAATCACCAATTCGTTTGTACAAACCGCCGCGACAGACGAGCAATCAAGTTGGAGGTCGTGCAAGCATCGTACGAATACCTGTCTGAACGCATGCACCCGGAGCAGGAGGACGTCATCAAAGACACGAAGGAGTTAGTGATGTCACGCAGTCCGAGATCATTCGTTGAGTATGGTGTGTGCGTCGTCAGGCGCCTTTTCCCCGATAAAGACATCTGACTTTGCGGACGGGGCAGCAGAGCAGTGGGAAAACATAATGAATGTGCCATTCCTGCCTGATGGCTGTGATCTCGGTTGTAAGTTGACTGTCAGATTGCGCTAACTTCTGCCAGTCACATGTTCAGTTCAGAGGGTGTTGGCATATCTGGCTTGTATGAATCGAAAGGATCGTGAGCCACTACAACCTCCTCCACCAATATGAATTACTGAGAACACGAGAAACGCACGAGTCATGGTGGCACTGAATAGTGTGGGCTGTCGTCAAATTCTTTGAGAAGACAAGAAGATGCTGTGCTCCATACTGGGACATCTACGGACAGCGTGAATTCGCTACGAAATTCACCCGCGAACCGGAACTCGTCTAGTCAAACTGAGACAACTGTCAAACTTTCCGACTTGCATGACACGTCTCATGTTTCTATGACTACTGCATGCATTGGTTGTAATAAAACATGCTTATAGGATATATGTGTAACATTTATCTTCATACCAAGATGCAGTCGTCATTCGTCATTGTAGGCCCCACAACTACGTGGATCAATACAAAGATAATGACACATTATATTAAGCTTCCATACATGCCTAAGTGTTATGGACATAATCATTAATGTATACGTCAACTGCCCTTTTTACCCATTAGAAGTTATCTTTTAAGACATTGTCCCCCCAGTGAAAATTCCATAAAAAACGCCCTGAAGTACTTTCAGTTCGAATCATAGACTTGGTTTATATATGGAATCTCTAGGAAATTTGTGTTAATTTTACATGTCATTTTCATGGTTATATAATAAAAATGTTCTTTCTATATCTTACGAGTGGGCATTATTCTAAGGAAGTCAGTCCATGAGAATAATAAACCAGAGATCTTATTTTATGCTCATGTTTTGCATTTAAGCATTTGTAACTCATGAATAGTAGTGTATATTCAAATTCAGCTTGGGTATTGCAAGAGATTTCCTGAGGGTGGGGGGTGGGGGTGCTGTTGGACATTTTTTACTGCTACACCACTAACTTCTCCGCTGTCTTGGCTGTGAACTCGTAACATTCGAAAACGGGGGGTACAGTGCTGTTCAAAATTTAGTTTTTTATGTCATGCCGCTGCTGTCAATTTACCTTCTCCACCTTCTCTCCGCTGTCTCGGCTGAAATGACATCCGAAGATGGGGGGAGGGGGGGAAGAAAACCATGTCTGCCCTCCAATTATACACTTTTTCACAGTCGACAAAAATACACATTAATCGTCTCATCAAATTTACATTTCCACCCACCGTTGATGCTCGCCACAAAAACAAACTCGTGCTCACATTTAATGGGGGGAGCAGAACCATGTCTACCCCCAGATAAATCCCAGGGAGGCAGCTGCCCCCCATTTCCGAGCCTATGTTTTTGTCTGGAGGTTTTCACACCTGATGTCTGTGAGTAGCTGAGTGACTATTCTTGATTCTTTGGTGTCCCTTATGAGATTATACCATGGTTTACTGTTGCATATCATGGTATTCCATGGTATATCAATGTTTACCATGGTAGACTATGGTATACCATAATATTGACCTCTGCCAAAACACCATGATATTTACCATGGTATAACTTATTATGTATTTTTATAATGTGAGCACAGTCAGTCTGCTTATCTTTTCACTAGGATTTTTGTATTATGTTCACAATGGGCTTCACAATGCTGTTCCTTATTCCAGTATCAAAGACTAGATCCAACCAACCACATTTGTGACGTATCTGTGGGTATTAAATTTCAAAATTGTGATATGGAGATATGTATCTTATTAGATTCCACAGATCATGAGTTTTACATTTATGCCACATTTGAGAGAATATCTTCAAAACAAAATGTATGGGACATGGCCTAAATGGGCATTTTTGGCTTGTGTGCAGAGTAGGCCTGTTTGACATAATACTTGATTCGCTGTGGTGTGATTTTATAGATCCGAGATTCTATCTGCAAAATGTATACACATGCACGCACGCACGCACACATCCCATCCAACCACCCACCCACCCACCCACGTTTTTCGGGGCTTACGTTCACGAGCCAGGTGTGTTGCCATTTTTTCAAGTTTGCCTAGGTCATTTTGCGTACTTTGAAAGAGTTGCACACATGAAGAGAAGTTGTCTGGCAACAGTAGAATTTGCATACCGGTAATTCAAATTCCTGTCTCAATTTCAACTGTCGGCTACAAGTTTTCTTTCGGTGTGCACAAATTTACAGGCTGACAGATGTACAAGTCCAAGTTACTCCTTGTGGTTACTGTTCTTTTTAAAACATGCAAGCACATTATAACAGTCGACTGTAAAACAATATATTATAAAAACTATACTTTCTTATGTATAATTTAAAAAATGTTTGTTTTATAATATTTAAAGGTAAGTGCAGCATAGTATGTAGTCCTTAATAGAACACAAAGTGCATTATTCTTATTTACTAGCAGACCTATCTCAACTTCTCCTGGAAACATTCAGTCATGCTGCAATTAATGCGCCGACTATTGGTACACATCCACCACTGTCTATAGCCAGGTACTCATTCATACAGCCGAGTGAACTGGAGCAATGTGGAGTGAGTGAACTTACCCAAGGTTTGACGCGGCAGCAAAGGATTTGAACCCAGGTTCTCTCGATTGAGAGTGCAATACTCTAGTCACTGCACTCCACTCTGTGAGAGGTTAGGCTCAATTCTTATCTAGCATGTTATCCAGGTCTGCTCAACGCATGTTACACTTCCTGTTCGTTTGAATACCGACTTTTTTCCTTTGACAGATTTGTTTATTTCAATACAAACTTGACTTCCTTGGAAAGTATTCAGCCATGCTACTGTCTACAGCGAGGTATTCATTTATACAGTTGAATGAACTGAGGCAACGTGAAGTGAACGGAACTGATCAAGATTCTAAACGTCAACAAGAGGGTTCAAACACAAAATTGAGTCCAGCGTCCTAACAACCATGTCACTGTGCCCCACAAAGGAAGGAGCTTACACAAATGAACAACATCACAGTTTCTAGTTTCCTTTACTATATACAAAGAACATATTTTATTATTTACAGGTACAGCGGTGTGAGTTTTTGATAAATTTCCTACAGCATGATTGTTCAGCTGCGTTAAATAAGTGTTCTTCTAGCGATGCTGCTGGGGTCAAAACCCCAACACTTCTGCATCTGCCAGCATTTCTTTCTGAAAAAGAGCATAACAAAACTCAATCTACAGGTAGAATTTTAATGTAATTCCACGTCAATTCAGTCATGTTTGCTTACATTTTACATTGATATTTCCTAATTTCAAAATAATTTTGAACTGTACAAAGAAAGATCCAAGAAATAGGTGATGAGAATAGGCGCCGAACAAAAATGTACGACAAGATGATCACTGTCTGCCCAATGTGCCCATCCATTTGTGAAGATTACAAATTAAAATTAATTACTAAGCCAATAATGCATTCAAAACACTTCAAAACAATTCCAATAATGGAACACATTTTACTAAGAGTAACTAACCAAACACGTATATATATATATACATATATATATATATGTATATATATAAATATGTATATAACCAATGAAATAAATTACCATAATACATAAAATAATATCTACAGTGTAAACCAAACTGTCCACTCTAAAAAGAAAGTTATCATTTCATAAATTTATACTAAGAGTGTTTGCTGGAAAGTTCCTGTGTTCTACACGAGTTTAACATGTGTGAAGGAATTCAGTAGATGTCGTAGTAAATGAATAGACCCAACGAGTGGCATGTAAGTGGTTGTTGGGTGGTTATCTAGAAAACAATCTGCGTCTACTGACAAATGTCAGTCTGCCGTGCACAACATTTCATGTGGTGTCACACAAGGTTCGATTTTTAGACCCCAAACTATTTATACTGTATGTTAATAATAAGGCTGAGCTGCCTGACGGCCAGACCGTGTTAGAGCTGTGGCCCTACTCACCTCAGCTGCCTCTCTGGTGTGGCTCATCTGTTGCTCTTCCTCCTGTTCCCAGAGCTGCTCAACTTTACGTCTGTAGCTACAAGGAACATGTGACACTATTGTGATATGGGCAAGCTTGACAATACACTGGACTATAGTGACACATGTGGCGAACATAGGGAGATGAGCTAATCATAAGAAGTTAATCTGACAATGATATTATTTTGATGCAGACATTGTTTCGTTATTCCTACATCAATCAAATTCTATTTTGCAACAACATATGGCTTAAAGAAAGAAAAACTAATGTTGTGTTGCATGGGGGGTCACATGGCTTGTTAGATGTTGTCCTCCTGTGTTCACATATCAATCAATCAATTAACCAATCAATCAATCAGTAATTTATTTCCAACAACTAACAGTACAAATTATATAATTACATAAAACAACACCATTTCCAACACGTAAAAATTAAATAAAGAATACAGAGTTGATGGAAAGGGGATGAACAGAAGCATGCTATTTATCTAGGGTCCATCCCCAAAAACTACATAAACTACACTACCGGGTAATACATGCGGTGATTGTACGATAACAGACTGACAGTGTGATGGAAAAAATCTTATTATTGAAAACTATTTTACAATGTTGTCTATACACACTGTTGTAAACAATTCTAATTACACTATGCCCACATCAATTATTTTTGATACTGGCACTATTCCAAAGCAGGCATTATCCTGATACTGACTCTATTCTGACATTAGCATTATTTTGACACTGGCATTAATCTGACGCGGACACCATTTCGATATTGGCACTATATATAGTTTAAACATTAATACTATGTTAGTGATTCTGTATTTTGTCAAAATACAAAAGCATGAATATATTATTAATGTTTATACTATTGTAAATCACCAAAGATCACTATGTGATTATGGCACTACAGAAATGTTGTATTTTATTATTACGCCCCCACGTACGCGTCACTGTTGGGGTTGTTTTCCTGGTTACGACACCGCTCCAGCTTCTGGAGCAGTCCCTTCACCTGGTTCCGGTCCAGAGTCTCCATCGTCTTCAGAATCAGGTTGATCCCTGCAAACACAACCATGTGCTGTAAAGGTAAGTTCTTATATAACGCAGTATCCAGTGACTCCAGTCCTTAGGACAGCATAAAGCGCTTTACACTTTACTCCCCGGCAGACCTGTTCAATTGAACACCATCTTGACTTCTCTGTGAAGCATCCAGCCATTTTGCAATTGATGCGCGGAGACTATTTGTATGCAAATAGCCACCACTGTCTATAGCCAGGTACTCATTCATACATGATACAGCTGAGTAAACTGGAGCAATGTAGAGTGAACGAACTTGCCCAAGGTTTAACATGGCAGCACAGGATTCGAACCCGGGTTCTCTCGGTCGAGAGTCCAAAGCTCTAGCCACTGCACCACTTCGCCCCATCATGCATCATCAAACTACACACAACCAACCAACCATGTCACATACGCTGTAATCCAAACTACACACAACCAACCATGTCACATACGCTGTAGTTCAAACTACACACAACCAACCATGTCACATACGCTGTAGTCCAAACTACACACAACCAACCATGTCACATACGCTGTAGTCCAAACTACACACAACCAACCATGTCACATATGCTGTAGTTCAAACTACACACAACCAACCATGTCACATACGTTGTAGTCCAAACTACACACAACCAACCATGTCACATACGCTGTAGTTCAAACTACACACAACCAACCACGTCACATACGCTGTAGTCCAAACTACACACAACCAACCATGTCACATACGCTGTAGTTCAAACTACACACAACCAACCATGTCACATACGCTGTAGTTCAAACTACACACAACCAACCACGTCACATACGCTGTAGTTCAAACTACACACAACCAACCACGCCACATACGCTGTAGTTCAAACTACACACAACTAACCATGTCACATACGCTGTAGTTCAAATTACACACAACCAACCATGCCACATATGCTGTAGTTCAAACTACACACAACCAACCATGCCACATATGCTGTAGTTCAAACTACACACAACCAACCATGCCACATACGCTGTAGTTCAAACTATACACAACCAACCATGTCACGTATGCTGTAGTTCAAACTACACACAACCAACCATGTCACATACGCTGTAGTCCAAACTACACACAACCAACCATGCCACATACGCTGTAGTTCAAACTACACACAACCAACCATGCCACATACGCTGTAGTTCAAACTACACACAACCAACCATGTCACATACGCTGTAGTTCAAACTACACACAACCAACCATGCCACTTACGCTGTAGTCCAAACTACACACAACCAACCATGTCACATACGCTGTAGTCCAAACTACACACACACAACCAACCATGTCACATACGCTGTAGTTCAAACTACACACAACCAACCATGTCACATAAGCTGTAGTCCAAACTACACACAACCAGCCATGCCACATATGCTGTAGTTCAAACTACACACAACCAACCATGTCACATACGCTGTAGTCCAAACTACACACACACAACCAACCATGTCACATATGCTGTAGTTCAAACTACACACAACCAACCATGTCACATACGTTGTAGTCCAAACTACACACAACCAACCATGTCACATACGCTGTAGTTCAAACTACACACAACCAACCACGTCACATACGCTGTAGTCCAAACTACACACAACCAACCATGTCACATACGCTGTAGTTCAAACTACACACAACCAACCATGTCACATACGCTGTAGTTCAAACTACACACAACCAACCACGCCACATACGCTGTAGTTCAAACTACACACAACTAACCATGTCACATACGCTGTAGTTCAAACTACACACAACCAACCATGCCACATATGCTGTAGTTCAAACTACACACAACCAACCATGCCACATATGCTGTAGTTCAAACTACACACAACCAACCATGCCACATACGCTGTAGTTCAAACTATACACAACCAACCATGTCACGTATGCTGTAGTTCAAACTACACACAACCAACCATGTCACATACGCTGTAGTCCAAACTACACACAACCAACCATGCCACATATGCTGTAGTTCAAACTACACACAACCAACCATGCCACATACGCTGTAGTTCAAACTACACACAACCAACCATGTCACATACGCTGTAGTTCAAACTACACACAACCAACCATGCCACTTACGCTGTAGTCCAAACTACACACAACCAACCATGTCACATACGCTGTAGTCCAAACTACACACACACAACCAACCATGTCACATACGCTGTAGTTCAAACTACACACAACCAACCATGTCACATAAGCTGTAGTCCAAACTACACACAACCAACCATGCCACATATGCTGTAGTTCAAACTACACACAACCAACCATGCCACATATGCTGTAGTTCAAACTACACACAACCAACCATGCCACATATGCTGTAGTTCAAACTACACACAACCAACCATGCCACATACGCTGTAGTTCAAACTACACACAACCAACCATGTCACATACGCTGTAGTTCAAACTACACACAACCAACCATGCCACTTACGCTGTAGTCCAAACTACACACAACCAACCATGTCACATACGCTGTAGTCCAAACTACACACACACAACCAACCATGTCACATACGCTGTAGTTCAAACTACACACAACCAACCATGTCACATAAGCTGTAGTCCAAACTACACACAACCAACCATGCCACATATGCTGTAGTTCAAACTACACACAACCAACCATGCCACATATGCTGTAGTTCAAACTACACACAACCAACCATGCCACATATGCTGTAGTCCAAACTACACACAACGAACCATGCCACATACGCTGTAGTCCAAACTACACACAACCAACCATGTCACATACACTGTAGTCCAAACTACACACAACCAACCATGTCACATACGCTGTAGTCTAAACTACCCACAACCAACCATGTCACATACGTTGTAGTCCAAACTACACACAACCAACCATGTCACATACGCTGTAGTTCAAACTACACACAACCAACCATGTCATATACGCTGTAGTTCAAACTACACACAACCAACCATGCCACATACGCTGTAGTTCAAACTACACACAGCCATCCATGTCACATACGCTGTAGTTCAAACTACACACAACAAACATGTCACATATGCTGTAGTTCAAACTACACACAACCAACCATGCCACATACGCTGTAGTTCAAACTACACACAACCAACCATGTCACATACGCTGTAGTTCAAACTACACACAACCAACCATGTCACATATGCTGTAGTTCAAACTACACACAACCAACCATGTCACATACGCTGTAGTTCAAACTACACACAACCAACCATGCCACATACGCTGTAGTTCAAACTACACACAACCAACCATGTCGCATACGTTGTAGTTCAAACTACACACAACCAACCATGCCACAGACGTTGTGGTTCAAACTACACACAACGATCCATGTCATATACATTGTGGTTCAAACTACACACAGCCAACCATGCCATGTATGCTTTGGTTCAAACTACAACTGATCACTTTCAAGACTCACGCCATAACAATAATAAGGTAACTTCTGTTGCATCTAAATTCTTGGAAACCAACCTTACAGGCACATCAATACAAAAGAGTTGATCAATCTCAAAATAAGCAGTATTCTATTTGTCATATAGATGGATGGAAACACCAGTTTAAGCCCTGACACACTGTTAATAGAATGTAGCAATCTTGTATGTTCCATTCACACAGAATCATTCGCTCAAACCTATAGTAGTAATGGTACGAACAGGAAACCAATGGTAGTAATGGTACGAACAGGAAGTCAATGATAGTAATGGTACAAACAGGAAACAAATGATAGTAATGGCACGAACAGGAAGCCAATGGTAGTAATGGTACAAACAGGAAACAAATGATAGTAATGGTACGAACAGGAAGCCAATGGTAGTAATGGTACAAACAGGAAGCCAATGGTAGTAATGGTACAAACATGAAGCCAATGGTAGTATTGACATGAACAGGAAGCCAATGGTAGTAATGGTACGAACAAGAAGCCAATGGTAGTATGGACATGAACAGGAAGCCAATGGTAACAATGGTACGAACAGGAAGCCAATGGTAGTATTGACATGAACAGGAAGCCAATGGTAGTAATGTACGAACAGGAAGCCAATGGTAGTAATGATATGAACAGGAAGCCAATGTTAGTATTGACATGAACAGGAAGCCAATGGTAGTAATGGTACGAACAGGAAGCCAATGGTAGCAATGGTACAAACATGAAGTCAATGGTAGTAATGGTACGAACAGGAAGCCAATGGTAGTAATGGTACGAACAGAAGTTTGCTGAATCACTCGTACTTCATCCCACTTGGTGATAACTGATGTCTGGATTGTGGGAACCAACTAACTTCAAAAGTAGGCTAATAACAGCTATTCACAATTTGACCTTTTTGGTTACAATTTTAAAGTTTTACACTCATAACATTAAAATTACGAACAATATTTCACAATTGTTACACATCATATGATGGGTATACCTTCAACATTTATTCTAGTGCACATGTATTAAGACAATTACAAATTGGGGAACAGACAAGATCAGTTTAATAGTACTTTAGGTTATTTCTGATGTCCTATTGCACAAGAATTTTTAGTATTTTAGAAAACATGCACACGACAAAGAAAATGATTCGATAAAATGTTTCCATAATTGTATTGTTACTTACTTTTGATGTTGTCCACCATTTTCACCAAGTCCTCCTTGTTGTCCGAAACAACCAGTTTATTGGCAACATAGCTGAAAGGAAATACTAATCACCGTCAGTTTGTATGAAACATTTGATGACAGAGACCTGCAAAAAAATCAATAATAGGTTTACCATATTTATAATGGCGCATGTCGATTGTAGGTATAATAAGAAATAAGATACCATTTACAGAATTTAAATATCTTCATTCGGTCAAAATTATGACAATTAGAATTATAATTTTTATAAAATTATACAAAATCTGTGACCTCTGCACAGCCTGCTGCGTAGCGTACGTTCATACTAGGGGCTGGATCACTACGTTGAAATGAATTAAAAACTGCTATAACATTATAACTTGTCAAAATGTATTTGTAAAAGTATTTCTCCCCAAAGTTGACCTCAATATGGTGTGATCTTGAGATGGGTATGACATTGAGATGACATTTTATGTCCGATATTATTTGGTCTATTTATAGGATAATTTTTTCTCCAAATTTAGGTATTTTTCCATTCAACTACCTTCGAGGGCACAGGAAATAATTGTCTGCACCCACGAGGGAGGTGTACCCCTTAACATTTTCATGTCAAACATTTCAGTGACCTAATTATTTGACTATATTTACTGGTTGGTTTTCTAACTTTGTTCTCATTTTATTGAATGTTAATTAAATACATGTGCAATAGCACTAGCGGGAAATGGAAATACGTTCTGGACCGATGCAAGTCCCCTATTGGGTGGGGGGTAACACATTATATATATCTCTATTATTATGACAGCATATAGACTAAATCAGTAATTGTTTAAAGGCCGTTTTGGTAAAATGCCATAAGTTTTGTATTTACTTAAATCATTTGTTTAGTGTTTACAGACAGATTAATTATGGTCATGAATAATAAAAACGAGTCGTATACATTATTAAAAATAGCTAAATAAATAAGTTAATATTAGCTAATTAACAAAAAAATCAACAAACACATTTCAGTGAATGACCATAACTTCTATCATTGTGAAGATGTTTGTATATTTGTTGCACATGCT
>OZ023208.1:18836310-19176131 GCA_963995525.1 Escarpia spicata
ACCAGGAGAAGATTCCCTGGGCCTCCTCTAATGAGGATTTTGGAGAAAAAAAATTGCATTTCTTATCCAACATGTAATCCTGGTGATATTTCTTTTTGACATTACAATGAAGACAACCACCTTTCACTGCTAAACCTCTCTGAACATGTCAACAAACCCAAACACCTTTCATTTGTTGAACAATCACTGCATCATACATGCATAACTGATAATACTCTAATATTGTCCTGGATACGAATTGCTATAGTTTTGTGGTGGCAGTTCTTGTGATTCATTCTGACTTTTAGTTTTAAACACTACTATTGTGAACATGGTGCAAATTGTTATGCAAATAAATGTTACCATTTTACTCAAGAAATGTTTCAGCATGAGGAAGAATCCTGACTCAAAGAAGTCTAGCAACAAATAGGGAATTTTTTTTTATGAATGGTGACTTTCTTCATATAATTTTCATACCTGTTTGATGTCTACACACCTGGAAACTGGTAATAAGGAAGCATTGGAAAATTTGTTTCCCACGATGCAGAGTCTCCACCGGGTGGACAATCTATTACTAAATGTGCACACAGGGTGACCATACAAACATTTCAACGTAGCCTATATGTATGCTTATTACAAATATATATTTTGTGATGGCACATACAGTCATTCATATTGTTTGTTGATCAGAGCTGCAGAAGGTAAATATGTCTTACATTGACCTCAATAGTGGACAGAACACTGACCTGTCCAGATTTAGTCCAAACTTGCCGGAACATGACAGGAGGGCGGCCAGTGCTATCTACAATCAAACTCAACATTGTACGTAACTTTTATTAGCAACACATTCATATCCTGTACTTTAAATAAACATCTACACTACCAAATAAAAATCATACAATTTCATCACAGTTTTTTCCTCTCTAATCAAACTTATCTTATCATTATGGCATTTGGTTAAAATAACAAAGTTCGGAGTTGTCACTAACTGACCTATCCAGTATGTCACAGTTTGCTTACGTCACAAACAAAATTATGCACATGACCTCCGTCAAGCTTTGCTTCTGCCAACAATGTTGATGACGGATATATATATGTGAATGACATTACTATTGCTGCATGACATCTCATAAATCAAACATTACAGCATACAGTTGTCACATTAAAAACTTTGCCTGATGTTTTTTTGTCAGAAAGAAAATCTTCTGGGATCAGAATTTCAACAAAATATACGACGGAATGAACTAACGTGCCACATGTTCTGCATCTATTTTTTGATGGCTTGACAGAGTCATGAACACCAAGGAGATGCGCTTGAGAAGCAATCGTCTTAACCAGGTCTCCTTTGTGTGCGGGGTCCTCGAGACTCCTGAAGACCATCTCGAGACTTCTTGAGCATGTCTTGAGCGAGTCTCGAGGATCTAACATGTTTGATATTTTGGGAGCGTCTCAATGCGTCCTGACCTCGTCTTCACCATGTCTTGTGTCAAGAGTTGGTGTGCAGGGGCTTTAATGGATAAGTTTTTAATTTTGAGACAATAACCCGAACTGACATGTAATCATGTAATAAAAGTCTGCAAGAGGACAAACTCACCTGAGATGGAGCAAAGATGAGACAGGCGTCTGTGTGGAAACTCTTGTCAATGAAGTCCTCCGCGCCGTGACGCAACTGCTCTGTCTCCAGCACATCGGGACATCTCGTCTGGTCAACAAGACCAGGAATTAAATATTTTAACATTATGAGCAGACAAAGAAAGAAATTCAAATGAAATATGTCAAAATATAATTGCGTTGTCCCAAGAAATGCTAAAAGTAGATGCTTTAGGACAGCATAGATCCAAATCAACATGAATAATTACATGAACATCAATGTTATTTTATTAAAAAACATTAACATCACTTCTCAATAATTACAACAAAAGTTTTATATATACATGTATATATATATATATATATATATAATATACAGAGTGGAACCTCTCTATTAAGGTTTCCCTCACAAATGGGCTGAAATGACCTGAATAGCAAGGTCAATTGACTAATTTCCTATAGTTTACTGTTATAGAAATGATTTGGGACTGTCTTGGGTGACCATCGTTGCGAAGTGGTATATCACCAAAGTGACCATAAAGTAAGTTTCGACTGTACCAGTAGTTAACTGGAAATTTAGCCTAATTTTTACCAACATAAAACTGAATTCTTCTAGGATTACAGCAGCATATTCTTGGCTTTTTATTACCATACAGCAGGGTGCAGTAGCTTAGTGGTTAGAACGCTGCACTCTTAATCAGCAGGCATGACACTAAGACACAAAAGTAAAACAGCAAAGATAAGTTCATATATAATGCAGTATCCAGTCAGTAGGACTACTCAAAGCGCTTCTTACTTTATTCCCTGTCAGACCTGAACATTCAGTCAAACATCATCTCGACTTCTCTGGGAAGCATTCAGCCACTGTATAATTAATGCACTTAGACTGTACACAAATATCCACCATTGTCTATAGCCAGGTACTCATTCATACAGTCGAGTGAACTGGAGCAATGTGTAGTGAACGAACTTGCCCAAGGTTCGACACGACAGCACAGGATTCGAACCTGGGTTCTCTCAATTGAGTCCAACGGTCTAGCCACTGCGCCACTGCGTTCCACACAGGAGACATGAAGACTACTAGTAGTAGTAGCAGTAACAGTAGCAGATGGTTTATTGCCAAATAGCATGTTTTAAATGTACAAGGAATTTGTGGTGTAACAATTCAAGACCTTTTTACAACATCCAATGCTCTTTTTCACACTCGTCTCCCCTGACTCCCCAACACACACATACACATACGCACGCGTAAAACATACAGATCAGAAACATTATGAAACGTAAGTTAAAAACAAAAGCCGACTACCAACAAATTTGAAAGAATATCACATGTATATCCAGACATAAAAGTACTAACTTGGTAAAAACAAAGAAATATTAGTATTATAATAAAATTCCATGAATTCAGCACCACAACCATCTAACCTAAAAACACCAAAACAGTGCGTAGTGGTAGTTAAATAAGTAAAATAAACATGACGACACAAGAACAGAATTGGCAGATGACATAGTTATGAAATGTGGAATACCTCTCCGTTCAAGCATCTTACCTTGATGTCGATGACGAAGCCCTCGAGAGGTCTCAGCGGGTTGTGCACTGTCAGGTGGTAGTGTAGCTCATGCATGAGGAGCAGCTCCTGGCTCAGGATCATGTCCGCCATCTCCTCTCGCTTGCTCTTCACGTTCGCCACAAACTGAAGTATCGACACGTTGAACTCCTCCACTTTACACGCCAAGTACACACACGTGTAGCTGGAGGAACACAGATAAACATGTGTAGGTGTTGGAAAACAGATAAATATGTGTAGGTGTTGGAAGTCAGATAAATATGTGTAGGTGTTGAGACAGATAAGATAAACACATGTGTAGCTATTGGACAACAGACATCAGCACGTAGGACTCATACCATGCTATATAGCTTTTTGGCCCCATTAATTAGGCCAATCCCCCATATAACCTGTGGTGCCACTACAGTTTTGCATGACCATCATGACAATACAAATGACTGACTAAGCTTGGCTGCTTTTGTCCCAATGTTGCTCTGATACACAGATTAACGCATGTAACTTTTAATACACAGACGTCAGGTATACACAGGTATAGCTGTTGGTCCATGGAATGCATACATTTATTAAAATCATTTAAAAGAATTTATTCTGATCATTGGATCTGGTAATTTACAAAAGTGTGAACTGCTTTATGTTACAGTGGAGCCAGATCAAGTATGAATAATAGTTTGTTCAATGATTTGATAGTGCTTAAATAAACAAATTGTATGAGTAAGCTAACATGTCTAAATTGAAACCAGGTATGTTCGATTTTTGAAAAAAAATAAAGACCTTTAATTTACCATAAATTGAAAATTATTCGTACAGCAATAGGGACATCCCACACAAATTCTCAAGATCACATATTCAGGAATTTTGGTTAGGTTTGATGTCACAGTTCACCCTACATTTCATGGTGAGTTACACAGTGTTGGTGGCCAGTGGGGCCAAAGTAACTTACACAATGTCTTCTGGGTGGAAGTTCATGACCGAATTATGCAGGTAAAATCTCTTTAAATACATCATGGCTGTTCCCTAAAAAAGTCAGTCACATCCTTTACGCAACAAAATTCTGATTCATCATTAACAAACACATTGATTCATCATTAACAAACACATTGTTTCATCATTAACAAACACATGATGTTGCTATACCTAAAAATGGAAAACTACATTTAAAAATTGACCATTAGATGGCTATGGAAAAAGTCCAAATTAATATTTATGGATGCTCTGTTAAACAAGACCTTGTCAAATTAACTGTGTTACTTGTACAAATAAATAAACATTACGATATGAATAATACTGACAGTGTCAACAGTTATTTCTCTATTGTAAGCACAGTACATACCACTACATATTTTGGCATCGTTGGCTGAAACCCATTGCAGAATTCCTTGAGAACATACTCGTAATGTCTGCGAATCTTCGTCTCTTCTACGGCACTCAAGAAGAACTCATTCCTCGAAATGTCCTACAAAGGAACACATCAATACAGACCTCATGGAAACAATGAATATATCCAAAACACATCAGTATTGATTTATTCAGCATCATCTACTTTGAAGCAGTCTGTATATAAATTATTTATCTGCTCTGTGTTTAAAGGACAATGCAAGTTATTATTTATGAATTATCAACAGTGGTGTTTTGATAATTTACTATACTAGTTTTGTTTTTGATCTTTTAAACACAGGGTAAAATACCACTTTTAATTACTTATAATATAAAAACAAGTTCAATATACATGTAGCATTTCATATTTAATAAGAAATTTGATATTAATAATTTGCTGATTACCCAGTATTTCGCTACAATGATATTGAGTTATTCCATATGGATAAATGCAAAACTACCACATATACCGGTATTCACAATGATTATAAATAATTTTTGTTTTGAGAACAAATCAGCAATTGTGTTTCCTGACATATTATATACAAACTTTAAACAATATTATTCTTACATCATATTCCCTGCCATACTTGTCAACAAACTGTTGGTTAGCTTCAATTCTGAGTCTGTTAAGTTCCGATGTGCCAGAGAATGTCCAGTATTTCAGCTGTGAGCTTGTGGGGAACATCTTGTCTGTAAAAAACATTAAAATAACTGCATCGTCCCTATATAATTATACATGATCTGTTGTAAAGTGGTAAATTGTCCGGATTGCAGATTAACGATCACGTTACTCAGTAGGCATGCACTGAAATAAAGAGGTACATGTCTTGATGCACACGTCTGCTTCCAAAAAGTAGCATTCTTTTACGAAAGGTGTTTGCTATTCAAAGGAATTATCATGTCAAATAATTAACATTGTCTTAATAATAAAACAAGTATGCCTCAAGTCAAATAACATCTGCTGGTCTGGTCTCCGAGGCAAAAACAAGCTGAAGTCGCATATGCTGTGTGAAAGAACAACTCCAGTCCAAGTTGCTGATCTATTAAGTTGGCTCAAACTCGCGTGCCAGAGGTCGCTGCTGCTGATTACGTCAGTGCCAGCCAGCAGTACCCCCTGGCTGATCGCTCAGCTTATGAAATCGCTCACTAGATCAGTGGATCTCGGCAGGTCAGGCGGTCATACTAAAATTAATTTCAACCAACCGTGGCTTGTGTTACATGCAATGTTTAGGAAGTAGAAGCAATTAATCGAATACACAATACCGCTCAGCTGCTCATGCTAATGGGCGAACGGGTCATTATATATTGGGATTCCCAGAAGTCGTTTATTCGTCTTCAAATTGGGGCGAGTATTTGCGCTGTTCTCACGGGTGTTGCAGTCGTGACTTGCAAAGTCAATTAGTAGTTTGACTCAGCTAACTTCCGCACTTGGGAGTAGCGGATCAGCCAGGGCCAGTTTTGCGTGGCAAACAGCCCTAGCTTGTGAGGATGAGTTGGCTCAAATGGAAAGGATATCAAAGGGATAAGAAAAGATAGTTTATTATGCCTTTTTACAAAGCAATTTGGCAATGTCTTCATAGGCTTTTTAAGACTTCAAGTGTCCTGCCCGTGTCCGCACCACACATGGAAGAGTTAATGTTGGTTCACCTCAGTGTCAGAGACTGGACCAGCAGATGTCAGACAATTCCAGGTGTATTTGTTTGCGCAGTGCCTATGCCACTTTTTATACCATAACCTGTCCACTTATGAAAGATATCTACCGATCAGTTGCCATCGACATCTTGTCCACCACAAACCTGCTAAATATTGCTAATGCCAAGTCTGTACTTTAGCTTTTACATGCCAATAAATGTCACCTTAAAGACCAACCAATTCTGAAGAAATATAATGTTAACCTAATGTCCAAGTCATATATGGCTACAATATATGATTAATGCGCAGCATCCTACAAAACATTTGTTGAAACTAATTATCATAGTTAATTTGAGTAAACTGTTTTCTTATTTGTTCACAGTATAGTACTTTAGAATTAAGATAAATTACGTTTACACTTTAGTAGCTGTCACCAAGTAAGCTAACTACAAAAAGACTAGTTGGCCAATGGCCACAATGTCAATGGGAATCAGCAATGACCAAACTCATAAATAATATTGTTGAAGTGTCTGGACATGTCTAGTAAAACTTTTTCCGGCAAGTGTTCTCTATACATTAACGTGAACCCCTGATCGATATTAAAGTTGCAATACTGAATTTGAAGGCAATGTTGTTATCAACCCATGATGTCCCATCGCATTATATCGTGATTATGGCCTATTATCGCTCAGGGTAACAGCAGTGTGTAGTGGAAATCGCACAGTATAGCCAGACATGTATAACTGTGTGTGTGTGTTATATTATAAAACATAAACGTACAGTTCAATTGTGAGAGCTAGCCCACCAAACAGACATTATAAAATATTTAATTATAACAATGTTAACCCGCGGGAACGCGTTCGGTAACTGAAGTGGCACGCCAATAGTAGGTGCGAATCTGTTAAGGTTAAGCAGCTACGCTCGCAGATATGCCACATGTGGTAGCTGCGCGTTGTCGGCTGTGTCAGTTTCATGCCATCTAACTAATTTTGGAATAAGCGCGGGAAACTAAATATAGATAATTACATATATATAATAATAGGGTTCATTCAGATCCAATTTTTTTGTTTTTGTTAAAGTCCAGGAGATTCAACAACGGTTCAGCATGCTTCCCGTGTCACGCAGTGTCGTCGCGCTGTCCCTGATCTTGACATCGGAAGACAGGGGAGTGGCGGTGGGTGCTGTTGAAAAATTTTGTAAAATGCTCGCCGCCGTAACTTCGGCTTGTTAGTCTCGGCTCGATTTACAAGACACCAGGAAACGCGGGGGTGGAGATTTTCAGAATAAATCTCGGATTTCACGGGAGCGTTGGCAGGTATATTTAAATTACATATTCATAACATGACCTATTGAACACGTGGAGCGTCCGGACTTTAAAACAGTTTTGAAATTCTGTCCGTAATTTTTTTTATTTGTGGTAAGAACATAAGGCAAAATTGGTTAAGCGAGAGGTGTATGCACACACACATAAACTCAATCAATAGGGCGGCGTGCCATCTGTTAGATCAAACGTTTCTGCATACACCTCTCTGTGCATTTTGGATATAATACAAGGAGAGTATTTAAAAAATAAAATACACAGATGAAAATACACCGGTGCCAACTCTGAGTGAGACACGTACACCTATAACTGATGGTCCATATCGTCGATTTCCTACGGCACGTACTGTTCAATTGACGTGCATGACCTATAGCTATATCAAGCTTTACCTTGCAAACTATATATACAAATTTAAAAACGCATCAATCAAAAATAGCATGTTAATATAACAAGTGTGTGACTTATTTATAAAATGTATTGTCAATTGACCAGTACGTGTGTTCCAAAATATGCCAAATTGTATTTTGGAGAGTCTCTATTCGTAATTTGTACAGAATTAATGTTAATTTAAACCTCAGTAATGTTAATTTAATAATATTTTGCAGATATTTTATGTTTATGTTACATACAATTATAAATCTTATCAAATATCTCTTACATTATTTTGTTGTAATACCTTAGTTTTATGTTATTAAATAAACGATTTAAGTTTATACCTTTACTAATTTACACAGTATATCCACAACATATTTTTTAAGACACTCCATTTATTAGGTAGTAATATCTATACAATCATTTATCAAAATTAATATAAATATTATAACTTACGTGGATGTAAGAATTCAGTGTATTCAACCGATATATACAATAATTACAGTGAGCAGAATGTGTGCGGTACTTCATTTTACGCGTTCAGTTCAGAGGTGTGTGTACCCTCTTCAAATTACACTTCCAACGGTTCAACTGTTGCATTTACAGAATACTGCATCGTCGTTGTAGTCTATTAACTCATAGCATCATTGTGGCAATCGAATAAAAGGGTGTAAAGCCTTCTGAATTGAGATAAATGGTAAACCCTTGAGTGGTCCTGCAATATCGCCCACTTCCTTATGGTATACTAGTGCATACCGTATAAACGGTAATCTTTTACTTAACAATGATGGATTATGAAACAATAACTTACTCTTTTAGTCTATAGTAGTATAATTACCGCTTTCAAATCGAATGGTGTCCACTTTGGGGCATTTGTGTATGATTTGGGCCCACGTGTGAATTTCTTAGACAAAAAATCCGGGCTTAGCCTTAGTTTAGACTATGGCTGCCGATTAATCATGTAGAAGATCTATATATTTTATACCCCAATGCGTTTTTTCCACAATTCCAGGCAATTAACATTACAAACATATATACTGAATGGTTTTTCCTGTTAATGATGTAGTCATACATGTTGACATTGTAGTGCAGTGGTATTTAAGGTAGCTGCACCGGGTATCATGTCAGTTGATTTTTTTTTCTTCTTCATAGAACATTAGTAGGTGTCAGTATGAACATGTGTACTATTAAAAAACCAAGGCACTAGCGCCATATGTCACAAATCAGTCCTTTAAAAACTAGTATTTTTAGTGTGTCTGTGGAAAGTCCCTTTTCAGATTCTTGGAAACTTATGATGTTTCCATAGTGACGATCATGTGTACGTCAGCCCAGTTCAAACATAATTAATTCACCATGAATGCAGATCATAATAGTCGGTATTCTCATGCCACTATGCTGTTGTATTATAATTACCTAAATGCATCACGCTGTCAAATCACCAAATACTGGCAGTAGTTTTGTTTATTTTCTGATAATGCCCGACCTCAGCCGCCATTTGCAATGACACGTGACTGACCTCAGCAGGTGTCAATCAATCTTGTCTACCACAATAAGTTCAACACATGGCCCTTCGTAACACAATATCATGAGACAACTTGGCGGGAAAACCTTGGGGGAAAATCTCAGTAATACAAGTGTCTGTCAAATTGTATTGAAATAAGCCACAAGCCAGTAAAAAAGTCACATTTCTAAGCAAAAATAAGCATCTGGTGACGCTTGTATTATTGATAACAACCAGGAAGTATTACTTAATGTAACTTTTTATAAAAACTACAATACTTACAAAGCCATAACTTGGCATATGAACTCGACTTGTGTTTACCCAACATTGCACAGGATGGTTTAAAGTGTTAAACTAAGAACAAACTTATAAAAAGAAAACCTTTAGGGATGAACGTATCTGTATATGGTTGGTGTTGCATTTTCTTGATAAGCTTTGAGACATGTGGCGTTGTCACAGTTAGAGCTCATCGCTAGTCATTACCATCATCCAGTATAATTTGTGTTTTGGTTTTAATGTTGATCCTTGTAGAAATACTGTTCTCCACAGCAGTACATTGGAATAAGGAAAATGAGAGCTCTCGGATCAAATTGGGTATTCACCACCAGTCTTTTGTCAGAAAGTTACCAGGTCAAAATACTTTGTTCAGCGTGCTATCTTCTCGCAGGCCAACGAACTCGTCTTTTGTCTTTGATGACTCCTTCATCCACTGAAGAGGTATCACTATCCATGTACACCTGTATTCCTCTCACAGTGTTCCCCTCTTGTGAAATATCCTAGGATGGACTCTTCCATGGAACGTATGTGCGGCATGATATCAGCTAACACTATTCTCCGTTGTCTTCAAGTGGCGTTAAAAATTGTAGATCATGAATACCACAATAACATGAACTTCTTTTTCGGTAAAACTGGATTTGCTAAGGGAGCTGGCAACCTTGCCTCGAGCTATGAAAATATGAACCATATTCCTTTCTTATGAGATGTTCAGCTGATTGATCTCACCAAAAGATGTGCAGCACAGTCCAACTTCATAATAACCATGTGGCCTGTTTGTCCGACATCATGACCTCAAATTGTAGTCTAGCCTTTCTTGCTCTTCCACGAACACAAAGGTTTTTTCTCTTAATTTTCTCTTAATTCGAATGCTTTCTCCATGATAAAACCAATGATCCTCCAACCAATATGGAAGAGAAGAACACCGGAATCGGATCCAATCTCTTCACATTCACTGTTAATTATGTGGTTCGTGGCACTCCATTGTAAACAGATTAGAGAACAGACAGTTATGTTTTTATAGTGTTGCCTTTCAGGTACAAACAGCTTTGTTGATCTCATACTAGACAGTACTAACTGCTAAGAACTGCTAGAAGCTTATGTATTGTGACTCAAACAGCCTCTTGACCAATTTAGCCAGCTTGCTCTAGCATCTTGCAGCCTAGCCTGGCTTTAGAAAGAACAAATGGTGCTAATCCACCCTATGAGCAACCAGTAGTCATGGACACTGCCAGCTTCATGGCTTCTTCATTAATCAGCACTGTTAGGTGAATGACACATTGGGATCACAACTTAGGCATTAGGTACTTTATATGGTTCGTTATTTTGTAGATTGAAAACAATATGTGGGACAGCTGTTTTTTAATAGTTTTTTCTATATTATAAAACAGTTTGTTTTCTGTTTGTTTGTGCCCCCACATCTCATTCAGTTTTGCATGTATAGGGCTGAAATTTTGCATGTGATCTGTCGGGCCAACTGAGATGGTTAGTAGATTTAGACATTTTCGAAATTCGTTCTGGGGTGGAGAACTTGGGGGCTCAATATTTCAAAAGGCTATATGTGGAGTTACAGCTGCAGAATTTCATGTTTTTTTATATCATCATAAAGATAATTATGCTCTCTACAAATGGATGCATGCAGAAAAAAATTGAATATAAGTTATTGACGTTTGAAAATCCTCAACGCTTAACATGCACCAGGTCTACCTGTTGTTGGTCACGTCCGCACACTTACAAGTAACATCCTCGTTCGCATTATATTTCCTACAGATGGAGCAATGTGTCATTTAGCATCAAAATTAACGCCCGACAAGTTAATGTATTATCAAAAGTGAGTGTCAAAAGCTATATTGGATAACTAGGAATACAACATATCTATATTATAAAACAGTTCATTCTCTGTTTGTTTGTGCACCCACATCTCCATTAGTTTTACATATATCAGGCTGATATTTCAACCCAGCATCCGCTGTTGCTGGTTACGTCAGTTAGACGGGTGAGCGATTGAGATTTCTGGCAAAAGGTTGTCCTAACAACTAGGCTAGTGACCAGATGCAGATTGTGTCACTTGAGCCAACATACTGAATTGGTAGCCATATTCAATGTTTGTATGCCAGCACCATCCTGGGTTGGTAGCAACTATCAGGGGTGGTAAGTGTTCAAGGGTGATGTACAAGTGTTTGCTCCTAGTGGATTTTAACCGAATCGTTTCTCACTTGAAAATATGCAGCCTGTTGAAGACAATTCTTTGTGGCATCACTGCATTCAATATGCACACAACTTTTTGTTAAATCATATAAGTCAATGAATAAAACAGTTCTTAAGACTAGAGTAAACATTTTGGTGAAGGTCCATCAATTTTGGTCGCAAAGCTCGTTGATGTTCACTATGGTCATGATATTCGTACAGTCAAGAAAAGCAATTCAGCTAAGTTCATAATAATCACCACCCAGGCTGATGGTCCAGAACAGATAACCGACCTTCAGACCTTCTTGCCCTTAGCCAACAATTTTTTTTGCCAGTCTTGAATTAATCAAAAGTGTGCCTTCTAGCGCGGGAATGGCTCGTGAGGAAGTCAATCACACCCATTATTTGCAAGTTTAGTTTATTCAGTGACAAACCAGAGTCATTTGAGCCATATATTTAATTAATACTGATCCATTTGAATTGTTTCACTACTAGTTGAGCCAATGATAGTCATTGATGTGGGCCCTAGACTTGGAACTATTAGTTACTCCAATGGCCAGCTGGCCTGCTCTAAATTCCACCTGTCTTAAAAATGGGCAGACGGGTCTCTGGCTAAGCCCCTGCCGACCTTTAACATCTGGCCTGTCAGAGTATCATTTCATCTTGTCGCTGGTAAACATGACTGTCTGTCGTTGTGCTAGATGGCAAGTCCAGGAGGTGAAGACAACAGTTCGACCGAACAGGCAGAACTCGCCATGTTGGAAGAGCTCTTCAAAGACAGATACACAGAGAATGACAAGGAATACATGGCCTGCGCCAACACACCTCTAGCAGCCCCGCCCTGTGTCGACAACTGGTACGCCCGACCCAAGAGGACATACGACTACTCAAGGTAGTACTTAAAAACCCTCGTCAGTTGAATTATCCTGTTGTGAATGAGATCCATTAAAGTTCAACTGTTCAAATCTACAGTTTGTTAATTGTCTAAGTAATGTGTGCAGTTGATTTAATAAGATTGCAAATTTTTGTTAAAATCAATGAAAGATTGGACATTGATTATGACACAGGATGCCACAATATTGTAGAGGTGGAGCAACTTTTGACATCAACATGTTTTGAATAGATCCTATCAAAAACTTATTAGTTTGTCCAATGATTTCATAAAAAACTATATAAACGACTTGCACAAATGTGTTAGCACAATGATATTGTAGTCGTTATTAGGCGGTCAGTTCAGTTCGTTGTGAAATGAGGTGAATCACAAAATAAAATTGATACTTTCAACTTAAATACTGGTATAGATATTTTTAACAATTCCACCAGGGACCAACATCGAGGTCGTGACAACTATCGTGGCCGTGACAACTATCATGGCCGTGACAACTATCGTGGCCGTGATAACTATCGTGGACGTGACAACTATCGTGATCGTGACAACTATCGTGGCCGTGACAGCTATCACGGTCGTGACAACTACCGTGGACATGGCCCACCCCATCAGGGTCACCAAAACAGGCAAGATAGGTCACACGGTCACCAGGACAATTACAACAGAGACCGAGTGTTTTATGCAGGACAGAGGAACCAGGACCAGAGATATAAACCTTACTGAGATAACAGTGTGTATGTGTGCCGCATGTCAGATCACTTGAGCGGACAGATGTGATTCTAGGCTATGAGTGCTGGGAGAGTCACCAGTAACTGTGTACTCAGTGATGGCTGTTTCATAAGATTTCTGGTGGGGGAGGGGCTAAAATATTTTTAGCCAGAAAAATTAAAACAAATTCTGGAGTGAAAAAGTGTGATGGCAGAATTGCAAAATATCTTTAACAGCACCTGCACCTCCAAGAAATGTTTATGTACGTACACAATTTTTTTGCACCTCAGTTTTCATGACCTACTAGTCAGTCGCTCTATATAATTGATCATGATTTGTACATGTAATTGGCCATGATATAGAATATATCATAAGCAAGTTGATAATGATGCTGACCATTCATCATTACTATAACAAAACACTAGTATAATAATGTATAATTTGTATTACATAATAAAAACCTTCATCTGAGAAAACTATGTTTGGCTTTGTGGCGAACTCTCTAATACAATTCCAATATACAACACACGATAATGATGATTCCTACTACAGGTATAGTCGATGGTGGAAATGATTTCCATGAACTATATGCATAAAACAATGGTGTGACAGCACTGGGTTTGCCCCCCAATAACTGTATAAACATGATATACAATAAAAGCTGGGCTAGAAAGAGTATACAGTCGATATCAATAGCATTAGGCAGTTTACTCGAGAAACAGACTCATTAACTCAATATTCGAAAACTCGAAACTTGCTCACTCGAAATCTGCATTCAGTTCATACAGAGTTAAAATTGCTTTGTTAGCCACCAATTTGAAAGTTGTGGCCGGTCCCTTTGTGCTTGAGTTAATGAGATGTTACCACGCTGCCAAACCGACATACAATGTTTGGTCATCATTTCTTATGATTTCAGTGAAATAAAGACACTTTTGAGGCACTCGTAACACGCCTGCTCATAAAACATAAAAAAAATTGGTCTTTCCTAGCCCAGCAAATTGAAATGTTTATGACAACATTGTCCAGACATCATAACAGATGTGTTTAAAGCTAGTTATGAGACATTAACAGTCTCTTCAGATGCAAACATCTGGCCAAGACAGAGGTAAAACATGCAGGTTGCTTGTTGCTACAGACATTACCAAAAGGTTATCGCAGCGAAAGTGACATGTTTGATTGGAATTTAAATTGCTGCAGTTTTGTGGTTGTGTCATAGCTAGGTTTACATGATAACATATTTTGGGGAAACCAAAATGTTATGAAAAACCTCCATGAAACTATGCGGATGGAAATAAATACAATAACTATATACAAAATTCAAAGATACTTGTAAACAATACTGTGCTTTTCTATTAATTGGCACTAGCTTATAATTTGTAACATACTTAAAGAAACAGCTCTTTCACATCACTACACTGCTTGCTCCATTCGCTTGATTACAACACAAGAAACTGTATCACAGAAACATTTACATCAGACAAGACACCTGATGTCTTAACATCTACACATTGTCAATGTGATACAGTTTGACAGGTGGCGCCAGTGGTACTTGGGTGTGTCTTCCTGTCATTGGTTTGAATGCTCTATCTGATGCGTCACCACTGTCATGACGACTTGACACGGCTGTCGGGTGACGCAGCAGTGTGTCATGCCTTGATGGCTGTGCAGCCCCTTCCACTGGAAGGAAGCTGTGTCGTTGATAGTCCCCGGTGACATCGGACTGTCGACTTGGTCGAATAGTGATATGTGTGTCGCTTCGAACTGTCGTGACGGCCGGTGTTGTGTGTCGGACAAGGTCAGGTGATGCCGACAGCGTAACTGACGTAGCGGCGTGACTGCGACTGGCCACAGAGTCCAAGCGCTCGGCAGGAGGGTTATACCGTCGTGGTTTCTCATCAAAGTTTAGGAAGAGGGTCTTTGACGACAGACCCGTGTCGGTGTCTTCCAACAGGTGTGACACTGACTTGGATCGCGTCGACAGTGCGCCGGCAGACTGCGCTAAGTTGGTCGTCTTCCGTAGCGACGTGTACCTGTAGGTGGAGCCACTTATTGGAGTCTGCCTGCTGAGAGATGTTGAATGGCCGACTTGCTTTTTCGCAACGAGGCTTTCTGTGAGACGGTCGTCCTGGGACGGTGCACATCCACGAACATCATTGCCGGGGTACTTATTCACTACATTAGTAGCTATAGATGAATGACCAGTAAGACGCTCTCCGCCTGAGGAACAAACTTCTTCCTGTGATGTCATCGTGTCTGTTGGACGTGTGGTACCGTGATACATGTTCGTCTCCCTAAGTGGTGGGTCTATCCTGGATTGGAAGTACAGTCTGTCCGAGCCTTTCATTCTCTCCCCAGCTCCCTGGGGTTGGAGGATTTCCCTGTTCGCCAACTCCCATGATGCAATAGAGGAGTGGAGGAGCGAGGACAGAGACTTCGTCCTTTGCATGCTGCTTGTCTTGGATTCAACGTACTTGTGTTTGCTCCCGCCTTGCCTTGTACCGACACGGTGAGTGTAATCGGAGTCAAGGTCATCGGGTGTCACACTTCGTCGACTCATACGCTTCACTGAACTCTCGGTCACACAGAGTCGGTCTCGGCCTCGTCCAGAATCCAGGTCATCCGGAGTCCGTGAATTCATGTCTCTACGTTTGACAGAATCCAAATCATCTGGTGTCCGTGAATTCATGTCTCTACGTCTGACAGAATCCAGATCATCCGGTGTCCGTAAATTCATGACTTTATGTCTGACAGAATCCAGGTCATCTGGTGTCCGTAAATTCACGTCTCTACGTCTGACAGAATCCAGATCATCCGGTGTCCGTGAATTCACGACTTGACGTCTGACAGAATCCAGATCATCTGGTGTCCGCGAATTCATGTCTCTACGTCTGACAGAATCCAGATCATCCGGTGTCCGTGAATTCACGTCTCTACGTCTGACAGAATCCAGATCATTTGGTGTCCGTGAATTCATGTCTCTACGTCTGACAGAATCCAGATCATCCGGTGTCCGTGAATTCATGTCTCTACGTCTGACAGAATCCAGATCATCTGGTGTCCGTAAATTTACGTCTCTGCGTCTGACAGAATCCAGGTCCTCCGGTGTCTGTGAATTCATGTGTCTACGTCTGACAGAATCCAGATCACCCGGTGTCCGTGAATTCATGTCTTTGCGTGTCACATAATCTAAGTCATCCTGTGTCTGTGAATGCAGTTGTCTTTGTATTTCAGAGTCCAGATCGTCGGGTGTCCTAGAGTGGAGTTCTTTCCGAAAGACAGCATCGACATCATCAAAGGTTCTAGAATGCAGATCCCTAGGTCTTGCAAAATCGAGGTCGTCAGGTGTTCTGTAATGCAGGTCTGTGTGTCTCCCAAAGTCTAGGTCGTCAGGGGTGACGCACTGCTGGTCTCCAAGTCTCGTTGAGTGTTTACTTGATGGTTGTGAACCCGACCTGGCTCTCGACCTCACTGATACTGTCCTCACATCACGAGGCGTCGTCTCTGGCGTGTTGTCGACCGACGTCATAGGTGTCGTACTGGTGCTGCTGCCCAGTGGCAAGTTGTTGAGTGAGCTTTCAATCACAGCAAGCTTCTGCTGCTTGGAGGTGCTGCAAAGTGGAAAGTGGGATCAACTGTCACGTTTACTTCTAAAAGATCTTTCAACAAACAAGAAGTTACAGTAATATAGACAATGCGCAGGATCTGGTGTATCAAAAACTCTAATAACTTACTCTTAAAATGTAGTGCTTTCGGGGAGGAAATACTACCCTCTGACTATCCTGCTTTTTTGAAAGTGTTCCGCTTTTTATAATTAAGTTCCTTTTACAGTAAAATCAACCTATGTATTGCAAATGAGGCATATGTTATTTCTTTGATATAAAGTGATTTCACATTTTCTTGTACTTTTGCTCACAGTGAATGAGAACAGCAAATCAACGTCAACCAAAAAATTATTAATGCTGAAGGTTTCCTGCATTTCCATGAGCACTTTCCCACTTTTCATGAGCTGATATTCATGTTGACAGCTGTGATTATGTACAAATATTAATTTATTACGTACAACACGTATAGATAATCAGCATTATTACAAGTCCAGTACATTTCTTGGAATATTTTATTTAAAAAGGCAACAAATAGAGTGGAACACAGTCGTGCCGCTGTTATAATAACAGCAGTGAAATAACAAGAGTCAGCTATGTACCAGTCATATTCCTTCTCGAGCAGCTTAGACAGAGAGTTGATGTAGTAGCGTCGCAGTCGCTTCGCTGTCATCTCTCGCTCTTTCTCCATCTCTCGTCTCAGTCTCGCAGTTGTTCTATTGCTCGAGTCGGACACATGTCTCAATACGTCCTCTGTCAAATACATAAACCTTTAGTACTTCACTGTGGGATCATTTCAGAACGTTGATGTCCGATACCAGGCAAAATTACTTTCATTGTGGGGAGGGGGTTAGACGCAGTTTTGTTTGACATTGGTCATCGATATTTTACGCTTCGGACCGATACTGGTGATATATGTTTACAAACTGTCATCTGGAGGGTGGGGGGGGGGCTTAGGCCAGATAAAAGTAATTTTGCTGATATCGGACATCAATGTTCTGAGATGATCCCTAATTATTCATAATTTTGTAAACAGTATTAATTATTTAGGAAACGCGCTATATAAATGTATTTTATAATTATTATTATGTGATTACAACTTTACATGCTCATTACAGTACAGGCCTGTTGGACATACATTGGCATTTCTTATCATACCATCCATACACTGCTATAGACCCCTGCAGGGAGTCGAATATGACATTACTGTTGTTTACACTGTCGTCTCACACCCCGACTGGGATTCAACTGCAGCCACTGGGAGCAAGACCCAGTGAGTAAGAGGGAAAGAGAGAGACCACCATTCTGTAAGTCAACAACAGCTTTTAGTGCTCTTCAAAGATGCAAACAAAGTGGAGTGAATTAAACTGCCCAAGTTATGAAGCGTCAGGTGGACTCAAATACAAGTCCAGTAGATCAAGTGTACAGCAATCTACCCTATCCCACAGCTATGATACGTGGGTATGAGATACATTGTAACGTCTGACATATTTAGTTTGATGACAGCTGCAATGGGCAGCTGTTTCAGCGACACTGACAAAGATATAGAGTTACCGACAATATCTGGCGACTACCGAAGTGTCTACTCACCTCTGATCTTGCTGATTGCCTCCAGGTACTGTTGATGAAGTGCCTGCAGGGCTGTCAACTCCACTAGTTCATTGTCTGTCTGCAAGCAAAGTAAGACTGTCATACCAAACTGTTTGATGCTTATATTATGTACAATGTCTCACGATCACTATTTATTATATTATTATTATCCCACTACAGTTCAGCTAACAAATGAGGTTGGTTGAATTATGTGAAGGAACAACTTTCACCTACTTACTACAGTATGGCTGAATGCTTCCGTGAATATCATAATAAAAAGGAGTGTGGTAGAAAGTCATCAGATTTTTCTAAGAGGAAAAGATAATCGTAATGCAAGATCTGTACCTGTACAGCTTCATGTTACCCAGTTCGTGAATTATATTTCAAAAGAAAAATTAGTATGCTGCAGTTATAAAGCAACCTGGCTCTTAGTATTGTCTACTTGCTTGGAATCTGATAGATGTCATTTGTGCATTGAGTTACCTTTGTGTTGGCTTCTGATGACCAGATGTACTTTTGTGAGTGGTTGCTAGTTGGGTGTGTGTGTTAATGGTGCATGTGTGTGTCATGGTGTTGGGTGTGTTGTGGTGTTGGGTGTGTTAGTGTGTCTACCTGTAATGGGTGGCTGTCCCTGTGTATGTTAGGCGGGTGTGTTAGTGGCTGTCCCTGTGTGTTGTGGTAGGTGTGTTGTAGTTGTACCTGTGTCGGTGTATGCGCCATCTGTCTCTTCTGCTGACTGATGACGACATCCAGTTCATCCCTCAGTAACTTCTTCTCCTGGTCATATTCCTTCCTCAGTGCCTGGAGAGCTCCGGCGTGACTCTCTCTCAACTCCTCCATCTTCGCCGTCATCGCGTTGATGGCGTTGGCATGTTCGCGCTCCAATGACTCCGTATTCGCAGCGAGCGTCTTCCTCGACTTCGAATCCATGTACTTGATGCACTTCTCCAGCTTGCGTATCTTGTCGGTGAGTGTGGTCTGTCGCTGCCGGTGCGACTCAATGGCCGACGCCAGCTCCTTGTTCTTCCGCTTGTGTTCCTCCATCGCTTCCTGTCTCTGTCTGCGCACACACTCCAGCTGAGCCTCCACTTCCCCCAGTCTCAGCCGATCCGTCTCCCGCTTCCCCCTGCACCCCTCCAGGGTGAGGGCCTTCTCCTTGAGGCTCCCCTCGGTGGCCCTGAGGCCCTTCTCGGCCTTCTGCAGCTTGGCGGTGAGGCTGGTGACGAGCGCGCCATGACTCGACTCAAGTTCCGTGAGTCGAGCACTCACCGCGCTCAGTTGAGCCTGTAACTCACGATTGTCGTCGCTCAGACTCTGTACATGCTGTGAGTAGGAGTCATTGAGTTGGGCACGGAGTTTCTCCAGTTCCTCTTGTAACGTCTCCCAATGCTGCTCGTTTAACTGCGAGTGCAGTTTCGCCACTTCCGCCTCCAGGTGGCTGTCCGCGTTCTCGAGGAGTTGGTCCCGTTGGCGCAGCTCAGCGAGAAACTCGCTGCGTTCCACCTCCCACTGCTGCTCCTTCAGCAACAGTGCTGCCATCTGCTGGTCTGTGGCTGACGTGTCTTTCTGCAATTGACAAGTTCTGACGTAAGAGATCACATTAAACATGTAAACTAAGATGTTTGAACAAAATAATTCCAAATAAGGTGCTCTGTATTATGTAGATAAACAAAAATGTGTGTATTTTGGAAGATTGTGTTCATTTAGAAAGACGAAATGTCAGGATCTGTTATGAAAATATAAAATGTTGACTATGGAAAAATAGTGGGTATTTCAGATCGTATAGTATAGTTAAATGTAGAACAAGAACTATTAAGTATTTTTACAAACATAAAATGTTGTTCTCTAAAACAGAACATGAAAATTTGTGTATTTAACATGAGAAAGTGTGGGTATTTATGAAGACAAAGTGTTGGTATTTATGAAGAGAAAGTGTGGGTGTTTATGAAGACAAATTGTTGGTATTTAGGATAACAAAGTGTGGATATTTAGGAAGAGAAAGTGTGAGTATTTAGGAAGAGAAAGTATGGGTATCTAGGAAGGGAAACTGTGGGTATCTAGGAAGACAGTGTGGGTATCTATGAAGAGAAAGTGTGGGTATGTAAAGGAAGAGAAAGTGTGGGTATTTAGGAAGACAAAGTGTAGGTATTTAGGAAAAGAAAGCACGTACATCGTTCCATCGAGCACGAGCTTCATCGAGGGCCTTTGACAGACTCTCACGATATGACTGCTGCAGAGCCTCTTTCTCAACTGCATGTTGTCTGGTGGTGGCCTCTAGCTGCTCTTGCCAGTACTGCTCAAGTTTTGTCTTCTCCTGAATAGATCAAGTAAAATATGTCTTCTATGAATATGATGATACAAACAATGATGTGATCTAGTAAGTTACACTATAAGAAATGTTCACATGGTGTAAACAATTTTGATGTCAAAACAAGAAGCTTGTATATTCAGCTGTACAAAGAATTAAAATAATCTCCATGCTGCCATTAGACGTCATCGTCAATTCAATATAAATGACGTCTTGATAAAAGACAGCCAAGGAACTTCTGCTGCTATTAAAGAAAAGCTTACAAGTGTGTTATGCCACTACTGACCATGGCTGTATGACTGGCCAGTACTGTTGAAGGCTGTAAAACTGACCATGACTGACTGGGACCCAGATCCAGTGCGTTAGAAATCACCGCCCTGTGAGTCAATGACAGTTACACATTTACACCATGTCTGGTACATTCTAATTCCTTACACAAGTCCGAAGGGATCAGGCAATATCAAACACAGGCAATGTTAGGTGAACAAAAGTTCTGAAACAGCAGCAGATGGAAACCACCATCTCTTCAATCGACTGACCACTACTGACTAAGACTGACAACGACTGACCGCGGCTGTGTGTTTGCCCTCACCTGTTGCCAGAGTTTGTACTGCTGTGTGCTGTGGCTGTTAGCCTCTCTCAGTCGCCCCAACTCTGCCTCATGTGTCTTCACAAGACTCGCCTACAACACACGACACACTCAGTACAGTCTACACATGCCTATCAACACATGACACACCACTGTCATAATACAATCTACACATGACACAACAGTCATAGTACAGTCTACACACAACTGTCATAGTACAATCTACACACAACATACCACTGTCATAATACAATCTACACATGCCTATCAACACATGACACACCACTGTCATAATACAATCTACACATGACACACAGTCTACACATGAAGACACACTACTGTTATAGTAGTCTACACATGACACACCACTGTCATAGTACAGTCTACACATGACACACCTTTGTCATAGTACAGTCTACACATGACACACCACTTTCATATTTCCTATCCACACATGGCACTACTTTCATAGTACAGTCTACACATGACACACCACTGTCAGTACAGTATACACATGACACACCACTGTCATAGTACACTCTACACACTGCACATTATGTTGTACAATACATAATGTAATACAGCATATTGTATACCACACTATTGTACACCACTTCTGTACACTGTGCTTTACAATACAATGTATAACATGCCATATACGACATAATGTAACACACTACAACAATAAACAACCTGTTATTCAACAAATTATATTAAAGCCATACAATGCAATATATACAAATAACACGGTTTGCATGAAAGGCATGCAATATGAAACGACATTAACTGAATAGTCTCGTAAAGTAGGGAGGGCTAAAAACCACATGACACAGAACAACGAACGCTCAGAGACCAAGTGCATTATGGGAGAGTCAAATGACACTGACCTTCTCGCGAGAGAACTCCTGCCTGGCTGCTCGCAGCGCACTGGACAGAGTGTCCGAGTGGTCAGCCACAAATTGCTGGTAGTCTCTCTTGCACTCGTTCCTCACTTCTTCTATGGCCTTCTGTCGCTCCGTGTCCTTGGACTGGATGAGCAGGCAACGCTCCTCCTTCCACTGGGTGAGGCGGGAAGAAAACTCCTTCTCAGCAGCTGCTTTCTCCCTCCTCCCTGCCTCCACCTCCTGGGGGCACACAGTGGGGGATGACAACAACTGCTGAGTCTGCGATTGGTTGTAGTGATAACGAATATAATAATAATAAAGTAACTTCTTTTACGCCAAAATAATTCGAAACTCAGCGACTCGTCAAAACAATAGGGTTAGTTAATCTCAAAATCGATAATTTAGATATATATTTATATCTGGTCTTTTATATTTGAAATAAAACATTATGTAAATTATATTAAGGTTCTTTTTAGTAAATCAGAACTAAAGCTAGAAAGGCTTTCTCACAGGAGTAGGCAATGAATATAAATTTGCTGGTAGCTTACATAAAAGTGCCTTGTAAGTAATAGTTCTGATCACCATGCGAGAAAAAATAGACTGACTTTATTTGTCTACACACGATACATACTGATTCAGATGGTGGGCTGTCAATTTGAGGGACCTTGCAATGCCTAGTTTGATACCTCAATCATATCATATTCATCTACACCTCAACCACGCCACTTTCACCATACATCAGTAACATTGTTTGGAATCAACAAAACTATCCACAGATATAAATAAAACACCTCAGTGTCAATGTAACACCCAACTAACCTGTGTGAGACTTGCGATGGTGTCCGTCAACTCCTTCATTTGTTGCTCAACATTCACACCAGACTGTACCGTCCCCTGTTGCTTCACGGCGGCCTGGAGCTGCATGTTGTGCAGTGACTCCAGCCTACTAACGGCTTCCTTGAGCTCCGTGTCCCTCCACTGCTCCCTGGCTGCCTCCAAGGCCTGCTCCAGTTGCTCCGTCTCCCAGGTCTGTCTCGCGTCGTGTAGAGCCGTCCTCAACACATCCTCCTGCCACGACTGTCTTTCTCTCTCCATCGCTGCAGGAAGCTCTGTGGTCAGCCAGACCTCTTTCTCTTTGGCCAACAGTTCCTTGACCTCTGTGGTCAGCCAGATCTCTTTCTCTTTGGCCAACAATTCCTTGACCTCTGTGGTCAGCCAGACCTCTTTCTCTTTGGCCAACAATTCCTTGACCTCTGACTGCAGCCACACACCCTTCTCCTTTGCTAACAACTCTTTGAATTCTGTATTCAACCATGTCTCTTTCTCCTTTGCAAGTGATTCTTTGAGTTTTGTATTCATCCAGACTTCCTTCTCTTTGGTCACTGTATCTCTGAGAACCGTACTTGACCAAACTTCCTTCTCTTTAGTGAAGTCTTCCCTCATCTGTCTCTCCTGAGACTGGACTGTGTCAAGCTGTTCCTGCAGCCAGTGCTGCTTCTGTGCTGCCAGAACCTAGGACATGAGACACACAGAAACCATTACGCAGGTGCAGCCATGCACTCATACATTCATAAGAGTCCATAGAACATGTGTTAAAATTATATGTGAATGACACCAACAAATAACACATCTCACAAGACATGGGCAAAATGGCAAAATCTAACCCCAGGAAAATCACAAAAGACTGAATAGTTGCCATTTTGGAAATCGGGAATATATTTTTGTGTTCCAAAACACTGACCTCCTGCAACTCAGAGTTACGCCAAGTCTCTTTCTCACTGCTCAGTCGACTCTTGAGCTCTGCCTCAAGGTTCTCCCGACTCTCTGTTTGCCAGAGTTGTCTTGCTGTAAACAGATGCCACTCACCTATAATGATTATTATTTTATTTAGCGACCCGCCCAATGCAGTTAAGAGTGCTTTACAGATTGTTTTAAATTAAAATTTTATAAAACACCACGAACAGTTGCAATATAGTAGAAAACATTATATTGAATACTTTGTTTCAATATAAAAGTAGTTTGACATAAATGTCATTGAATAAAATAAGCTACATTGAATATAAAAAAGAAGAAGATACAAATAAAGATCAATGCAAACATCAATAAGTTATGTCAAATTTACGCTAGTTAGCTAGGTTAAAAAGTATACTAGAAACTAAGAAAAAGTTGAAACACAACTAATAAGAATACAGAACTGCCCGGTGTCTGTGGATCATTGACAAGATTTGAGTATCTGTATCTAGACAGATACCATTGAGAGGAACACCAGTCTCAGTGGGACTTGTCTGGCTGCCTCACAGTCGGACAGAAAACAACTCATGATGTCACGATGTCAAATGGATGACATAAGTATCTTCCCACTGCCTACCTTCCTTGAGTCTGCCGGAGACCTCCTCCTCCAAGTGATCTTCCCACTGTTTCCTCCCTTTCCTCACTGCCTCCTGCAAACACACAGGTAAAATGTAAGTTCTTAAATAGCATAGTATCCAGTCTTCAGGGTTGCTCGGTACTTTACACTTTACTCCCTGGAAGCCTGTTCAATTGAACACCATCTCCACTTCTCTGGAAAGCATCCAGCCACGCTGTGATTAATGCACGAAGACTATTCATTCACAAAATAACCACCACTGTTTATAGCCGGGTACTCATTCATACAGCTAAATGAACTGGAGCAATGTAGAGTGAACGAACTTGCCCAAAGTTTAACATGGCAGCACAGGATTCAAACCTGGGTTCTCTCGATTGAAAGTTTGATGCTCTAGCCACTGCGCTCTACAATGGTTCAAAGGTCAACTACACATACCAATGCAGCCACAGAGACATCTAAGAGTTTCCTCCTAGCGATTTCAATGCTCCCTAAAGAATCCTTACAGAGTCTACAACCACATTCTGCTCATATTGATGTTTTTACTTAAGTAGAAGAGAAATTAACTCATTTTGACAACAGCTACCTGTTCAAATTTCTGAGATTTCGACCAAAAAAGTGTCTTTGATCCTGTGTATTTACCAAATTTCTTTGAAAATGGAGGGAGGTTTTGAGATGACTTGACATGGAAGGCCATTTTGTCTACCCGCCTACTGTCAGTCTTGACTGGCGAGACTCACTTGTACAAGCTGGTCCTGTGTAGCGCGTTGTGTCGTCAGGTCGGACTGCAGTTGGTCTTTCTGTTGACACATCTCCACATAGAGCTGCTTCACCTCCAGCATCTCAGTCTGGGCAGCCTCTAACTCAGCTCTAAACAAACATTGAGACACTCTAACTCAGACCTACACAAACATAGAGACATTCTAATCCAGATCTAAACAAACACAAAGACTGTCCAAATCATGTCTAAATAAACACAGAGACAGTCTAATTCAGGTCTAAATAAACACAGAGACACACTAACTCAGGTCTAGACAAACATAGACACACCAATCTATTTCTAAACAAACATAGAGACACTCTAATTCAGCTGTAAACACACACACAAACACTCTAAATCAGCTTCGAACAAACATAGAAAACTGTAACTACCCGGTAAGCTCTAAAAACACACAGAGACACTCTAACTCAACTCTAGACACACACAGACATCCCATGTCTCCAAACTTGCTCTGCATGAGCAAACATGTTGGCATTTGTGATTTTGAATACCGTTTTGAACACACACAGTGGCATGATATGTCACACATGGTGACACTTTTAAAAAAACCTGTTTAATGACATTACAACTAAACTTTAAGGACAAAGAGCGACTGTAACCTAACTTTTATTCAAATAATAAAATGCTGAAGCTCCACCACTGACCTGAGTTGTTCCGTCTCCTCCGTATGTGCTGCCACCTGCTGGTTGATCTGTGCAGCCATCTGCGCCTGCAGCTCCTCCCGCAGCCTCTGTTTGGCATGCTCGTGATGCTGCATGACTGTCTTCTGACAGCTGGAGGGGAGACAGACAGTGCATCATCCAGTCAACATGCCACATCCTTTCTTGAAGACAGTTCATCTTTACTTATTGTTACAGAAAGGAATCAGTGAGAAAATAATTACTGCAATTCATAGATACTGTACATACAAATGTAAAAAAATATGGTATATGAATAAATTTATGATATCTTTTTACTAAATTTCTCTACTCTCCATGCTAAAGGATAGGGTGTGCCCATCGGCATGGCCTGTGGTGACATCAGCAACATCTGACCAGCTGTGACATGCAACTGACCAAGTTTGATCGGGTTTAGCGGCATGAGTTCGCAATGAACAGGCTTCATATTCGGCACATTACTTGACAAGAATATTAAGTTTACATATACAAAGTTTCAAAGACACTTTAAATTTCACTTAGTCTTTAATAACATTATATTAATGATATGTACATGTAGATTGTGCCATACCGCTCCAGGGCCTCTCTCTTGTCCTCGTCATACTCCTGCACCATGCTCGCCATCCGACGACTCAACTCCTGCTGCTGCCCACTCAAGCGAGACTCTCTCTCTCGCATCGCCTCCAACTCACTCACTGTTTCCTGCAGGCACAAGGGGCACCATTGGGTCAGAACAGGTTGTATGTTTGACAGTGTCAGTAGAATTATATGTTTTAAATTAGTAAAATTAAACATATGTTATCTGTGTTGTCATGGGACACACACACACACACACACACACACACACACACACACACACACACACACACACACACACACACACACACACACACACACACACGGGACACACACACACATATACATACATACACAGCAATTTGTATAAATAACCTGGTGGAACAAATTTTATGCAGCATAATGATGTGTACACGCGCATGTACGCAAATATATACACACACACTTGCAATGTATGTATGCATGCACATACGTTTACACGCACACACACACACACACACAAACACACACACACATATACGTTCTTGATTATGAGACACACCTGTAGCTGCTTGGTCAGAGCTTCATTTTCTCTGGTCAGTGTCTCCAGCTGCTGCTGTAGTTTATTGTCACTGGCGTCATTCCTAAGTTGACCGTCCACGTTCTGTCTCTCCTGAACAAGAACGCATCAAGTGTTTGCTAAAACCAGTGTTTTTCCAATTTGGAAACATCACATCTTTACAAGTAACGATGCTACATTAATGACATTTTGAATGATGTGTTCCTTGCTATCTTCTCTTTGCAATGTCAAGGAGATATTTATTTATATATTTTTAGTTGCATGCTGAACTTATTGATCATAATAAAAAAGATGGATTTTTTACCAACAAAATTTAAACATATTTTTATACATTAAATAATGACAATACATAAAATATATGTTTGACATTGCATAGAGCGAGGTGTTGTAAATACGAACTAGAAAGAATTACATTGATTACTGCATTATTAGAGGAGCTACAACGTTTCCAAATTATGCTATAATTTCTCTCTCCAGTGGCTTTGATTGTTGCCATGGAAACGGGGGATCTGGCAGAAAAAATTCAATTTTGTTTTATTCAATAATAATAATACTGTACAACTTGGGCACAAAACATTGCATTAATTGAGCATTAAAAAAAATATCCTATCTAGCTGCCATATCTGCCTGAATTAATTTGCCTATGCGTGCATGTTAAACTAGTCCCGCACTACATTTGAGCATCAACGAAGATGACTTGTGGTGGGCTAAATGACTTGTGGTGAGCTTATATGATTTGCAGTGGGCTAAATGATGTGTGTTGGGCTAAATGACTTGCGGTGGGCTAAATGACTTGCAGTAGCCTAAATGATTTGCGATGGGCTAAATGACTTGCAGTAGTCTAAATGACTTGCATTGGGCTAAATGACTTGCGGTGGGCTAAATGACTTGCGGTGGGCTAAATGACTTCTAGTGGGCTAAACGATTTGCAGTGGGCTAAATGACTTGCAGTAGTCTAAATTGTTGTATAGAAGTGCACACTGCACTTCTATACAACAATGGCTTAGAAGTGCAGTGTATTTTGGGAGTGTCCTTTATTGCTCGGCGGTCGTCGGCGACGTTGGCACAATGTCGCGTTGTTATGCAATGACATTATGCGAGGTTGACCGGTATGTGGAACACTGGCTTGTTGGGGGCGGTCAGACGAAAAGTGACGTGTGTGTGAGTGCTGCAATTAAAACGTTCTCTCTCTTCACCAGTGAGTTGTTTTATGTTACTTTGACGCTACAAGCTATTCCGGCGGTACTGAGCAATGGTGGAGAGCGCGATGGAACTGCATCTAATCCCGGAATTCAGCGGAGATGCCACCCAGAATGTTGTAGAGTGGCTGGAGAAAGTGGAACTTGTTTGCAATTTGCACGGCCTAGTCCACTTGGAAAGTGTTATACCGCTTCGTCTGACTGGCGGCACCTTCGCCGTCTACCAGCAACTCCCTGACGCGGACAAGAAGGTCAGTGAGAAGCCTTTGCTGTTGATTTGTTCATAGCTTATGAACAATTTGTAGCAAGGAGGCTGCAGCCCGGGGAGATGGTAGATGTGTTTCTGGCGGAGCTGCGTAGGCTCGCTGTACCGTTCGGCGGACTAAGTGACAAAACGCTTGCGTGCGCTTTTGTAGCAGGACTGCCTGATACTGTGAGAGCTGGTTCGCGTATATGGATGAGCTGCCAATTGATCAAATTTTGACAAGAGCGAGAGCCGTCCTGACGGATGAGGTTGGTGCTGTTAGTGCGGTGAGAATGGGTGCTGGTGCGCCAGTGAAGCGAACGGCTGTGACGTCAGGGTTACTGTGTTTCGAGTGCAACCTGCCGAATCATCTGGCCAGAGATTGTCTGCTCCGCCGGAAGGGTCGCGGCAATGCGTATGGCGGGCATGCACGAGGTGGCGGACGAGGCGGTATGAGGTGTTACGAATTGCGTCGTCGTGTCCGGGAAATGAGAACCCCGACGAGAACCTGGGAATCAACGGCATCTCAGCTCTAGGCGGCGTGACGATCTTCCCTTTGCTTGCGACACGTTTTGGGTCGCCTAAGACAGACGAGAAATGACGGGAAATGGTCGGATGACGCCGTGCCTCACGCTCTGCAAAACAGAGTTGCCGAGTATTCCATCCCGACTAGTGCCAGATTGAGCTACGAGGCGGAAATTGAAGAGTGGATAACGAACGGGTGGTTGAAGCCCTATGATGATGAGAAGTTTGGGCCTGCAAAAGGGTTGATACCGTTGATGGCGATTGTTCAGCAGAATAAAAACAAGGTACGGCCGGTGATGGATTTCCGTGAGTTGAACTCATATGTGGAAGCATTCACAGCGAGCGCAGATGTTTGTGCTGACAAGCTATGAGAGTCGCGGTGACTAGGAACTAATGTGGCAATTGTTGACCTTCGCAGAGCGGACCTGCAGATACGAGTCCATGAATCTCTGTGGCCCTTCCAAACTGTGATCTTTCGTGGGCAAAGGTACTGCCTCACGAGGTTGGGGTTTGGTTTGAATGTGGCGCTCAGTGTTATGAAATCTGTGCTTACCGCGGTGCTGACGCAGGACGAGACTGTCGACCGTGCCACTTCGTCTTACCTTGATGACATCTTCGTAAATGAGCACGTGGCCTCAGTTCAATGCGTCGAGAACCATCTGTTGCGGTACGGACTTGAATGTAAACCAGCGGAACGTGTGGCTGACGGAACTAGAGTGTTGGGCCTGGAATTTTGGGGGGAGCGAGGAGAGCTGCGTTAGAAGCGCAACAACGCGTTCGACGAGATTCCGGACACGCTGACGAGGCGCTCGGTGTTCTCGTTTTGTGGAAAGCTCGTCGGCCACTTGCCGGTGTGCGGCTGGCTCCGGGTTGCAACGGCGTTCATCAAACGGAGGGCCAATTCGTTGACCAGCACGTGGGATGAGGAGGTCTGTGATGAGTCGCTGCGCGCAATGCTGGAAGACACGGTTCGAAGAGTGAAACAGGATGATCCAGCAAAAGGTCGATGGGATGTCGTTGGTGAGGATGCGACGGTGTGGGTGGACGCAAGTTCCTTGGCACTGGGCGTCGCGATTGAGGTGGACGGTCACGTGGTCCGAAGATGCCTCCTCCCACATCAATATGGCTGAACTGGACGCAGTGATAAAAGGAATCAATGCGGCGCTCGCGTGGAAGTTGAAGAAGCTGCACCTGCGAACTGATTCTCTAACTGTTTATCACTGGATCTTGAACGCCCTGAGTGGAAAAGTCCGTTTGAAGACCAAGGCATCCAGTGAGATGTTGATTCGTAGACGTGTTAACACAATCAAGGCACTGGTAGACGAATATGGTCTGGCCCTGGACATCGAACTTGTCCGGTCAGAATGTAATCGGGCCGACGCTCTGACACGTGTGCCTCAGAAATGGCTTGGGAAGCCAAACATGTGCGAGAAGCCGACTTTTGCTGTGTGCGGCGGTGCCGTTGACCCTCTGCCTGTTGAAAGGATTGCTAGAATTCACGAGGTCACCGGGCATCATGGAATTAAGTGCACGCTATATTTCTCGCGAAAGCTGAGCCCAGCGGTGACCAGGAAGGAGGTGCAGCGAGTTGTTAAAGCCTGTCAAGTTTGCCAGTCTATCGACCCAGCTCCTGTAAAGTGGGCTAAGGGAGAGCTGAATGTTGATGAGATCTGGCACAGAGTTGGTATGGACGTGACCCATGTCAAGGGCTGTCATTACCTTACTCTAATCGACTGCGGGCCGACACGGTTCGCCGTTTGGCGACGCCTGCAACGACAGGACACTGACAGTGTGATTCAGCAGCTTGAGTTGGTGTTCTTCGAGCGTGGGGCGTCGGTGGAGCTGCTCACGGACAACGACTCGGCCTTTCGCAGTGGTGCGTTTAAGCAGTTTGCGGAGCGATGGGGACTGCGGGTTCGTTTTAGATGTGCCTATGTTGCTTCCGGGAATGGGATTGCCGAGAGGTGTCATCGATCGGTGAAGCGCATTGCGGCGAGGAAGTGTTGTCCAATTGCGGAGGCCGTTTATTGGTACAATGTGGCGCCGAAAGATGATGTCGACCCGGCAACTGCCCCTGCGAACAAACTCTACAACTACGAGATACGAGTGCTTGGAATCGACCGTGTACTACACAATGAGCCAGGCGCAATCGACAGTCCATATGACGTTGGAGACGCCGTATGGGTGAAGCCGTCAGAGAACCGGTGCCACACGAAGTTCAAGTTGGGAACTGTGACGGGAGTGATCTCCGATCACACCATGGAGGTGGATGGTATGCCACAACACGTACGCGATCTACGCTCGGCTGTACCACCGGAGGCTGCTCCTCCCGAGAGGGTGCAGACATTCAGTGACAACGAAGATCTTCCACGGCTTCCTGCGCGTCAAGGATCTGAAGGGGAGTCTTCTGACAGTGAGGAAGAGGTAGACGACCTCTGCCCAGGCGAAGCTCCCGGGAGAAACGACCCCCAGATCGTTATGAACCATGATGTATATGATGTTCTGAAAATCAAGGGGGAGTGTTGTATAGAAGTGCAGTGTATTTTGGGCGTGTCCTTTATTGCTCGGCGGTCGGCGGCGGCGGCGGCGACGTTGGCACAATGCCGCGTTGTTATGCAATGACATTATGCGAGGTTGACCGGTATGTGGAACACTGGCTTGTTGGGGGCTGTCAGATGAAAAGCGACGTATGTGTGAGTGCTGCAATTAAAACGTTCTCTCTCTTCACCAGTGAGTTGTTTTATGTTACTTTGACGCTACATAAACGACTTGCGGTGGGCTAAATGACTTGCAGTGGGCTAAATGACAAACGGTGGGCTAAATGACTTGCAGTGGGCTAAATGACTAACGGTGGGCTGACTTGTGATGGGCTAAATGACTTTCAGTGGGCTAAATGACTTATGGTGGACTGAATTACTTGTGGTGGGCTAAGCGAGTGGCAAAAGAGAGTTGAAAGATAGCGTCTGCTGGTGGCCTCACCTTGACCAGTGTCATCTCCCGCTGGACAGTCTCTAGTTTGTCCATGGCTGTCCTCAACTGGATCTTGGTGTGCTGGAGGTCGGAGGTCAATTGGGTGACCTGTTCCCTCTTGCCCCGGTACATGCCCAGACAGCGCTCCAACTCCTGCTTTAGACTAGTCAGGGTCTGCTCCGTGGAGAGGCTTGAGGTCGTCGACCTGGGGCGGGATGGAAAAAAAGGTAAATTTTATAAAGCACGGTATCCAGTCCTCAGGACTGCTCAAAGCGCTTTATACTTTACTCCGTGACAGACCTGTTTTTCGAACACCATCTCGACTCTCTGGGAAGCATTCAGCCTCACTGCAATGAATGTACGTAGACTATTCGTACACAAATATTGACCACTGTCTATAGCCTGGTACTCATTCAAAAAGCTGAGTGAACTGGAGCAACGTTGAATGAACGAATTTGCCCAAGGTTCGACACCACAGCACAGGATTCGAACCCAGGTTCTCTCGGTCGAGAGTCCGAAGCACTAGCCCCTGCACTACTGATGAGACGTACCTGATGACTAGCCACGTGACAAATAGGGTCGTTGTGTGGTAAGTTGTGAGACATAAAAATTATGCACATAACTAAATGTTATAGAGTTTGACGACAGGCTAAAGCAAAATTTACAATGTTGAGAGAATCTCATCTTATTTTTTTCCTGTGAATGGAAAAATGTATAACAATTAATATTCAAACCTGAAAGTGCTAATGATAACATAATGTTTTGTCATTATTATACAGATATATGCTTTATTTTTATACACCATGGTAAGAACGCCAACATTTTGTTTATCCCCCATAATACAAACTGTAAAGGTCTTGGGATGTTGTTTTCCCACAACCGTAAAGAAGAGTTGCTACGACTGCACTGAGAGTGACTACACTATGACAGAGACTGACTTAGGAGGGTGGGAACCTCACCGACTGGCTGGGGAGGTGAGCTGGGATGTAGTCTTGATGCCGAGCTGCATGTAGGAGTCGTCAAAGTGGGGTGGGGTGGGGAAACTGGCTCCCACGGGGAGGAACTGGGAGGCCGACTCATACATCTGGATCTGCTCCTTCAACTCCTTGATCTCTGCCTGCAGATGACACATGACACTGACATGACACTGGTGTGTGTGGTAACACATGACATTGACATGACACTGGTGACACATAACACTGGCGACACACAACATCGACATGACACTGGTGACACACGACACAGACATGACACTGGAGATACATGACATCGTCATGACACTGTTGACACACAACACTGACATGATATTGGTGACACATGATGCTGGTGACACATGACAGGTACTGTACTAGTGACAAATGACACTGGTGTCATACACATGACAATGGTGACACTTGAGACTGGTGTCATACAACATAGGCACTGGTGACTCAAACCAACAGATAAATGCAAAATGTCACAAATAACAAAGACAATTTCCCAGGTCCGTCACTCCTCATATTGACAGGGGTGGATGGCTGAAGACAGCAGCCTACATATGATGATGACATTGATGATGACTTGTCAGATCAGTCACAGATGATATAACAGGTGTCACAACAATATTACATATGACACCAGATTAACAATAGTAATGAAAATAATAATGATGTCTTACATAGCTTTGACATCTACTACCACAAGAAGCTCATGGTGCTTACTTAAATTTTCACCACTAAATCAGTCTACACAATACACCGTACAATCAACGAAATTCAACATTATAAAATCAAGTGTGACAGAAAATGTTGCAGACATCCTCTGAGGAGATGCTGTATGCTTCACCTAGACTGTCGTTGAGGTCCTCTGTTGACACTCATCTGTAGACTGGCGATGAGGTCCTCTGATAACACTCACTGGCATTGAGGTCCTCTGTTGATACTCACCTGTAGACTGGCATTGAGGTCCTCTGTTGATACTCACCTGTAGACTGGCGTTGAGGTCCTCTGCTGACACTCACCTGTAGACTGGCATTGAGGTCCTCTGATGACACTCAGCTATAGACTGGCGTTGAGGTCCTCTGGTGACACTCACCTGTAGACTGGTGCTTAGGTCCTCTGGTGACACTCACCTGTAGACTGGTGTTGAGGTCGTCTGCTGACACTCACCTGTAGACTGGTGCTTAGGTCCTCTGGTGACACTCATCTGTAGACTGGTGCTTAGGTCCTCTGGTGACACTCACCTGTAGACTGGCGTTGAGGTCGTCTGCTGACACTCACCTGTAGACTGGCGTTGAGGTCCTCTGCGATGCTCTTGCCGGCCACCGCTTCCTGAAGCTGTAGTCTCGAACGACTCATCTCTTGACTGTTTCCTGAACACAAACCATGCACTTCAAAAGCTCGCACACTGAAATGGTTATTAAAATGACACTTCAATAGAAGACCTGGTCCATCTAGGCAGTGTATATTGCTAATATTGGCCATTTTCCTGAAACAGTAAGTATTCTTTGTACATAGCTAACATTGGTCATTTCATTAAAAATAAATATTCATTTGTATGAGGTAAATTAAATCAAGGCCTATAGCTACAAGCACATTAATGGAAGAAAAATAAATGACGCAATGTTGCATAAAATGTACAGAACTTTGTTAAGCTAAAGTTGGAAGGACAGAGACAGACTTAGTTAACCATGTGGATGAGTTAATCATGTTTACTGTGCATCCAAGTGAGATATGGCCCACGGTTCAAGTTATCAGAACGATACGCCAGGGAGCTATGGTGGACATGCAAGGATACAAAGGTAAATTTTTAAATGACGGCAACATTTTTATATAAATTAAAACAGGATCTGTGCCTTTACCTGCTTCAAGCAGTTGTTGACACTGTCTCTGACTCTGTTCAACACTCTGAGTCAGTCGGTTGATTGTGTCGGCACGGTCAAGTTGAGCCAACTCGCTGGCCTTCAGTAGGTCAGCGACCTGCTTCTTCAAATAGCCTACTTCCTCCTCCTAAAAAGCAGGTCATAGATTTTAAACTGTTCCTACTAACACATTAAAGTAGCAAGCTAAATAAAACAGACATCGAAACTGAATTTGTTGGTGTTTCTTGTTTTCTTAACTTTGTAGTCTACCTAATGTACGCTGTTTTATGTCATTATGTTATTTTACTAACCATTCTTGTGGTTCATGTTTACATTTATATGCATATTTTTTATTATTTTAAACCAACTGTTACATGTAATTTTATCTACGAAATATACAAGACTTGGTGTACAATGTGCATTTTAATCAGATTCTCCATAAAATGCTATCATCTGTATTCAATGTATTGCAACGCACAAATTTCTAAAACGTTATTGAATATACATACATTTTAAAGAAATATATCATTAGAAACATACAATGAACATATGATTTTTTGGAAATCTAATGTTATAAGCATGTTTTTACTTTCTCGTTCATGGCCCGCTTAGAAGTGTCAAGCATCTCGTTAAGTCGCAAAATCTCGCTCTCATGCTTCTGTTGTAAGCCGGCAACGAAGGTACTGTGCTGCTCCCTGGTGTGAGCAAGCGTGTCACTCTCTCCCAGCGACATCAGCTGCACCGTAAGACTCTCAATGGTAGACTCGGCTGTCTGCAGCTTGGCTGTCAGCTGTAGCGCAGAAATGCCAACATTATTTCACAGGCTCAAGGTGGAGAGAACACTTCATTTGATGGGTGTACGATACAAAGTGTACAATACAAACTATACAAAAGAGGATCTCTCTGAAACTGTGCATGTGTGTGTGTGTGTGTGTGTGTGTGTGTGTGTGTGTGTGTGTGTGTGTGTGTGTGTGTGTGTGCATGCATGCATGTCTGTGTTTGACTCAGAATGTACTCAATGTAGTGTATTATCATGTACATGCTTCATGTTATCTTTATTACTTTTTATGTTGGACGACTTCAATACTTGCCAAGTTTGATCTTTATTGCTTTTTATCATTTTATTGACACATACCACTTCAGAAAGTCACCAATATATCTATCACATAAATAATTACGTTCTACACATATGTGTACATATATATTATTTATTTCATACCAACAAATCTAGCGTGCACATCGATTATAATCAGATACACTACTACAAGAATTGTTGTTGGTATAAAAAGAATTAACCCAGACCTTAATATAAATATCACACATTACGACCAATTAAGTCTGCTTGCTCATTAACAGGGACCGTTTCACTATAATAATAAGTTCACAAGGTAAATTCACCATTAAGCAGAATCCGCTGTTAAATTTAAGCAGCTTTTTAAAAAATCCAAAAAGCTCCCGTCATATCATCGAGGACACTATTTCGTGACACACCAGCGAAAATGTCACTGTGGTGCATCCGGGTAGACATTTTTTAGTACATAGGATCATTGATAAGGAACAAAATTGATTTTAAAGAGCAAAATTGACCTTACGAGCTCATAAGATAGTAAGTGAAATCGGCCTCTGTTTCAATAACGCCACCAAGTGGGGAGCGGTGGGCACATGGTAAAGCACCGGACTGTCGATTGAAGGGACGTTAGTTTGATTTCACCTGATGCCGTTTAGAAACTTAGGCAATTTCGTTCACCTCACGTTGCCTACATCTTTCGGAAGAGACCCTAAAAGCCGTTGATCCCTTCTGTCTGGTGTCTATGCCAGGGGAAGTAAAGGATCCCGTGTAGGGGGGTAAATGTGTAACCTGTCGTGGACTCACAGAGTGGTGGTGTCTATCTGTAACCACCTACTGGGTCCTATATGAATATACATACACACAACGCCACCAATTTATCTGTGTGTCGTGTCTCTCACCTCCTGGTTGGCTGTACTCAGAGTGTGTAGCTGGCTCTCTAGGGCTGTCACTTTGCCAGCCACCTCCGAGTCCCTCTGCTTCATCTCACCCAACAACTGCTTCGTGTGTTCCAGACTTGTTGCCATGCCATCTCTCTCGTCTACAAACACAAACATCTACATTAGAAAGCTAAGCAAGCAAGACAGAGAAAATATCATTTATTTATTAAAAGAAGGCAGACAGTTCCAAGTTTTTAATTAATTAATACAATATTTTTAAGGCAGTCTGTTCCAAGTTTTTAATTAATATATTTTTTAAAGACTATGATAACTATGTTGAAGGTATACTGCCCACCAAATTGTATTTAATAAGCCCGTAACAACGTTCATAATTGAGAAGTTGCGACCCTGGAGCATGTCCAAATGGTAAACAAAACATCCAGTTAAAAAAAACAAGCTTTGCTGACAATATCACTGAGGCGGGCTGAGTTAACCTCAATACCCTTTGATATTCAACAATGTCTCATTTTCCCACATTCAACACAGCAGACTTCCTGTTGCAAATTACTACACCAGCTAATTCTAGGTAGAGGAACAAACTGCCTTCCCTTAAATACAAATGAAATCATATTAAACTTACTAGACTGAGAGAGGGATGGGTTCGGAGACAGAGAACGGAGAGGCAAGGAAACAGAGGGGGAGAAAGGGGGAGTAATAGTGACGTGAAGGAGACAGAGAGAGGGGGCAAGTGACCGGAGCAGAAGAAAGGCAGGGGGTAACAGTGTTGGGAAAGAAGTCACATGGAAGGAGTAGGGTGTAAGACCCACCTTGTTTGAGGCTGAGTTTGTGGTTGAGGATGCGGATCTCCCTGTCTCCGTCCTCTGTCACTCGCTTCAGTTCCACCGTCATCTCCTCGAGACGGTGGCCCCTCGCATCATACAGCATCTGCAGCTGCGCCATCTGGCGGCTGTCAGTGTTGCCGCCTATAGAATATAGGATAAGACAATTTATTATGCCTTTTTCAAAGGAATTTGGCATACACTTCATGGGCAATTTAAGAATTCAAGTGTCATCGTGCTAGAATCATATAATAATAATTTATTTCTTATATAGCTTCCTATCCAAATAATTGTTCTGGTGCACTTTACAATGGTTAATGCAAATAAATAAATAACATCATACGATATATAGTTAAAAATACTAATGTGCTACAACATATGCAATCGTTACTAATAAGTAAAATCAACTGTACTGTCTTAAAATTATAAATCAATACAAGTATGGAAGCTAGTAGTTGATTCCATGCTCTTGGAGCTGCTCAAGAGAATGCTCGTTCATCGAGTTTAATACGGGTAGTGGGTTGTTTAAGGAGTAGCTGATCGTAGGAGCGTAGACAGCGTGTCGGGTGACATGGAGAGAGAAGTGCTGATAGATATGGAGGTGCAAGCCCATGAAGGCATTTGAAAGTGAGAAGTATAGGGTCTTGAAAGTAATGCGAACTCTTCACAGGAAGCCAGTGCAGCTCCAAGAGCATGGGCGTGACATGGTCTCGTTTCAACCGCATCGGCAATAAACATTTCACTGTAGATGTAGCAAACAAAACTGATAAGTGGTGATTTGTTTTATCATGCCAGTACATGTGAATAATATCATGGTTAATTCTCCAACAAGGCAATGGAGAAATAAAGGCCTAATTTTATACTACGATGATGACATGTGACTGACTATGAATGGATGGAAGTTTATTTCACAATACATTTATCATTACACATATCAACTGAGTATAAAAATTAGAAATAGGAAAGAAAATGCAATGAACATTCAGTGAGCATGTCACAAATAAGACCAGGAGATTGTGGAAGCTGTTGTCATAGTAACCAGTTAGTGTTTACACAACATTTCACGGTGTTTAAAAACACATTACAGACAGGTGAATATATTTTCTCCCAAATATATCATATGTCACTGGTGCTATACTAAGTACAGAATTTAACTTAGAACTTGGACATGGCTAACACTAACACACACATATATAAAATATTACTATTGAAAGCCCATGTTAAAATGGCCATCGGTAAATACAACAGATGTCACAAAAACCCCGAGTGCAACACTCAGTATGCATCATCCGTTAAAAGGTAAATGACTGGCTGTTGAAAACTGTCATTAAAACCATGGTACCATCACAGTTACCTTGTTTGAGAAACTTTTTCTGCAGTTGATCCTCATGTGAGGTCCTAGCAACTCCGTCACTAGACGACTCCCCAGTTACATCCTGTCTCTGAGGCTCAGGAGGCATCTCAACCGTTCGCCCATCATTGGAGGTCTTCTCAGCGGCTCGTCCCCCGACATACTTCACATGGTATTCGGCCTCTGCTGCCCCCTGGTGGCCATTAGGTGACCAATGATATTGCGGTGGAGTTATCTCTGTTGGTGCAACGACGTCCAGCGGTTGTGGTTGACCACCATTGTCCTGCATTGGAGTGGATGCATTGTCCCCATTGGCGCCAAACTGTTGACCTGGGACCATCTCAAATTGACCAGGGACCATCTCAAACTGACCATGGACCGTCTCAAACTGACCACGGCCATAATATCCTGCAGTGTTCTGATAGGGTGTCGCAACACCATATGAAACCGGCACCTGCTCGTGGGTGTACAGTATATCTTCATCGTTTGCACCCTCGATTTCACCCCGTTCCGTGCAGTCGACCCCTGCGGTGATGTCAGGTGACTGGTGGAAGTTCTGCGCCCAGTCATTAGGGTTGTAGCCGAGGGTGGCCCCGTTCTGGGGCTGGTGGCTGTATTTTGGAGTCTCTTCCCCCACTGTCATCTGGAATGGCATCATGTTGCCCGGGGCAACCATGTTGCCATAATAACCAAGCATGTACTGTCCGACGGCGGGCGTCTGTAGTGGGGGTGCTTGACCGGTGACAGCGGGAGTGGACGTCTGCAGGTACACGTGTTGTGGCCACGCTGTCAGGGCTGACCACTCGTCACTGCAACCACAGTCTGCCCTTGTCAGATATCTGTCAATTCCAATTTTTACGTATTCATATGCTATACATTTGATCAAGAAATAGGAATGCACTGCAGTATTATATACTGATCAAATAAAAATGTTGGAGTTGAATAACACAGCCATTACATCCAACTTCCTGATCTTTAATTTCTAGCTGAACAGGGATTGCCATGTTATAACAGATCATCTGGTACAGCGAGTAGATTGTACAAGGATTGCTACTAACAATATACACTACTGCCATTCCCTACTATCAACTTACAGGTGGATGCTTAAGTTTGCAAAGTTCCAAAATATGTTATGCGTTGCGGGGAAGAGATCGTTAAAACCATGTCACCTAGCAAGTGAAACACGCTAATCCAAATAGACACTACCTGGTAATTTGGATAATAAAAGTCACGAGTCCCATTCCTCGTATTGGTGACAGGGTGAACTTGATTTGAACCAAAGCTAAATGCATTTTGCGAACGGAGACTTTGCGAACTTATGAAACTATCCCATAACTTGAGGAAAAAACATATTGTATATATGACTGCTCAGTGCTCACCCAGGTTCTTGGTGGGTGGCAGGAACACCATGGTCATGTGACAGTCGTGACACATGACCATCATCTTGTGACATGACGGACTCCTCGTCAGACAGGTCATCGTCAAATGCACTCGTGAGGAGTTGACGAAGCTACACAGAAGGACGACAGTGTCACCAGAACATGCGCAGGAGGGACGTATGTAGGACATGCCAATAGAATGTAGGCATATCATCAGAACATGCTGCAACTGGTCATGTCAAAGTTCCACACCTCAAACGACTGCATTGATGCCTCTTTATTTCTGATTAATTCACTGCCATCATTTACATATTGCTCACCTAAATGACCTTGTTCTAGCTTACCGATACCATTCAACCACACTGATCTCATTCTACGTCACTCACCCACAATGACCTCATTACAAATTCAATGACCTAATAAAAGTTTGCTGACCTAATTAAATCTAATTTACCTTATTCAAATTCATTGCCCTCATTCAACCTCACTAACTTTATTCAATTTCACTGACCTCATTCAGTTTAACTGTCCACATTCAACATCACTGACCTCATTCAAGTTTACAGAGTGACTACATACCTCACTTGACCTAACTTGACCTGACTGACCTCATTCTGTCGTTCCTGCTCCTCCTGCTGGTACTCAGCCTCCTCAGCATCATGAAGGGCCTGGGCATCAAAGTTGATGCTGGTGCCCGGAGTCGGAGCTCCAGCAGCCGGCTTCATCCTCCTCCTCTCTCAGTCCTCAGCTCCTAGGTTCTTCCAATATAAACATATATACACCTGCATTCAAGCTGGTACAGTGGAACCTCACTATTAAGGTCACCTTTAGGACTTGGTGAAAGTGACCTCAATGTCGAGGTGACCATATTAGCGGGACTGATTTGCTATAATTTACTGTGTATGGAAATAATTTGGGACTGTCACATTGTGACCTTGATTGTGAGGTGGCTGTATTATTGAGGTGATAATAAGGTTTGACTATATATATTTAAACTGCCCAGAGAGTTAAACCAGGGTTATTTACTAAAGAATCAGAACATCACGTGGATCCACAATCAAAAAGAAAACAGATTCACAGTTATTTGGTTAGTTTATCTAGCACATGATGTGGGTCAATTTAGTTGTGCTTAGATTGGGGGATTTATGATCAACAAAATTTTTGAGTCCCTGAAAGTGAACGCCGGGAAGTCGAAGGTGATGGTCAGCAAGCGTGTAGCCACAAACCCGCTTCAGTGTACATCGTGTACGAAGTGGGTCCACAGGAGATGCAGTGGTGTGAAGGGCAGCCTGCAGGAAGTCAGCGCAATGTTTGTGTGCAAGAGGTGTTGGGGAGAGGTACCACCTGCGGAGGCAATGGAAGAGGGCTTGGAGGTGGATGGAGAGACATACAATACAGTAGACAACTTCTGCTACCTGGGCGACATGCTGAGTGCGATGGGTGGGGTGGATGCAGTGGTAACAGCGAGAGTGAAGTGTGCCTGGCAGATGTTCAGGGAGTTAACATCCTTCTTGACTATTGCCCCCCCCCCCCATGAAGATGAAGGGCCAGGTGTGCACAGCTTGTGTCAGAAGTTGCCTGTTGTATGGGTGCGAGACATGGGCCATGAGGACTGATCACGACACGAGGATGGAAAGGGTTGAGATGAGGATGGTGAGATGGGTGTGTGGCGCATCACTCAGCGACAGACAGCCCAGTGCAGAGCTTAGAAGAAGAGTAGGAGTGGAGGCGATTGGGGATGTGATCAGAAGAAGCAGGCTGAGGTGGTATGGGCATGTAGAGCGAAAAGACGACGCGGACTGGGTGAAGGGCTGTACAAAGTTAATGGTGGAGGGGACAGTTCCCGTCGGCAGACCAAGGAAGACCTGGCAGAACTCTGTGTCTGCAGACCTGAGTCTGATGGGTATCGACTAAGGGATGCACGGGACCGTGTCAAGTGGAAGAAGGCAATTGGAAGAAAGGCGAACCCAGCAGAGCCTGGAAACACTGCCTCTAAACGACAATGATGATATCCTGTCTCTGTTCTTATGTTCTACAATTGCTAAATGTTTGTTTCTCATAGCAACATAGACACATATTATTTTTTTTTAATCTTTTTAAATTTAAAATGTAAGGAGAATTTTCTCGAAATTATTTGTTAAAATTTGTTTCCAAATTTAAATTTCACCTGGGTGAACAACTTAGTTTGGGATTGTACACATGTTTGTATCACAGGATATGTTGGTCTGGCAACCCATCTTTGCCCACTGGGGCTGCCGAGTTTATACATTATTTATTAATATTTTATATGTAAAGCCCATTGAACAGTTTTAATTAGACTTGGTGATATATTTAAATATATATATATATATAAGTATATTTATTTATTTATACATGTATAATTATAAGCCATGCCACTGTGGCATACAACTGTTGGAAGTGAGCTGAATCAACCATGGTATCACTAGTTGGCTTGGTTGGTCTTTCACTTTTTGTTTGAATAAGGAGGAGAGTGCAAGCCCAACACCAAATAAATGCCTGTCATTACCTGTTTGATGTCTAAGCACTTGAATCTGACCAGTGACAGCCAATTAAAGCTAATCGCCTGTATGTTGGCCTATGTTATAAGCTGTCATAATATAATTAGTTAAGACAACAACTAAAATTAATCCATATTTCATTAGGTCATATACCAAGGGTACAGCATTTACTGCTATTACTCTACTACCGGTAACCACTGCTGGTTTGACAGGATGTGGCAGCCCACTAGTGCAAAAACCGGAGAGTATGCGTGATTATGTGATAAAACTGAACAGTTTACCAACATGGCTTAATGAAAAAACATACACGAGGCACACCAAAGTTATCCACATATGTACAGGATTCTAAGTTACTTTTTAAATGCTACATTTAACAAGGCACCACACCCAGAGAAACGCTGACAAGATCTCCCCATACAGGCACATTTAGGTATGTTCCTTTGTCCTTAAATGCACACAATGTAAAGACAATCAAACCATTTTTGACAACTTTTGAAGTACTTCTAATACCAAGACATCTAAGATAAATTCTGAGAATAAGGTAATGGAGGCCATGTCATTAATGATAATGTAATGACAATACAGCCTGCAGTTCTTATTCTGATCTCATTAATACATTGTAAATTGTAATACTAATATTAATAATAATAAGATAACTTTTATTGTGCCTAAATCATTGGAAACCGAGCTCAGAGGCGCATCAAGACAAACGGATTGGTCAATTTCAACATCCATAAGCAGTATATAAACAGATGGGTCAAGGCGGTATAGGGAGCTATGGTGGATAAGCAAGTTTGTAAAGATAAGTTTTTAAATGATGATGGAATTTTGTAATATTTTCAACTGATCTAACACTAAGAGGATGTATATTCCAAAGAGTTGGTGCAACAAAAGAAAAAGTCCAATATTTGTGTTGACTCTAGGAACCAAAAATAGGTAAGAACTAGATGATCGAAGCTAGATGGGCTTTCTTACGTAGTGAATGCAAATACATTTTACTGATTAGTTCAAAATGAATTACTTAGTCATAAACATGCGTAGTCATATTAAAATGACACTGAATATTATACTTGATTTCAGATTGTGTGTTCACCTACCTTACTTAGTCTTAGGGTTAGTCTTTTTGACGTTTTAAGTTGTGATTTCGATACATTCGTGTTTGTCACGAATGACAGGTGCGACCACCAACAAGGATCTTGTGGAATGACTGGATTGGACTCTTTGACTTAATTGCTACACTGGTCAAATCGTGTCCAGGCTTGTCGATCACTTGCACCGGCCATTATTACACGATTTAATCTGCGTCAGGCGCGAACAACCATGTAAACAAACGGATAATCTGCTAACTGCGTAGTCGTTTACCTTTCATGAAGTCAGTCTTAGAGCGAACAGAGCGTCTTTCGTTCGCATACGACTGCCGTGTCATTGCGTATGTAATTATTATTACATTATTAAACTTTTTTAAAGTTTACAAACTTTCCCTTGTTTTTAAAGAAGCCGCCATCGCTATCGACTGAATCGGTACTGAGTCCCAGAATCCATCGAAGATTAGATAACTTCCTGTTTTGGTGATTGGGAAGTCTATCTGTAGAAAACAGGTGAAAACAAGTTGTTATGTCAGTTAATGGTAATACATACGTATAATTATAATAATATAAGGTTACGTTCCTTTGTTAGATATTCATGTATTGTAAAAATATTGCAAAAACGTTAAAAGTTTATTGTTGATGGGCGATAATAGGGATTATATTTACTTTGGTCGTTGTAAATGCGATATTGTGTAGAATTTAAAATAAACTAGAAGTTTCCTTTCTATGATTTATTTATATATTATTATAACTCACAGTAATGGAATTACTTATAATCTTGGCATATGTCTTATGCGTGTAAGGAAGGAATATGTCTTATGCGTGTAACTGTGTTAATAGCCTTAAGCCTAAGGCTTAAGACATGAGAGACATGACTAGACTCACTGCTGACACAAGTAGTGTATGAAAAGCAACCAGCTCTGTTGTTATTGTTTTGTGAAGAACAATTATTGAGAAACTTGTTTTCAATTGCTTAAGTTCATTCATTTGTGAGACATTTTAGTAACCATACCAGGAAAACACTAGCCATTTTTTTGTTAAATTGAACATAACATGATTCAGATTTATTAGCTGTTGTTGCATAAGGTGGTTGTTCCGGGAATAGTTACCGGCTACACATGTTATCTAGCCTGCCAAAGGGAAGTTTGAAAGTGAGGCTAATATAGCATATTTGGTCAAATTCTTTTGAATTCAAGGCATGACTAACTATTATATGTATATATATATATTCATATATGTGTGTGTTTTTGATTTTAGTTACATGCAATACACATATACATTCTTTGGGGTTCTACTTTCTTTTACGGCTACTTTTATGCTGTAATCCTGATTACACCAAAAACATGGAAACATCAGGAATACGATTGTTGTTAGCACTCGGTTTCAGGCACTCGTGTCAGTCACTGGGGTCAAATTATGTTAGTTACCCTAGTTCTTCAAACACCTCTGTCCCCATGGCTATTTTGTTAATGCCTCTGATTTCAGCCCCACATATTTCCTGAACAATGTTATATGATGATTTAACCTTTCTACTACAGTTTAACAAAATAGTTGAGGCTATTTTAAGATGTTTTATGTCAGTTGTCACCTGTAACAGACAGCAACTTCTTGTAAATTATATTAATTACATACTGCACTTTTTGACATGGTGTATTTGTCACCATAAATAATGTTGGAAGTAGTGTATTTTCTGTGTGTCTAATAGGTTATTTTCACAATTTCAGCTTGTCGTTCTGCCTTTATTTGGACTAATCTGACGGCATATGACACCGAGCTAGTATGTAGACATGGGTTGTACAAATGCATGGACTCAATAGGTTTTAGTTAGACCAGCTATCCTGCATATTGTAATTGTGTATTTGTGACTGCCATGCATGTACGCAGTAATAATATACATGTAAGAAACACCTATGTGCATGATTGCATGCTTCTAGGAGTTTTTTAACCTTCTCAATCATTGCTCTCATCTGCCACTTTCAGATGCCAGTACCATCTCCCTGTAAACCATTTAGACCCTATGCCATTAATGAAATGCACTCAGATTCCCCACAACACAAATTTAGGAAGACATGTCTGAAAATGGCGCTAACTCGGACACCCTAATGCCGTACAAGAAATACCCCACATATATAATGGACTAATCTTTACATTGACATCTTGTTCAGACATCTAGTAGATGGCAACACATGTATGAATAGTTAAAGTTTATCAAGTGGACGGTTATGGCCTTAAAGGAAATAAAAACAAGGCATTAGCTAAAATCCGTTTCCCATGTGTACACACAGTTTCACATTGTATGTAACATTTGAGAACATTAAAAAAATGCAGAAAAATACATTTGTAACATAAATTCGATTTAAAACCCGTGTGTGTAGCGATTCCCGCGGAAAATAAAAATTTAATGAACTAGGTGATCACGTGGTATCGTGACGTCACATATGACCTACACTCGCATCAGGCCAACCCTTTCCGTGCTTTCAGAGCATGTTTACAAGGATAGCTTTTGGGTTGAAACGAGCGTCAAAATTAGTTATTGTGAGATATTCCGATGTAATACAAACACTAGTCATCATAGAGGAACAAGCAGTTATCTTATGGTGCCACATGAATTAAGTTTTATTCAAAACAATGAATGCGAATAGGCCTACAAGTCGACTAGGTTTCGCCAAGCTTGGGCTCGTTTTCAGAATAATTATATATCGAATACAACCAACGGGAGATAATCTACACCAATAAAAATACATAGCAAACATATATTGTATCCAGCTACAAAAGGTAACGTGTATAATCTCATAATAACACTAGAATATTGATATATGAAGGAGGAGTTGTACAATTTATCATAACTTAATTCAGTCAATGAATTCCTGTTGGTGCTGCTAGCTCAGTTAGTAGACGCGTTGGTTTCTTGGCATTTATTTTACAATTGGGCAACGCTGGTTCAATCTTAACATCAAACCATTGATTTTCTTTACACTTTTTTTTATGTTTTCACAAAGTTATATAAACCAAATCATTTTGTATACTACGATGCACTGTTTGTAAATAAATAAAAAAATGTAGTATTTATTCGCCACAAAAATGAAAATATGGGAATTATATAACAATGTTTCTAAATGTTATTTATCCAAACAAATATTATGTAATGAATATATAATTTATTAATTGTATATATATTGTACGGTAATATATTGTAATTATATATGTGAAAAGAAATTGTGATCTGTCTGGATAAATAATTACTACAAAAAAAAATGTATTTATAAACAGTGCATCATAGTATACAAAATGATTTGGTTTATATTACTTTGTGAAAACATAACAAAAAAAGTGTAAAGAAAATAAATGGTTTGGTGTCAGGATTGAACCGGCGCCGCTCGATTGTAAAATAAATGACAAGAATCCAACGCGTCCACCAACTGAGCCAGCAGCACCAACGGAAATTCACTGACTGATTTAAGTTGTTGTGATAAATTGTACAACTCCTCCTTCATATATCGATATTCTAGTGATATTATGAGATTATACACATTACTTTCTGTAGCTGGATACAATATAATATGTTTGCTATGTATGTTTATTGGTGTAGATTATCTTCCGTTGGTTGCATTCGATATAATTATTCAGAAAATGAGCCCAAGCTCGGCGAAAGTGTAGGCCCATTCGCATTCATTGTTTTGAATAAAAATGCATTCATGTGGAACCGTAAGATAACTGCTTGTTCCTCTATGATGACTAGTGCTTGTATTACATCAGAATATCGAACTATAACTCATTTTGACGCTCATTTCGACCCAAAAGCTATTCTTGTAAACATGCTCTGAATGCATGGAAAGGGTCGGCCTGATGCGTGTATGGGTCATATGTGACGTTACATCTCGGCATCCAGAAAAGCGGCCCTAAAATGTGGAATTTCTAATTCATTGAATTTTTTTGGCTTGGTGGACATGGAAATAGATAGCAGGATGTAATGTAATATGAATTCAAGCAATAGGTGTTTTTATTCCCTTTACGTTACTTGTGGTTGATGAACATGACAGATCTGCCGGTACTGGGCGGTGGGGGTTTATGTGGTTAAAACATTTTCTAAGAACATTGTACATCTACCAATCTATGCTGCCGTTTTTGCTACATCTCCGTGATTGAGTATGAAAGTGAGATGGTGGATATAAGATAAGGTGTAGCAAGAATTAACCCTTAGGCACTGCACGTCTGTCACTTAAAAAGGTGTTGTTGATTAATACTATTAGGCGTGATGTGATTATCTTCTGTGTCTAGATGCTTTATTTTGTATCACATATTTCGTGATGTATGAAATATTAAGCATGTTATCCTTTTTTATTGCATCTTGCTCTGCATAGTTTCATTTGGTATAACTGCATGGAAATTAGTAGTAAGATCTGCATGCTTATACTATCTATAGACAACATTGTGTCTATACAGGCAGCTGAATGTAAGTTTCTAAAGGTATTGGAAGCTTGCATGTGTTGGAAAATAAATCATTCTGATAACTGGGTAGCGTGTTGTTTGTTTACTATCATCAACATGCTCAAATGCAGTATATATGTTGTTTGCTTGGCTGTGCTTTATTGTATTATCTCATGGTTCTTTGTGGATCTGATTATTGGATTTGTGCTGGCATGTCAATGTATCAATTATGTCGTAATGCATGGATGTATATCAGTAGATTGATGCATATGTATGTTATCAATACAAAAATATGCCATGATGATTTATGCACTATTTGTCAACTTGTCATCAAACCTGAGTTCCATTTCTTTGTTATACATGTAAGAGCTAGCTTCTTCAATGCCATCTCTAATGCAAGGTAATAAGCCAAAATAACCAAATGTCAGTTAAACGTGCATTGTTTAATTTTTACAGTACTTTTATTCAAACAGTTCGATAAGCATGTCAGGCAGTTTTTATACTTAAAATATTATACGTATGCGTCATCCAGTAATTCAGTAACTAAGAGATGAGACATGTTCATATAAAAATGGTAGTTATTTTTTTGAAGCATAAATTAAAAAAACATGCCACCTTTGTAACAACATTACGCATCAGCCATATCTATGTTAAGAGCATATGTCACCAATCAGAGCATGTGTCACCAGTTGAGTGTCACCAATTGTAGCATGTGTCACCAGCAGGATACCACCGACACATTTGTCAAGTGACAGCAATGAATTTTGAAAGTCCTGATGTGGCAAAGGACTTCCCTGGTCTTTATGCATCTCAGACCAGCAATGCGAATGATGAATGTAAGTAAATCTCTATAGGGTTGTCATCCCTTGCATGTAGAGCTATGGTCAAAGGTGCAACAGCTGCTCAAGGTGCAACAGCTACTTTAGTGCAAGAGTTATTCTAGTGCCAAGAACATGTCTTGCTCTGTTGCGTCAGTAGTGCAGAGGTCTTTGGTGCAAGAGCTTCTCTAGTGGACATTTTGAGGATGCATGGCAACATTATTACACTGGATGATTGGGTTTAGTGCAAAGGTGAAGGTTGCAAGAGCTATCTGTAATTGGCTGATGGTGCAGAGGTTACTTTAGAGCACCTTCATGGTGTGGGGCCACTTTAGGGCAACCGTAGAATGTGGGAAAGTTACTGTTGTGCAAATGTCAAAGTTACAAAGCAGAGAGTCAGGTTGTATTTGCACACCTTGCCACAGCTACTTGAGTGCAATGGTAGATACAACAAGATCAGCTATATAGTGCAAACAGCCAGGTTGCAAAGATTTGGGATGCAAGAGTTGCTTTAGTGTAAGAATTGAGGTGCAAGAGCTGCTTTAGTGTAAGAGTTGGGTGCAAGAACTGCTTTTAGTACTTTAGTGTATTTTACTGTAAGAGGTGGGTGCAAGAGCTGGTTTAATGTAAGAGTTGGGTGCAAGAGCTGCTTTAGTGTAAGAGTTGGTGCAGGAGCTGCATTAGTGTAAGTGTTGGGTGCACAAGCTGTTTTAGTGTAAGAATTGAGGTGCAAGAGCTGCTTTAGTGTAAGAATTGAGGTGCAAGAGCTGCTTTAGTGTAAGAGTTGGGTGCAAGAACTGCTTTTAGTGCTTTAGTGTATTTTACTGTAAGAGTTGGGTGCAAGAGCTGGTTTAATGTAAGAGTTGGGTGCAAGAGCTGCTTTAGTGTAAGAGTTGGTGCAGGAGGTGCATTAGTGTAAGTGTTGGGTGCACAAGCTGCTTTAATATAAGAGTTGGGTGCAAAAACTGCTTTAGTGTAAGAACTGGATGCAAGAGCTGCACAATCTACTTTAGTGCAGATGACAAAGGTGCAAACGCTACTTTGATGCAAAGGTGATGGATGCTGGAGGTATTTTAGTGCCGCTACTGATGTTACAAAGGTTGTGTTAGTGCAGTGTTTGGTATGCAGTAACTAAGGTGCTGGTGTAGTCGAGGGGTGGGGGTTGCTGGCTAGATGGAGATGGTAATATTGTCATCAACAGAGTAATGTACCTGGAGAAACTGTACAGCAGTGACCCATATAGCTATGAATGAATGAATGAGATGTGAATAGGTTTGATTGATTGTTTATTTAGGATCCCCATGGGTACAACACATGCTGATTTACATATACACACAACACTGTTACATGAATACAATACCGAATATGTTTTACATGTACCGATCATCATATGTAATGCACCGTAATGGTGAACTCATAATATACAATAATAATGATACACAAATATTCCAATCAAGTAGATTCCTACAAGTGTCTCTCGAACTTCAATGCAGAATCAAAGTTTATTGTACGCAGGGCTTTCCTAAATTGTATTTTGGATGTTACGTTAACTATGCGTTCAGGCAGTCGGTTCCAGACAGGTAAAACTCTATTGCATGTTTTTGTTACATCAAATTTAAAGAGTGTTGTCTTAAGTTTAAGTCCATGACCTCTCGTCGAAATGGTGTTATTTATAGCAGAGTTTTGCACGGAATGAGATTATTTTCAGATACATTGACATGTCCATGCATGATATTATATACCATTACCATATCATTATAAACCTGGCGGAGTTCAAGACTCTAGATGAAGATATTAAAGTCTTTATAAGTAGCCATGAATGGCATCAAATTTACAGCGGTAATAGACGCGACGCTTAAATAACCATTGCACATTCTCTAACTGGTCAGTCATGAATCCATGACGTCTGGCTACCGGTCAGTCGGTAGCCAAATGTTTTGGTAAAGGGTACTTTGGCCATGGACAGTTGGGCAACAGACATTTTGGTAACAGGACATTTTGATAACAGAACATTTTGGTAATCAACACATTGTGGTAATAGGACATTTTGGTAAAACTATTTAAAATAATCATAATTATTTGGTCATTTTTAAAGATGTCCTTATGTGTGTCTGGTTTTAAATATGTGCAGCTAGCCACTGATTGGATGTAGCAATAGAACACTCTAACCTGCCCACTCTAACTTCATGTTCTCTTCCTCTGCCTTGAAAGGTCATCAAATAAACACCAACTAACACTATCTGTTACTGCTAGTGGGAAGACAAATCCTCTGTCTGGAAAAGTGACCAGCCTAACTTCTAAATTATTTAATTGATTGGCACCACTAATAATAAATAATAGTAAATTAACAAAATGTACTGTCTATTACAAAAATGTAAATAATTTACTATACAAGACACCTGATTATGTTCAATAGTTTTTCCTAAATGTCCTATTATCGAAATGTCTCTTACCAAAATGTCCTGTTACTGAAATGTCTTGTTACCAAAATGTCCTGTTACTGAAATGTCTGTTGCTCAACTGTCCATGGCCAAAGTGTCCTTTACCAAAACGTCATGAATTCCGGTCAGTCATACCCAAGTACTGTCCAGCTGGTATATATGGGTTCCATACAGTAGAATAGTATTTCAGCATTGGTGCACAAATTATTTATATGTTTTAATGAGAGCACAAGCATCGGCCATATTAAAGCAGCGAAAAATAACATTGATGAGAAATATGCTTTGTGAGAAATAGACAAAATGTGATGCTTAAATAAACATTTATCATCCACTGTAACACCAAGATTTTTGTATTCATTAACATTAACAAGCTGTACACCTTTCAAGCGGTAGGTAGCCGGGCAATTCAGGTATGTAGTGAAGTATATTTACTTTGTTACAGTATTTAAATAGATTTTTTTTTAATGTACTTGTAACAGAGTACAGCTTTAGAGATTACTTTTTATTGTAATGAAGTACATTTATCTGTGCTTTTTTATTTTCTACTTCCATAATTTGTGTTACTTTTTATGTTATAACTCCAGGGATGAAGCAGCTTCACTAGGCTTTTATCTGCGTTGGTAATCCTTGACAGACTACACTTTGGAGGAATCATGGCTTCTTTTGCACAAACCCTGATGTTTACAAGCTGGTGATATTGGAACAGTGTGATTGCTGCTTGTCCAAAGGGATTCAATGGCCCTTTGAAGCTTAGTCCTCAGCCAAAACCCCTTTTCACCCAAGGCTAATGGGACAGGCCTCATTGGCTTCCCATTCATTCACTGATTAATTGCTGGGTAATGTTTGACCAGCACTTCATCTTATAATACCAACTTTAGTCAGTGGCTACAGCACACTGTTGACCTTATGACTCCCAGAAGTATGAAAAGCATCCAGATGCATTTGTCTAGAGTCAACCAGACAGAGTGAGGTGACAGTGGCAAAGACTTGCTGTTTGTTGAAAACTCTGGCTCATTGAAAAGGTAATGCACAACGTACGGTATGCCATAGGGGTCTGTTAACGGTTGTAATGCAGTTTAATTAAGTTTGAGTAAATGTTTATTATTATTATTACGTAGTAGTGGCATAATTATTTACCTAAAAAGCCTTTGCTTGGTGTATGTGTCCATTTTGGATAATGGACACTTTTTTTGACTTAAGTGCTCTTCGATACAAGTACTTTTTTACATTTACTTAAGTACTTTCATCGGGGATACTTTTACTTAAGTAGGTTTTTTGGGGAGCTACTTTTACTTAGTTACTTTATTGGAGTACTTGTACCAGCACTGTAGCCGGGATACTATTTCCAATCGTCCGTATGTACACAGCATTTATGTTCAGCTGCTTGAAGCTGCCACCGGTTTGCCCAAACCACGAATTCATTAAGACACTTTTGCATATCAGGCCGATCGGAAACATCCGAGAGGTCTATACATCACAACCACAGCCACAGCTAGAGCCTGGATCATATGGGAGCCAGATGTATCGAGGAAGTATTAAGCTACTTGTGATGTGTGCCATAATGATCATTATGCTTGTGCACTGTACACCTGGAAACATTTGCTACTTTAAAGTTTGCAATGTTATAATAATAATATATTTTATTTGGTATAGCGCCACATCCAGTATTGTTCATGGCGCTTGACAACAGTTGTGCTAGATTGATTATTATTGTTGTGAGGAAACACTTTCTAATTTGTTTTATCAGGTGATACTTGGTTTTGTGAAACATTGCTTAATATATGTGTAGTCATGTTAGGTATGGTCAACTGATGTTGAAGTCAGTATGGTCATGTGATGGTAATTATGATCCAATGTTGCTCAACAATGTCAATTGATGTTCATTATGATAAAGTGGTGTCAAATATGATCAGGTGATTTTAAGTATGGTCAACTAATGTTAGGTATGGTCAACTGATGCTCAAGTCAATATGGTCAAGTGTATGTTCAGTATTGTCAAGTGATGTTCAGTATGGTCAAGTTATGTTACATATGGTTAAATGATGCTCATAATAGTCAAATGGTACTCAATATGGCATGATGAAGTGATACTCGATATAGTAAAGTGATGTTAGATATGGTCATGTACTGCTTCGTATGGTCAAGTACTGCTTGATGCTGTTGAGTGCTGCTCATTGGTCAGTATGATAAATCGATTGTCAAATGATGCTCGCATTTCTGACAGGACAACTAACTGATGCACAATTTAATTGACTGAACTTTTTTATGAAATGCCTACTAATTTTGGTTTACTCTTCCTGCTAATACAGTTCATCTTGTTTTGTATATATAATAATTTATAATCGTAATGTTGCACCACAGAAAAGTTTATTAAAAAAAATGTTTAATAATTCTGCCTGGTGAAAAGAAACAATGAAAATGTGGCTTGTTTTTGGTGCAGTCTCTGATGAGGAGAAACAGACGAAGAAGAAGGAGTTTGGGTGGAAGAAGGATCTGAAGAAGGATCGCAAGGACAAGGGATACACAATGTTTGAGGAGGAGGACTCAGAGGAAGAATTGGTCATGTCTGAGGATCCTAGGTGAATATAATGGGTTATGTCCGAGGATCCCAGGTGAATATAACGGGTCATGTCTGAGGATCCCAAGTGAATATAATGGGTCATGCCCGAGGATCCCAGGTATAATGGATCATGTCCGAGGATCCCAGGTGAAAATAATGGGTCATTTCCGAGAATCCCACGTGAATATAATGGGTCATGTCTGAGGATCCCAAGTGAATATAATGGGTCATGTCCGAGGATCCCAGGTATAACGGGTCATGTCCGAGGATCCCACATGATTATAATGGGTCACGTCCAAGGATCCCAGATGATTATAATTTGTCATGTCTGAGGATCCCAGGTGAATATAATGGACCATGTCCAAGGATCCCTGGTGAATATAATGGATTATATCCGAGAATCCCAGGTGAATATAATGGGTCATGTCTGAGGATCTCAGGTGATTATAGTGGGCCTTGTCCACTCTGTCACTCATTTATCCATACTACCTCCTGTTAATGTACAGAACATGGGCCATGATTCTCCTAGACTCCACCGAGAATCAGTTGTCATTTGTATTTCCCTGTACTGCTCTGATGCTGAGGTGTTATAATTAAACAGTTATTACTTAGTCAATACCACACAAGTAACAGTGATTACATTCAACCTGTTATAATAGTTATAGCAACCAACTTACTTGAACATGATGCTAACATCCACAGCCAGGCAGTTCCCAGGACTGGAGACTAAGTCAGGTTAAGAAAGAACAGCATTGTTTGGTTAACCACTTAGTTGACAGTGCCCAGTCCTGGCCTTCTAAGGAAGTCAGCTATCAGATAATCCCTAAGTCTGTTTACCAGGCAGTGTGTGTACAAACATACCGGCAGCTGACTATAATAATCCAGGTGTTGGTGACCACGTCAGCATGTTGCCTCAGTTGGCAAAACTTTGTTGGGCGACTGGATGACATATTTCAGCTCAGACTCTAATGTTGTTACTGCTTTGAGCAATTAAAGTTATCAGTGTTTTCTGGTAAGAGAAACCTTTCCTTTACATAATAATAAGTTAATTTGTAAAGTGCCATAGATCTAGCAAAAGTCCATTCGGACTAAATGTAACTCCTGTATGTAACTGCTATATACAGTTTTGTGTATTAAGATAATGTGGAGGATGGTTTATATATCATAAGTTGAACAGTTATGATGATGAGGAGGTAAACAAAAACAGTCTTCATAAATTACTTTATATTTTTAGGTGTTTGTTGATATTTTGTTAAGGTTATTATATGAAATCTATAAACATCTTTACTGTTTGCATCATGGCTTAAATTTCATGGGTTTAATAATGAGCATGAGGTTGAGCTGTCGTGTTTACCAGAGGACCCACTGGAGGTTGATGTAGTCAGGCATTATGGCTCGTACAGTTAGGATGCTGTAGCGTTTCCAGGCTCATGTGTCTGGGTTGTTGTGGCAGGAGTCCATCCAAGATGAAGAAACACAGCAAGCCCAGCTTCAAGTTCTCTAAGAAGGAAAAGTTCTACAAACCCAAGGAGAAGGTGTGTAATTCTTGCATGTTTGTGTGCGTGGATTCGTGCATGTGTGTGTGCATGCATGTGTGTGTGTGTGATTATGTGCGTGTGTATGTGCATGTATGATTGCATGTGTGTTTGTGTTTGTTTGTTTGTTTGTGTGTGTGTGTGTGTGTGTGTGTGTGTGTGTGTGTCTTGAGCATCCCTAGGATGTTAGAAATATGTGTTCCTACCTCCTAGGACATGTGTGCCTCTAGGAAACATGTTCCCTTGTACATAAGTGTATTGTATGTGTTCCCTTGAGCATGTGCCTCACCAACATGTTTGTGTAGTGTTACCAATGTGCCAAATACAATTAAGGTCATGTACTGTGTGCCTTGTCTAGGTGTGCATACTTTTAGCTGTACACATGTACACATGTATGTGATTGTATTCATGTGCAAGATTGTATCATGGCATGCAAATGTGTATGCGCATGTGATTGTACATCTATATGATTATACAGGTAGATGTTTTTATGTGTACATGATTGTAAATGTATGCATGTTTGTTTTCTCCCATTCTCCCTGCTGTGTGTTCCCAGGACAAGGAGGAGAAGCGGGAGAAGAAGGAGAAGGAACGCAGGGAGAGGGAGGAAAAGGAGAGGAGGGAGAGGGAGGACAAGGAGCACAGGGAGCGAGAGGAGGAGCACAAGAAGAAGGAGCACAAGAAGAGGGAGAAGGAGGAGAAGCTGAAGTTCAAGAAGAAGAAGATCGCAGCTAGGGCAAAGACTGCTGGGGGTGAGAGGGGAGAGAGTGATGGGGGATTGAAGGAGGGAAAGGGGGAGATGGGGAGGGGGAAGGAAGGGAGAGGGAGATGGAGGGAAGGAAAAGAAACACAGAGGGAGGGAGATAGTGAGTGAGTGGAGAGGGGAATGAGGAGAGGGGAGAACAGAGGAAGATAAGGATAGCGGTAGAGATGGGGAGAGAATGAGAGGGGAGAGGAGAAAGGAGGAGAAGAAGTTGTAGGTGGCGAGAGGGAAAGAGTGATAATGATAGAGGGAAAGAGGGAGAGGGATATAGGGACAGAAGGATAAATTAGGGAGGAAGAGGGGGGAAAGGGGATATATGGAGAGACGGCAAAAGTGGAAAGGAGGGGAGAAGAGAGGAAATAGGGAATGAGAGATAGTGAATTACCTGGAAGCCAGTCCAGTGCAACTGTCAAGTTGATATAACTGTTTGCTCTTCCTAGTTGCACACAATGTGCCGTTTTAAATCAGATTCTCTGTAAAGCACCTGGTTTGTCATTGCAACATACACACATTGTCATAAAACTATAATATGAAAACTGTTCACTTCAATTTGTTGAGTAACTCTGGTATCCAGTTGACCATGATCCATGTCTTCAGCTCCATGTTGTTCCTCTCAGACCCTGACCAGAGGCCCATCTTTGGCATGTCACTGGTGATGGCAGTTGCCACGAACAAGTGTCATGATGGCATCCAACTGCCAGCTATCTTTAGGGACTGTATCGACTACATTGAGGAGTCAGGTAAGGTGTATCTACTGATTGTCTTGTCATGTGTTTCAATAGATAAATATGTAATTAAGTAAGTTTTTATTTACACAGAAAACAAAGTTTAATTTATGAGAGATAGCCCTCCAGAATCCGCGATACACACTAGTTTGATAAATTCATTAAAATCATCTAGATAAATTCTAGTCAACTCAGGTAATGTTATATGATTATGAAGTACGACAGACCCTAACATCTGGAGCTAAAAACTATGAACTGTTAATATCGACTACATTGAGGAGTTAGTTAGTTAGAGTCTGAAGAATTTCTGTTCATTGAGAAATCAGACAGATCCTGTGATCAGGTTAACATTTAGTACATTACCGGGTAATTTAAAAATACAGTTCCTTATGTTGCACTAGCAAAAATGCCCATCATCTGATGGGATATCTTGGTAGAAGACAGTCTTGAAAGTAATATATTACGTCCTACTCTAGGGTTCCTTGATTAACCCCTGAAAGTTTGGTGCTCGAGGTTCAAGCCATCTAAGAGGGAATCGTTAAGATCGTGAGAAGATAATTAATCGTGATCTTGTAGACAGTTTCCTGCTATAACTGTGATGGATAGACCCTGCCGTGGTCATGCGGAGGAGGTAGTCTACGTTAATGCTGAATCTTTCAGGGTTGTCATGTGAGGGCATCTACCGTATCTCTGGAGTGAAGTCGAAGGTCCAGGCCCTGAAGGACTCGTACAACCACGGCTTGCCTGTCACGCTGCATGAGCATGAGCACAACGTCGTCGCAAGCCTTCTCAAACAGTTCCTCCGTGAACTACCGGAGCCCGTTCTCACCACGGAGCTCCTGCCCAAGTTTGAACAGGCCTCTGGTGGGTAACAGGGTGGATGGGGTGACAGGGTGGGCATGATAGGGTGGGGTACTTTTAGGTGGGTAGTAGGTTGAGAGTGATCGGTTGAGGTACATAGCTTTAACTAAAGACCCATCCACCCGTCATTTGGATGGGTAAAATAAATTTTTGGACAGGTTGAAATTGAAATGTGGAGAGGTGGAAATCTGAGGAGCAAAAAAGCTTATTCAGTACTGACTGTCACTGTTATTTATGTCCAGTGTGTTTTTAGAAAGATGTATCACACAGTATACACATGTATTTATGTATATATATATATGTGTACACCCGTTTGCCCAGGATTGTATGCGCACGCAAAGTTGCGCGTATCTACCACAACATTTTTGGACTGGTAAAAATGGGATTGTGCATAAAGGTAGCTTCAGCTGGGTGATAGTGTGGGGGTTGCAAGGTGGGTAATAGAGTGGGGGTTGCAAGGTGGGTGATAGTGTGGGGGTTGCAAGGTGGGGGTTAGTGTGGGGGTTGCAAGATGGGTGATAGTATGGGGGTTGCAAGGTGGGTGATAGTGTGGGTGTTGCAAGGTGGGTGATAGTGTGGGTGTTGCAAGGTGGGTGATAGTGTGGGGGTTGCAAGATGGGTGATAGTGTTGGGGTTGCAAGTTGGGTGATAGTGTGGGGGTTGCAAGGTGGGAGATTGTGTGGGGGTTGCAAGGTGGGGGATAGTGTGGGGGTTGCAAGGTGGGTGATAGTGTGGGGGTTGCAAGGTGGATGATAGTGTGGGGGTTGCAAGGTGGGTGATAGTGTGGGGGTTGCAAGGTGGGAGATTGTGTGGGGGTTGCAAGGTGGGGGATAGTGTGGGGGTTGCAAGGTGGGTGATAGTGTGGGGGTTGCAAGGTGGGAGATTGTGTGGGGGTTGCAAGGTGGGTGATAGTGTGGGGGTTGCAAGGTGGGTGATTGTGTGGGGGTTGCAAGGTGGGTGATAGTGTGGGGGTTGCAAGGTGGGTGATAGTGTGGGGGTTGCAAGGTGGGGGATAGTGTGGGGGTTGCGAGGTGGGGGATCTGATTGCTCCATGTGGGTTGCAGTAAGGCAATCTCCGGTAAAATGTTATGGATAACAGTGTTAGTTGATTCAAGCAAGGTGCTTCACTATATTTTCCTATTTCTCTTATTTTTAATTGCAATTCTTATATTTTTCTTTAGTTTTTAATTACTTTTATGATAGAAATCTATGCATTCACGACCATCCGTGGAAGGAATTCTGATTATGTTATGGTGAAAGTAACACAATTTGCAAATCTGATTATGGTATGGTATTGACTGTTGTCAGTTGCTAATTAGTGTTAACTCGAGTCAGTAGATGGCGCCACCTGAAATAGTTTCCTGTTTGTTAAAATATTCCTGTATATTCCTGCATTTTGACTTCAGAATTCCTATATTTCATAAATATATTAGACCAAGCGTGGATGGGGGCATACTGTTGTGTGACATATGAAAGAGTGTGACAGTTTCTGGAGGGGGTGATGTACTAACGTCACACTTTGATGTCACTAGTCATCCATTCGTCACTTAACCTTGTTGTGTCTATTACTGCCTCTGTCATCGTGGATGTTTGTTGTCCGTGACAGGTCTCAAGAATGTGATGCAGACTGTGAAGCAGTTTCAGGCCCTCATAGAGCAGTTGCCAACACCCAACAAACTGCTGCTGTCCTGGACAATTGTACACATGACACATGTCATTGCCAATGTGAGTACTTATGTGTGGAAGCAACATTTAGAATTTGTAAGAGTTAAAAAACGTACTAGAACTGGGTTTTTACATTACGTAAACATATTACGTGCACCGAATATGTAAATAAATAAATATCAATATTGGTCCAAAAATAAATTGTATATTTTTATTAGTGTAAATAGAAAGTTATTATATATTTATTACAAACGTGGGTACAGTTTTAGTACATGTGATTACTCTTAGTGTATACTCTCAGTCTGTGTGAGTACTCACAGTTTGTGTAAGTACTCTCAGTCAGTGAGAGTACTCTCAGTCAGTATGAGTGTTCTCAGTATGTATGAGCACTCACAGTCAGTGTAAGTACTCTCAGTCTGTGAGAGTACTCAGTCAGTATGAATGTTCTCAGTCAGTGTGTGTACGCTCAGTCAGTGAAAGTACTCTCAATCAGTGCGAGTACTCTCAGTCAGTGCGAGCACTCTCAGTCAATGCGAGCACTCTCAGTCAGTGCGAGCACTCAGTCAATGCGAGCACTCTCAGTCAGTGCGAGCACTCTCAGTCAGTACTGTCAGTCAGTGAGCCTATTGTGTGGGTGAGAGACTGAGACCCTGTTATCTTGATACAGGAAAAGAAGAACAAGATGAGTCTCCAGAATGTGTCCATTGTGCTGAGTCCGACGCTCCAGATCAGTCACCGCCTTCTCAACATCTTCTTCACTCACTCCAAGATACTCTTCCGAGACACGGTCATCAAGAAGTACGTCTCACACTCCCCCTTCTCTCACGAGTCTTCTCAAATGTTTGCCAGTTATTGTTGTCATCCATTGTTGTCTAAGTGACCAGGGCCAGCCACACCAGATCTTCTTCCTCTTCGTTGCATTGTGATGAGTCTGATTTCTGGGTTACGTTCTACGTGGTTGCATACACGATGCGAGTATTAGGTATCGTACAAATATACTGTTTAAATTGAGATGTTATGATAAAGATTAAAACATACTAAACAAGAAAAACAGCCATGATTTGCTGACAGTGTTGGCCCAAAAACCCGTTGTCATGTCTGACCTGGTCTATGCCCCCAGAAACTTGATATAGTTGTGGTCTGTGCCCCCAGAAATCTGATGTGGTTGTGGTCGGTGCCCCAGAAACCTGGTGTATTCGTGGTCTGTGCCCTCAGAAACCTGATATACTTGTGGTCTGTGCCCCCCAGAAACCTGATATAGTTGTGGTCTGTGCCCTCAGAAACCTGACGTAGTTGTGTCCTGTGCACCCCAGAAACCTGATATAGTTGTGATCTGTGCCTCCAGAAACCTGATATAGTTGTGATCTGTGCCTCCAGAAACCTGATATAGTTGTGATCTGTGCCTCCAGAAACCTGATATAGTTGTGATCTGTGCCTCCAGAAACCAGATATAGTTGTGATCTGTGCCTCCAGAAACCTGATATAGTTGTGATCTGTGCCCCCAGACACCTGATATAGTTGTGATCTGTGCCTCCAGAAACCTGATATAGTTGTGATCTGTGCCTCCAGAAACCAGATATAGTTGTGATCTGTGCCTCCAGAAACCTGATATAGTTGCGATCTGTGCCTCCAGAAACCTGATACAGTTGTGATCTGTGCCCCCAGAAACCTGATATAGTTGTGATCTGTGCCTCCAGAAACCAGATCTAGTTGTGATCTGTGCCTCCAGAAACCTGATATAGTTGTGATCTGTGCCTCCAGAAACCTGATATAGTTGTGATCTGTGCCTCCAGAAACCAGATCTAGTTGTGATCTGTGCCTCCAGAAACCAGATCTAGTTGTGATCTGTGCCCCCAGAAACCTGATATAGTTGTGATCTGTGCCTCCAGAAACCTGATATAGTTGCGATCTGTGCCTCCAGAAACCTGATACAGTTGTGATCTGTGCCCCCAGAAACCTGATATAGTTGTGATCTGTGCCTCCAGAAACCAGATCTAGTTGTGATCTGTGCCTCCAGAAACCTGATATAGTTGTGATCTGTGCCTCCAGAAACCTGATATAGTTGTGATCTGTGCCTCCAGAAACCAGATATAGTTGTGATCTGTGCCTCCAGAAACCTGATATAGTTGTGATCTGTGCCTCCAGAAACCTGATATAGTTGTGATCTGTGCCTCCAGAAACCAGATATAGTTGTGATCTGTGCCTCCAGAAACCTGATATAGTTGCGATCTGTGCCTCCAGAAACCTGATATAGTTGTGATCTGTGCCCCCAGAAACCTGATATAGTTGTGATCTGTGCCTCCAGAAACCAGATCTAGTTGTGATCTGTGCCTCCAGAAACCTGATATAGTTGTGATCTGTGCCTCCAGAAACCTGATATAGTTGTGATCTGTGCCTCCAGAAACCAGATATAGTTGTGATCTGTGCCTCCAGAAACCTGATATAGTTGTGATCTGTGCCTCCAGAAACCAGATATAGTTGTGATCTGTGCCTCCAGAAACCTGATATAGTTGTGATCTGTGCCTCCAGAAACCTAATATAGTTGTGATCTGTGCCCCCAGAAACATGATATAGTTGTGATCTGTGCCCCCAGAAACCTGATATAGTTGTGATCTGTGCCTCCAGAAACCTGATATAGTTGTGATCTGTGCCTCCAGAAACCAGATCTAGTTGTGATCTGTGCCTCCAGAAACCAGATCTAGTTGTGATCTGTGCCCCCAGAAACCTGATATAGTTGTGATCTGTGCCTCCAGAAACCAGATCTAGTTGTGATCTGTGCCTCCAGAAACCTGATATAGTTGTGATCTGTGCCTCCAGAAACCTGATATAGTTGTGATCTGTGCCTCCAGAAACCAGATATAGTTGTGATCTGTGCCTCCAGAAACCTGATATAGTTGTGATCTGTGCCTCCAGAAACCAGATATAGTTGTGATCTGTGCCTCCAGAAACCTGATATAGTTGCGATCTGTGCCTCCAGAAACCTGATATAGTTGTGATCTGTGCCCCCAGAAACCTGATATAGTTGTGATCTGTGCCTCCAGAAACCAGATCTAGTTGTGATTTGTGCCCCCAGAAACCTGATGTAGTTGCGATCTGTGCCTCCAGAAACCTGATATAGTTGTGATCTGTGCCTCCAGAAACCAGATATAGCTGTGATCTGTGCCTCCAGAAACCTGATATAGTTGTGATCTGTGCCTCCAGAAACCAGATATAGTTGTGATCTGTGCCTCCAGAAACCTGATATAGTTGTGATTTGTGCCTCCAGAAACCAGATATAGTTGTGATCTGTGCCTCCAGAAACCTGATATAGTTGCGATCTGTGCCTCCAGAAACCTGATATAGTTGTGATCTGTGCCTCCAGAAACCAGATCTAGTTGTGATCTGTGCCTCCAGAAACCAGATCTAGTTGTGATCTGTGCCCCCAGAAACCTGATATAGTTGTGATCTGTGCCTCCAGAAACCTGATATAGTTGCGATCTGTGCCTCCAGAAACCTGATACAGTTGTGATCTGTGCCCCCAGAAACCTGATATAGTTGTGATCTGTGCCTCCAGAAACCAGATCTAGTTGTGATCTGTGCCTCCAGAAACCTGATATAGTTGTGATCTGTGCCTCCAGAAACCAGATATAGTTGTGATCTGTGCCTCCAGAAACCTGATATAGTTGTGATCTGTGCCTCCAGAAACCAGATATAGTTGTGATCTGTGCCTCCAGAAACCTGATATAGTTGTGATCTGTGCCTCCAGAAACCAGATATAGTTGTGATCTGTGCCTCCAGAAACCTGATATAGTTGCGATCTGTGCCTCCAGAAACCTGATATAGTTGTGATCTGTGCCCCCAGAAACCTGATATAGTTGTGATCTGTGCCTCCAGAAACCAGATCTAGTTGTGATTTGTGCCCCCAGAAACCTGATGTAGTTGCGATCTGTGCCTCCAGAAACCTGATATAGTTGTGATCTGTGCCTCCAGAAACCAGATATAGTTGTGATCTGTGCCTCCAGAAACCTGATATAGTTGTGATCTGTGCCTCCAGAAACCAGATATAGTTGTGATCTGTGCCTCCAGAAACCTGATATAGTTGTGATCTGTGCCTCCAGAAACCAGATATAGTTGTGATCTGTGCCTCCAGAAACCTGATATAGTTGCGATCTGTGCCTCCAGAAACCTGATATAGTTGTGATCTGTGCCTCCAGAAACCTGATATAGTTGCGATCTGTGCCTCCAGAAACCTGATACAGTTGTGATCTGTGCCCCCAGAAACCTGATATAGTTGTGATCTGTGCCTCCAGAAACCAGATCTAGTTGTGATCTGTGCCTCCAGAAACCTGATATAGTTGTGATCTGTGCCTCCAGAAACCTGATATAGTTGTGATCTGTGCCTCCAGAAACCAGATATAGTTGTGATCTGTGCCTCCAGAAACCTGATATAGTTGTGATCTGTGCCTCCAGAAACCAGATATAGTTGTGATCTGTGCCTCCAGAAACCTGATATAGTTGTGATCTGTGCCTCCAGAAACCAGATATAGTTGTGATCTGTGCCTCCAGAAACCTGATATAGTTGCGATCTGTGCCTCCAGAAACCTGATATAGTTGTGATCTGTGCCCCCAGAAACCTGATATAGTTGTGATCTGTGCCTCCAGAAACCAGATCTAGTTGTGATTTGTGCCCCCAGAAACCTGATGTAGTTGCGATCTGTGCCTCCAGAAACCTGATATAGTTGTGATCTGTGCCTCCAGAAACCAGATATAGTTGTGATCTGTGCCTCCAGAAACCTGATATAGTTGTGATCTGTGCCTCCAGAAACCAGATATAGTTGTGATCTGTGCCTCCAGAAACCTGATACAGTTGTGATCTGTGCCTCCAGAAACCAGATATAGTTGTGATCTGTGCCTCCAGAAACCTGATATAGTTGCGATCTGTGCCTCCAGAAACCTGATATAGTTGTGATCTGTGCCCCCTGAAACCTGATATAGTTGTGATCTGTGCCTCCAGAAACCTGATATAGTTGTGATCTGTGCCTCCAGAAACCTGATATAGTTGTGATTTGTGCCCCCAGAAACCTGATGTAGTTGCGATCTGTGCCTCCAGAAACCTGATATAGTTGTGATCTGTGCCCCCAGAAACCTGATGTAGTTGTGGTCTATGCCCCCAGAAACCAGATATAGTTGTGATCTGTGCCTCCAGAAACCTGATATAGTTGTGATCTGTGCTTCCAGAAACCTGATATAGTTGTGATGTGTGCCTCCAGAAACCTGATATAGTTGTGATCTGTGCCTCCAGAAACCTGATATAGTTGTGATCTGTGCCTCCAGAAACCTGATATAGTTGTGATCTGTGCTTCCAGAAACCTGATATAGTTGTGATGTGTGCATCCAGAAACCTGATATAGTTGTGATCTGTGCCTCCAGAAACCTGATATAGTTGTGATGTGTGCCTCCAGAAACCAGATCTAGTTGTGATCTGTGCCCCCAGAAACCTGATGTAGTTGTGGTCTATGCCCCCAGAAACCAGATATAGTTGTGATCTGTGCCTCCAGAAACCTGATATAGTTGTGATCTGTGCTTCCAGAAACCTGATATAGTTGTGATGTGTGCCTCCAGAAACCTGATATAGTTGTGATCTGTGCCTCCAGAAACCTGATATAGTTGTGATCTGTGCCTCCAGAAACCTGATATAGTTGTGATCTGTGCTTCCAGAAACCTGATATAGTTGTGATCTGTGCCTCCAGAAACCTGATATAGTTGTGATCTGTGCCTCCAGAAACCTGATATAGTTGTGATGTGTGCCTCCAGAAACCTGATATAGTTGTGATCTGTGCCTCCAGAAACCAGATATAGTTGTGGTCTGTACCCCCAGAAACCCTATTTAGTTGTGGTCTGTACCCCCAGAAACCAGATATAGTTGTGGTCTGTTCCTCCAAAAACCAGATATAGTTGTGGTCTGTGCTCCCAGAAACCCTATTTAGTTGTGGTCTGTGCCCCCAGAAACCTGATATAGTTGTGATCTGTGCCTCCAGAAACCAGATCTAGTTGTGATTTGTGCCCCCAGAAACCTGATGTAGTTGCGATCTGTGCCTCCAGAAACCTGATATAGTTGTGATCTGTGCCCCCAGAAACCTGATGTAGTTGTGGTCTATGCCCCCAGAAACCAGATATAGTTGTGATCTGTGCCTCCAGAAACCTGATATAGTTGTGATCTGTGCTTCCAGAAACCTGATATAGTTGTGGTGTGTGCCTCCAGAAACCTGATATAGTTGTGATCTGTGCCTCCAGAAACCTGATATAGTTGTGATCTGTGCCTCCAGAAACCAGATATAGTTGTGGTCTGTACCCCCAGAAACCCTATTTAGTTGTGGTCTGTACCCCCAGAAACCTGATATAGTTTTAGTCTATGCCTCCAGAAACCAGATATAGTTGTGGTCTGTGCCTCCAAAAACCAGATATAGTTGTGGTCTGTACCCCCAGAAATCTGATATAGTTGTAGTCTGTGCCCCCAGAAACCTGATATGGTTGTGGTCTGTGTTGCCAGAAACCTGATATAATTGTGGTGTGTCCCCACTGACACATGGCCCCCAGAAATCTGATGTAGTTGGCTGAGTTAATTAGCTACCACCCATCAAGAGAACTCTATGATCTGATATAGTTGGCTGAGTTAATTAGCTACCACCCATCAAGAGAACTCTGTGATCTGATATAGTTGGCTGAGTTAATTAGCTACCACTCATCAAGAGAACTCTGTGATCTGAAATAGTTGGCTGAGTTAATTAGCTACCACCCATCAAGAGAACTCTGTGATCTGATATAGTTGGCTGAGTTAATTAGCTACCACCCATCAAGAGAACTCTGTGATCTGATATAGTTGGCTGAGTTAATTAGCTACCACCCATCAAGAGAACTCTGTGATCTGATATAGTTGGCTGAGTTAATTAGCTACCACCCATCAAGAGAACTCTGTGATCTGATATAGTTGGCTGAGTTAATTAGCTACCACCCATCAAGAGAACTCTGTGATCTGATATAGTTGGCTGAGTTAATTAGCTACCACCCATCAAGAGAACTCTGTGATCTGATATAGTAGGCTGAGTTAATTAGCTACCACCCATCAAGAGAACTCTGTGATCTGATATAGTTGGCTGAATTAATTAGCTACCACCCATCAAGAGAACTCTGTGATCTGATATAGTTGGCTGAGATAATTAGCTACCACCCATCAAGAGAAATATGTGATCTGATATAGTTGGCTGAGTTAATTAACTACCACCCATCAAGAGAACTCTGTGATCTGATATAGTTGGCTGAGTTAATTAACTACCACCCATCAAGAGAACTCTGTGATCTGATATAGTTGGCTGAGTTAATTAGCTACCACCCATCAAGAGAACTCTGTGATCTGATATAGTTGGCTGAGTTAATTAGCTACCACCCATCAAGAGAACTCTGTGATCTGATATTGTTGGCTGAGTTAATTAGCTACCACCCATCAAGAGAACTCTGTGATCTGATATAGTTGGCCGAGTTAATTAGCTACCACCCATCAAGAGAACTCTGTGATCTGATATAGTTGGCTGAGTTAATTAGCTACCACCCATCAAGAGAACTCTGTGATCTGATATAGTTGGCTGAGTTAATTAGCTACCACCCATCAAGAGAACTCTATGATCTGCCTCACAGCCAGAACTTTTGTTCGTACCTGCATCAAAACTGTCACCTATGCTCAGCGGTTCTATGGAACAATTTGCAACCTTCACTACAAGTGTTAAAACACTTTAATTAGGGGTGCGGCTACAAATACAGAATTTACGGTAGGTCGATAACGGATATATATGTGAACTACAGTAGTATTGCTGCATGACATCTCATAAGTCAAACATTCCCGCATACAGTTATCACTTTAAAAACATTGCATCATGTTTTTGTCATAAAGATAGTATAAGATACACTTTTTTGACCAGAATTTCAACAAAATATACGACGGAATGTCTGAACCCAACACATGTCTTCTGATGGCTTGACGGAGGTTTTGTCAGGCAACGGGTCTCATGATCGATAGGTCAATTGATTGGGCGCTATGTAAATACTATTATTATTATTGTCTGTGCCCACAGACACGTGCCCCCTCTGCGGCCGGTGACGTCGCGCTGGTCCCTGGAGCTGCCGGACAACCCGTGCTCCCTGGAGGAGGAGCTCCGTAAGCAGGAGTCACTGCTCACCCAGCTTCACCAGGAGCTGCTCGGAGTGACGGACTCGGAGAAGGAGGACAAGTTGTGGGAGGTGCAGCGGGTTGTCACACAGCTCAAGAGGAAGGTGAGGATGTGTTTGTTTTCCCCCTAGTTCTAGTTGTTTCCAGCGCTTGGCAACATTCTATTAACTGCTTAGTCTGTATTGTGGTTACAATGTTATGGTCTTATGAGTGTGGTCTGTTTTAACTAGACAACCTTTTTCAGAACATTATCTATCGCTAAGCCGACCTTTTATGCCAGCACTGGCATGCCAGGCGGATGTGTTGACCACTGCACTATCGCGCTTGATCCCTGAAGGGTGGGGGTGGCATCATTTGGTCTGTTCCACCCTTGTTGAGGTGTATCCATCTAGCGCACTCCTCTGCCATTTTCTCGTACGCTCGGCTGTTCATCCCTGCCCTTTCGAGATCCCTCTTTATATTGTCTCTTCATCTTAATCTTCCTCTTCTCCTTGTATCCATGTACTTACTGCCTGTTACGTCTATTGGTGTTTAGAGCAACGACCAAGTTCCTCCACTCAGGTCTGTCTCTTGCCTACCTATCGAGGGTGCTCCAGCTTTGTCCACCTTCCTTCTTTGTATCTTGTCAACCTCTCAAGGGTGCCCCAGCTTTGTCCTGCCTCCTTCATATCTGTCTCTTGCCAACCTCTCAAGGGTGCCCCAGCTTTGTCCTGCCTCCTTCATATCTGTCTCTTGCCAACCTCTCAAGGGTGCCCCAGCTTTGTCCTGCCTCCTTCATATCTGTCTCTTGCCAACCTCTCAAGGGTGCCCCAGCTTTGTCCTGCCTCCTTCATCTCTGTCTCTTGCCAACCTCTCAAGGGTGCCCCAAATTTGTCCTGCCTCCTTCATCCCTGTCTCTTGCCAACCTCTCAAGGATGCCCCAACTTTGTCCTGCCTCCTTCATCTCTGTCTCTTGCCAACCTCTCAAGGGTGCCCCAACTTTGTCTTTGGCTTCTTGTATTGTAGCACACAACCCACATTCGTGAAATAACACGCGAATAATAGGTCATCAGGTCAAAAAATAACATGGGAAAAACACGCCGAGTGTAGTAAACAGCCAATGAAACTAATTGCTGCCTTTGCTGGTATTGTAAAAAAAATTAGTATATATTGAAACAAGTATTACTTTAGTCTTAGGAGTAGCAGAAATGTTTTTATATATATACATATATATATATATATGTATATCTAAATTGTAGACTTGTTAACTGTTTATAGCATTTTAACCCCTCTCTAATATTGGAAAATAATGATATATAATTTAACACAGGAAATTAAAACATAAACAAATATGAAAGCTTGGGTTTATTTATTTTAAAGACTAATTGAAATGAACCTTTTTTATTCCCAATCTGAATGAAATATAATCGAAAAATAGTGTCCTGATATTCAACTAGTTTTTTAACCCCCTTCGTCAGTGTACATTTTCAGCACAGTTTGTTGCAACACATCACGGTCGTTGTGACATCACTGCTGGTAGCACTGCGAGAAACTATGCGGGTTGGTGTCTCAAGACCTACCTAAAATTGCAATCCCGGAATTCACAGAAAAGAAAAAAATCTTATTTACAAATATGCCGCTGGATGTACCGATGATTTGTCTTTAGTTTTTGAGTTATTGTTGTTTGAACATCGCGAATGCTTAATTCTGCCACGTATACGCGGCAGTGGATATAATGCAAGGTTGAGCATTTGCGATGTTCAAACAGCAACAACTCAAAAAGTTAACACAATTCCTGTGTACATCCAGGAACAAACTTGTAGATAAGAATATTATCTTTACAGTGATATCAAAAATTTTTTACTCCACGATTGCAATTTCATGTACAGTCAAAAACAACAAGCTGCACTGCCGCCTGCCATGCTAAAGGATAGGGCACACTCAGCGCATTGCCTGTGGTGATGTCAGCAACATCTGACCGGCTGTGACACGCAACTGACCATGTTTGAGTGGGCTTAGTGACATGAATTCACAATGAACAGGCTTCATATTTGGCACATTACTTGACAAGAGTATTAATTTATGTATACAAAGTATCAAAGACATTTAAAATATAATTTCACTTAGTCTTTAAACATTTAAAAATCAGAATGACGTATTATGTTAACTCGGTAACACTGATGTTGCTTGTTGTTCAGTTGAAGAATACGAGGAAGGCCCAGGAAGCGACTCTGGCCGTGGTGAAGAGAGAGGCTGAGAAGAAAAAGGAGAAGGAGAAAGATGAGATGAAGAAGTCGACAGGAGAGACAGAAGAAACCCCGCACAAACCAAATGAGTCGGTGTCACAGACAACAGAAGTGAAGGTGGAGAACGCTGTAGAAGGAGACAAAGTGGTGACAGTTGCACAGACACATGGTGACACTGTTGACGGTGGTGACACTGTTGACGGTGGTGACACTGTTGACGATGGTGACAAAATGGAGTCTAAAGTTGAGCCACCACGAATGAAAAAACTGAAAGTGAAACCAGTGAGTGAGTCTAAGAGTCAGGAGTCAGACTCAATCGTTGTGGTGAATGATTCGGACAGACTCAAGAAGGATGAGACAAAAGATGACATATCGGAACACGCCACTGATACGTGTGATGTTGAGGAAGAGGTGGGGGAGAGGGAGAGGAAGGAGGGAAGGGAAGAGGAGGAGGAGAGAGTGGGAGACAGGGAGACTGTGGGAAACAGGGAGACAGTGGGAGAGAGGGAAGAGGACGTCGGAGACAGGGGGGATAAGGTGTGTGACAGGGGGGATATGGCAGAGGGAGTGGGGGGTCAGGAGGAGGCTGGTGTCACCAAGGACACGGATGGTGTGATGTCAACAGAGGCAACTGATGTGGACAAGCAAGATGACGCAGGTAGGATGTCTATGTCACCTTCCAGCTGTTTTAAGTGTCTGCTCCAAACATTTAAAGATGCATCTTCTTTAATTACTGTACCAGGAGTAACGTGAATGTGTCACTTTTCTGGTGTTTTTATTGACTTGAGATATATAAATAATTGTTATATGATTTCCTATTATTATTATTTTATTTAATAAATTTCATGTGTCCTTCAATTTCAATAAATTGCTTGATTTGGCTCTCAAAAAACTTTAAGTCTTCTGTTATATGCTGCATTAAAAGGTCCGTCAAAAGCTGAGGTCACGCTCTGAATGCCGAGGAAATTAATTGAAATCTTGCTGTATGAAACAAGCTGGGACTTGGACAAATTGTTGTGTACATCAGGTGTTCCTTATAGCCAAGAATACCAGAGAGTAACCAAGACGGCAGCATAGAGTAGGGATTTTAGGTTGTTTCTTTACAGAGGTTCTGCCTTATACCAAGAATGCGTCATAGTGAGAAAACCCTGTATGTCACCACCTACCGCATTGCTGTAGTGACAGTGATAATAGTGAGAAGACCCTGTATGTCACCACCTACCGCATCGCTGTAGTGACAGTGATAATAGTGAGAAGACCCTGTATGTCACCACCTACCGCATCGCTGTAGTGACAGTGATAATACTGAGAAGACCCTGTATGTCACCACCTACCGCATCGCTGTAGTGACAGTGATAATACTGAGAAGACCCTGTATGTCACCATCTACCGCATCGCTGTAGTGACAGTGATAATAGTGAGAAGACCCTGTATGTCACCACCTACCGCATCGCTGTAGTGACAGTGATAATAGTGAGAAGACCCTGTATGTCCCCACCTACCGCATCGCTGTAGTGACAGTGATAATAGTGAGAAGACCCTGTATGTCCCCACCTACCGCATTGCTGTAGTGACAGTGATAATAGTGAGAAGACCCTGTATGTCCCCACCTACCGCATCGCTGTAGTGACAGTGATAATAGTGAGAAAACCCTGTATGTCACCACCTACCGCATCGCTGTAGTGACAGTGATAATAGTGAGAAGACCCTGTATGTCACCACCTACCGCATCGCTGTAGTGACAGTGATAATACTGAGAAGACCCTGTATGTCACCACCTACCGCATCGCTGTAGTGACAGTGATAATACTGAGAAGACCCTGTATGTCACCACCTACCGCATCGCTGTAGTGACAGTGATAATAGTGAGAAGACCCTGTATGTCACCACCTACCGCATCGCTGTAGTGACAGTGATAATAGTGAGAAGACCCTGTATGTCCCCACCTACTGCATCACTGTAGTGACAGTGATAATAGTGAGAAGACCCTGTATGTCCCCACCTACCGCATCGCTGTAGTGACAGTGATAATAGTGAGAAGACCCTGTATGTCCCCACCTACCGCATTGCTGTAGTGACAGTGATAATAGTGAGAAAACCCTGTATGTCACCACCTACCGCATCGCTGTAGTGACAGTGATAATAGTGAGAAGACCCTGTATGTCACCACCTACCGCATCGCTGTAGTGACAGTGATAATAGTGAGAAGACCCTGTATGTCACCACCTACCGCATCGCTGTAGTGACAGTGATAATACTGAGAAGACCCTGTATGTCACCACCTACCGCATCGCTGTAGTGACAGTGATAATACTGAGAAGACCCTGTATGTCACCACCTACCGCATCACTGTAGTGACAGTGATAATAGTGAGAAGACCCTGTATGTCCCCACCTACCGCATCGCTGTAGTGACAGTGATAATAGTGAGAAGACCCTGTATGTCCCCACTTACCGCATCGCTGTAGTGACAGTGATAATAGTGAGAAGACCCTGTATGTCACCACCTACCGCATCGCTGTAGTGACAGTGATAATAGTGAGAAGACCCTGTATGTCACCACCTACCGCATCGCTGTAGTGACAGTGATAATAGTGAGAAGACCATGTATGTCCCCACCTACTGCATCACTGTAGTGACAGTGATAATAGTGAGAAGACCCTGTATGTCACCACCTACCGCATTGCTGTAGTGATAGTGATAATACTGAGAAGACCCTGTATGTCCCCACCTACCGCATCGCTGTAGTGACAGTGATAATAGTGAGAAGACCCTGTATGTCCCCACTTACCGCATCGCTGTAGTGACAGTGATAATAGTGAGAAGACCCTGTATGTCACCACCTACCGCATCGCTGTAGTGACAGTGATAATAGTGAGAAGACCCTGTATGTCACCACCTACCGCATCGCTGTAGTGACAGTGATAATAGTGAGAAGACCATGTATGTCCCCACCTACTGCATCACTGTAGTGACAGTGATAATAGTGAGAAGACCCTGTATGTCACCACCTACCGCATTGCTGTAGTGATAGTGATAATACTGAGAAGACCCTGTATGTCACCACCTACCGCATCGCTGTAGTGACAGTGATAATAGTGAGAAGACCCTGTATGTCCCCACTTACCGCATCGCTGTAGTGACAGTGATAATAGTGAGAAGACCCTGTATGTCACCACCTACCGCATTGCTGTAGTGACAGTGATAATACTGAGAAGACCCTGTATGTCACCACCTACCGCATCGCTGTAGTGACAGTGATAATACTGAGAAGACCCTGTATGTCACCACCTACCGCATCGCTGTAGTGACAGTGATAATAGTGAGAAGACCCTGTATGTCACCACCTACCGCATCGCTGTAGTGACAGTGATAATAGTGAGAAGACCCTGTATGTCCCCACCTACTGCATCGCTGTAGTGACAGTGATAATAGTGAGAAGACCCTGTATGTCACCACCTACCGCATCGCTGTAGTGACAGTGATAATAGTGAGAAGACCCTGTATGTCCCCACTTACCGCATCGCTGTAGTGACAGTGATAATAGTGAGAAGACCCTGTATGTCACCACCTACCGCATCGCTGTAGTGACAGTGATAATAGTGAGAAGACCCTGTGTGTCACCACCTACCGCATCGCTGTAGTGACAGTGATAATAGTGAGAAGACCCTGTATGTCACCACCTACCGCATCGCTGTAGTGACAGTGATAATAGTGAGAAGACCCTGTATGTCACCACCTACCGCATCGCTGTAGTGACAGTGATAATAGTGAGAAGACCCTGTGTGTCACCACCTACCGCATCGCTGTAGTGACAGTGATAATAGTGAGAAGACCCTGTGTGTCACCACCTACCGCATCGCTGTAGTGACAGTGATAATAGTGAGAAGACCCTGTGTGTCACCACCTACCGCATCGCTGTAGTGACAGTGATAATAGTGAGAAGACCCTGTGTGTCACCACCTACCGCATCGCTGTAGTGACAGTGATAATAGTGAGAAGACCCTGTGTGTCACCACCTACCGCATCGCTGTAGTGACAGTGATAATAGTGAGAAGACCCTGTGTGTCACCACCTACCGCATCGCTGTAGTGACAGTGATAATAGTGAGAAGACCCTGTATGTCACCACCTACCGCATCGCTGTAGTGACAGTGATAATAGTGAGAAGACCCTGTATGTCACCACCTACCGCATCGCTGTAGTGACAGTGATAATAGTGAGAAGACCCTGTATGTCACCACCTACCGCATCGCTGTAGTGACAGTGATAATAGTGAGAAGACCCTGTGTGTCACCACCTACCGAATCGCTGTAGGGACAGTGATAATAGTGAGAAGACCCTGTTTGACACCACCTACCGCATCGCTGTAGTGACAGTGATAATAGTGAGAAGACCCTGTATGTCACCACCTACCGCATCGCTGTAGTGACAGTGATAATACTGAGAAGACCCTGTATGTCACCACCTACCGCATCGCTGTAGTGACATTGATAATAGTGAGAAGACCCTGTATGTCACCACCTACTGCATCGCTGTAGTGACATTGATAATAGTGAGAAGACCCTGTATGTCACCACCTACCGCATCGCTGTAGTGACAGTGATAATAGTGAGAAGACCCTGTGTGTCACCACCTACCGCATCGCTGTAGTGACAGTGATAATACTGAGAAGACCCTGTATGTCCCCACCTACCGCATCGCTGTAGTGACAGTGATAATAGTGAGAAGACCCTGTGTGTCACCACCTACCGCATCGCTGTAGTGACAGTGATAATAGTGAGAAGACCCTGTGTGTCACCACCTACCGCATCGCTGTAGTGACAGTGATAATAGTGAGAAGACCCTGTATGTCCCCACCTACCGCATCGCTGTAGTGACAGTGATAATAGTGAGAAGACCCTGTGTGTCACCACCTACCGCATCGCTGTAGTGACAGTGATAATAGTGAGAAGACCCTGTATGTCACCACCTACCGCATCGCTGTAGTGACAGTGATAATAGTGAGAAGACCCTGTATGACACCACATACCGCATCGCTGTAGTGACAGTGATAATAGTGAGAAGACCCTGTATGTCACCACCTACCGCATTGCTGTAGGGACAGTGATAATAGTGAGAAGACCCTGTGTGTCACCACCTACCGCATCGCTGTAGTGACAGTGATAATAGTGAGAAGACCCTGTATGTCACTACCTACCGCATCGCTGTAGTGACAGTGATAATAGTGAGAAGATCCTGTGTGTCACAACCTATCGCATCGCTGTAGTGACAGTGATAATAGTGAGAAGACCCTGTATGTCCCCACCTACCGCATCGCTGTAGTGACAGTGATAATAGTGAGAAGACCCTGTATGTCACCGCCTACCGCATCGCTGTAGTGACAGTGATAATAGTGAGAAGACCCTGTGTGTCACCATCTACTGCATCGCTGTAGTGACAGTGATAATAGTGAGAAGATCCTGTGTGTCACCCCCTACCGCATCGCTGTAGTGACAGTGATAATAGTGAGAAGATCCTGTGTGTCACCACCTACCGCATCGCTGTAGTGACAGTGATAATAGTGAGAAGACCCTGTTTGACACCACCTACCGCATCGCTGTAGTGACAGTGATAATAGTGAGAAGACCCTGTATGTCACCACCTACCGCATCGCTGTAGTGACAGTGATAATAGTGAGAAGACCCTGTATGTCACCACCTACCGTATCGCTGTAGTGACAGTGATAATTGTGAGAAAACCCTGTGTGTCACCACCTACTGCATCGCTGTAGTGACATTGATAATAGTGAGAAGACCCTGTATGTCACCACCTACCGCATCGCTGTAGTGACAGTGATAATAGTGAGAAGACCCTGTGTGTCACCACCTACCGCATCGCTGTAGTGACAGTGATAATAGTGAGAAGACCCTGTATGTCACAACCTACCGTATCGCTGTAGTGACAGTGATAATTAGAGAAGACCCTGTATGTCACCACCTACCGTATCGCTGTAGTGACAGTGATAATAGTGAGAAGACCCTGTATGTCACCACCTACCGCATCGCTGTAGTGACAGTGATAATAGTGAGAAGACCCTGTATGTCACCACCTACCGCATCGCTGTAGTGACAGTGATAATAGTGAGAAGACCCTGTATGTCACCACGTACTGCGTCGCTGTAGTGACAGTAATAATAGTGAGAAGACCCTGTATGTCACCACGTACTGTGTCGCTGTAGTGACAGTAATAATAGTGAGAAGACCCTGTATGTCACCACGTACTGCGTCGCTGTAGTGACAGTAATAATAGTGAGAAGACCCTGTATGTCACCACGTACTGCGTCGCTGTAGTGACAGTAATAATAGTATATTAAAGTTGCATTCTGCACATTCACCTTTTAAATACAAATACAAAATACCAGTGAATCAACATGCCCCATACAATATACACCACCTCAAGTCCATCTAATAAACTCTTTTTGCATAATATGCAGTTTTAAGATAAAACGGTGCCGAAGACAACCAATTATACCCGTGTGTCATACGTTTAATATTCCACTGGCCGGACATAGCGGTCAGTAATTTTACAAAATCGAATAACACCAAATGCCAAAGTGACATGTGGTAGCAACGTGCAAACATGATCAAAATTAATAATTAAATATTGCTTATTATTGTACATAAACTTTCTTTGAAACAGTTAACAATGGCAGTTTAAGTTTAACTCAAAATGCACCAGTAAAGGTTGAAACTTCTGGTAATATCAAGAAACTTTGTTGACTGACAGGGAATACGATAAAATACGGTAATTTTGGGAAAATTCCATATGCATAGAATTGCATACAAAAATACATAAAAATGTCAATAATAATTTATAATTGATTGTATAAAGGTGACTTGCATGCAGTGAGGGAGAAGGAAGGAGGTCGGGAGGACGGACGGGGCAGGGAGTGGGAGAGGGAGTACATGGCTCTGATGTTGGAAGAGGAGGAACTCATAGCAACAGGTGGGTGTAGTTTATGAGACGGCCCCTTTAGTCTGCTGGAGGTTTATGAGATGCCGCCTTCAATCACATCCTGGGTGTCTATGACCCCCTTCAGTCTCCTGCTGGGGATTTAAGAGATGCCTCCTTCAGTCACGTGCTGGAGGTTTATGAGATGCCCCCTTCAGTTGCCTGCAGGGGTTTATGAGACACCCCCTTTATTCACCTGTTGGGGGTTAATGAGATGCCCCCTTCAGTCACATGCTGTGGATTTATGAGACATCCCCTTCAGTCACCTGCTGTTCACCAATTTTCAAGTTTGGATTTTATCAAGTTTATAATTTAATAGTAATAACATTTCCAGGTGGCATCCAGGAGGTACAATCTGTTGCATGCAATGCTGTAATTGGCAACAGCAGAAAATAAATTGTCATGGAAAGGAGTTTAAGTTTACTGTAATGGCTGCCCTTGCTGTGTTGCTCCGTATCTAATGGGTTTACAGTTAAGCTAGCATCATACAGTTGTATGAAAATGAAGTTAACCATGCTAATAAATCAGAAAATCAACAGGAAAAGTTGCAAAATAAAATACAATGAAAGTGGTAGTTTTTGTTGAGGCAGGATTTTGGAGGCTGTTTGAAAAAATAGCAAATTTGGATTGGAACTAAGACAAGGTGAAATAACCAGACATTAACACCTGCAAATTAATCAGCATAAATGAAATCTTGTGAAATGTGTTATTCTAAAGGACTGAGCTGGGGGCTGTTAAACAGCCAACACTGGTGTTGTTGTTGTCCAGTAGGTGGCAGCATTATCTAAACCAATGCAGCCTTCTCTTGGTTCTGGGGTAAGACCACATTAATGATTCGTCCGCCATTACCCAGTTAAAGAGTGTCCTTGAAAATAGCATTTTGGTGTGATGTGTGGATTTTTGTCGAGCACTTACACGGTGTACATGGGGCGTGTTGGTCCAGTGAATACTGAATGTACTACTGCATTAGATCTCTCATGAGGTAGCAATAAACATCCGCTAGTCGCTCGCATATTTGCAGGGTGGCTATTCTGGAAAACGCACCAATATTTTAAAATCTGTCACCAGATTATGGGGAAATTGAGGGGTATCAGGTTTGGTTGGATTTTTCGGAAAAACGAGGTACGAGAATTTCAAAAATTTTCCACAGCACTTGTGTCAATGGAGGTTAAATATGCTGTGAAATTTTCGAGAAGATTGTTAGACAAACTTTGCAGGAAACGAAGGAGACATTGTTATGGCCGCCTATAAAAAACTCTAATGTGGTCTTACCTCTCTGGTGTGATCAACATTTTAAACAGGTTTAATCAGAAGGCCAAAAGTGTGATTGTCATATCTATAGTTGTATTCTACATGTGAATGTGGCAGATATATATATATACATGTGTAAGTTCTGCTATTATGCAAACATATTATCTTACAGTGTCACCAATTACAACATTAAATGCAGCTTATAATAATTTCCTGATAAATCGAATGCAACTCCACCTGGAGAATGGCTGACAACTTAGACTGTCCATTGAAAAAAGTAAACAACTGTAAATAAAATTGTTTAAGCACATCACCAATTGGTAGATCAGGGGCCAATGGCCAAGGAGCCTGGGTGGAGATACCCACATAAAATTCCGCAAGGTTAGCATATTAATATACGTATGTATAAAGATACAATCTGCAGACTTGGCTTTATTGGGGGCGCAGAGATATCAGCCTGCCACCATTTTTTAGAGTCCATCTGCCACTTCCCATCAGTCCAACAACCTCCCACTTATTTTTTAGGCCAGCGTCCTATCACCTCCCATTTTTGTTGTCTGCATTGATTTTGCTGATAGCAGAACATTAAAATCTATTTTACAACGCCAGAGCATGTAGCCCGAGGGAAGGCTTTTCAAGGTCATGTTTAATTATATATGATCTGTTTTTCTCTGTATCTATTCATCGTGATATCCAGCTGCTGTCAAATCCACAGAACTGCATCATAAAAGTATATTTAAAAATTGTTGGTGTGGATTATAATGGTCCTTTTATTTTACTAGAACAATAATTTGTGATACCTAAGACTGCCGACCAGTGTAAAGTGACTCCATAGTAAATTGACCCCTGGTAATTTTACTATGAAATATTCTGACTGGAAGGGGTCAAATAAGTATTATGATTATTATAGTTATTTGACCACTGCAGCACTATTTTTACCCCCATTTGTTCTAACGCCCAAATTGATAAATATTTGTTGTAATATAAATTTGCTACGCATACTTTTTTTTACATTGTTTGCATGGCACTGGGTAACAAAAGCTCCTTTTTTGTACAATTTTGTAGACATAAGTGTTTCTAGCCATTATCTCACAATGTAACATGTCCAATGGCAAGACATAATTTTATTACAATTTAACTCCCCACCCCTTTTACTGAATGTAACGGGAGCTACATTGCCCCCCCATCTTTGCTATTAACCTGCCTGGTAAGTTGTGCAACCAAGTATTGTCGATTATTACTCCTTTCAGAGGGATCTTTCTTATAACTACCATGACTTTAGCTCCCATTCTTTTTGACAACAGTCCCAAAATAGAGAAGTTATTACTATAGTAATTTAACACCCTCTCATTATATGTGTTAACAATGCTATCAGGTGGATCACTCATGTTACCATCACCCTAGGTTAATCCCCTGCTCTTTCTTTGTGTTAACAGTCCAAACATTGTAAAGTTATATGTTTTATCATGCTAACTTAACTCCCATTCTTTCCTTGTGTTAACAATCCCAAAAGGTCACCATGACCATAGTAATTTATCCCTCACTCTCTTGTTGTGGGAACACTCCCGTATCAAATATTAAGTGGTATATACATTGTACGTAGACTGAAAAGACCAATGGAACAATTGTTTTGTTGCATTAATTTATTCATGTGTGTTTTGCACACTTTTTATCAAGATTCTGATATTTTTGTTGTAGCTGATTTCCTTGATTCCTCTGATTGTTACACAATAGTGCAATGATACCTGTGTGTTTGGTTTTCATGGAAATATGTACATTATTATTATGTTGCGGAATGTGAATTATAGACTTATAGTAACATAGCATGTTTTTATAGTAGTGTGACTTATATAACAATTTTGTCTCTAAAATAAATGGTGTTAACACAGTCTAAATAGCATTGTCTTTCCCTCTAAAATGTATAGCACCATAGTGACAGCTGTGTTCTTAATTGGTAAGATATATAATTATATATATATATATATACATATGTATATATAATGTATATTCTAGATGCACATGGAGACCAGTTAAAATGCATCTAGAAATAATGCAGATAATTGCAGATAATTACATGTATTAATATATTTCTGGACAATACGGCATATCCACTGAAATCACCATCATCAACTATTCTATGCCATTCTCATCCCTTCATCTTTTTAAGATCTCTCTCTCCTTAACTCTAGTCTTCCTCATCTCTTCCTGTCACCCTCTTCTGTTTTCCCTGATTTTATTATGAGTTATGATGACCCTAAAAGCAGTTGTGCTAGTTGAGCAATGCCAAGTAGGGTCTGCGTAGTGCAGTTCCTTAAATAAATGGCAAGGATGAATGAATGCCTGTAAACACTCAATCATTGCTAGACAACATTAAACAGTTGACATAACGGGTTGCTTAGCCCGGGATAGGGTTACAGATGCCCTCGGATAGTGTTACAGATGCCCCGGGTCACCTCCACTCCAGCAGAAGTCTAGCCACAACAAGGGTATATTATTGTCTGTGAGATGTCTAATCTTGTTATTTATAGTCCAAACCCTGGGCGTGAAGGTGAAGGCTGGATGCCTTTGTCTCTGTCCACACCCTGAAAAAGACTTGTGAAATGTGTGTATGTGGCGTCCAGATTGTGACTATGAAAGAGACTTGTGATATGTATGTATGTGGCGTCCAGGTTGTGACTATGAAAGAGACTTGTGATATCTGTGTATGTGGCGTCCAGGTTGTGACTATGAAAGAGACTTGTGATATCTGTGTATGTGGCGTCCAGGTTGTGACTATGAAAGAGACTTGTGATATCTGTGTATGTGGCGTCCAGATTGTGACTATGAAAGAGACTTGTGATATGTATGTATGTGGCGTCCAGGTTGTGACTATGAAAGAGACTTGTGATATCTGTGTATGTGGCGTCCAGGTTGTGACTATGAAAGAGACTTGTGATATCTGTGTATGTGGCGTCCAGGTTGTGACTATGAAAGAGACTTGTGATATATGTGTATGTGGCGTCCAGGTTGTGACTATGAAAGAGACTTGTGATATCTGTGTATGTGGCGTCCAGGTTGTGACTATGAAAGAGACTTGTGATATCTGTGTATGTGGCGCCCAGGTTGTGACTATGAACGGGACTTGTGATATTTGTGTATGTGGCGTCCAGGTTGTGACTATGAAAGAGACTTGTGATATCTGTGTATGTGGCGTCCAGGTTGTGACTATGAAAGAGACTTGTGATATTTGTGTATGTGGCATCCAGGTTGTGACTATGAAAGAGACTTGTGATATTTGTGTATGTGGCGTCCCGTCCAGGTTGTGACTATGAAAGAGACTTGTGATATTTGTGTATGTGGCGCCCAGGTTGTGACTATGAAAGAGACTTGTGATATTTGTGTATGTGGCGCCCATGTTGTGACTATGAAAGAGACTTGTGATATTTGTGTATGTGGCGTCCAGGTTGTGACTATGAAAGAGACTTGTGATATCTGTGTATGTGGCGTCCAGGTTGTGACTATGAAAGAGACTTGTGATATTTGTGTATGTGGTGTCCAGGTTGTGACTATGAAAGAGACTTGTGATATCTGTATATGTGGCGTCCAGGTTGTGACTATGAAAGAGACTTGTGATATCTGTGTATGTGGCGTCCAGGTTGTGACTATGAAAGAGACTTGTGATATTTGTGTATGTGGCGTCCAGGTTGTGACTATGAAAGAGACTTGTGATATTTGTGTATGTGGCGTCCAGGTTGTGACTATGAAAGAGACTTGTGATATTTGTGTATGTGGCGTCCAGGTTGTGACTATGAAAGAGACTTGTGATATTTGTGTATGTGGTGTCCAGGTTGTGACTATGAAAGAGACTTGTGATATTTGTGTATGTGGCGTCCAGGTTGTGACTATGAAAGAGACTTGTGATATCTGTGTATGTGGCGTCCAGGTTGTGACTATGAAAGAGACTTGTGATATTTGTGTATGTGGCGTCCAGGTTGTGACTATGAAAGAGACTTGTGATATTTGTGTATGTGGCGTCCAGGTTGTGACTATGAAAGAGACTTGTGATATCTGTGTATGTGGCGTCCAGGTTGTGACTATGAAAGAGACTTGTGATATCTGTGTATATGGCGTCCAGGTTGTGACTATGAAAGAGACGTGTGATATTTGTATATGTGGCGTCCAGGTTGTGACTATGAAAGAGACTTGTGATATCTGTGTATGTGGCGTCCAGGTTGTGACTATGAAAGATACTTGTGATATCTGTGTATGTGGCGTCCAGGTTGTGACTATGAAAGAGACTTGTGATATCTGTGTATGTGGCGTCCAGGTTGTGACTATGAAAGAGACTTGTGATATTTGTGTATGTGGCGTCCAGGTTGTGACTATGAAAGAGACTTGTGATATTTGTGTATGTGGCATCCAGGTTGTGACTATGAAAGAGACTTGTGATATTTGTCTATGTGGCATCCAGGTTGTGACTATGAAAGAGACTTGTGATATTTGTGTATGTGGCGTCCAGGTTGTGACTATGAAAAAGACTTTTGATATTTGTGTATGTGGCGACCAGGTTGTGACTCTATAAAAGAGACTTGTGATATTTGTGTATGTGGCATCCAGGTTGTGACTATGAAAGAGACTTGTGATATTTGTGTATGTGGCGCCCAGGTTGTGACTATGAAAGAGACTTGTGATATTTGTGTATGTGACACCCAGGTTGTGACTATGAAAGAGACTTGTGATATTTGTGTATGTGGCGCCCAGGTTGTGACTATGAAAGAGACTTGTGATATTTGTGTATGTGGCGCCCAGGTTGTGACTATGAACGAGACTTGTGATATTTGTGTATGTGGCGCCCAGGTTGTGACTATGAAAGAGACTTGTGATATTTGTGTATGTGGCGCCCAGGTTGTGACTATGAAAGAGACTTGTGATATTTGTGTATGTGGTGCCCAGGTTGTGACTATGAAAGAGACTTGTGATATTTGTGTATGTGGCGCCCAGGTTGTGACTATGAAAGAGACTTGTGATATTTGTGTATGTGGCGCCCAGGTTGTGACTATGAAAGAGACTTATGATATTTGTGTATGTGGCGCCCAGGTTGTGACTATGAAAGAGACTTGTGATATTTGTGTATGTGGCACCCAGGTTGTGACTATGAAAGAGACTTGTGATATTTGTGTATGTGGCGCCCATGTTGTGACTATGAAAGAGACTTGTGATATTTGTGTATGTGGTGCCCAGGTTGTGACTATGAAAGAGACTTGTGATATTTGTGTATGTGGCGCCCAGGTTGTGACTATGAAAGAGACTTGTGATATTTGTGTATGTGGCGCCCAGGTTGTGACTACGAAAGAGACTTGTGATATTTGTGTATGTGGCACCCAGGTTGTGACTATGAAAGAGACTTGTGATATTTGTGTATGTGGCATCCAGGTTGTGACTATGAAAGAGACTTGTGATATAAAGGGGGGTTCACAGGGAAGGAGGGATTTCTAATAGGAAACCAGATATTCATCATAGATCTGACAACCAAAATTGAGTTAACTTGCCACTCACTACTGAAATTGTGCTTTTTATAAAACTCTTAATAGACACGTATCTCATTTATTAATCTCAGCATGAAATAGTCTAAGTTCTTATGTTGGGGTTTTTCCATTGGTTTCTTTCCATAAGGTGGTAATAATAGGGAGTAACTGAGTGTGCCAGTTGATAGACACCTCTCATGTGTGTTTTGTCACTGATAACACATTTAGTGACCTAATCACAAGTGCAGGAATGCCATCCAGTACTTTTTATCAAACAAGTGGCCATAAGTTGATACAGTTTTGATCCGTTTTTTTATTTTTGCAAGACAGAAGTGCCGTAATATGTAATTCAACCGGATTACTTTGAAGCCATGGTAGATGCTGCATTAATACCATTCTGGGTCTGGAAATGTTTGCAACATGCAAATGAAACCAGCACATTTGCATAATCTAAACATCATTCATGCATTGTTGATATAAAGATTTTCATATATTGATCCGTGTTTCTGTTCAACTTTCTGGACAATTCTGGGGTCAACTCCAGAATGTTCACACCATGACTGTGCTGACAGTGTTAATTATTGAATTGCTTAAATGCGTGTGAATATTTTATCTTTGTAAATAATTTACCTGTGACAGCAGGAATCCACTTCACTTGGTGTGAGCATGATCGAGGGTGGCTACATGTTGCTGTTACCCCCAGGTGGGTAACTAATGAGGGTTAACCACCCTGATTTGTCATCTGTGTCTGCTCTTGTGGTCAGCAGAAACTTTAAAGTGATATATTGTCCCATAGTATTGAAAGAATGGATTCTCAGAGGCTGGAATTAGTTCAGTTACATCGAGGGTGGTCTATTCTCGTTTGACCACATGTTTTATGTAAAAATAAGCTTCCTAAAATGATTTACAAATTGAACCAGTGATTAACAATTACTGTGTTAATTAATGATAGCTTTTACAATTGGGCAGGTTCAATATATTACATACAAATACTAATTTGCAATGGTTCGAACAGTAATTATTGTATATCGTGGGAGACAACTTCCACATGTATCATAAGTATTTCCTCCAAGTGGTGCATATATAATCAGACATTTGTTTATCACACAAGTTTGTACAAACAGATGTAACTCTGCCACTGCTTAAATACCATAGCTGTACACCATAATAAGGAGGGCAAGACTACCCTTATTTCATTCTGACGATGCCTTCGGGTGTAGTTTTTTCCCACAATTATAGTTGTTATTGCAATTAGCAGTTTGTGTTAAAAATTCTGCACACGGAACTTATTAAAACCTCTGCTGAAACTGTCCAACTCAGCTGACATAAGGTTGTTTAAAAATTACAGGTGTAAATTGAAAATGTGACCTGTTCACTATTGAAGAACTTTCTGTTTCTTAAGAATCACAGAGCCAAATTTTGTAAGTATATTTGAATTCCTACGCTATAATGCGTAACTTTGGGCTAATGATGCCAACTTCTGAATATAATGTAAACACATTTAAGGTGTTAATAACATCACAGATGGTAAGTTCTGGTTTATTACATCAGGAGTGGTCATTTTTGGCCTGGCCAGTTTGAAGCGGTCAGTAGTTGGCCGTAGGGTCAGGACACTGGACAAAAGCTTGAGTTGAGGCAGTAAACAAATGACCAACCAACGATCCAGTTACTAGATAATTATCTATTCATTATTAATGATAGACATGTTTACTTTAGTCTAGCCAGAAAGTGAGCTAATATTTGGGTTTATTTGCATAATATGTTGATGTTGGAACTAAGTATCCATGTCACATTACATGTTATTGATACTTATTATCATATCGCGGAATTTTAAGAAAAGAACAAATGCTTTGTCAGCTTTGAAATGTATTGCCATTTATCCATCGAAATAAATTAAGTCAAAACATTGAACACATTATTGAAGACTCGTACACATGGTATATTAACATATGCATGCATGTACATATGCACGTACACACACACACACACACACACACACACACACACACACACACACACACACACACACACACACACACACACACACACACACACACACACACACACCACACACACACACACCACACACACACACACACACACACACACACACACCACACACACACACACACACACACACACACACACACACTCACACACACACACCACACACACACCACACACACACACACACACACACATTCAAAGGTCTAAGAAAAGCTACTTAAAAGGTGATGTGCTACTTCTTTATCTAAAGTCACTGTGACCTTTGTCTATACACCTAATAAAAACCAGTTATCTTATTTATTTCATCAGGAATGATGTTCAAAGCTAAAATAAACCACAGCGATCTCGGCTATAAATCACGTTTAATGTTGTCGGTTGGGTTATTTCCATTGGCCTATTGCCATAGCCTATTCGCCTTGCTTAATGAGTTCATTGCACAAGGCAGATATCAAATATGCTGCTGTGCCATTGACGTGTGTTCAATAATTAAAACTTCACTTAACTGGTAGTTGGCAGCAGAGGCGTAGCAGCATCAGTGATGAGTTAAAACTATGAATGAACAAATTATGTGTACTTAGGATTGTGGAAAAACTACCCTCCCACGTATGCAAGCCATGCACATCTGATACCTTCCGTAAAAACTTTATTGGATGAATTATTTAAACTTTTCCAAATAAAAAAATTCTTCACCCCCTTATGTTATGATGTATCCAACAAACCATACACAGAAAAAATATATGAAATACATATCTGTGTACGCTAACTTAATATGGCAGCACTGATTTTGCATTGATTATAGTTTTTCAAAAATGGCAATAGACCAAGCAAAAAGTTTAAAACTGGTATGTTGCCTCAAGGCAACAACGTCCAATAAAGGGTTATGCATGTAGTAGCTATCAGGTCTGACCCCCCTCTCCCTCTCTTCCACCCTGTATTGTATGCAGTATGTGTTTAACCTAGTATATGGTATGCTGTAGCCTAGAGCTATGGATTCTCTGTTGTAGCCTAGACCCCCCTTCCACCTTGTATTTACTGAGTACACAGTCACAAAATGACTGGTGTCATTGCGAGGGTGATTTATAGATGGCCCATTATATAACACAAAAGAAAATTGCTTTCTCAGAAATTAATTATAAGACTACATTTTCCCAGCACCTGCTGAAAATAGATTATTCTGATTCATTTTGTTAGAGGATGTTGTTATTCATTGAAACTTAAGTAGTTACGTGGTATAAGGAAGTAATTTTATTAATTCAAAGTGGAAGTAGCCTAAAATATACTGTTATTATTAGAAGACTCTTGAGTTGAGATACTAAGCAGATAAAGGGAAGAGTTTCACTTTTCTAGTGCAGGGCTTGACTCACTGTCTGTCATGGCTCTAACAGGTTGCACAACAAATTATAATATTTTACACAGCTGCTGGGTCAATGCTGACCATTAGACATTTGGCCAATGGCTATAAAAATGTTTTGACCCCAAAGAAATTACCCAAAAAGTGATTTGTGGAGAAAAATGTTAATGTGGGGGCTCCTGCCCTAAATGTAGCACTGATATACTGATAGCCTGCAGGATGCGATTCACAAGAATTGTATTGCTATTTCTATACAGAGTAGGTTCTAGACTTCATATTTGTGACTCTGGGGTAAAATTAGTATGGAATTATTCATGCATGCTGTGTTTAGTCTGAGTAGTTTGGTACATGAGACTAGAAGATGTGTTGTTCAAAAGGTTGAGGTTTATTTTGTCGAGGAAAGCCAGTTGGTGTTGTAGTCACCTGGTTTCTAGTGTCTGTCAACCAAGTTTATTTAGAAGACCTGCAATGCTGTTTGTACCATGATGATTATATCGACTTAAAGATAAAACAAATTGCAAATTGTTGAATTTTTTTTTTTTTTAAACAAGCTGTGATTCGTTGTATTTTCTCTAGAGTATCAATGTTGTTTTGTGCTAAGGAGGTCCCTGCTGTCATGCCATATTCTAAGTTCAGTTGTATTACTCTGTTGCACGTGTCAGCTGTGTCCTTTGAGGTGGCTGCTCTCCATCCATTGATACCTGGTGTGACATTGGCCAGCTGTGTATACTGGTAGTCAATGTAGATTGGGCAGCATCATGTATTAATTATACCACCTATCTTGTATGTCCATACCCACCCCATGATGGGTTTATCACACCCCATGCTGAATTATTTTTTCATGTCCACTCAACTGTGTCCTATTCGTGTCATGCAAATCTGCTTGTATTGTGGAACTGTAGGTCACCTGTGTTTACAAGACAGGAACACAGTTGCTCCAACTGACCACGAAATGACCACTACTGCTGTCCTACAATAGGCATGACCTTGGGTGAAAATCTAAATGTTGTCAGGAATTCAATTGGTTGTATTCCATATGTATTGTAGGTTCAACTCAAACAGACAGTGCAGACTGCAGATTCTCATGTGGGAAAATTCCACTTAAACAAAATTAGTGTAAAATATTGGTATTATACACAAATCATATGCTATCCCAGATGTCATATGTAATAATCATAATACTAGTAAAGGTCTATAGCGCCAATATCCCCAGGAATCTGAGCTCAGAGGCGCAACATACAAGAATCATTGGGCAAAATCGTTAACAGGGATAAGTAAGAGTCGTCATTAGAGCAATGGACTGCTGGAGGTTAGGGTGAAAATGAATTTCAACTAAATAAATCTTCAGTTTTTACCTTGTTTTGGGGGCAATAAGTCTAAAGTTTTTTACCTTGTTTTTTTTGGGGGGGGCAATTTGGGCTGGTTGTGTTTATAAAAGGCGTTAAAACAAAACATGCTGGATATGTTAATGCGATAGTGTTTGCAGTTGACTGAGTACTTTGTGGTTTTACTAGAGCAGCTGTGCTATATGGTCCCCCTAGGGGAGGGATGATTTTAACATTTGTAAGATGCATAGGTATAGACAGAATCACAGATGAGTCTGGTAGATATATTCACATCAGTCAGAAACATTGATGATGTCGTACACCCGAATGTTAACTTCAACAATACATTCATACATTAGTCATAATTTCACTATCATTAATTCAGTGAATTGCCTTTCAAATTATATTGTCTATACTTGTTACAGAGGTGACAAGAAATATTAAATATCGAAGCTGCTGCATTCATTGCCTATATTATATTATACAATCATCTTGAAGGCAACTCTATAGTCACAAATAATAGTGAAAATTGCTATAAAGATTGCATTACCACCACAATGTATTATGAAACACATTTTATAAACTGTTATAGTACATAAATGACATAATAATGTAATATAGTTTCATTTATGTGCAGGAAATACATTATTTGTTATCATTTTTCAATTTCTCCTACTATCTTCCAGTTTCATATTGCTGGGTTTCTTTCTGTCTTCGTTTCCATTTGTTTCAACAATAAATGTTAATGATGTTAGGCAATATTAAATCCACCACATAACAACTAGATGAATCACTGCTTGCATGTAGAGAGAAATATAATCATGCTTTGTGCAGTTGTTGAGTATATGTGTATACTGTATATGTAAGTACCTGTGATTAACCCTACCATTTGGGGTTTTTCTACTACTTTTTAGTCCTTTGGGCCAAAGATCCAAGGGACTATTGCCATCACTCTGTGTCCGATGTCCGACGTCTGCCGTTAGCTGCCGTATCTCAGAAACTTTTTTAAATTTTGCATAGATGTATCTTAGGGTGCTGCCACTATACACAAGAAATCTGTATTTAATTGAATCATTCTAAGGGAACCTAAGGGGCCCCCAAAGTGCAAAAGTTTTACATTATCTAGTGATGTGGTCTTGAGTAGGCCATTGAGACCACCCCCAACAATAGATTTTGTGTAATGTGCCAGAAACAGCCAGCAGCCTCACTCCACTCTGCAGCCTAGTGCTATTGTTTCATTGAGACCTTGACTAATCTTTAATTGGTCACAGGCAGAGCAGACACACTTACCCCTGTTAGACTCAGTTGCCTGCAGCTTTTAAACTGTATCTTCAAAACTATTGATTTTCTATGTTTGCAAGTTGTGTTTATTTTGACGTTCATTTAATTATTATGAAATGGTGTGACTGTGGTGTCTATTGGTTAAAGATGTATTGTCACCTGTAGGTGACAAACATAGAAAATTAATATTCCGAACAACTATAGAGTGAAATATCCTGCACTTTATTGATATCAAATGCATTCTACTGTTCTGTTTATGCTTGCCATGCCTTGTGTAGACATGGTACTATGTAAATCAACTGTATCAATATAGACTAATAATTACAAATTCACAATGTAGTTGACATCTGAAACAACCAAATGTCAACCATTAGAAGAGTTGACATAGTTCCGCTACACACAAGAAATCTGTATTTGATTGAATCATTCTAGTGTCATCAACATATAGTAGAACATCATCATCACTAAGGTTGTTTGTTGTAAAGTTCACCAGCTGCCATGTCAAGTCCCTTATAATTATGACTAACAGTGTTCACAATTCAGGTAAATAGCAAATAACAAAGGAGACAAGTTTTCGCCTTGCTGTACCTGTACATCACATGACACAGCCTGCCTGGCCCTGTTGTTTTAAGTATTCATTTATAACATCAATACCACATGCCTTTTCGTTTTTGAGTTTTTTGATTTGCATTAGTACCTCATTTTGTGTGAATGGTCTGTTTATGTGTTCGTTTGACTGGATCAAAAGGTATCTCACTAGCTGCAGTTTCACTTTCAGGTTTTTCATAGAGTTTTTCAAAGTGGTTCATATACTTATCCAGTGAAATATTTCCAAATTTTTCACTGCTGTTACTTGCTTTATTAAGTATATCCCAGTATTCTGCAGGCTTGCTATGTTTTAGTTTGCGCAAGTTTTCATGTAACTGTTTATGGTAGCATTTTGATATTTGTTTTATAAAGCATTTATATCCACTAGCCAATCCTCTTAACTCTGCATTAGCTTCGATATTTTTAATTTTCTTTAATCTACCTTTTGCTCTCAAATAATCTGTCCTCTTAGTTTTACACATAAAGACATAATCTGGCATAACTTGCTAAGTCTTTCTAGCAGCACATTTGTACTTCCAGTGTATCATTGCAACATAACATACATACTGTGTGCCACATTTGAATGTCATGCATGTAATATTTCCATGGAATCCATTTGCAGATATAATATAAAACTTTTTCACTTTCATTTTCACTTTTTGACCCCTACCATGTTCAATGCTCCATAACTTCACCAATTTTTGTAGCAGTCATAATTTTTGAAACCGTGTAAAGCACCCTACCCAACCTTTACAAGAATGTAAGAAAACAATGTTACAATTTTTCCGACTTATCACTCGTTATGTCAGCCGGGGTCACACATCGATGTGTTAGTCCAAAGGACTTCAGGGCCTCTTGGCCTATTTTTTTGTATGCATGAGGAGGCACTTTCTGGAGGTGAAGTGAGTTGAATCGTTGCAATGTTGCAAATATGCCAGTACTTTCAATACATTCACAGCATGTTTACAACGTCTGAATGAGTTATTATATGGTATTCTGATGTAATATAAACACCATTCCTTATAGAGGAACAAGCACACGGATCCACACAAATACCAACTTTGTTGAAAAAAATAAAGCGATAGAACCTCCGCTTCAGTCAACCTGACAACTTCAATAAAACATCAACTGACCTCAAAAGCCTTCGCTGCTTCAGCATATTTTGAGAATAATGGTTTCGATTGCGAACCAGGAAAACTAATCTACATCAGTAAACATACACACAAAGGAAAATATTGTTCTCAAAATAAGCTGAAGCTTCCTTTATGGTGATTATATATAAATATAGATGTTTAACACTACATGAAACATATGCAATTTAACCTCACGCCCTTCAATCTCCGGCTAAGTGACACTTTGAGCTACCTGTACTTTGAAATGTTCTTATCCTTCATGTATACATATGGTTGTATTTTAGTAGAAGTACGAATAATACTAAAAAGTAAAATGATTGGGTACTTTAAAAAAGTTATTCTTGGTGTACAAGAAGAAATATTCCATTCATTTAAAAATAAACCAGATATAAACATATTCACATCACCAAAACACCAAAACGTACAACAAAATAGTAATTAAAAATAATAAACTCTATTGTTCACAAAATAGGTTTCAATTTGAGCAGCAGCTGGTTTTCTAATTTACCATTGGAATTACATTTACAAATATTTTAATAAATCACGCCAGTAGCATGGCCATACAAAGGCTACATTGGAAGGAAAACATGATGTACAGTTCCTCACATAAATTCCCAATACTCAGCTAAACATCTTTGCATGACGAATGTGTATTCTAGTTATTTATTTAAATAATATATATATATATTATATATAAATCAAGTGGACGGCTTTGTGTACCTTGGAGGAATGGTTACGGCGGATTGGCGTTCAGATGTGGAGGTGTGATGCCGAGTACAAGCAGGAGCGAATGCTTGGAGAAAAGTAGAGGGAGTCATGATGGACAGAAAAATCTTGAAAAAACTGAAAGAGGAAGTCCTGAGAATGTGTGTTACGCTGGCATGCCTATAAGGTCTGGAGACAGTGGCGCTGCCAGAACAACAACAACAGAAGCTCCAAGTTTGTGAAAACAACTAGGTTAGAAGAATAACAAAAACAAAGAGGGTAGACAGAAGACGGACGAATGACCTGAGAAAAAAGGTTGGAATGCAATGCAGCTCAACAGGAGGATTAGTGAGAAGCCAAATGAGATGGGCAGGCCACTTGGCAAGGATGGATGAGATGGGCAGGCCACTTGGCAAGAATGGATGAGATGGGCAGGCCACTTGGCAAGGATGGATGAGATGGGCAGGCCACTTGGCAAGGATGGATGAGATGGGCAGGCCACTTGGCAAGGATGGATGAGATGGACAGGCCACTTGGCAAGGATGGATGAGATGGGCAGGCCACTTGGCAAGGATGGATGAGATGGGCAGGCCACTTGGCAAGGATGGATGAGATGGGCAGGCCACTTGGCAAGGATGGATGAGATGGGCAGGCCACTTGGCAAGGATGGATGAGATGGGCAGGCCACTTGGCAAGGATGGATGAGATGGGTAGGCCACTTGGCAAGAATGGATGCTGGAAAAATAGCGAAGAGAGCAGAGGCGGAACAACACAACGGACACGGGAAAAGGGGAAGGCCACAGCTGAGACGGGAAGACTGTGTGAAGAGGGACATGAGAAGATCAGGGGAGGATGAAAGATGGAGAGAGGGAGCGATGGACAGAAAAAAACACAGCCTTATTGTACCTGACCTTCACCCCTGCACAACAGGGAACAAGGAGGAGAGCAACAATATGTATACATACATATACATGTATATATATATATATATATTATTATTATTTATTAATCATACTCTGATATTATATTGATTCAATTGAATATTTATTTTTATAATTGCATGCATGTCTTTCAATGTGTGTAATCACCTATTAATGGGCTGGTTCTAGATATGTGATGCACTACCAATTTTAGTAATAATCTATAATATGAATATGCCAACTACGGAGCATTGTAAGTTCATCTCTGCCAAGGCGCTGAGGTTCACTTGGCAGTTTCTCTTTTGTAGATTTTTAGAGTAGCCAAGACACATAGTGTCCGAATAGATACAATCATTACAGTGTTGATCTAATTTAGAAATGATCCATCAAGTCGTTTCTTGTGTGTGTGCAGGTGACGAGCTGCAGCAGAAGATCGCGACAGAGCAGAGTGAGATGGAGCGACTGGAGCAGGAGATCGCTGACCTGCGCATCATCCACGAGGGACTGTATGACAGCGATGAGCTGTGGTCTGAGAGCAGTGATGAGAGCCTGGATGAGGAGGAGCTCCAGGAGACTCTCCAGCGACTCATCAAGGACAACCAGCAGCTCGAGGTGGGTGCTCCTCACTTAACAGTCTCTCATCTAATACCGTCCTCGCAAGTTAGCCAGAAATAATTTTTCCCAGTCTTGAATTAATCAAGTGTGCCTTTTAGTGCGTGAATGGCGTGCGTGGAAGCCAGTCATGTCAGTCAAAGCCATTTTAAGCTTATCGAGGACAACCAGCAATGCAGGCGCTAGCTTGACAGTCTGGCATCTAATACAAAAAATCGATAAACAAATGTAAAAACTCAAAATATCTAAAACACTCAGTTCAGCGGGCATTGGTTAAACTGACATTCCCGGAATCGAATGTTGTCACAATCACATGAATCAACTAACCAACAGAGACTATTCAAACGTTGATGGACTTTGAGAATGTCAGTTTTGCTGTTTTTAGTTGTACGTTTTCTTGCACACTATGAGCATCATGTTATGGGGCAACAGTTCAGTTTTACAATAGTGTTAATGTCACCCCTTTAAGTCAATTTGTTACAAAGTTATGGGTGATTGAACTCAGAGAGATGACATCAAAGTTAGGTATTTATGTGTCAAATCATATACCATTCAATCAAAAACATGCATCAAAAACACTTTTTCAAGATAATAGCTCCAAATTGCATTGTTAAACTGGTAGTAAATTGCTTAAATGCATAAAAAAGACAATTTATACTTTCACCTCTGGGAAGGTATCTTGTTTTTTTCTAAATTTTGTGAAGTGTACCTTATCTTCCAAACCATTGCAGCCTATCACATAGTCATTTTCCTCAAATCCAGATTTGTTGGCACTACCAAATAAGAATGTTATGTTCTGATGTATGTGTGTGTCTGTAAGTGTGCGTGCGTGCGTGCGTGCGTGCGTGCGTGCGTGCGTGCGTGTGTGCGTGCGTGCATGCATGTGACATTTGTGTGTGCATGTGATTTGTGTGTGTGCATGTGACATTCGTGTATGTGTCAAGATTCGCCAGGTGAAGCGAACATAGTAAAAAATCAATGCAATGTACAGGTTTTCAACATTTATTCACCCCCCACCAAATATCAGTGTTCATAAATTTTCTGAGGGAGACTCATCAGTCTCCTACACAGTCTTATCATTGAGACGACATAGCCATATATTTGTTGAATGAATGTTCGAGATCAGCGATACCATAGCTTGTCACGGACGTCAACTTCTCTCTGGCCATCGGAAGCCCTCCGAAGTCGACTCCGCTTGGTTGTAGGGAATTTTCCTCTTCTCGCGGGAATGATGCAGAAACCGCCTATTTGCAAGTATCAGCACTACAGGACTGTACAGGTCACTCGGCTTCACGCACAAATGTGTAGACCTTGTTGGTCCTGGCCCAGACCAGACACTCCAGTATTCTCTTCTAGAATATACATGAATGTAAGATCTCATCGTCTACGCAACCGCTCAGTATTGCTTCGATGTACGGGTTTGATAACCACACTGTAATAATCTCTCGTTACAGAGGAGACCAGGTTACATCGTCACTCTGGACTGGTGTGTTCTATCTCACCCAAACCCCTCAGTTAATGAACAATATACTTTGCATCTGTCATGTGATCTGTAATGATGCTGACACCATTGTAATAATTTCACCGCCCAATAGGTAATGCAATAATTCAACATGTACAGAAATCTTCGTTATTGCGACATTCCTATACACTGTGAAATTATCCCAAATAAATTTCCAAACGTACCACAGTTCCTATTCATACAAAGCTGCCTACCATTCTATAATTATTACATGTTAGATTAAACTTTTCTACCTGTCTACCCTAATTAGAATGTACTGTTTCCCCAGATCTTTACAATCTGACCCAATGCCACCTCCCCAGTGCATTCACACTGTTGCGTAAGCACTAGCCAGCTGTCAATAGCCATACCAGTTAGCCACAATTGTAATCTTTCAGTCTTTCACAGTTGCCATCAACCTATGTTAAGTTCTCAACACCACGTTGTGACAGTATGCATGTTATGTTTGTGAGTATGTCCATGTGACCTTTGTTTGCATGCGTGTATGTGCACATATATGTGTACATGTGACTATGTAAACAAGTGTCAATTTATGGGCATATCCAGACTGTACATGTAACAAGTGTGACATCTACAGGTGTAGGTTAATTTGTAGAAACCTGAATAAATTGACACAAATGCTTTGGTTGTATAGACAATTGACTTTATTTACCAAAATTGTTAAAGAAAACAGTTTCATCAATACAATAAGAGAAAATTAATGAAATGTTAATTAATAAAAATTCTTAGGTCTTAGGTGATTTACTCCAAACAGCCCAAACTTGAGCTAACGCAGTTAGGTTTGACATAGAAAAATGCAATACAAGTTATGATAACAAGTGACTAATCCATACATTTTAACTTTTTTTTACAAAATTACTCCATAACGAATTGATTTAATATGTGTAAGCAATATTTAGGGGGTTTTACAGAGTTTGCAGAACATTTTAATGATAATCATGATAATGATTTTTGACCCAGTCAATCGTAGGGTCAAACACCATGACCGTACACTGTCAGTAAAACTCGGAAATTCCGTGCACGAAGACACTGCAAAATATTGAGAGAAATAATAATATGGCAAGATTTATATTACACATGCTGAGATTCTATTGATAAGACGCCTTAAATTTAGTTATATTCAGTCGTGACGATTGTCAGAGTCGTGATTTACGCACAAAATATTGACGGAATATTTCTTATCGTCAATTTGACGCCATCTTATCTCCTTCATCAGAAAATGGCGGCAACTTCGAATCACATGACTGTTTGTATGCCGTTACGTGATATCCATTTGTTTTTCCTTCGCACAGTTTTGGAAGTAGTCTGGTTTCTTGATGGAATGAACGGTCGTGATTTATTAACGGAAAATAATTTCCTCTCGTTTCGGATGGTATAAAATACGGGAGTGTGCCACAAAATGGTTGGAAACGTAGTGAATCGTTTTCACACCTATTGGAGAGTATCTTACAAGGCAAAATGCTGGTGGTAATAAAAACGATATTTAATTGGTATCAATATTACACTACGACAATTTCTAGAGTGTAAAAAATACGTTTTCCTTAAACCAAAGAACAAAACACATACATGAAGAATAGTATGTATTTTATTTATTTATATCACTGCGTGCAAAACAAAACCTTTTTTAATGCTTTGATAGAACATTCAAAATTTTCACTTTTTTATGTCACACTTTCAAACATTCTTAAAGTCGCACTTTTGTCAATGCTTTTATAACGGCACCAAACAACCTGACTTTGAGGTATTTTAACTATGCGTCGAGTCAGTGCATTAAGTGCTTCTTTTAATTTATCGGTGGGTATTTTTCAACGGTTACAATGGAAAAAGCAGTGCATGTCTAAGGTAACTGGAACTAACCCATTCATGTTTTTCTCAATTTATCAACGTAATGCGCTTTCTGTTATCCTAGTTCATAGTTACCTGCTGTAAGTTATTATGGCAAGGCATTTCTTTAGTGCTCCATTTGATGGACATGGCACGTGATAGTTGCTGCCCGTTTTGGCCAGATTTATCTTGCTGCTATTCTTAGCTGTCATTGAGTGTGACTTGGCAACATTTCATTATTGTTTCAACTTCACAATATATACATAGGACATATATATATATATGTATGTATATAATTTGTACACAAGTCTTGTATAAAACAAATTTGAATAATTATTTAACATTATACTTTTAAGGATAATTTTATTTCATGTAAGCAGCGTGTGTCACAGAGGTTGAACATTTCAAGGACCAACCAGGCCGGTAATGTGACTACATTGTGGGCCCTTCTTAAGATTTGAAAGCCCAAAAATCTCTTAGGACTGCAATCCCTGCCACTTTGGTCCTCTTGTTGACTTCAATGATGTATATTTTTGAATACCAAGTGCAGTTAATTTTGTGTGTGTGTTTCTATTACAGAAATATATTTGTAAATAGGTTCAAAAACTGTGAGGGCCAACAGTGTCTTGTGGGGGTTCTGGGTTCACTTAGTGTGGTTATGTTGAATGCTGCTTAAAAGCCAGGGCAATATAGCAGTAGAAATGATATCTACAAAATTATATTAAAAACACAGTGGTTCATTAGAACAAACTTAGGATATGAAGACATTAGAACATATATAACTTGCACACAATAACATGAGTTTATGAAACAATAATTAGCCTTTGCACATTTAAAGCAGACATATTTTCTGTGACATGGGATAACTCAGAATGCCATAGAGTCGGTGGCCTGAGTTGCTGCTAATGGTTGTTTCGTTGTGTTCTCCCAGGAGGACAACCTGCAGCTGTGCAGCAAGATCCCTGAGGAGCGACAGATCTGTCTCGACGTCAAGGTCCAGATCCGCATGATCCAGCAGTGGCAGCAGCAAGCTCCAACCAGCATGATGGATCCACTCATAGAGAGGGAGCCCTCCTTTGGAGATGGACCATGGTAGATCACGATGAACCCACTCATAGAGAGAGAGCCCTCCTTTGGAGATGGACCATGGTAGGCCATGATGGACCCACTGAGAGAGGGATCCTTCCATTGGAGACAAACAATGGTAGACCATGATGGACCATGGTAGACCCACTCATAGTGAGGGAGCCTTCCATTGGAGAAGGACCATGGTACACTATGATGGACCATGGTAGACCATGATAGACCCACTCATTAGCGAGGGAGCCTTCCATTGGAGAAGGACCATGGTAGACCATGATGGAACATGGTAGACCATGACAGACCATGGTAGACCACGATGGACCATGGTAGACCATGATGGATCCATTGCAATGATGGACCGTGTCAAGCTGAAGTTTCCGTAGCAACACATCGCTAGAGTGACGAAGGTCCGTGCTCACAGGGACTGAACTTGAGTGGTCACTGGAGTGACAGTTAGATAACTTGGCATTACTTGTTGTGAATTCAGAATTGGAAGGCCTGTTAATATATTGTACCTTGGTCAGACATCCGATGGATGGCTGGAGTCACATTCCATCTCCATTTGGTTGTAAATGTTGACCTTTGCACACAATGTTGATACTCTGTTACATGAACTTGTTTGTCTTATCTAACAAAGCTGAACTACAAGCAAAGTCAAACTCCCATTGAAAGACATGCATTGTCAGGACTATTTCAGCTGATAAAAGTTCAGCATTGGTTGATGTTTGTAGAATTCAATTCAGAGACAGTTATGGAGTGCCAAACATTGGAGGGTGAAGATGTGTCCTTGGTTAATTTGCTTCAATTTGCTTGGTTGTCATATTTATTTAATGTGGACCAATGTAATGTACTGTATATTTGATATTGGGATATGTGTCATTGCTGGGTAGTTCATATGTATGATTGTATCACATCATTGTACTATCATGTATTTATCTGTGTTATTAAAGTAATCCTACTCGGTTGCCTTACTTTGAACATCAGTGCCACAGATCAGCTGCATTTTTTATAGGTGCACCATTTTTGTGTTGTCAAAGCCAAAGAAATCTATTATGTTGATCAGATAAGATTTTATCAACATATCACATGTGATCATGTGGGCAGATCTGAAATGGTCCTACAAGTGAGGCGAGAGGACATACTTGAATAACTGGAAATGTTTTGTTCTCTTTCATATGAACAAAAACCAAGTAGCCATAAGGCATAAGTGGCTTTGCTCCTTTTTTGTAGCTCACTCCAGGATAACCGACATTTACACCCTTTGTAGTTGCCCAGCTTACATAATTTTTCTGGCTCAACATTTGATTTAATTCTTCAAAATCCCTCCTCAGTTTAGTTTGGCTATCATGAAATTTACATGAATCATGTTCATAGATAGATGCTCAGGTATTTAGTGTGTAAATTGTTCATGTGATATTCATTTTAATAATAGAATGCATGTGTTTGATAAAACGTTGAAAGAATAGACTAGATCATTTTTGTCAAAATTGAGACCGAGTCCAGTCAAAAATGTGTAATTATTATTAGATAGGTGCAATTTTTCTCAAAATGAGGCTGAAACAAGACGAGTGAAAACACTTAATTGGAGGGCACTGGGCACCTTTAATATCAAGTAATTTTTGTTTAAGTACAGACCTTTGATCAGCGAGTTGTGATCAGCTGCTTGTGATCAGCTACTTGTGATCAGCGAGTTGTGATCAGCTACTTGTGATCAGCGAGTTGTGATCAACGAGTTGTGATCAGTGAGTTGTGATCAGCTACTTGTGATCAGCAAGTTGTGATCAGCTACTTGTGATCAGTGAGTTGTGATCAGCTGCTTGTGATCAGCTACTTGTGATCAGCAAGTTGTGATCAGCTACTTGTGATCAGTGAGTTGTGATCAGCTACATGTGATCAGCGAGTTTTGAACAGCTACTTGTGATCAGCGAGTTGTGATCAGCTACTTGTGATCAGCGAGTTGTGATCAGCTACTTGTGATCAGCGAATTGTGATCAGCTACTTGTGATCAGCGAGTTGTGATCAGCTACTAGTGATCAGCGAGTTGTGATCAGCTACTTGTGATCAGTTGTATAACTGTCTAATGGACTAGGTCATGTTTTTGCCAGGTGAATGAGCTTTTCTCCTTTAGAAAAATGATGGCTAGTTCTTGCCAAAGTGGTCGAGTTCAAAGACATCCAGGCTGGCATTGGTTCCATCTGACTGATTTCTGACATGATGTGACATGCTGGCTGTCTATCACTGCCGATATATTCTGTCATGTTGGTCACGTTGTTGTCTGCATAGGAAATTTCACATAAGTAAACACCAATATACATTTGCAGGATGTGGTTGTATGATATTGTTAATTATTATAAAGATATGATCAATTAAATTCCTAATACAAGTAATTTGTGTTGGTGTGTTTTGGTGTTTAGTTCCAGTTATTGACCAAGGTAATGAGGAGATGTTCAGAAATACTTGTATAGAGACGTCATGTAGGTGAATTAGTGTAATTTTAGTGATGTAGCATAATCAAGGTAAATGTGTCATTAAGGTGGGTTATTGTAATTTTGGTGAGGTAGTGTAATTTAGGTGAGGTATTGTCATCTAGGTGAGTTGTTGTCATCTAGGTGAGGTAGTGTCATCTAGGTGAGGCTAGACGAGGTAATGTCATCTAGGTGAGGTAATGACATATAGGTGAGGTAGTGTCATCTATGTGAGGTTAGACAAGGTAATGTCATCTAGGTGAGGTAATGACATCCAGGTGAGGTAGTGTCATCTAGGTGATGTAGTGACATCTACGTGAGGCAATGCCATCAAGGGTGTGTCAACTTGTTACCTTTCATAAGATATTAGTTCTTTTGGCTGTGTTTTTCAGAGTGTACTTAATCTATTGACCCTTGGCAGACTGCATCATTTGTTAACTTACTTTCATCTAACAGATGCTTTTATAGCAACTATACAGTCATGCTAAATATAACGTTTTTCAGTGGCATGTGGCCAAGTGGAGTTTGTGGAAAGTCTCCACTCTGTTGGTGGTGAAGGAAGCCCTTATATAACATCCACAGTCATTAATTGTTAGTTTTAGCAGACAGTTTACGTACCTGTTGTTGACAGTGACATGTACTGTGTGCTCCGATGTTCTTCCATTCATAACATCAAGAATAGAAAAGGTAAATTAGCATTAAAAAATCAATTCAAATAAAGCAGGAATCAGACATGCAGTACGGTTTGCATTATTTATGTAAGTGGATTGGTCTTAAGTATGCCGGTAAAAAATGCCTGGATGTTTGTACATCACTCCTGCACTCCAGACAATAAAAAAGTGGATTTATTGGCATGCCAGAGCTGTAACCTGTGTGACTAAGCTAAGAATTGTTTTACCCTTGAGAATTGGAGGATGTCAAGGTGACCTTCCTGGTGTTAGGTTACATTATGACAGATCACTTGTTACACAGGGAAATTCTGTTCCAAAGTCTAGTTTGAATGGCCTGTGTGTGTGTGTGTTTATGTAAAAACAAACTATAATTAAGCAAAATGTCATCGCGTTATAGTATTGCACTTTTTATTGTCATGCTGTAAACTGAACTGTTGAGCATTTATGGATATTATATGCACTACAAATAAAGAATATTTTAATTTTAAGTATTATCAAATAAATATAAGTGAAGTTGATGAATCTAATTACATGGAGATAAATGGAAGACAGTTAATATATCATTACAATTTCTACAGACTAGTTGGTAGAGGGATCAGACCTGATCTTGATGTATACAGGGGAAGGGGGTCAGACCTGATCTTGATGTACACAGGGGGAGGGGGTCAGACCTGATCTTGATGTATATAGGGGGAGGGGGTCAGGCCTGATCTTGATGTACACAGGGGGAGGGGGTCAGACCTGATCTTGATGTATATAGGTGGAGGGGGTCAGGCCTGATCTTGATGTACACAGGGGGAGGGGGTCAGACCTGATCTTGATGTATATAGGTGGAGGGGGTCAGGCCTGATCTTGATGTACACAGGGGGAGGAGGTCAGACCTGATCTTGATGTATATAGGGGAGGGGGTCAGACCTGACCTTGATGTACACAGGGGGAGGGGGTCATACCTGATCTTGATATATATAGGGGGAGGGGGTCAGACCTGATCTTGATGTACACAGGGGGAGGGGGTCAGACCTGATCTTGATGTATATAGGGGGAGGGGGTCAGACCTGATCTTGATGTATACAGGGGGAGGGGTCTGACCTGATCTTGATGTGTATACAGGGGGAGGGGGTCAGACCTGATGTGAACAGGGGGAGGGCTGAAACATGATGCATACAAGGGAAAGGAGTTTTTTCTGCATGAATTTAGACATACAAAATGTGTAGAAGACATCAAATGGTGTATTAAGGGTAGCCACTACTCGAAAACGTCCATATAACCAATATGCCTATTTTAATATTGAACATATCGTAACCAGATTTGCATGTTTGGTTGTGTATTACCATGGCAATGAACGTTTCAAGTGAGATGGATTTTCACATCCTTGAAAATTATTCTGAGCTAACAACTGTATGTGTGATCATGCAACTTTCAAGAATCATTAGGTAGAATACTCCTTTGTGCAGTAAGGTGGTTTTGGGCAGGGATATCTGACTTCACTGACTGTTGTTTAGGTTTGAGCATTGTTCAAGATGTCATGAAAAAAGCTCAAACCTTAAGTCCAATCTCACAACAGTCATTGCAGTCAAATTTCCTCCTTATTGCACAAAGGAGTATTCTAGCTAATGATTCTTGACAACGGCATGATCACACATACAGTTGTTAGCTCAGAATAATTTTCAAGGATGCATGCCCCTCTATCACACTAGAAATGTTGATTGTCATGGCACTGCACAAGCAAATGAGCCCACATTCCACATATCATGTACTATTCATTTAACTAATTAGTACTCCAAATTTGGCTAAGATATGTTCAGTACTAATAGATATATGGCCTTTGGCCGTTTTCGAGTAGTGGCTACCCTTAAAGCTGTGTATGAATGCACACTATCCCTGCTCATCTGTGCAGGATATAGATTACACAACCTGCCCCCTATGTACACTGTTTAAGTAGTTTTCACTCCATCTACAATACTGAGAGGTACTGAAAACATGCATGCAATGATTACACGTGTTGGGGAGTATCTTCAGGGTCCATTTACCAGAAAACAAATTAGTCCGACTAATAAGAGGGGACACATAAAAATACTATGAAAATTCCTTGGGAATATTTTATACGGAAAGCCAACTCCATACAGGGCAGTGTGCTAACTTTTCACAAATGCCACACAATTATTCATGCATACACATGCACAAATATATTTATAGTCTGGTTTGTATTGTGCTACCACCTGACAATTCACTGTAAACATTTTGGAGGGTTGATTTATAAAGAGCATATACAGGCCCTGTATAATGATGTGCCTAGCTAGTTGACCATTGATGATTGATGATTGTGATCATTGACCGTGAAGGAGATTGGTGTTGTATACCCTGACGTACTGCACCATCAACACCATGTCAGCAAATTATATAACCAACAGACTTGCACACACTTGTTACATACAGTAACACAGGCGAAAATATTTTGTCTGACTGCAGGCCCTTAGCATGGTTGATTTTGAGACCTCCAACTACACCCTAGACGCTCCAAAAAACTTCCAACTGCCCCCCATTGAGGTTCCCAAAAAACATCAACTGCACCCCCTGAGGTTCCCAAAAAACCTTCAACAGCCCCCTTTAGGTTCCCCAAAAAACATCAACTACACCCCCTTAAGGTTCTCCAAAAAACATCAACAGCCCCCCTTGAGGTTCCCAAAAAAACATCAACTGCACCCCCTTGAGGTTCCCTAGAAACATCAACTGCACCACCTTGAGGTTCCCAAAAACATTCAACAGCCCCCTTGAGGTTCCCCAAAAAATATCTACTGCACCCCCTTGAGGTTCCCAAAAAACCTTCAACAGCCCCCCTTGAAGTTCCCAAAAAACATCAGCTGCACCCCTTTGAAGTTCCCCAAAAAACATTAACTGCATCTCCTTGAGGTTCCCATAAAACCTTCAACAACTCCCCCTTGAGGTTCCCAAAAAACCTACAAGTACATGCCCCGTTGACACCTCAATCTTTTTCCTTGGTGGAACTCTCAGTGGGAGGCAGTGCATATACATCTATCACACCCCAGTTTATGAACCTGGATTGGACGTTTCTGAAGTCACATCATCACTTATCTACACCTCTGACACAATCTATACAGGACTCTTGCTTGCAACAGAGATTTCCACTGCTCTTCAGTCCTTGCCTTGTAAACCCCCGAGGGCAATGTGTCAGCTATTAATACAAACCCTTTTGTACATAGGGGGTGGTTGCATAAATCCACAAAGTCCCAGAAAAGTATAGCATCACATAATGGGCTGGTGCTGGTTTGGTTGGCACCTCGTATTGTGGGGAAATAAATCGCTGTGACGCGACATATTGAGTGGAACCTATATTAATGCATGTTGACGCTGTTGTGGATATGAGAACTGGGCAGCTTGGCGGGTAGTGTCTTGCCCACCGTGTTACTTCTGTTGTATCTAGTGGCTAATGGGAGCCGTTTTGCATCATTAAGAATTACAAATCCCACACCACGTATCGGTGGATGGGAAGTGGCTTGAACCAATACATTTTTTGGATTTAGCAAATGTGTGAAACCACCCCTAATTAATAAACAGTTGTAAAATACAACAATGCAAATTGAGACACACCAACTCCGTGTCCAATATTTATTGCAAAATACAACAGTACAGAGAAATGTCTGAAGTGTTTAACCGGTATCAATCTGAAAGAGGTCATCTCATTCAGTCTGCCTCTGATGTCACTGTGTCAACAGTCCACCAATCGACAACCAACACAATGACGTCACAGTAAGAGATGCTTGATGACATCACGTGTTCCAAGATACATTGTTCAATGAGCATTCCAGCTGGAAGAAATTGTTACCGGCATGACTAAACCACTATCATGCCAAGAGAATAACGACTGTCAGTCTGTTATAACTACAACCCGATTCGCGCCGTGATTTACAAAATAAACACAATATATAAATGATAATTATGTGGCTAATGTAAGTTTATCAGCCTGCTATAATGTCAATGAGAAACAACTATGCTTCTGTTTAGTTTGTTCTGCTACAAAAATGTTTAAATGTACAAAATAATATCACACTGTCCTTCACCAGAAAGAAAATATCAAACATTGTCGTTGACAATTGTGTTAAATATAAGTGAACGTGTTTAGTTCATGTTAAACCCATGTACCTTCTCAACAAGTTAAACAAGTAAACAACAAACTGAGAGTTCATGTTTTGATGTTAAAACTGTGATCACTGCAGTCGAAACAATGCCCTTCAAAGCCGTTAGGGCCAGTCCTCTATTCACAAACACATTTGTGTGCTATTTTCCAGCTGTCCGCCTCTTTGGTCACTGTTGCTGACCGCCTCAATTGTTCTCTGGGCCACAGATTTCAGTGCTTGCACCACTTTCTTTGCCACTCTGCAACAACAAACAAACCACTGTAGTTTCACCACAATGTATCTGCATTATTCAGCAATGGAATCACAGATGTGTAAGTTAGTTTGGCTGTTAAGCCACCTCCCTGCCTACTTTCAATCGACCATATGGGTAGGATAGTTTCAGCAAACAAGACCCCTTGACCTAGTGTTTGTTTTCAGTCTTGCCTGAGGTGACATATTGATGTCCACATGTTGGCCACCACCAGATCATTCATCAACTTATGACATCACACGTTTGTATAGCTGACCATGTCCTCATGATGTCCACTGGCCTCAGTTACCACCATTTACTACTTTCCTGTGACATTCACTTGCCCAGGACCCTACTTCCTCAAGCACAACTCAAGGCTTTTGGGAAACCTGTGTTACATTGTGTAAATTGGACCTTCTTAATAAAAACAGTCTGTCTACTTCCTATTGCAATATTATTTCACATTAACAAGCCATATAATGTCATTTGTCTGCAATTCTCCCATAAAGAGTGTCTGCTAAAGGGTTGACTGCATGTTTTATGAGTTTTTTAGACTACCAGAAGTGAGCAGGGTCATGTTTTCACAATGGACAAGCACTGACAGCTTGCATATCGCACAACTGTTGTTAAGACAAACATATCAATATATATATACTGTATATTATATTAATACATTAATTCATGACGTACAAAATATGTACTGGACTGTGGAACATCTATTGACATACATTTAGATCATATTTACATCAATGAGGTAAATTATTTAAGAGCTACTTATATTTGTGTGCACAAGGAATTCTCACACCTCATAAGCACGTATGGAAATTTCCATTTACATACAAAACACTGAACAAAATGAATGTAATGTGCATTCTGAACCTGTCATTGTCCTTTTATACTTTCTGTAATGTACTACTAGAGTTTCTGCAAGATAATTTTAAGTGCTTGCATTCATAATGAATGCTGGCAGAAATGATCACACAATCTGTGCAAACATCAGCATGTGGACTAGATCTATGGTAGCATTACTGTCATCTATGGACGAATACGTAACAGGCGCACTTCAGTCAGCAAGCTATGCTGCAAAGTTCACGCAAACCTATTACACTCTGACGTCTGTGTAGACTTAAAAGTCCACGTATGAGGTGAACAGGTACATTATACCCGGAACACTCATTTAAATATACCCTTGTTTAAATTCCACAGAAGTATTCAGCCATCTGCTACCAATTTGCATGTATTATTCTAGAACCTCTAGTTCTTACAGTGTAGCCTGACAATCTACATTTAAATTGATATTATTATCACAGTAAATTTGTAGGGAGCCAGCATAAGAGCAACCATATGGAGTTGTGTGGATAAACACAGCCAAAATACATCTCCACTTCATTTGTTTAATTGCAAAAGCCGACTGCTATTTTTAAGTGAAGTGTATGTTGGCTACAAAATACCGCAAATGGAATTGTGGGCTTGTGGAAATATTCCCAGCATGCAATGTTGTGTCCCGCAATGTTACTACTATTATTTCACAATCAGATGTGTCTGTCTGGTTCACTTAAATGGCGAAACCAGTTGGTAATATCACGGTACAGGCATCGTGTACATACATTGGCACATGCGATTACATTGAGAACTAAATATTTACATCACCACTGTTGTTTTTACTATCAACTGGTTTCAAAAATCAAAACCGTAATAAATTTGACAAATTTGTTTTATAAAAAAATTGTTCGGATCAAGCCTTGTTTTTGATTTGAATGTACGTGTTAAATACTACCACTATTGGCTCTAATCTATGAAGTCAATAATACTAAGTTAACCGTTCACATTCTCCAATCTCAGTCCAATGTTCAGAAGACACAGACACTAACTCATAATCAGACTCATAGTAGACTGATATCTTATTACGTGACTATGTAATAATTATATACACACCATTGTGAATTTTGTCCGTTCTCCGTATTTACTCCAGAAGGTCATGTTGACACTGACGGAGTGACCCGTTCGCTCATCAAAGGTCTTGCACGAGCCGAATGGAGGGATGTATAAGTGTAGACTAACAGTCGTGTCTGAATGACTGGGGTTCTCCATACAGTGCAGGGCTTGTGAGTCTAAAACAGGTGGTTCATGTGTTTATCATGCAATTATGTAAGCACACATCACATGCCAGGCATGAGGTGATTAACTTCGGAAGCCAATTAATTAAATTGTAATTAACTCAGAAATTTCCAAATAAAATTCACGTCTATCAGGTCAATTAAATAAAAGCCTGGCACACACTACACTTTTCGGGCAATATTTGTGACGTATTCTTGGATGCACAGTTCCTGTTATAATTTCTTCCTTTCAAGTATATTAAATACAGACGTGCTTGAACTATGCAATGTCACATTGCATGCAGACAATCACGACACATGTTTGATATCATCTGCAATGATTCTTATGAGGATTTTACTCTAGAAAACAACACTTGTATGTACGTATATATTTTGAAAGTTAACAAAGTGCAGAATTTTATAAATTACTACTCCATCATTACAAGGTCTATGATTCTTTATTTGTTTTCTAGAAATTAGCACTAGCTGGATTCTTGGAAATTAACTAACAGTAGTGAAATTTACATAGTTAGCTCCATAGACAAATAAAAAATATCAATTAAATTGATCCTATTTCATACTATTTCTATCATGATGATGTCATGTTTTATGTACAATGCCAAATAATAATCAATATCATATAAATTAATAAATTTATATCAAACCATCTGTTTCTAATTTTTTTAATATAATATGTTCTTAACAAATATGTTGAAAGTATATCTCTGCCAAATTGTATTTCATAAATCAGAACTCATAATTTGAATGTTTTGACCGTGAAATTATCAACTTATAAACAAAACATTCTGGATCTAAACGATTACGCTGTACTGGCAATTTATTGCAGATGCTGATTAGGTTCCCGATTCAACAAACTTCCTTCTAATAATTACCACCCCTATAGTGATTCCAGATTATGGAACAGTCAACTTAATAATAATAATAACATTAATATCAACATTATATAGCGCCATAAATATAGATAAATCCATTCGGAGGCGTATAGAATACATAATTACATTTACGCACATATACTGATTCTTTTAAACAATTACAAATACAGTGTGCATGTATCAACATCACCCACCATTGATGTAAGTGACGTCATCTTTGCCACAGACTCCGGAGCTGATCTGCTGCATGGCTGTCTCTGGCTCCGACTCTGACGGCCAGGCAAAACGTGTCTCCTTCAGCTGTCCATCCAACATCTTCACAAAACAGTTGGAGTTGCTGTGGGAATGGATGGAGCTCGCTTGGCCTTCACTCCAGCACAGGGCTATCAAGTTGTACTTGCCGTTCCCCGTGTCCACCAAGTTACGCGTGTATCTGCAAGCACCAGAAACACATACCGCTGGTTATTTTTCCTCGCAATAACTTGGTTCATATTTACAATCTGATTTAGCACATCAGTAATCGATCTATTCCTTTCTCTCTTCCACTGCATTTTTGGTAAACATTGGCTATATCTGCAAATGTCTGTATTAGACACATATGCATAATTAAAATGCAATAATGTATGCAATTATTAATAAAACAAAATTAAATATTTTTATTTTGCAAATTTCATAACACTAACAAAATTATTAACGTTAACATAAATCAACATGTTCCCATACTGCATTAGACTGAATAGTGATACCCTCATTACTTATTGCTACACGTGTTGACAGTAATTAAAGCAGCATTTGGTATATTGACAATTACTTATAACATGGAGACGGTCCCTAAACGATTATACAAATAGAACACGAATGACCGATTGGATCAGCCTATCGCACATATTTCCGCTCAGTTGTTACGCTGACCGAATTTTTGTGATAGGAAATTTCCACAGTCGCAGCAACACGAACGACTCTATTTTAGGACAGTTATTGGATAGTCTTTCCTGTCAATCACTGGACGCGGCGTACGCGAAAACAACTCCAGACGTATACGGTTGAATGTTAAACATGTCATTTTAGACTGTGGAATTAACTGTCTATATTTGTTTATATAACAAACAGTCAATCATAGTATGCGTGTGACTGGAACAGTAACGCCGGCGACAGCGGGTTGACAGCAGCAAACCACGCCCCCACGATAACCAAGGACGCTGGAGCTCTTGGCTTGTCACTACCAAAAACACGATAAAGTCATGTAAAGTTCAACATATTAAACACAATATTTAAACTATTCTTAAATATCTACAAATTGTTCACGCACTTAAAATACATGATACATAAATAATGATCAGTTATTATAGCTGCGCGCAATTTTTAATCGGAATGGCCGGAAGGCAGCGCGCCGATTCTCCCGCGGCCTATCATTGAGACAACTGCCAAGTTAATTTCCCTGGTCAAGCCTCAGTGCTGGTCAAGGCCGCAACTAGCAAACAGCCGGCACCGCAAATCAAAATTCCAATTCTCCATTGGCATAAGCCATAACTTCGCAATAAGGCATAATTAACCTACCGATATTCCAGTCATACCCGGCACCATATCCAACTCCATAACACAAAGGCCTCCGTTACATAAAACGCCATCTGGACTGGAAGACTGGATGATAAATGAAAATCCACTATTCTCACCTGTGGGTTTCGAAATTGGCATATTTCTTCCAATCTTCAGGGTTGCTTTTGTAGGAGGATAGTAACGCTTTCACATAGTCCACATTGATATCGTCGTATTCGAATACATTTCGCAGTTCTTTGATGAGTTCATCCAAATTCGAAATTGCTGGCACATTTTTTTCGCTGAAATATTCCTCAGCACTTATTTTAGTCGATGCCATTTTGACGTAAACGTAAATTCAACACAGCCTCTTGTCGGTGAACCAGCGAGCGTGCAAAGGATGTGTTAGCATAAATACTTCGCCGGCTTCTACGTCACCAAGCACGTGTGAATAGAATTAGTAAACAAATAAAGCTAATCCGGCATAGCATAAACGAAACGTGTCAATCTGCTGGATTGTTTTAGTGACAGACGCATGTAGACACACAATAGGCCTTGCCAATAAAGTATTAGCGCATGCATGATAGTTGTGTACTGACAATAAGTAATTGGTATGAATATTAAAGATAAAATAAAGCATAAGAATATTTATGAAAATGCATCTGTTTCGTTTACCCATAGTCCGATTTCGATTTTGTGGGAATTTTTTGGGGCGTGGCGAAAGTCGTCCAATGCGCCGAGATCTCGATACCCGTATCTGTATCTGAATGACTGTATCTGTATGTTACGTTGACCGATCAATCTTGATCATTAAACAACGGTTGGTTTATTGTTGGCTGAAACAAAAAAGAGAAGAAAAAGAAAATATACAAACGTATGAGAGAGAAGAAAAAGAGAGAAACAAAAATTGTCGTTGTTGTTTTTAGGTATCAGGTCTAAAGGCTAAGCCAATTCGGCAACCGTAACGGTCCCCGGAGATAAACCCCGACCGACACAGCCCTAGACCTATAGTCCCTCATTTACCCTACTTCGGACAAGAACAAAGACAATTAAATCAGAAGGAAAGCTGGGCAAGCTCCCGTTGGAAAATACCCAAACCGTTAGCCTCAGCAACACGTGTTGCCAAGGAGTTCCACACAGGAATGACACTGGGGAAAAATAATTTAAATACATCTGTGCGTGCGGGAAGCTGACGGAACTTAAGGGAATGATTAGATCTAGTTCTTGATGAGGCAGGGGAGAGGTAGGGCTGGGGGTCGATATCAACATAGACGATGATCTTGAAAAGCATGGTCAGTTGTGTCTTGGTGCGTCTTGATAACAGAGACTCCCACTGTAGTTGGTCCAGCATGGATCTTACACTGCTGGTGTTATGGTATCTGTTGGTGATATATATCGCGGCCTTCCTTTGCACAGCTTCAACTTTATTTACTTAGTCCTGATGGTGAGGATTCCAGATGGCACTGCAATATTCAGTAAACATAGGACACGTCGTTGGTAGTATAAACGGGTACCTTAATTATTCCTCTGCATAGAGGTAACCACACGATTGTGAAGAAGAAGAAAACCGATGCGAAAATCGTTTATTACACTGTGATCATTATACCCGAAAAACCGAGCACATTTTTGGGTGCATAAATGGTACAACGCGGTCATTGACGAATGCAAAACATACAAGTGCACCTTTTTCTGTTGTATAGCTGCAATGGCTTGATACAGAAACACCCTGCCCCAGGGCCAGGCTGTGAGGTACGAGTTCACCTTGATGGAAGAGTTCCGCTCGAGGGCAAAAGAGGGGTGTAGTTGGAGTTTTTTTAGAACCTCAATGTGTATGCAGTTGGAGGTATCAAAGGGGATGGCGTGGAATGAGAAGTCTCAAGGGATGCAGTTGCAGAGTGCAGTTTTAGTTCTAGGTAGCCAACTGCAGGTCGAAAACGTCCCCTCCCAAAAATCAACATCACGTACGTAATTGTTGCAACATAATGTTGATTGAACTTCATTAATTTACAATCTTATAGGTACAGTAAGTACAATTTTCTTGTGCAAAAACGCATTACATACATAAACATGCATATTCAAGTTATGGTATATCTATGTTGTGGTACATCATAATTACCACTTGTTAGAATTAATATCGTTAATGAATAAATTTACATGGGCCATTCTGTAAAATATTTGTACACACTTTATTTACTATAAAGCTGGGGTAACATTTTGTGATGGAATAATGTGTGACCGTTATACTTTACTCTGCACACACAAACATACGTTACACATTGTATACTGGCTAATCAGTTGTGGGGCTAATAATGACAGCATGTTTAGGAAGACCTGTTTCATTCCAGGCTATCGTATGAGCGACAAGCAGTGGCGCCACATTACGGAGACTGGATAATCAAGACTGCGTCAAAGCAACCGTGATGGCATGTCAGCAGACGCTGACGTCCTTACGGTATCGAACATCGCGAACAACCAAACTCAGACAGCGAGAGCATCCTCGCGCGCCAGGGGTCGCTGCTGCTGATTACGCCAGTGCCAGCCAGCAGTACCACATGGCTGATCGCTTTGCGAAACTCTGAATTTAAGCCCAGCCTATGAAATCGCTCACTAGATCAGTGGATCTCGGCAGGTCAGGCGGTCATACTAAAACTAATTTCAACCAACCGTGGCTCGTGTTACATGCAATGTTTAGGAAGTAGAAGCAATTATTCGAATACACAATACCGCTCAGCTGCTCGTGCTAATGGGCGAACACGTCATTATATATTGGGATTCCCAGAAGTCGTTTATTCGTCTTCAAATTGGGGCGGGTATATTCGCTGTTCTCACGGGTGACGCAGTCGCGACTGGCGAAGTCGATTACTAATTTGACTCGGCTAACTGGGGTAAGACCACATTAAGGATTCGTCAGCCATTGCCGAAAGAGTGCCCTTGAAAATACCGTTTTGGTGTCGTGTGAATTTTTTTCGAGCACTTTGGCATGACACATGTCAGTCCAGTGAATACTGAATGTACTACTACATTAGATCTTTCACGAGGTAGCAATAAACATACGCTAGTCGCTCGCGTATTCACACAGTGGCTATTTTGCAGAACGAACCAATATTTCAAAATCCGTCACCAGATTAGGGCGAAATTGAGGGGTGTCAGGTTTAGGTGGATTTTTCTGAAAACTGAGGTATGAAAGTTTTCCACAGCACTTGTGTCAATGGAGGTTAAATATGCTGTGAAATTTTCAAGAAAATTGTATGTCAAATTTAGCAGGAAATGAAGGAAACGTTATAATGGCCGCCTATGTAAAATTTTAATGTGGCCTTACCCGAACTTCCGCACTTCGCGTAGGGGATCAGCCAGGGGTAGTTTTGCATGGCAAACAGCCCTGTAGTCCATTTGACACTCATATGTGTTCAATACCCAACTTAGAAATGTTCTATCCTATGAACGTTTTTTTGTTGATTTGTACTCATATGGGGTCCTAGAACAAATTCAGCTTGGTTGCCCAAACGGCAACTTTGGGCAACTCTGGTAATTTGCATAAATCGAAGACGGCGACTGGGCGGTATCTTGAAAATTAACTTTTGAACTATTTGTCCTAGAATGATGTATAATACATCTTTTAAGGGGTGTTGGGGTGCGTAGAATCTATTCCTGATGTTATTTTTTTCAATTCAAGGTCAAGATCAGACGCTGAAGGTCAGGTTATGGTCAAATGTTTTATTTCTCGTGGACAATGAATGGAAATTTCTACTAATTTATATTTTAGTTTATTCATGCACATAAATGGATAATCTTACAATATTTGACACATTTGTTCGTGAGAAAAAACAGTAATCAGTCATTTAAAACACGTAGTCACATCTGCTACACGTAGTGTATAGTGCATATATCATTATGAACATTGGCATTCATATTTCTTTGTGAGAGAAATTCTTGCATTAAGTAATCATGCACGAAAGTCATTGTAAGGATGATACACGGATTTATATCCATAACTATGAATAAAAGATAGTCTTACACGATGCTATGCTATAAGCGTAAGGTTTACGCTATCTTAGTAACTGCAGATATCGCCTAATAATCTTTATCATTTAATCAGGATCAGCAAGACGATCCTCAACATCTTCATGGCCTTCACCCTCCTCATCTACATCCTCATCCTCTGAACTCTTATCCTCAAAATCCTCCTCTTCAGTATCCTCCATCTAGGTACCCTCCCCGTCTCCAGCCTGAGCCTCTTCTGTCTTATTGTACGGATTACAGCAGCTCTCTTCACCAGCGTTTGAAGTGTACGTGACCGCAGCATATCGGGGGCTGACAGGTATCTTCAATGGGAAGTCCTGGGTGAAAGCCATGCGGTCCTTTCGGGGCGTATCAGCAGCGGAAAGGGAGCTCTCAAGGGCATGACTCTATCTGCTGAGCTAGTTTGTGAGTGGATTGACGCCTTTCCATCACCGTGCACGTGTCAGGCCGCGTGGACTACATCTACTCTGCTGATACACCAGGCCATTCTGCGAATAAACAGCACAAGGAGGAGTTGAAGCACCGGCGTGTCTTGGATGCGGATGATCGGGGGTCTCATTGATGCAGAGGTGGAGAAGTACCCTCACCCATTGGAAGATCCCCGCCCTTATCTGTACAATCCCGTCACCGGCCAACATGCTCCTGCTGAAGTGAATGTGGCTGATTCGATTGTGCTTGGAGAAAAGATGTAGAGCAAATACATCGCCAGTTTTCCCGATGGGTTCTACGACACAATCAGTAGTCCCATCAAGACGATGGATGTTTTAAAGAAGCAGGACAAGGGCAACAAGGGCAGGCCAGTCATCGATCTTCAGAACATTTTTCTCCGGCTCTTGATGATTGGTCAGCGGAGGCAGATGGAGCATGAGCCTCTGTTCAAATACGAGCTGTGTGCAGTGCCTCCATCGCTCATCAACGAGCATGATTGTCTCCGCAAAGCCAACAAGTTGGGGGTTGTCAAACGCCTGGGTGTGCTCGAAATCTCGCCAACAGCCTCTGAAATTGTCATCGTGGATGTTCAGCAGCTGTTCTACCGTATCGTGTGGCCACACGGCGGCAGTCCCTCAGATCTGATCGCATCCATCCTGGGTCGTCTGAGTCACTATCCAGATGGTACTGAGAAAACCATTGTCTTCGAAGGATCACGTGAGAATACGGCGGGCTGATGAAGCAATCCTGAAGAGCAAGAACAACAAGCGGAGATTGGCGAGCGTGTTGTCTATCTTCAATGCAGGAGAGAATGTGACGATGGAGACTCGTGACGATGGTGGGTTTGGACATGATGAGGCGGACATCACCATGATCTCCTATGTCACTGAAGCAGCCAACTCTGGAAAAAGCGTGATCCGTGTACTTAGCGACGACACAGACGTGTTTGTCCTACTAGTCTATTGGGTCTATCGGGAGGAGATGGTGTGCAAGGTGCAGATGGAGCGGAGGGATGGGACAGTGCTGGATATCAACGCCACCTGCGCTGACATAGGGCCACAGTGTCTCCAGCTGCTTGGCATGCACGCCCTCAGCGGGTGCGACACCACCTCATATCCGTATGCTAAAGGCAAGATCAATGCACTAAACAGCTTGCTCACTGGGGACTTCCCAGGTTTGGATGATGTGCTGGGGGAAGTGGGCGCCACGCAGGCAGATCTGTTGGAGACGACGAAAACCTTCTTTATCGCTCTGTATGGTCAGCCACTGGGGACATTCATGGAGTCTGCACGCTTCTCAATCTTCACCAAGAAGAAGAAAAGTCAAGACCCTGCCTCCAACATCCGCCAACCTGTTCCTGCACGTGCTGCTGGCCCATCTGCAGGTCATGCTGTGTAAAGCGGCAGACCAACAAGCCCCCCGATGAGTCAGCCGATATAACTCACTTCGGGTGGGAGATCCGGGATGGCTCCCGTTATTGTTCAGAGTGACCTAGGTCCACCACACCTGTGTGATGCGATTCATTGTGAGTGTAGGGCACAGGGCAAGAAGGGCAGCACGGAGGTTTGTGGCTGCCACAAAGAACGTCTTTCGTGCACGTCATACTGCAACTGCTCTGGCGAAGAGGGCTGCTGTAATCCGTACAATAAGACAGAAGAGGCTCAGGCTGGAGACGAGGAGGGTATCGAGATGGAGGATACTGAGGAGGAGGATTTTGAGGATAAGAGTGTAGAGGATGAGGATGTAGATGAGGAGGGTGAAGGCCATGAAGATGTTGAGGATGGTCTTGCTGATCCTGATTACCTGGATGATGAGTGGGGGTAGGTAAACGGTAAAGATTATTAGGCGATATCTGCAGTTACTAAGATAGCGTAAACCTTACACTTATAGCATAGCATTGTGTAAGACTTATCTTTTATCCATAGTTATGGATATAAATCCTTGTATCATCATTACATTGAGTTTCGTGCATGTTTAATTAATGCAAGCATTAGCAGATGTGACTACGTGTTTCAAATATGACTGATTACTGTTTTTTCTCACGAACAAATGTGTCAAATATTGTAAGATTATCCATTTATGTGCATGAATAAATTAAAATATCATCATAAATGGATTCTACGCACCCCAACACCCCTTAAAAGAGGTATTATACATCATTCTAGGACAAGTAGTTCCAAAGTTAAATTTTCAAGATATCGCCCAGTGGCCATCTTGGATTTATGTAAATTACCAGAATTGCCCAAAGTTGCCGTTTGGGCAACCAAGCTGAATTTGTTCTAGGACTCCATATGAGTACAAATCAACAAAAAAGTTCATAAGATAAAACATTTCTAGGTTCATGAAATAACACATGGACTATTGGTTTGCAAGAGTGATAGCGTCTTTCATACGCACAGTATACATCGGCTGCAGACAAGCCGAAACGCGAGCAGGGACGAATCGGGCACAGTTGAAGACGCTGTACTGAAACATTTCGTCTTGAAATAATTATGGTCGATTTTCAATTGTGCGCATGTGCGGTGCCCTACATGGATCATATTACTGGAATAAGACACTGAAAAATAAGATGGCAACAGAATGCTGGAATATATTAAAGAGTGAAATTAAGTGCATAATCGATAAATTTGTACCCTTCAAAAAACAAGGAAAACGGTCCAAAAAGAAACACTTATCGAAAGAAGCCATTAGAAAAATTAAGTATAAACAAATGATGTGGAAGTCATATAGATGTACTGGAAATGATGAAGACTACAACAATTATAAAGAAGCACTTAACCAAGCTACAGCTTAAATTAGAAATTCAAAGAGAAGCTATGAACAACAATTAGCTAGTAAAATAAAACATGACAGCAAGAGTTTTTATGCGTATGTTCGAAGCAAACAGAAAGTTCAAGATAAGGTCGGTCCTCTAGAAGATAGTGCTGGAAATATAATATCAGAGGGATTCATAATGGCAGAAGACCTGAATGAGTACTTTAGTTCAGTGTTTACCAGGGAAGATATTAGTTCACTGCCAATACCAGAGGCTAAGTTCAAGGGGGCAGATTCAGACTATTTAGGACAATTAATTGTAACCCCGGAAATGGTAGCTAAGAAAATAAGGGCTATGAAGGATAATAAATCACCTGGAGTGGATGGTATTCCACCCAAACTACTATTGGAAATTGTAGAACAAATTAGCATACCACTTGCAACAGTTTTCAACTTGTCATTAGAAGAGGGAGTGGTTCCTTTAGAATGGAAAGAAGCAAACATTATACCGTTATTCAAAAAAGGTTCGAGAAACAAGGCAGAGAACTATAGACCAGTGAGTTTAACATCAGTGATTTGTAAATTATTAGAAAGACTAATTAAAGATCACATGGTGGATTTTCTTGTTAAACAAAACTTGATAAACCCATCTCAACATGGTTTTTTAAAGCTAGGTCATGCTTAACAAATATGTTATGTTTTTTGGAAGACATCACTAAGTGGGTAGATGAGGGATCACCAGTAGATATCGTCTACTTAGATTTTCAAAAAGCTTTTGACAAAGTACCACATCAAAGATTACTGCTTAAACTAAAGGCCCATGGCATAGGAAATGGTATAATAAACTGGATAGAACAATGGCTGATTGACAGAAGACAACGTGTAGTAGTTGATGGGGAGGCTTCAAACTGGAAATCGGTATTGAGTGGGGTACCACAGGGATCAGTATTAGGTCCTATATTATTCTTAATATACATCAACGATTTGGATGATGAAATAACAAGCAAGGTGTTGAAATTTGCGGATGATACAAAAGTGTTTAGAAGGATTAAAAGTGATGGGGATAGACAGCATTTACAAGATGATCTTGACAGGTTGATCAAATGGTCTGAAAAGTGGCAAATGATGTTCAATTTTGGGAAATGTAAATGCCTCCACATAGGACATGGGAACGAAGAAGTAGAATATACAATGGGGGGTACTGTACTAAGTACTACTGTAAAAGAAAAGGACTTAGGGTTAACCGTTAGTGCTGATATGAAGATTTCAGAGCAGTGCGGAATTGCAGCTTCAAAGGGAAATCAAATCCTTGGATTAATTAGGCGAAACATAACGTATAAGGAAAAAGAGCTAATAATACCGCTGTACAAAACAATAGTTAGGCCTCATTTAGAATATTGTATTCAAGCGTGGAGGCCATATCGCAGGAAGGACACAGATATGTTAGAAAGAGTGCAGAGGAGAGCAACTAAAATGATACCAAATCTGAGGGATCTTAGTTACGAAATACGCCTAAAAAAATGCGGTTTAACAACACTAGAGACCAGGAGATTGAGAGGAGATCAGATAGAAGTGTTTAAAATATTGAAGGGTTATGAAAATATTGATAGAAATATGTTTTTCTCAGTTAAGAAAGATAGAAGGACTAGAGGACATGATCTTGCATTAGCAAAGGAGCAGAGTAGATTGGATATAAGAAAGTTTTCATTTTCACAAAGGACTGTAAATGAATGGAACAGATTACCTGCTGATTGTGTGGGTGCTAGTAGCGTGAATATGTTTAAAAATAAAATCGACACATACCTCAGACGGGCGGGATACACATAGATAAAAGGGTCGGACTCTCGATAAGCCAAGGGCTTCCTTGTCCACTTGCTACCTAGAGTTAATTCTCTGGGTGGCAATCTTGTTAAATCTTGTTAAATCTATTGAGTCACGTGCAAATTGCCCGGCAAGCTTACTGAAATATTCGGTCGTTTGATGTTGCAGCGTAACCTGTTCCGGGTGATATTGGAATTACCATTTGCATTGGACTAATGTATTTTTTATTTGATGCACGCAGCCTACAACTTTTAATTGAACTTAACTATGCATAACCATGTGCATAATTACAGTTATCAACTTATAATGAACACGAACTATATAACGGCAAAAAACAGTCGTTCCCATATTAAATGTAGGCTAATTTAGTAATTGCAGTGACATTGGCCCCAATTATTCATGCATTAATAACACAGTTCATGTATGATAATATTAACAAAAGCAAGCTTGCATTCACAGCGACAACTGGCAACGTAACAGTCAAATATTTAAGACCAAACGTTTCGTGTATGTAGCCTAATGAAATAGTTGGTCTATTTGTTTCCTCTCGTGCGTTTCAACACTACACAATGCATAAAGGTCTTGTAAGTCACGTGACGTGTGCGTCGAGCGGAAACTGTTTTACGACAGAAATTGTTTGTCTTTGGGAAGCAAACATTTTATAATTTATGTAAATGTTGTTAATTATATATATCAAATCAAATCAAATTTATTGTAACTCATTACAATACTTACAATACAAATCAAATTAAGACAAATCATATATAATAACATAGTGAGCATAACAAGGGAAGAACATTTTATAACGTTATATACATAAACATACATAACGCCCGGATAAATGAAAGCGCAACAGTCATAGATACGTGCACGCGCAGAAACATCACCCGGATATTATTTAATGCCCGGATAAATGTAAGCGCGACACCGCCTCCCTCGACCACAGCAGGCACAGGTAGCATCACTGAACTACGGCCAGGACCAAGTGAACATGGGCGCAAATAGGGTCGGCGGGACAGAGCGAAGGCGTACAGACGGACTTCTTCTTCTCGATTGTACACTGGTCAACACTATGCTATTTAATCGTTTAAACTTAAACTTTGTTGTGGTTCTGTGATGTTGACTAATACATCTGGCTAACTGACAGAACGTCTAGCCGCCCAAACCCAAAGCCTGGCAAAGGAGAACGACTCAACGCCAACGGTACAAGAGGCGACGTTGCAGGAAAAAGGCGTTCCGCCAGCAAAAACAAACCCTGAAACAGACTCCTGCGTGGTTCGCAAAAGAGACACGTACATAACCGCAGAGGTAAAAATGTTGCTTCTGTTTCACAATGCCCCTATATTGTAAGGAAACTTAAATCGAAATCATGTAGAGGCGGATTAAGGGGCATTGAGGGTCATGGGGCAAATTTCTATTGTGAGCCCCCTTCCCCCACCGAAAGCAAATGACAAGGTGTACATTTAAATCATTTTTAAACGACAGTATCTTTAATGAAAACTGTTCATTTTATTTTCACAGCAAACAACCACTTCGCAATGTTGCAATTGTGATAACGTTAAAAAAAATATTTATTTTACAACATTGAGACCGCTGTACGAATCTACCTCTGCATGATGGTGTGTAACTGCTGAAGTGGAGAACTCGAGGCCTTGGACTACTTTTTTGTCTCCGTTGAATGGGGAATTGTATTCTCACCTGAGATGAGCTCCCTGGAGCTATAGGCCCTGAAAAATATTATTCTCACACGAGTGGGCCCCCCAAAAGTTATTGCCCCTTGAATGTTTTTCTCACTTGAGTGATGCTCCGGATGCTTTGGTTTCTCGATTTGTTTATCTGGAGCCCCGTGAAGTCGGGGCCGTGGGGCGCAGGGTAATGGCGGACGGACTTTAAATGTGGTCTTATTGGTGTCCCCTGGCACGCGAGTATACGGTGTCGCGCTTACATTTATCCGGGCGTAATGTATGTTTATATATATATATATATATATAATTATGTTTATATATATACATAAATTATAAAATGTTTGCTTCCCACAGACATAAACAATGTCTGTCGTAAAAGTTTTCGCTCCACACACACGTCACATGACTGACTTTTTTACTTGGTTACAAATCTGAAACATCAAATTACAATTATGTACTCTAACTATAACGCTCGTGTTGCGACAACAATCGAAACATATTTAACTATTGGATATTAGTAATCACTACCTGGTCTACTGGTGCCAACTATTATCCCTTACATATGTACATAAACATCACCCGGATAAAATTTAACGCCGTGGATCCCGAATTTCTGCCAAGTTGTCGCTACGCTATCCATCACCAACATTTCTATTATGCTAAATGCGACTCATAGATCGCGCCGTGCTTCACATGTCATTCCTCGCAGCGTTCTTGGCGCCGCGGTGCGGGCTTGACGATTACTAGTTTTGGTGGCATATTTTGAAACACCGGAAGACGCCTCGCTTACGTCTCATTTCTTGGAACCTGACCACATTCATTCCACTGCGCTAGAAAATTACGGATGCTCCATTAGCAAAGAAGTGGACAAATTATGCGGCTGTAATCCTGCCAGAATGGGTCCAACTATTCAACGGCATAATAACTAAGTCGAAGGCAAAGCCTGCCAAGCATCACGCCTGGTGTGCAGACGCCGAGGTGTTTTCGTGACGTAAAGGTTGCGGCGTCTGGCGTACGTGATGTTCGCGAGCATATCAAGTAAAAATTGCATGACATGCAACTAAAGTCAGCTCGACAAGACGCACCGATGACTTCTTTTTTCAAGGCGAGGGCGTTCACTCCTGATTCGACCACAAAATATGTGGTGATGTTCACATGACACATATTTTGTGGCGGAACACAACCTCCCAGCAGCCGTCGCCGACCATTTCACCGAACTGTTGGTGTTGCCCGGACAATGTGATCGCGAAGTCCTTTATTCTTTAAGAGCAAACGGACGAAGACCACGCACGTTATCAAGCGACGTTTGGCAACTGAGATGAAGCGGCTCGTCATCCTGGTCCGATTCTTCAGCGATGGGGCGGCACGCACACGCCTGCTGGACATGCATGCCAATGTGCAACGGCGGCACAAGCGAGGAAATCTTTGGTGTTTTGGATGGAGTTTTTAGGTAACTGTTTACATTGATCATATATGCTGTTTTATTGACTGCTCAAAAACCATTTAAAAATTGACAACAATCATATCGACGGAAAGACGAATTCGAAGACCTCCAACTGATGTAGGACGATGTCCTCAGCACGGAGGTCGGAGTTCGGGGGTCAGGCACGTCGTCGACTCCATCTAGGCTGATATGATGGCGTTGAAGACGGCTCTACAGCAACGGCTCGTTCCCTGCCTGGCTCGCCTGTTGCAGGCCCTGCTCAGTCTGCAACACACCAACGCAGACTCCGAGAGAGCGTTCTCGGTGGTTCGCAAGATCCACACTGAGTCACGCAAGAGCTTGCCCACGGGCACGATTACTGCTTTCATGCAATGCAAGATGAACTGTGACAGTACTTGCTTTGACGTGACGCCACAGATGCTGCGCGAGGCCAAGTGGGCATCCAATCAGTACAACCTGGAGCACCCCACACTGCCCCCAGGCGCCCAGTAAATTGGCCAATGTAATGCACACTCGCTTTCCTTGTTTTGTACTGTTTTATGTGTTTTTGCGTTACATTTGTAAGGATTTTCTGCTTATCTCAAGGATATCTGATTCAGATCTCACTGGTAACGTACACTCAGGGTTGATACCTCTGGAATAGTCCCCTGCAGGCATTCGTTTTTTGTAATTTGCAACATTGATGTTTTTCTGTCAACAATAAACTGTTGCCTATATTGTTATTTTATATTCGCTGGTTCATTCATCTGAATATCAGATGATGTGGGGTATTTTTCTACACCATCATCTACGCCAGTCAGGTAGAGGTGGTGGTGTTGCATTTCTAGTTTCTGATTTGTTCAAGGTAGAAATCCTAATTTGATTTGCATATATCGTCCTCCTGGAAACACAAGTACATTTTTTGATGAATTTCAAGATTTTCTTGAAACAACATTACAATTACATGAAGAATTATATATTCTAGGTGATTTAAATATCCATGTTGATTTACCTATCCTTAATACTAGGTTATTCATGGATGCACTTCAAACATTTGACTTACAACAGCATGTCACATTCCCTACTCATATCCATGAGCGTTGGCTCGATTTGTTTATCACTAGGTCAAACTGTAATAACATGACGGCGGTATCTGTTACTGATGGATTATCCGATCGTCATACTGTAATTATTGATCTGTGTCTCAGAGTCGAGTCAAAACCAGCACAACAATTTATTACTTTCCGACCGATACATGTGACATTAATATAGACATTCTTCATGAGGACCTTGCAAATTTAGATCCCTTAATTCATCCGAAAACTACACTGTGTGAGCTAGTAAACCAGTACTACGTTACACTAAGTAATCTTCAAGATAAACATGCCCCCAAACAAACAAAAAAGTAAAAGTTCGTCCACCGTCACCATGGATGTCACTAGACATAGTACAAGCAAAACGTCGCCGTCGATATCTTGAAATAATTTGGCGACGTACCCATTCATCCCTTGATAAGATCCGCTATACCAAGGAGTTACATATGTACAACCACATGATGTCAAAAGCAAAATCAGACTATTGTACGAATTTAATATAAACAAAATCTTAAAAACCTTGCCAAATGTGGAAATCTATCAATAGTGTCCTTAATTGGGAGAAACCCAAAGTATTGCCTGATACCTCTTCATTGGATACATTATGCAGCATGTTTTCAAAATATTTCACGGATAAGATTGGTTACATTCGATCACGTTTTGTTATTAATGACGCTGATTACAAGTTTACTGAACAGCCGATTGTTGATAATACAGTGCAATGCTTTACACCTGCAACTACAAGTGAAGTTCGCACTATCATACAACAGTGCCCTAACAAATCATGTGGTCTTGACCCTTTTCCAACATTTCTACTGAAGAGTTGCATTGATCAACTGGTTTATCCTATTACAAATATGATAAATATGTCAATGCAAGATGGTGTCGAATTCAAGCAAGCTCTTGTCAAACCTCTTATTAAAAAACAGTATGTGCAAAAATGACCTTAACAATTACCGTCCTATCTCAAATCATAATTTTCTGTCGAAAGTCCTGGAGAAGGTTGTTGCAAATCGACTCTTGCAGATCTGTCAGCTGCTTTTGATACAGTATGTCACAACATTCTTTTACATCGCCTTAATAGACATTTTTGTATATCTGGCATGGCTCTTCAGTGGTTTAGTTCATATTTTTCAGACCGATACCAAAACATTAACATATCTGGCTCACTGTCTTGTCCAGAACATCTTCCATTTGGTGTCCCACTAGGTTCTGTCCTTGACCCTGTTCTGTTTAGCTTATACACTACATCCCTTAGTCGAGTCATAACTAATCATAATATAAATCATAATTTGTATGCTGACGACACGCATGTGTATATATCACTTTCACCAACTGACACACATACATCTCAATCAACTTTAAACGACTGTCTCGCTGACATCTTGCTGTGGGTGGAAGCAAGTAAATTGAAATAAATCCAGATAAAACTGATCTAATTAGTATTGGCACAAAACAACAACGAAACAAGGTTGTTAACTACTTTCCAGTTAAATTGCTTAGTAATGATACATCACCACGAGATACTCTTCGTAATCTAGGTGTTATCTTTGACAGTGATTTCAGCTTTAAGCAGAACATTTCTCAAGTATGTAAATCCTGTTTCTACCATACACGTGATTTCCGCCGAATTCGGCGTCATTTGTCTTTACTGCTAAAACAATACCAGTATATATAATTAACAGTCGCCTTGACTACTGCAACTCACTCCTAAACGATATTGCTAAAAAGGACTTAGTTAAACTCCAACGTGTACAGAATTATGGAAGATGTTACTTGCTCTGCCGTGTGTAGAGAACCAGCTGTATCAACTCACAGATGCCAGATTTCACTGATGACTGTGATGTTCTTGGTGGATCTGTTTGTTAAGGTAATGCGCATCAATGAACATGAGTAACATGCAACATTACATGCACTGAAGTTAAGTTCCGCATGGTAGGAATGTTGCTATTTGGAGACCCTATTGGATTTATGCAAATGAGCTACTCACCCGATCACATATTAATATATCCCAACTGAATCCTTGTATCTTGATTGCCTCTCTACAGGCGCGCCCGTTCGATACAATTATTAGTCTATGCTCTAACGCTTTTACTGGATACATCGTGGCTGTTTGAAAAAGGGCAGCGATTGCTCGGGCGAAGCCGCGTTCTTCAGCGTCGCTCCGCTCTGTCCATCGGTGGTACTACTGATGTTGACTGAGTGCCATCAGCCTCTGAACGTAGATTCCGGAACACTTTTGCGACATGAGGCTGAGTTGAAAAAAGTTATCATACAGCGCGGGTTGATTGTCTTGTGTCGGTTCGACACCGACAACTTTCGCATGGATAGTAGACCTTCTCAACATGCTGTAACACATGATCATGAAATGCAGCAAAATGGTTTATTTAAAGTTGCATTCTGAGATCGTTCATCTATTAAATATGCATGTGCAGTAAATCAACTTTCCCCAACTCCTATTATAAACATTGTTCACATAATAGGTATAGATGCAATTTTAAGATAATTAACACAGCGCAAAAAACGAACGCTTATATCCGCGTTTCATACGTTTATTAATTATTTCGCTGTGGCTAGTCGGGGGGGGGGGGGAACAAACAATGGTAGACACATTTCATTGATGAGCGTCTCAGTTTCCATTTGCAACATTTAACGTTATATTTGCTACAAAATACAGTGGAACCTAGCCTTACGATCGGTCACCTCAGTAATACAGCAACCTTAAGTACAACCAAGTTCACCCTCGGATAGTCCTAAATTATTTCAATAACAGTAAAGAATGGGAAAATAGCCTCCCTAATATGGTCACCTCGCCATTCGGGTCATTTTGTCTAGTCCAGAGGGTGGCCTTATTAATGAGGTTCTGGTGTATTCATCAAATAATATAATTATTATACACTCCCCTGAAAATCATGCAAATTTATGCAAATTAGGCCAGTATAAAGATTAATTAAAATGTTACCTTTTCACGTATTTGAAATGAAGGACTACAGATCTATAAACTTGTCAAATTTAAATGAAAAACATTGAACATAACTGTTTTTTATAATTATAGTTGCATGCATATAGAGTATACTCACAATATATGCCCCAGTTTCGGTGCAATTCACCAGTTCGCTGGTGTCGTATAAGAGCACAGGTGTAGGCTTAGAATCTGAACAAAAATGTGTTAAATTTACCTTTTCAAAAATTATAACTCAGAAAGTACTTTACCAATTTTGACCCTAACATGGCACAGGCATTGCGACTAGGTGGGTGGTGGCGCCACATCACGGCGCTTGGCTAATCGAAGCTGTATCAGCGCCTCTGGTAGGTAAATAATACTAACTTGACCCAGTTTTGTGACGGATGTTGACGTGAGGATGTGTATGGTGGCGTCAACGTTCTGATTAAATGTTTTTATACGTTGTCTAATAACATCTACAACAATGATTAAAGCAATTTTGGTTTTCAACAACCATGGCAAAGCTCGACTCACTAAATTTTATGTGCACTATGTAAGTAACATGAAAAAAGCTTGGTTTCTGCCTCCGCCTACCGTAGCCGTAGTCGTAGACGTCGTGACAAGTTCAGTTGTGACGTTGTGTGACTAGCCATCATGATTCTAAGTAACCGCCATCTCATATGCTTGTATTTTTGTTTTGAATGGAAACCTTGCTACAACTTAACTTTCCTTTTCCCCGCATAGTTTCAACATTCTGAACATGTAGGCAGTTTCTGCCATCTCGCCTTTCAAATAAGTACGTCTACGAGTCATCACCCAGGCTAAGCCCAGCCCTACTCCCCTTACTGGGTATAGGGTAAAAGAAAAGGAACACTAAGGCAAAGAAAAGCAGTGATGGCTGATGCCAGTTGGCAAGGCCCCTCGCCTATATCATAGCCGTAGGGAAATTACCGTAGTATGGGCGAGGGCACTCGTGTAGAATCCGGACCAACCTCGATTTTGTCATTATATACATCCAATCAATGCATTAATTCCATCATTCCACCTACCTACTTTTGAGACCTAAACTGTGATCCTAATTAATCAAGCCAGAAAGTAATCGTCTGCTTCTGTAATATAAATAGGGTCTCTTAACATGCAACTTTCATAAAGCCATATTTTTAAGATGTAAAATGTTATACGTCTGATGTACTGTGATGTTTTGTTTTTGAGATGGCAGTGTCAGTTGTGTAATTTCTGTGTCTGCAGCCTGAAGATATGCAGCAACAGATCGTCCGAGAAACGTATCACCTGGTGTCTAAGCGAGATGATAATGTCTGCAATTTCTTAGAGGGTGGCACGTATGTACATTTAATTACAAAGTACTATTGATCCAGCAAACTACCAATCCTCTACCATATATTTGTGTTGGCAATATGCCAACTTACCAAGTAGTCTAATACTATTACAGGGTGGCCAGCGGTCAGCGAAAGTCAGCCAACAAAATTGATCAGGGAAAGTCAGCCTAAAATGCTCCGAGTCACCTGAAAATCAGCCAAAATTGTGTTGATTAACCACTATATCCCCAGTCCCTTCTTGAAGAAGTATCAGGCTGATGCTCCCATGCTTGCTGATGCTGACTGCTGACATCATGGAGCTTCTCAAGAAACTGCTGCCAAAGAATTTGCAGCCGGAAGTGCTGCAACCTGCCATGACCAACGTGGTGAAGCTCTGTGCAATTGATGTGTACGACAAGGCGAACCTCATCTCTGCCAAGAAGGTTGATGTCGGCTTTGATGTCAAGGCTGAGCTTCAGAGTGTGGGCGTAACGGGGGGAATTGTACTCATTCCGCCAAGGATGCAAGAGCTTCCTGCAGGCAGTGGTGTCCTCAATCATGGACAAGTCACCAGTCACCAAGTCTCTGGTGTGAAATCTATCGTGTCTGGATCCAAGAGAGATGGTGAACCACCAGCGAACATGCCTCACCAAGGGTCATCAATTCTAACCTTCCTGGTGGCACAGAAGTGGTTCACTGGCCAGGAATGTGACAACGTGAAGGCAGAATTCACTGCCATTCGGAACCACCTTGATGAATCCCATCATGATGGCTGCGTCAGCTTCAAGGGCCAGAAGAACCGCCTGGACGTCTTCCTGAGCTCATTGCTTCAGCGGATGTGTGCACCACATGACCCTGTCACATGGTGCTATTGGGAGAAGATGCATTCGAAAGAGGATTTGGTGTCAATCGAGAGGCGATGACTCAGGGGATGGACGGAGACACCCTCACTGTGCACAAGGTCGTTAACGAGTCGTTTACCAGCCTCAACATCCCTCTGCATGACTTTAAGGTTGGTGATGACTGCACCTTCTCCTATCACCGTGCTTATGGTTGGTACAAGGCTGAATTGGATAAGAAGAAACAACAGGAAGAGTCCACTCAATCAGAAGCTGCAAAGAAAAGAAAGTGCTGGATGAGATCAGCCAGGCGAAGAAGAGATGGAAGGAGTTGAATGAGCTGTCGGCCCAGTTGATAACTGAAGCTGACCAGCTGGCAGCCAGTGTGAGTACCCGGTAGTTGGGAAAGGTGTCTTACATCTCAAAGTCAAACGCCCCTATAGGGGAGGAGGAGGCTGCACCTAGAAAATCTGAAATGGCTATATGAATGTCATAAATGTCACTAGATATTCAAATATTGTCATTCCAAAATAGGAAAAGTCAGCCTAGAAAGCTGCAAAAGTCAGCCTAAACAGTCTGTCCAGATCTCTGGCCACCCTGTATTACCATGCCTGGCTTGAAATGAGGATTCTGGGTAATGGAACAGACAAGGTCACTTTAAGAGTTCACATGATTTATTTTTGTTCATTAACATGCCTGTTAACTTAAATGGAAACAAAAGGCAATTTTTTTGTGTTATACACATAAAATAGTTAAGAGAAACTAACCATTTGCAAATACAATCACATTTTCAACATCAGTGGTTTGTTAAAAAAACAAGTTTGAACACACATTGACTGTATTCCGTAGACAGTGCCATTTTTAGCCGGTAAATCTGCATCATAAGTTTGGGTTTCAACAACATTTTGTTTGTTGGAAAACAAATGTTCTGTTTGATTAACTACAACCAAACAATGGTGAAAGCAAATACAACTATTTATTCATTGAATATTAACCATATTCTATCTTAGAATGTTATAAAACACTCTAAATAGTCCACAACCTTACATGACAGTCAGTGTTAATCAAAGTGTTGTATTATATTTCACAAGATTAAACAATCTATTTGTATATATATTTCAGTTGTATACGATCAGACCTGGGTTCAATTCTTATTTGAATTTAATTGATCAGAGAAATGCATGAATTTGAATTGAATAAAATCAAAACAAATTGAATTGGAATTGGATCCTGCAAAGTAAGATGAATTGATCGAACTGGAAAATAAATTTATGTTTAAAAAAAATAAACTCACATGTATAAACTACAAAATGTATGTTAAATTGTAAACAATTTGGGTGAGTCTTTTTATTTATATGCACGGAAGGATTTGTTACCAGACAAAGCATGGGTTGCAATTATTTGTGTAGCAGTTCTCTGCTCTCTCAGACCCTATGTACCTCAGTTTTACTAGTAGCATAGAACAGAGCTGCTGAGTGCCAATTGACCACCAGAGGCCAACATTACTGTTTTGGGGGGTGAATTAGCATTTGCCAATGTCCAGAGTTCAGCACCCCTTTGTTCGTTAGCCAGGCTGCAAGAGGGTACCATAGTATACTGGTGCAGGGTGTCTGACTTGCTTCAATATCACCCTTCAGAACACTCAGATTGCAGTACTTGGCACAAGGCCTGCTTAGCACTGTCTCTTCTGAGAACAAAGCAGGCATTTTATTATGGACTTCCTGGCTTATGCTTAATTAAACAACTTAAATGGCTACTGTTTGGTAATGGTGCCGATTTGAATTAGAATTGATTTGAATAAAAATGAATTGAATTTGAATTGATAATTTTTGTGAGTATGTTGAATTGGAATTGATCCTTGGTAAATACACATGAATTGAACCTAGGTCTGCTGCAGATAAATTTTTGTGCAATATAATTCATTAGACTATTCAAATAATACGTGCCAATGGCGACGTCAGTCACTTTGCGTCGGCCACCGTGCAGCATAATGACTGCGTAGTTTTTGGGTCGCCGACTGATGCAAGCGTCGCAGTACCCGATCATACCAACAACCTTTGATGCCATCAGCTTTTACCTACTCATAGTGTGGTATAATATGAGTGCTGCATTTTTCTGGTAACTTATTCTTCCCGAGTGACCCTGGCTGATTTGCCAGGTCACGCTCAACAACATAACAGATATATTCTAAATACATAAATATTTTGAATTACTTTTAACAAACATTAATTACTGTAATACAGCCACATTTGAAATTGTATACCATTTCAAAGAAAGGTCTGCTGCGTTTCTAATGGAATGATAATGCAGGAAAGAACAGCCTAAAATGATTTTGTGTGTTGCAGTTTGATTGGAGGTGCGGATTACAAGCTGATCTACAGGCATTACGCAACTCTGTACTTTGTCTTCTGCGTCGATTCCTCAGAAAGTGAACTAGGAATTCTAGATTTAATTCAGGTATGTACACCAGTAAAAATAGCTGTCCTGTCACCGTTCATTGTTGATTCTTCTGTACACAGTCGGACAGCAATTGACCTAATTGATAAGCAAGATATACTGTCAGTTTGACTGTATGCATTGTAGAGACATTCAGCTTGAGTGATAATTTGATTTTGTCCATTAACAAAGAACACAGCTTTTAGTGGTGAAATGGTAATACCCGATACTAAAAATACTACTGTTGTACTATAACATAATGTTATTCTTGCAGGTCTTTGTGGAAACATTGGACAAGTGCTTTGAAAACGTGTGTGAACTGGACTTAATATTTCACGTTGACAAGGTTTGTATTATCATGTTCACATTGAATAGGTTTGTACTCAGTCAGTAATAGATTTTGCTGTGTAACTTGGATCAGAATGCTAGTAATCAAATGGACGCACATTCCAAGTATTGTATGAAAACTTTGTTGCACAACTAAAATTACGTACTGCTCTGTGTTTTCAAGTTTGTGACTTATTGTTTTTCACTCAGTAATGAGTTGGTACTTTCCCAGCATTTTACCCCTAGGGTAAGTAGTGTTTATTAATGGATAATTGATTGATTTGAAGGAAATCTGCATTTCTGTTGTGCACCCATATGTATATATATATATATGTAATATTATATGCACCCATGTGCATGAACAATTGCACCCACACAACAATCGTCGCATGCACGCACACATACAACATACACACATGTGCAAAACCACAATTACAGCACATGTGCCTGTGTAGTAATTGTATTACTATACACAAACATGTAACCATAGCATGTGTGTGTTGATGAAGGTTCACTACATCCTGTCGGAGCTGTGTATGGGGGGCATGGTGTTGGAGACAAACATGAGCGAGATACTGACACGGGTTGACGAACAAAATAAGATGGAGAAGCAGGAGGTGTGTATATTTACACTGTCTACATCAGTGATAACTCGATGCAGAAGAGTGTCAGAGTGAAATTTAATTAGGTTTACTATTGTGATCATAGAACAATACTAGTATAGCTGTTGCAATGCTATTGTGATAATGTAACTTTCTCAATAGTATTGCAATAGTGTCATGGAATAGTGAACAGCCAGGAAACGTTACCCAAACCACATTTTTCCTGGTATAACTTTGAAGGCTGTTGATTCAAAAAATAATGAATCCGTGAATGATTCTATCTGGTATGGTCGACGATTGTTGCATCAATAAATTGGTAAAAGTCAAAAAAATTGTTTAAAAAGTGTGTTTATGAACATTGTTTTGTAGCCCTGCTGTGTCTTGCATGGATATCTATTTTTATGCAGTTGTTTTATATAAGCAGGAAGTTTGTGAATTTAGTTATTCTTAGGCCACAGAAAAGTAGTTCCCGGTTTCTCATCAATGCATGTATTTAAAAATATGTGCCACAACATTTTATTTTCTATTATAATTATTCCTCTAAATGCAAGACATGGTGCAGTAAGTGAACAGTAAACATGTCAACATTTTAAACCCTTAATGATCTGTAACTATGATTCACCAAAAAAACATTTGATTAATAATTACCTACAGGGTTGTTTGATTTCTGCCGGCCCAGCAGAAACGGCAACAATAGGAAATAAATGCCATTGATAGACAAATGTGTTCTTTTTATAGAAAACGTCAGTTTCTTTCTGTACCTGTTTACGTATGATAACCATTTGTCCGCCCTGCTCACAATAAACATCACATGAATGATAAAAGGAAGATCACTGCCACTTAACTTGTCGATTATTATTATTATAAAACTGCTCTGCTACTGCTTGGTGGACAATTAATTAGTGGCTCAAGTTCAAATACATCAGGACGTTTTACACCTGCATGGTAGTTTAGGCTAGGTAGTGTGCTGGCAGCAAGTAAACCTATAGGCTTGTGTGAAAAGGATAGTTGGCAGAAGAACTAACTTCAAAGCACCATTGCATCCATTTAGCCAGGCAGCAGTCACACTGTCAGAGTGTCTGCTGCTATGTTTGTATATATAGGCTTAATGATCCCAATACACCAATCTGTTGGCACAATGACAGATAATAGAACTAGGTTAAACATCTTAACAATAACTATAATTAGTTCTGTGGGGCTGTTTTTAAGTATTCATTTATAACATGATCAATACCACATGCCTTTAAGTTTTTTGATTTGCATTAGTATGTCATCTTGTGTGAATGGTCTGTTTATGTGTAATGGCAGTGCCACTATACACAATACATTTGATTAGATTGAATCATTCTAAGGGCACCAAAGGTCCCCTAAAATGCTAAATTTGTTAATTAAAATTAATTGTCTACCTCAGAGTAGCTATATTTATAACTTGTTGTGTATTACACCCAGCTGTGGAGCTAGGATTCTCTGCCTGCTATTGTTTGATGGAAACTGTGACTAATCTGTAATTGGTCACTAGCAGAAGCTTGTGTCAACAGATAGCATTAAGCCACTAACCGTGTTAAACTGGGCTGTTGCCTGTAGGTTTTAAACTGTCAAACTGTAAGTCTACCTTTTGCTCTCAAATAATCTGTCCTCTTAGTTTTACACATAAAGACATAATCTGGCATAACGTAATAAGTTTTTGTAGCAGCACCTTTGTACTTCCAGTGTATCATTGCAACATAACATACATACTGTGTGCCACATTTGAATGTCATGCATGTAATATTTCCATGCAATCCATTTGCATATATAATGTAAAACTTCAACAGCCGTTTTCTTCATTTTCACTTTTTGACCCCTACCATGTTCAATGCTCCATAACTTCGCCAATCTTTGTAGCAGTCATAATTTTTGAAACCAAGTAAAGACACTACCAAACCTTTACAAGAAGAAAACAGTGTTACAATTTTTCCGACTTATCACACATTTGGTCAGCCGGGGCCACGTACAGACGTATTAGTCCAAAGGACTTCAGGGCCTCTTGGCCCATTTTTAGTCCTTTGGCCGAAGGTCCAAGGGACTTTTGCCATCACTCTGCGTCCGCCGTTAGCTGCCGTATCTCAGAAACCGTTCAGCAACTTTTTTTCTAATTTTGCATAGACATCTTAGGATGCTGCCACTATATACAATAAATCTGTATTTGATTGAATCATTCTAAGGGGCCGCCAAAGTGCAAAAGTTTTACATTATCTAGTGATGTGGTTTTGAGAAGGGCCCTTGAGACTACCCCCAACAGTAGATTTTGTTTAATGTGCCACAAAGTCAACACCATGACTAAACTCTGCAGCCTAGTGCTACTGTTCCATTGAGACCTTGACTAATCTTTAATTGGTCACATCGCCCAGGCAGAGTAGACACACTTGACCCCTGTTAGACTGAACAGTTGCCTAACACTGTTTATCTTCAAAACTATTGATTTTCTATAATTGCAAGTTGTGTTTATTTTGATGTTCATTTAATTATTATAAAATGGTGTGACTGTGGTGTCTATTGGTTAAAGATGTATTGTCTGTAGAAACCTGTATGCGACAAACATAGAAAATTAATATTCTGTCACCTGTTGGTGACAAACATAGAAAATTAATATTCTGGACAACTATAGAGTGAAATATCCTACACTTTATTGATATCAAATGCATTCTACTGTTCTGTTTACGCTTGCCATGCCTTGTGTAGACATGGTACTATGTAAATCAATTGTATCAATATAGACTAAAAAATTACAGATTCACAATATAGTTGACACCTGAAACAACCAAATGTCAACCATTAGAAGAGTTGATATAGTTCCGCTGCACACAAGCAAGACATCTGTATTTGATTGAATCATTCTAGAGTCATCAGCATATAGTAGAACATACATTTTCTACATCATCATCCCTAAGGTTGTTGTAAATTTCACCAGCTGCCATGTCAAGTCCGTTATAATTGTGACTAACAGTGTTCAAAATGATTCAGGTAAATAGCAAATAACAAAGGACACAAGTTTTCTCCTTGCCATACCTATACATCACATGAGAAGAAGGCTGACACAGCCTGGCCATGATTTATACATGATTTAGCATTTTTGTACTTGTTGTATACAACTTTCAAAATAATTCCATTAATACCGCATGAAATTATCTTAGACCACAGGGAGGACCGGTCTACTAAATCAAATGCTTTCTTATAATCGATGAAGGCACAATAAAGCCTTTTGCGTCGAGACAAATACAATTCAACCAATACCCCTATTTGAACACTGCCTGTTCTTCACCTATTACATTCGCTTTGTTTAGTTATGTGGTCAGTCTGGTGTTCTGAACAATCACTAAGGATTAATGAACACTTGTGCAGAATGTCACCCACTTGGCAGGTTTAACTGATCTATTCAGCAATGAGGACACTGCTTAGGCCTCACTCTGAACACTGTCACTCACAGTGTTGTGTATTGTCTTAGTTGGTGCATTGAGCTAATCTACTTGACTATGAATCAGTGGTGGCTCTGGTTGTGTATTACACCCAGCTGTGGAGCTAAGATTCTCTGCCTGCTATTGTTTGATGGAAACTGTGACTAATGTGTAATTGGTCACTGGCAGTAGCTTGTGTCAACAGACAGCATTAAGCCACTAGACCTCTGTTAAACTGGACAGTTGCCTGTAGGTTTTAAACTGTGTCAAACAGTGAGTCTACCTTTTGCTCTCAAATAATATGTCCTCTTAGTTTTACACATGAAGACATAATCTGGCATAACTTGATAAGTCTTTGTAGCAGCACATTTGTACTTCTAGTGTATCATTGCAACATACATATTGCATACTGTGTGCCACATTTGAATGTTGTGCATGTAATATTTCCATGCAATCCATTTGCATATATAATGTAAAACTTCAACAGCCGTTTTCTTCATTTTCACTTTTTGATCCCTACCATGTTCAATGCTCCATAACTTTGCCAATTTTTGTAGCAGTCATATTTTTTGAAACCGGGAAAACACCCTACCAAACCTTTACAAGGATGTAAGAAAACAGTGTTACAATTTTTCCGACTTATCACTTATTTGGTCAGTCGGGGTCACATATAGACGTATTAGTCCAAAGGCCTTCAGGGCCACTTGGCCCATTTTTTGTTAGATGGTATTGTTACACCTTTGACTGTGTATGTTGCAGGCGGGTATCAGTACGGCACCACAACGAGCCGTCTCGACGCTCAAAGAAATGAACATTCCACAGCGGATCAAGGACATAAAACTGCCAGATTTGCCATCAATAGGAAACCTAAAATTTTAACATTAAATTTCACGTTTGTCTAGTGGCATGGTCTAGGTCGCAATGATCAGTGGGGACGGCAGTAATACCTGCGTGATGACCTAATACTCCGAGTTGAGACCGAGGGGCGTGCTGTGGTGATGCAGTGTCACCGCAGCAAAACATTGCAAGAAAGCAGAAGCAGCGTTGTGCAGTTTATCATTCATTAAAAATTACCAACCCGTGTAATTGCATTGAATCAAGTTGCAGATGTTCCCAGTACTTGGTGTAGTATTTAAATAGAAAAGGCCCACAGTTTTTCTGTCTATGTTGAAGAGTAACTAGAATGTCTCTTGCGTTTTAGAAATTGTTGTATAAACCGGCTTCTAAACAGCAACATTATCGGTTTTTACCGCACAGCGGGGATGTGGTTTTCGACATCGTCTTTGCTGATAAATGGCTATTACTTGTTGCACGTTCACGATGTGGACATGATGTTAACAGGTGCTTGGAGAATCGGTGTATGTTGTATCGTTGTCTAGTCTGTTATGTACATTAAAGTAATTTGCGTGTACGCCAGTGTGACTTGCTAGTTGTTTTATGAAAATAATGGTTATGGCGATATAGTGCTGCTAGATGGATTTTAAAGTTTCCGGTGTCGGGTTGACGCACGAACGATGCTGATCTTGACATTGAATTTGTTCGGCCCACTGGTTTGGTGTCTTCTGTAGCCAATGGCGACCGGATGGTCGATTGTTGTGACGCTAGGTGGCACCTCTGTCGTCGCTGGTTCGTGTTAGTCGAGTTGTTCTGCTGTTTGTACGAGTGTCGCAATATTCATTATACCCGAGTACAACCCAAACGCCACCACTACTGTAGCCAGTATCAGAACTGTCATTTTACGAACATTTTCAATGTTTTTTGCGCGCTCTTCGGCTTTTTCTTTGTCCGTTAGTTGAAGCTCTTCGCCGCTTATTTCAGATATCTCGCCAGATTGCATGTTATAGTTCTTGTGAATGTAGTGCACAGGAACAAAGTAGCCGTTATCACCAGCCGGTAGTTGGTACGTATCATCACCGATTGTTTCATATACCTTGCTGGTGTGTTTACTAGAGGCATCGTTGAGTATTTCGTTTATTTCTTCATCGTTGTTCTTAGAATCTTCCATCTTGATTTCTGGCTGCTTTTCGTCGTCGATTGTTTCACCTATTTCTGCACTGTCTTTTCGATTCGTTTTTTTGTCGAGCATTTTGTTTATTTCTTCGTCGTCGCTCTGTTCAACTTCTTTTTGGCTGATTTGTTCCTTTTCCTGATCCCGGTTCTCCATGTTTTCGTATGTTCGTTCGGTTGTGTCATCTACTACTTGGTTTCTTGCCTTGTCGTCCCGATCGATGTCTATAACGAGGTTGAGGCCGTCTTCATCTCCGAGTTGGTGGCTGTCGTCGCATCCGTAGCGTAGGTTCTCGTTCTGGCTGAAACGACCGGCGACGAGCCTCCAAGCCGGGCTATCGTTGTCATAGCACACAAACCGACCGAACAGGTTGCCGTATGCGAGTCTATCGGCGGGTGACGTCGAGTCCGTTTGCTGTACATCGTACGTTTGTGATAGGTATCGTGCCCACATAGCGTGTCTGTACCTCACGGCGTACCCGCAGACCCGGTGGCCGGCGAACAGCGTCACCATGACAAGGAGCCAGGAAGTAAGCATCGTGTACGCAACATCGTTCATTTCTTTCGTGTCCTTTGTAGTGTCGTTCGCCTTTGTTTTAATAAAATCTGACACTATGCCATTTAGATTGCCTGAATTTTCTGCATCCACACTGCTGTGAGTTTCGTCTTTAGCGATATTCCCCACTTCGGTTTTGTCCGTAATCCAATCTAGAAACAATTCATGAAAGTTGCTGAGGCCGTGAAATAGACCCGATGCGAAACTATTGAGCATAGCGCCCGCTTTCTTTGAATATCCAATGCAGGGCATCGTGAAAGGGTCTTTTATATCGTTACGTAGCGTGTCGTCTTTACCGCCATCCCCCGCCTCGATTTTCTGCATAGTCCAACCTAGAAATAATTCATGAACGTTTCTGAGGCTGTGAAATAGACCCGATGCGAGAATATTTAGCATAGCGCCCGCCTGCTTTGAACATCCGACACAGGGCCTCGTGTAAGTCCAACCAACAAACAGTTCACGAAACCAGGTAAGGTAGTCACTCAAGTATGTGTCTAGTGTGTCGTCACGTAGAGCGCACGGATTCGTGTTCGTGGCACCGCAGAGATTCGTGGAATCAGTCTCAATATACGCAGAACACCGACTCCTGTATGGCTGGTTGCCTTCGGCAGCTACCGGCGTTGTCAACAGACACAGGGCACAAACAAACATTGTATCGCGCGTGTTTGTCATCGTAGAGACCAAGTAGTGAGGTGTTACACCTGACACAACGAACGCCTAAGATGGTGTCATTTCGCTGTTGTTTGTGTCGTTCGGTTCCTTCCGTGGAACGAGCAATATGGTGGTCTTCGCGCCCGGAAATCATCTGTGACGTCACCGTTTTAGACTAATCAATACTCCGTTAGACGGCGCCAAATTATTTCAACATTTTAACGATTGGCGTTTTCCGTGTCTTGCAGTGAAGTTCCTACTTACTACAAAAATACATTTATAACATAACGGGAAGACCTTTTTGACATATAGTTCCGTGATCACCTCATGGACAGCACGATTTAGAATAGAATAACATATTTTTGGTCACACATAAAATATAACATATCTTATATGACATAATCAGTAGGCAACAATCCTCTGAAAACCCTTAGGGGCTTTTGCCGAGGACCACTTAGAGTACAATTATACAATAAAACAAAATGATAAAAATATGGTTATGATTAAATGAACAAATAAAATAGTATGCTACAGTGTAAAGTTCTGTGAACACATAATATATGTAATAACACATTGCAACTAAAAACACTACAAATTACTGATATACGAATATTTACGCAACAGCATATTTATTGGTGTAACATGCATAGCATTATTAAAATGAATTTGTTTATTTATTTACTTATTTTTCAGTACCAATTGCGAGATTTAGCTTTTAAATAGGTTTAATGATACAAGCTCTTGTAACTGTTGAAGTAGTGCATTCCAGAACACTGGTCCAGAATAATTCGTTGTAAACTTTCTGCTGTTTGTTGTAATGTGTTGAATGTAATACCCACTATGGTTTCTAAGATTGTGGTCAGGAACATTTTCTGTTCGCATTAGCATATATGACATGCTATCTGGGAGTTGGCCATTGATGGATTTATACATACAAAATGCCTAGTTGTCTATATGTTTATATAGATCATCTAATTTTAACAGTTTTAGTTTTGAGAATAGAGGATCTGCATGAGCTATACAGTGCAATTGTGTAATTATCCTTATAGCTTTCTTCTGTAGTATCTTTAATTTGTTTAAATGTATAGTGTATGAATTCGCCCACAACAGAACGTAGTAATGTAAATGAGATAATATTAATGAATAGTACAGCGTATTCATGATGTACACAAGAAGACAATTTTTAATTTGTTTAGCATTCATATATTTCGCGCTTTTTTTAAATATAAATTATTAATATGAATTGTCCAGCTCAAGTGTTTGTTTATGTAAACTCATACAATTTTTTTTAAATTTAACTTGTTTCATTTTGTTTCCATTTATTGGTATTTCTGCATTGTCTGTATTTTTTCCTTTTAGTGTAAATATTATGAAATTAGATTTTTTTAACATTTAATGAAAGTTTGTTGGTATTAAACCATGTTGCTATTTTGTGTAGTTCTACATTAACCTCTTCAATGAAGGTGTGAACATTTGTGTGAGGATGGATCAAACTTGTGTCATCTGCAAACAGTATTGGCTTTAAAATATCTTATACACTTACAATATCATTTATATATATGATGAAAAGTAACGGGAGTAGTAGTCGTGTGGTTTTCACCCCCGTGTAAAAAGGTCATGTACCAAAGATCAAAGGAAGATCAAAGGAATAGGCTCCGCCCCACCATTTGAACCATAAAAACTTAGCACCTATAGAGAAAAAGTCAACATCAAAGGATTTGCCCTTTTTCCTATAAACTTACCACCGTGACTAAATACCCTTAAGTACCCTTAATTACCTTTGATTGACAGGACCACCCAACTGCGCTGATCCGTTGCCCTTTAGTGTGTGTTTCTTTTCTCTATACGTGATTGACAGGTCCAACGACAAATCAGAGGCTTGGAATCCGTGCAGCCGTATTAATGATTGGCTACTAACGCTACTATATAGTATGGGCGGCCGGTGGCGTGAACAGTAGCAGCATGGCGACGACTCCCGCTATACATTTCCGTGGGGGAGCGTCGTTCCTATCGAACTGGTATCCATGTCGAGTGGTGGCGTACGGTCGGGGCTTCAGATCCGTAGAGCACGCTTATCATTTTAGAAAAGCAATGTTTCACGACGATACCCAAACCGCTGAGTGCATCAAAGAGGCGTGGTCGGGGTATTCAGCAAAACGCCGAAGTTACAGAATCGAGAAAAAGAGAACGAACGCCGAATGGTACGCCGTTAGAGTCGCGTGCATGAAGTCCCTGCTGATGAGCAAGTTCGGGGGTCAAAGAAGTTGAAAGACGCCCTATTGGCAACCGGGAAAGCCGAATTGGTGGAGTGGGTGCCGTCGCACGAAGCCTTCTGGGGTATTGGCATTGGCGGCAGAGAGGGACAGAATATGCTCGGTAAATTAGTGATGGAGGTGCGCGAGGAGCTTAGAAGAAACGAATAAAGTTGGCGGTCGCGGCCGCGAGCGCGACAGTCGTAGATATGTGCGTGCCGTTGAAGCATCCGTTTACGTGTATAATGGCCGGCCCCACGGGGTGCGACAAGACTACTTTCGTCGCTCGTCTAATACGGCATTCGGCCGCCGTGATCGAGCCGCCGCCCGAGAAAGTCCTGTGGTGCTACGGCCAGTGGCAGGACGCCTACACGGCGATGCCGCCTACAATAGAATTCGTAGAGGGCCTACCGGATCCGACGCGTTTAGACGCCAAAACGAGGACGCTTCTAGTGCTCGATGACCTCATGGAGGAAACCAATAGTCGGGTCACGACCCTGTTTACCAAAAAAAAGCCATCACTGTAATACGTCCGTCGTACAGTTGCTGCAGAATATGTTTCCGAAAGGAAAAGAGAGCCGCACGATTAGTCTGAACGCCCAATATATAGTGCTATTCAAGAGCCCCCGGGATGCCGGCCAAGTAAGTCACCTAGCAAAACAGATGTATCCGGGTAAGGTTGACTACATGATCGAGTCTTTCAAAGACGCCACGTCGACCGCGTACGGATATCTTTTCGTAGATTTGAAACAGGAAACGGAGGAAGCCATGCGCCTGCGCACGTGTATATTTCCGGACGACCGCCTCCAGTACGCATACGTGAGGAGATAAAAGGAGGGCGGCGTCACCGTGCGCGTCATTCGCTTTAAGGATGACGGACCGCGTGAAGAGGCATGTCCTGGCGTTGCAGCTGCTGAGCCGTACTAAGAAGAACGTCGCACTGCGAAAGGCCGTAATCGCCCACGCCGACGCCGACCTCGTGTGTAGTCTGTGCGATTGCGCATACAACATTCTGATAGGGAACGTGAAAATATCGGCGAAGCAGAAAAAAGTACTGGCAAAATACAAGAATCACTTGCGTAAGCTGGGGAACAAAAAGGTGCCCGTCAAACAGAAACGGGCCATTCTGCAAACGGGATCGGGCGCCTTTCTGACGGCCATGCTGGCACCGTTAGCAAGCACCGTTTTACTGCCCCTGCTCAGACAGACTTTCGGCGGGGAAAAGTGAGAGGATGCAGCACGCAAAGAAGATGGCGTTGGTCGATCCGCGATTGGTGGAGAGCCTCCTGCCGCTCATCGACCAACCGCCGAGCACGACCCGATCGCGTGCGATGGGTAGCCTGGACAGTGACATGAAAAACGTTCTAGAGCGATCGGATTTATCGGACCACGATAAGGCGGTGTCGTACAATCAGCTGCTGGGCCGCTACAACGCGCTAGAGGCGGCCCGAGCGGCGCAGCCAGTACGCGTGTCGGTGGTGAGCGGCGGCGGCGAGTCGACGCCGGCGGCGAAAGAGGCGACAACGACGACGCCCTCGGACGCCATAGAGCGCGAAATAGTGGACAGCGTGCCGAAAACTCTGAAAGCGAAAGCCGGCCGCCTTATTGCAAAAATGAAATCCGATCTGCTGTGTCGATGGAACGACCGCGGCGAGTTCGTGTACGACGGTCGAACGGTTAAGGGGAGCAACATGGTCGACCTCGTGAACGACCTTATTCGAACACGAAAGAAGATGGCCCCTTCTGTAGGGTGGAAAACGTTCGGGGAGCGTATGAGGGGACTGAACGTGCCTATGGAGTTCGTCGGTAACCCCCGGTATCGGAAGGCCATGCAGCAGTCGAAATGGGTAGAAGAGAAGGCGCCGACGTCGGCTAAGCCTATTCGGCTCGGCGAGACGTGGACGCAGCAACACAGGCGGAGGACCGTTAAAAAACGCCGTAGCGAAGTGCCGGAGTGGGAGACGTCGTCTTATGATCAGCAATGCGAAGGTCGGTGATCGTCGTCGTAGCCGCCATAGTGCTTGTCCTTGTCTACGTCGGCATATTGGCGTGCGTCAATCGTGATTGTTTATCAACGTTGTCATGGCGTCCGGGTGGACTCGTGGCGCTAAACGAAAGCGTCGAACTCGACAACGAGACGACCCTCTTCTGAGGCGCGTCTATTACGACCCGAAACAGGCGGGCAGTTATGGCGGCGTCGACGCATTGTATAGGGGGATCGCAGCACGCAAACCGGTCGTCGAGCGGTGGCTTGCGGCCCAGGATACGTACACCCTGCACAAACCGGTTAAACGAAATTTCAAACGACGCTGCTTTATCATCGGCGGCCGAAACCAGCAGTGGCAAGCCGATTTGGTCGACGTCGCTACACTGAAAAAATTCAATGACGGCATAACGTTTCTATTGACGGTTATCGACGTCTTCTCGAAGCGGGCGTGGTGCGTCCCGTTGAAGAGTAAGTCAGGCCCGTCCCTCGTCGCGGCCTTCGAGACCCTGTTGCAGGCGGAACGACCGCCGCACGCCCTGCAGACGGACAAGGGGACGGAGTTTCTCAACGCGCCCCTACAGAAACTCTTGAGGAACTACGGCGTTCGCCATTTCGTGACGCATAACGAGGAGACTAAGGCGAGCGACGTGGAACGATTCAATAGGACGCTGAAGACGCGCATGTGGCGCTATTTTACGAAACATCAGACACGTAGAGGCGTTGCCGCATCTCGTACGATCGTACAACAACGCCTACCATCGAAGCATCGGCAGGACGCCGGCGAGCGTTAATGCCGAAAACCAGGAGAACGTATGGCAACGGCTGTGCGGGGGCGCCTCCGGCGGCGGTAAACCGAAACTGCGAGAGGGAGACCGCGTGCGCATCAGCAATGTGAAGGGTCGGTTCAGAAAAGGGTACATGGCTACCTGGAGCGAAGAGCTCTTCACCATCGTAGAGGCGCATCCGTCCGAGCCGCCCGTGTATCGGCTGGAGGACGACGCCGGGACGCCGCTAGAGGGCACCTTCTACGAGGAGGAAGTACAACGCGTGATCGTCCCGAAGGACAAACTGTATCGTAAGGGGGGCGCTGAAGTGCTCGTGAAATGGAGCGGCTATCCGGCCTCGTTCAACAGCTGGATCGACGCCGGGGCGCTCGTGGACTATAAAGGGTAGGGCGGTCGTGGCGTCGCCGGACAGTCATGTGGATGCGCCACATGGGGTGCTGGCGCCTACACGAGGCGGGTCTGTGCAACGGTTTTTCGTTCTTTTATAAAGGCCCCTGCTGCATTGAGAGACCGCAGTGGCGCTACGGTGACCGACGGGGCGACATCCAACGAGACGCCTACAAGCGGGCAGCCTACAACATACGCTGGGTCGGCAGCCGACGAAAACGAGTCAAGCGCCTTCGCGATCGTCGCCAGCGCGGACTCCGTCGACGCGTCCGCACCTATCACCCCCTCCGTCCGCGAACACGCTCCATGGCATTTCTTCGGGAGCGACTGCCCTAAATCCGAGATCATCTTCATATGCCAGGTCGTCGTCCTGTACTCGGTCATCATCGTGAGTATATACAATCTGTCGAGAGGGCAGGGCGACTCCAACCTGTGGACGGCCCTGTTGAGTAGCTGTCTCGGCTACCTGCTCCCGAGTCCGTCTATATGACGTTGCGATGGCTTCGTCTGACTTTTACCTGGTCCTGCCGAGCAACGCGTCCATGAAGGCGCACCCCGAAAACACGTTGACTCACTACACCACGAAGCTGCCGCGGCGCATCGACCTGTCGGGCCAATGGGAGTGCGGTATGGTAAATCTACAGTACCCGCACACGTGGTACAACGTGAGGGTCGCGGACTCGTACTTTCATCTGTCCTGCAGAACGGCGTCGCCCAATACACTGTTTAACTTCGGCGGCGAGACGGTTTTCCGACAGGGGCAAATTCCTTACGGGTTTTACAGCAGCGCTTACGAGCTGAAGCGAGAGCTCAACGCGGTACTGGTGAAACTGAGCACCGACGCCATCAAGGCACGCCTGACGTACAGCACCATCACCAACCGGATGACGCTATATCTATCGCCGGGTGTCGAATTTCGCTTGCCGCCCGATAGCCGGCTGAAGAACGTGCTAGGTTTCGAATTGGCCGTCATCGTGAGCCCACTCTTGGGAGTTTCGGCCGGCAGCGGAAACGCCACCTATACCTACGAGCACGAGGGCCGGCATACGATGGACATGAACGCGGGTATCGACACGCTGTACGTGTACACCGATATCGTGGAGACGCGCATCGTCGGCGACACGTTTGCCCCCCTCCTTCGACCCGTCGCCGTCTTCGGGCTGAACGGGGCCACTATTGCGAACTCGTTCGACCGCATTCAATACGTGCCCCTCCTGCAGCGCCAATTCGAGACGGTCGAGATCGATATAAGGGACGACTTCGGTCAACCGATACCATTCGAGGGGGGGGAAACTCGTGACGACGCTTCACATCAGACGCTACAAATCTAAACTGTTTTGACGATGACGACGCGCAACGCGTACGACGACTACTACTTTTGTCAGGTCGGCGGCTCGCTGCCCGTCTTCGTCGGTGGCCGAGGCCAGCGGGGTCACGGTCTAGGCAATCTCTTCGGCAGTATGTTTCGAAGCGCCATGCCGCTTATTAAGAGGGGCGCCGTAGCGCTGGGGAAGCGCGCCCTTAATACGGGCATACGTATGGCGCAGGACATCGTCGCCGGCCAGAATATGAAACAGTCGGCAAAAAGGCGCGCGAAAGAGGCCTGCGCCGACCTGCTCGACGGCCTACTGAATAAGCGGCCGCCGCCGCCGCCGAAAAAACGACGCCGCCGCATAAAGCCACCGGGTAAGGCGACGACCAGTAAGAAGAAGGGGCGCCGCCCGAAACAGACGTAACCGCCGGGCGATATATTCAGTCGTTAGGGAAAAATGGCGTTCGTGCATCGGCAGTCGTGCGAGGGCATCAAGACCGAACTGGACCTGTTCGACATGCCGCCGACGCAGACGAGCATCGTGAGCGGTCAGTGGATCGACTACCAGCCGCTGACGTCTCTCGACGCCGGCGGGCCTATCGAATTTCTCGTCCCGGGTTCGGGCGACGACTACGTGGACCTGTCGAGCGTTAGACTGTACGTCCGATTCAAACTGGTCCAGGGAGACGGCACCAATCTCGTGAACGCTTCCGTCGTGGCGCCGGTCAACAATTTTCTCCATTCGATGTTCAGCCAAGTCGACGTGTCGCTGAACGGAACGCTCGTAATGCCATCGACCAATACGTACCCGTATCGGGCCTACCTCGAAACGCTGCTGAGCTACGGCGAAGATGCGAAAGGGACGCAGCTCCAGGGGGGCCTGTGGTACAAAGACACCGCCGGCTCCATGGAGGCGACCGACGGCGGGGGGAACGTCGGGTACACGGCGCGGAGTCACCTCACGGCGGGCAGCAGCGAGGTGGAGATGATGGGACGCCTACACGTCGACGTGTTCATGCAAAACCGGTACCTGGTGAGCGGCGTCGACATGAAGATGCGAATGGTGCGCGCGAAGGACGCCTTCGCACTCATCGGCGACGCAGCCGACCCGGGGTGGAAAATCGTGCTGGTGGAGACCTACCTGCAAGTGCGAAAAGCTAAAGTGAACCCGTCCGTCCAGCTCGCCCACATTAAAGCGTTGGCGCGCGGGACGGCCAAGTACCCGATACGTCGAGTCGACACCAAGGTGTTCTCGATACCGCAGGGGACGATGTCTCACACGCACGAGAACGTCTACCTGGGCGTCTTCCCGAAACGCGTGTTCATGTTCCCGATAGACAACGACGCCTTTAACGGGACCTACGTTAAAAACCCGTTCAACGCGAAATACAACGACATAAACTTCGTGGCACTCTACGCCGACGGTCGCCAGATACTGAGCAAACCATTGCAGCCGAACTTTGCGCAGCGGCACTACGTACGAAGCTACATGAACCTCTTCGCGGCGACGGGAAAAGGGTACGAGGGCGAGGGAAACGACCTGACGCGCTACGACTTCGGCGGCGGCTACACCATCTTCGGTTTCGATCTGATGCCCGACTGTTGCGACGGGGACCACTTTAACCTCGTGCGTAAGGGGGCGCTGCGCGCCGAAATACACTTCGCTGTCGCCCTACCCCGACCGGTGAACGTCATCGTGCACGCCGAATTCGAGGTGGTGGTGGAGATCGACATAAGCCGGAACGTCGTGCTCGAATCGTTGTAACATGGACACGTTTCAACTGATGCGCTGCCTACGAGTCGACCCGTACACTAGGAGCGTCGTCGACGGCGTCACGCCGAGAGACGGACTACCGAAAAGGCGACTCACCGCGCTTCCGGCGGCCTTCGTGTGTAACACCGACGACGGCGGCGAACCGGGGGCGCACTGGGTGGCGCTCTACGTCGACGTCGACGGCCGCGGCGACTACTTCGATTCGTACGGCCTGCCGCCCCTGCACGACGAATTTCGCGCCTTCCTGCGCCGCAACTGCGGCGCCTCGTGGACGCACAACGACAAGCGACTGCAGAGCGTCGTATCTAACGTGTGCGGACAATATTGCGTCGCCTACCTGCTATTGCGATGCCGCGGCATGCCGCTCGAGGGCTTCCAGTCCCTATTCGGACCCGATAGGGTGGCCAACGACTGTCTCGTATTCGATTGGCTAAAGCCTTGAACATTATTATTATTATTGTCGCTTTCTGCTTACTGTATTCGCACTAATAAAAAGCAAAACGATGAAAACGTACATGGTGTGTATACATATTTTATTATTAGTACATCCTCCTCCGCCTTATAGGCGGCCCAGTCCCTAGCTAGGGCCCCTACCCCTAGGGGGAGGTGGGGGCGCCTATAAGGCGCGCCATAGGGGCCGGCCCTCATACACTAACTATACGCGTATCGGCGCCGTGGTGACGCCGTCTTTGAGCACGCGTCGCTTAGCGTAAAAGTAGTTCAGCGCCGCGCGCTCTTGAACGTACGTCAGCACGGACGAGTCTTTCATTTGAAAGCCGCGGTTCCAACCGACGCCGCTCCGCCGGTCGCGCAGCACGGCTAGGAAGGCGTCCTTGTCGATGGCGTCGTTCTGCCGCTTGCTTAGACCCTTCGTGCTGTACTTGTCGGTGGCGCCGATACAATAGTACGTCTTGCTGCATAGCGCGACGATGCCGTCGCCGGACCACTCCTCTTTGAAGAGGCCCGGCGTGCGCTTGTCGAAGCGAGACGGCATTGCACAAACGCAGCACTCGGCCGGAAACCAGGCGCCGCGTTGATGAAAGTAGCTCTCGCGCAGGGCCGGCGTCACCAGCTCGTCGACGTCGCGGCCAGCGAGGGCTATGTAGGCTGAGTCGGTGTCCATTGCGCAGTACTCGAACAGAGGACGCTGGATATAGACGGCGACGAAGTCGTAATAGAACTCCAGCATCCTCAGTTTCGCGTACTGATAGACGAAGTAGCCGATCTGGACGGGCAGCGCGTAGCGGACGGTGCGCTTGTTCAGCGCCACCTCGCAGAGGGCGTCGGGCACGACGACGTCGAGCTGACGGAAGCGACGATCGTTGAAGAGACGGCTGGCGCCGACCGTCGTGCAGTATTTGATCTCCCGTTGGAGATCGACGCGCGTAATCGTCTTCCCGTACGAGCTGTTCCCGAGCAGCTTAAACGTGTCGGCGATGATGGACTTATCGGTGTTGGTGTCGCCCTCGCGGCGCGCGTTGGACACCGCGTCGCCGAAGCGACGAAAGCACGCAATCGGCACCTGATAGATGCGGTCGACGACGAGGCCGTGCGCCAGATACCACCGCAGTAGGGGCGTCGCGAGTAGAATTTTCGTACCGAAAAAACTACCCACGAGTGTTCGCTGAGGTCGGGTCAGGAGGTCGTGCGCTTCCGCGTAGCGTTGCATGAAGGGTCTGAGAGCGTCGCGATCGATGCAGACGTTCTTAAAGATGGGCTGCATCTCGGCGAAGGTGGCGCGCAGCGCGGTCGGCACGGCGATGTCGCACTCGATCAGGCCGAACAGAGTGCCGTCGCGTACGCCCTCCAAGATCGTCGAGCGCGTAGGGGTGACGGGCCGCCATCGAGATTTGTTGGGCGGCGCAGGCGTCAACGGGGGCCGCACGGCGCGCCACTGGCACTCCCACATTTCGACGACGGTGACGAAACGGCGCAGGTAGGTCGTCACGGCGCGCGTCGCCGCGTACAGCTCGATCATCGGTCTACCGTTGACGGCGTTCGTCGGCTTTTTCAGTGCACGGGCAGCCGTGGAAGTAGCAGCCGTGGAACTGGTAGGCTGTTCCCGTTTCGCTACACCAGCCGTCGACGCGATACTTGCCGACGCGCTTTTCGCGTCCGTTAAGCAGGTGCCGTATGCGTACCCCCGTCCGGCCGGCCACCCACGTCAGCCACTGCACGGCCATACGACAGTGTTCTCCTCGCGGCGGCGCGTGTACCAGCCCGTCGGCATCTCTTGCATGATCGCCCACAGATAGAGGGCGTTTGCGTCAAAGCCAACGATCGAGCGACAGGGTTGCGCTTCGTCGCGTCGCAGAAATGTCACGCCTGCCTCGTGATGACGCGCGAAGATGATCGAGGGACTGCCGACGATCTGCGATTGCAGGAGACGGTGTAGGTCCTTATTCGGCTCGTTGAAGAGGGCAAAGGTGATCGAGGCCGGCAGATCGTTAAACAGATACAGTAGCGTCAGACCGGGCACAATGATGGCGTCCTTGAACATGTTGATGCGACGCTCGCGATAGAACGTTAACAGTTTGGCGACAGCCTCGAGAAACGGCACCACGTATCTATTATTATACCACACGAGGAAGTCGCGCATCGTCGTCATGCCCTCGCCGCGCCAAGCCGCCACGCAAACCTCGTACGCCGCGGCGGAGATTCCTTCCTGTTTCAGGTGGCTGTAGAAGGCTTCCCGCGGCGGCAGTTCGGCGTCGTTCAATTTCGCCAGTGCGTCGATATATACGTACGGGAAGTAGCCCTTCGTCACCGCGCAGCCGTACGCCTTCAGAAAGCGGTCGTAGCTGACGCCGGGGGCCAGGTAGTTCGTAATGTCCAGGAATTTCAGCGTCGACGTCGCCAGACACATATAGTTGTTCTGGCGTTTGATGGTGAACGCCGACGACCTGTGCTGATCGGCGGAGGTCATGAGAAGCGGGGCGAAGTACTTTTTGACCACGTTCATGTCGTACTTACCCGAATTAAATCCGAGGACGGGCAGCTGGCGCAGGTAGGTCTACAGGCGTTTGGCGAGCACGCTGTACGGCGACTTGGCCGCGTCTTCGGTGGGGGCGGCGCGCCGCCAGTCGTCGTCGAGCGCGTCGAGTGCGTCGAAGGTCGAATGGTACAGCGGACGAAGAGCCGCGCACGCCGCTTCGCTCGTGGCCTCCAAGGCGGCGATCAGGCGCCGCGCGAGCTCGGCCGAATCGCCGGTCGTGACGAAACACTGCGCCGCCTCGTGGCCGGGCACGTTCGACGCGATGCTCACGTTGAGAAGCTTGTGACGGGCTAGCCACCGGCACTTGGCGGTGTCCGGCGGTAGGTCGGTGTAAACGAAGTAGCACTCAAAGTCGAACGTCGCCCTGAACGGGTAGTAACGCAGGCTGTCGTCCACGCAGACACCATCGTCCTCCAGCTGCTGGAACACGGACGGCGCCGGATGGTAGAGGCCGCTGGGAAAGACGTGGCGAATGCCGCCGTCGCACGTCGCCTCGTGGCGTCGCAACTCCCATAGGGTCGACCACAGGACGTTGGCGCACTTGCCGCACACGTACGTTTTCGTGTACATCGAGACGTCGCGTATATAGGAAAAGGGTGCGCCGCACACGTTGACGTTCAGGGTCGTGGGGTGCGCGCCGAGCGATCGACGGACCAGCTCGGCGGTGTCGGCCTGCGTCAGGCGATAGGCGATCACGTTGACGCCGAAGACCGCCTCCACCCGGTCGAGCGCGCTCAGGGGGATGCCGGCGGCGTGCGTCGTGCCGGTGGCTCTACAGTAGTCGTCGTATAGGCGCTTGGCGGGGGCCGTCAAACGGTCGACGTCGACATCGCTGCCCGCCTCTAGGAGGCGCCTATGCAGCGCCAGACAGCGGAATAGGCATAGGTTATCCGCGTACGGGTTGCCTCGACGGTCTTTCGTCAGCGCGACGACGGCCTTGTTGGTGCGCAGGTGGGCCGGAAGCTGCAGCGCGCCGTCGACGCAACCGATAGGATGATTTATGATGGCGTTCAGAAAGTAGGTCGCGTTCGTCACCAATTCGGCGACCCAGCCCGAGTCGGGGCGCTGCGCGATCACGTACTGGAGAACGTCGCGCGTACGGACGGCCTCGAGGAAGCGCTCGAACGAACGCGCGTCGGTAACGAGAGCGGGCACTTCCAGGAGGCGGCCGCAACAATTACAGGATGAATGAAAATAACGGAGGCGCCCCGTCACCTTGTTGCGTAGAATAAACGCGCAGCTCACGTTGAATTTAAAGGAGCACGTTTGCGCCTCGAACATTCGTCTTAGGCGGGGCGCGTGTCCGGACAGTCGGTTAGTTGGAAATTATAGCGGGATTGTATGCGGCCGCGCGCCACCGACGTCTGTATGCTCGACCAGTGCTCTTCGATGACTCGACGCAGTCCAGCCGCCAGTTCGCTAGGGGGCGGCACCGCCATCTCGTCGTCGTCGTCGGGTGGTGGTGACAGTACGCCGCAACTTCTCAGATGGCGCAGCATTGCGTGGCGCCTAGTGAAAGGGCGACCGCATTTTGGGCACGCGCGTTCGTTCGCCCTTTCGCTGCCGCAAGTTTGCGATGTCTTCGCGTGTTTAAATAAATTATAGCGTTTAGCGAAATAGGCGCCTCATTTTGGACATTGCGAACGACTACAGGAGTGGCCCGCCAGAGCCTCTCGACCACACACGGGACAGTTCGGCATAGCTGCTGCTGCTTTAATTTTTTAGCCCTTCCCGCCGCCACTCTCCGACTAGCCGAAGACGACGGCGCGCCGTCTCTTATACAGGACGGAGGGCCATTCTAATTGGCTGGCTGACTTGACGGACGCGGGAAGGCCTCTTTTTATTATTAGGACCCTTCTGTTTTGTTGTAGAAGAATTTGGCGCGCCAATGTAACAACGGTTTCAACGCTTTATTAAGCGACGCACGCGTTGTTATTATTCGCAAACAGTATTGTTCAATTAAAGGCCCTTGCTGATGATGACGCTTTGTAGGCGGGCCGGGACATTTAACGTTTTATTACTGTTGTGCTATGACTCAGGGTGGCGCCCATTCAACGCTTTTATTATTGCGAGAAACCGATGTAACAAATGAATACGTTTTATTAAGCGACGACATAATTCGCAAGGAGTTTATTATTAAGTATAGTGTTCGTTTAAGCAGCAGCAGCATGATGTTCAGGACGACATAATTCGCAAGGAATTCAACTTTGACTGGCCTGTGATGCGGGCGGCACGTTTATTAGACGACGGGACATGGTTTTTTTTAATGTCGGCGATTTTTTTCATCGGTTTTATTATTGTCGACGAGAAACCGATGTAACAAATGAATACGTTTTTAACGTTTTATTCACCGACGACATAATTCGCAAGCAGTATTGTGTTCAATTCAACAAGCAAGAAAGCGACCTATATAGAGAGCTCTATTTATTAATAATGTTCATCAAACAGCACGCACTATTCAGTGACGAGTGATGCGGGCGGCACGATTATTAGACGACGGACCATGGGTTTGTTCAATGGCGGCAATTTTTTCAACGCTTTTATTATTGTCGACGAGAAACCGATGTAACAAATGAGTACGTTTTCAACGTTTTATTCACCGACGACATAATTCGCAAGCAGTATTGTGTTCAATTCAACAAGCAAGAAAGCGACCTATATAGAGATCTATTTATTAATAATGTTCATCAAACAGTACGCACTATTCAACGACGATCGATATAGTGTTCGTTTAGTCACTCTTTATTATTATTATTAAGTATAGTGTTCGTTTAAGCAGCAGCATAATGTTCAGCGATCGATGCCTTCCGCCACGTCAAGGCCGCTCCTTCGGAGCAAATACTCCTGGGTGGCCGCCTCCAGCATGGCGCACTCGATGACGTCGTTCCAATCAGTGGTAAGTAACCAATCTGACACATATTTGATAAGGACAATCTCGGCACTCCGATTCGGGCCGGTCTGCCCCATGCGGCCGCTCAGGATGTGCACTAATTGTATAAAGCACGGCAGCAAGGAGCGCGCCGTGTAAAACGTCAGGACGGGCTGAAAATACTGCCTAAGCAGGTCGCCCACATCGTCGTACACGCGCGGATAGTGGCGTCTCGGTCGACCCGCACGGTAGCCGGCCATGTGAACGTACGGACAGCCTTCGTAGGGGGCGCACTCACCGCAGCTGGCCTCCAGGAGGCACCTCTCGTTTTCCGAGATTGACGAGAGAGGCGAGGCCAGACGCGGCGGCGGCGGCATCTCCGGCGACACGGTGGACCCCTCCTCGGTGACGTACGGGAATAAACTTGCGTACGTCGGTGGCGTCGTCGTCCTCGTCGTCGCCCCGGAAAAGGCATCGGCGTATGATCGCATAGCTGCGTCCGACATAACCAGTACCTTTTCCAACACGGAGTCGAGTGCTCGATCGCGCGCCGCCGGATTGGCCTGCAGAATAAATATTATTATTATTATTATTATTATAGTCACACGCCGTTTAGTCGGTCTTAGTCGGCCGCCACATCGAGCAGGGCCTCTATGACGGGGCCAGCTAGATCAGGCCTGGCGTTGGCCAGACGTGCCGCAGCAGTGATCGATTTTATGGCGCCCAAGAGACGATGCACATCCTGCTGGACACGACCGTTAATGGCGCCCGACGCAGACTGCCACGAGCGGTCGTCGTCCATTCTACAGCACGAAGAAGCGCAAAGGGTTAATCACTCGGCCCTCCCTAAATCGTCGTGTTTTTGCCGCGGCGTAAACTGTAACGGCATGGTGACGACGCTCGTCATACGATGGCGCCGTCTATTCTGCAGCACAACAACAACAAAAGCAGTTAATTAAGCAAAACAAACACTAATCACTTATTTTCTTCAATGAGCGCACCGAATAGGACGGCTCCCCAACCCACGTAGTCTTCCGCACTTCCACATCAACGATAGTGCCGACAAGCGCCAGCACCGTGTCACGCAATTCGTCGGCGCCGAATCCGACCAGATAGGAGGCCTGGTAGTCAACGAGGGGCGCCATATTGCTATCGAAAACAATTACCCACGTTTCGTCATCCACGCCCGACCCGTCCTTCAACATCATTCGCATAGAGAAATAATATTGCGTTTCATTCTGGACCCCATGCGACATGCACATCAAATCGCCGTTCATAGTCGAATGTACTTTTCGGCGACAGCGCGTACACCCCTCGTACACGCTCTTATCGCGCCGAGCGATTGCCTCGATAGTGGGGTAATCTCTTATTCTATAACACCCGTCCACGACCACCTGCAGCTCGTGTAGACTCACCGTCGAAGGCAACAATACAACGGCGCCCCTCTCAGAAGGTGGCCGGTGGGTGTTTGCCGCCGCCTCCGGTTCACGTCCCGATGCCCCCGGCGTGGGCTCTTGTGACGGCCCTGTAGCCGCGTCGCTCTCCTTGTTGCGTGCCGGCGCCACGCCAGGCGAAGGCGCGGCCGGCTGAGCCTGCGCGCCGCCCCGTGCTGGGATGATAGGGCGCAGCAGCACCTCGTCCGTCGCCGAAGCCGAGCCCTGCGCTGCAGACGGGCGTCCCTGTACAGTCGATGAAGAGCTGCGAGCGGGCAGGTTCGGCATCACCTGCTTTCTAGTAAAGAACTAGTAAAGGGTGCGCGTGCACCTGATCACGTACGCCACACAACAGGCAAGTCTGCCAAGGCTATTGTCAATTGAAAAAAATACGCGGTCACGCGGTACATGTTCCGTAAAAGCACCTCTTTAAAGCGTTTTTCTCTAATACGACAGCACCACGCAATTCCTGACCCCCGACTGATCTTATAACATGCTTAGGTTCGACTATTTAGAATTTCATTAAACGATTTTGAAACATTACGCAAAACAATAGTCAACAACTTACATAACGCTGAACGTGACGCCTCTCGATGCGCGCGCAACCCGATGGCGCAGTCAACAACTTACATAAAACTAATGCGTCATTTGCCACCGCGTAAACACGCCTCTCGATGCGTGCGCACCCAGATGGCGCAGTCAACAACCTACATAAAACTAATGCGTCATTTGCCACCGCGTAAACAGGCCGCCATGTCAGGTCGCTCCAAAACAGTCGTCACACATCACGAACGGTACGTCACACTCTTTTAAACAAACAACCAATCATTATAACTATTTATTTATATTCACGGGTGCACCTAAATGCAAACAAACATTCATATACAAGAATCATTTATTTATTTAGTCATTTTTATTCACGGGTCATCTAATGAGTCACAAACATTCATATGCAACTATAAATATAGGTGGAAATATCCATGCAATTCGGTGATGTTGCGGCTGAAGTTGTTGAATGGAATCCGTGAGTGTGCACAACCTGTTGTGTTTGGCTATTTAACACAGGCGAGATTTGAACACGCCACACACGACACATCTTCACCATAAACTGCACAACTCAACCGGCTAAACAAACAACTTACACAAATTATGTATGGTAAAACAAACATTCATATACAAGAATCATTTATTTATTTGTTCATTTCTATTCCCTGGCCATCTAATAAGCCAAACAAACATTCATATACAACTATAAATATATACAATAATATTTTCATTTATTTATTCAGTCATTTCTATTCACAGGTCGCCTAATGAGTGGCCACCCAAAGGCTGGGGACGTGGCTACACACTCCGCGCTATGGCAGCGGCGCCGAATACATCCGCCTCTGTCGCTACGGCCCGACCGCCAACACGTACCTACGAAATGCCGCCTCCATTGCAGCCAAGGCGGACCGATCGACCGACTGCAGTCGTACGCGGCATCGTTAGGCCGCCCCCGCAAGAGTGGCGCGACCCAGACACCAATTTATGGGTGTCGCTCCCTCCTCGCCCACGGGAGCGAGACTCGGACACCGATTTATGGGGGTTGACCGCTCCTGCCCCATGGGTGCGGACAGGGCGGCCCGAATTTAGACCACCGCCTCATCGCACCCCATTAGCCTTACCTCGGTGCCCAGCGCGGCGGCGACAACAACCGCACTGCTTTGGATTGCCACATGATCACGTCCCGTCATCAGATTCATCATCGCAGGATGGCAATAGAATATTTATCGGCATCCTCCGTAGCTAGACTAAGGCTTCATTTCTGCCTCATTAAACTATACCAGTCAACGACTAGTCGTTTGATTCTTTCCAACGCACAAAACCACTGTATATCCCTACGAGCGCCAACTAAACGAACTATAGTAGCCTTGCTTATAGACGAAACACTGTACGCTATAAATACACTACTACTAGAAGGCGTCACGACTCACGACAAAGCAGGAATGTTACAGCCGTCACTAGCAGCGTACGGACTTTACACCAGTGCCTGTATCAAGTTTCACAACAACACAGCGTAGAACTTTTATACGTGGTTATGTGGTTAGGTGGTTATGTACGTGGTTATGATTATAGCCACTTTCGGCCTCATCAATGCAGCTCCAATTAACAGGCAACTCTTTTATACAGTGTTTTTGTGCCGGTACAATGGTTATAGGCAATATTCAGTTGTTTTAGCCCTACCTTAGGTCTGACGATCAAAACAACGCCACTAGAGTGCAGAGAAACGAAAACACACATTACAGCGGTCACTAGCAGCGTACGGACTTTACACCAGTGCCTGTATCAAGTTTCACAACAACACAGCCGCCTAACAGCGTATAACTTTTATACGTGGTTATTTACTGGTACAGTGATTATAACCACTCAGTACTAATTTCGTCCTCATCAACGCAGCTCCAATTAGCAGGCAACTCTTTTATACAGTGGTGTTGTGCCGGTACAATGGCTATAGGCAATATTCAGTTATTTTAGCCCTACCTTAGGTCTGACGATCAAAACGGCGCCACTAGATTGCAGAGAAACGAAAACACACACGCAAAGGGCACGGGGTCAACGCTGAACATCTCCTTAATACAGCAGATTGTTGCCCTGGACTCATTCTAAGCCTCTGATTTGTTGTTGGACCTGTCAATCACGCCCCTCAAGTATAGATAAACGAAACACATACATTACACGCACTAAGGGCAATGGGTCAGCGCCGTTGGGTGGTCTTGTCAATCAAAGGTAATTAAGGGTACTTAAGGGTATTTAGTAACGGTGCTAAGTTTATAGGAAAAAGGGCAAATCCTTTGATGTTGACTTTTTCTCTATAGGTGCTAAGTTTTTAGGAAAAATTGGTGGGGCGGAGCCTATTCCTTTGATCTTCCTTTGATCTTGGGTACATGACCTTCTTACACGGGGGTGAAAACCACACGACTACTACTAACGGGCCTAGTATAGATCCTTGGGGAACGCCACACGTTATTTTCATACAATCAGATTCTGTTTTGTTGTATGACACATATTGTGTTCTGTTATTAAAGTAACCCTTGAACCAGTCACAAGCAATACCTCTTACATTATAGCACTGATGTTTTTTGTATTAAAATGTTATGATTTATTGTGTCAAAAGCCTTACTGAGATCAAGAAAGATGCCTATGTTATGTTTTTGTTGTAACTGTTGCTTGATATTTTATAGACCAAATCGATCATTGCCATATAAGTAATAATTTTCCCTAAAACCATATTGCTTTTTTGATATTATGTTCTGTTCGGCTAATGAATTATGAATCCTATCGTACATTAGACGCTCTAGTGTTTTTGATAGGCACGGAAGAATATAAATTGGTCTGTAATTTGCAAACAGTTCAGGGTTTTCACTTTTGTATAAAGGAATAACCTTAGCTATCTTTAACTTGCTGGGAACAATATATGCCCGAACTAAATTAACTGTTGAAGATGTGAGTTGGTTGATTTGCAATTTGTGGTATGACATGCTGAACAATGCATGGATCAATGTTGTCAAAGCCACCAGATTTCTTTGAATTGTTACTATGCACTATGTTAATAATTTCAGTGGGACAAATTGGTGTAGAGAAAAAGTTTGCTGCGTTGTTGTTTCTAAAATGTGTAAGGTCATGTGCCGTTTGTTTTAGCTTTGCGTTAATATTTTGGCCAATGTTTGTAAAATAATTATTGAATTCGTCCACTATTACCTTTTTGTTTGTACAACAGTTTCTCTTTGATGTTAAAAAATTATCGTTGATAGCAGATTCATGTTTTTTTTATTTTAAAACTTCAAAAATGGTATTTCTGCAATCATGTTTAAATAGGTCACATTTATTTTTTAAGATATCTTCTATTTGACAGTCTGATTACATGTGTCAGTTTATTTTTTTTAATTTGCTCATTTTTAATTGTTGAATTACATTAACAAATGTTGTATACATGGCTTTTTCCTTGGTGGATGTCAATATACATTTGGTGAGCCAGTCATTGGTCTACGATCTTATTTTGATTTTTTTTCCAAGGTAGGCATTCGTCAATATGAGAATTTTATATTCCAAGGAATGTCTCGGGTTCGGATCATTATATACCTCTTCCCTGATTGCATTTAAACAAAATATATTTAATTTAGCAATGTTAATTCAATTGTTTGCATGTTTGAATATGAATTGGTATTTTTGTTCATTTTAAAGCCTATATTATATAAGTTAAGTATTGGAAAGCGATCCGATATGTCGATATACAGAATGCCAGATTTAATGGAATATTAATAAATGTTAATTGGTTGATTATCTATGAGAGTCGCTGATTGTTGTGTGTTCCTGGTTGGTCTACTAACTCTTGGACAGAACATGTTTACAAACATATTGTGTACAAAATCAGCAGTTTGATTATTGGTGTCAGTAGTTACTAAGTCGATATTGAAATCCGCCATTAATATGCATTTCTTTCTTTCATTTGAAATTGTTCTTAATATCATTGATATGTATAATAAAACTGTTTATGCTCCTCGAGTCAGGAGGTTTATATATATTTTTTTGAATTATTTTTTTATATAAATAATGATTCGAATGATAAATTTTCAGAGTTTATACGTAAATCATTTCTTTTTAAAAGTTTAACCTGTTTGAAACGTACATACCATCTCCTCCGCCTTTCTTTTTTGAACGTAAGTTATAATAATAATAATACATTTATTCGTACTAAAATTGTACAATTCAACTAAATCAATGTATATAAGTTACTGTGTACATAAAACAGTAAGCAATGAGCGCAGCTCGTCAATGGCTAAAAACTACCCACATTATTTATATTATGTAATACATCTTTTGCAAATGAGACTCTACATACTAGTTCATCATCCAGCCCCTCCTGGTAGTGGTCTTGAATCATACCATAAAACTGATTAGACTTCATTCGAAAGAATGTCATGGCATCAAGTTTGAATTTGGACATGATATAGTTAAAACTTTTAGACATATATGACCCACTACCTTGAAAGGCTAGATGAGAGAGCATTTTCAAACTGGAGTTACTGCATTTCAAGCAACTCTGCATAAATCGTACTATTCGATTCATAATTTGAATTTGAATCGGTAAACAGTCTGCTAAAAGTGGCACCATATTACAATGCGTGCAAACTGGTAGATTAAACAGTTTTGTGATACCTTTGCGCCACGTAGTATAAAACATATCAAGATGTTTGTTTTGCAAGTTCCACAGACATACACCATAGAAAGATGTACAGTACGACATATATAATTGACGTTTTATGTTTATATTACAAAACCAAAAATTAGCAGATAATGCATTTACACGCCATATAAAATCATGACACATATCTTTTACCATAGCCTGGTGAGCGTCAGGACCAATAACGTGGCCTAAATGCAACCCTTTTTTTTACTATGTTTCACTTTTAAACCATCAAAGTAAAATGGGCAGTCGGTACCACTGCCATATTTAATAAGTTGACATTTTGCCGGGTTGAATTGTAAATCATATTCATATGCAAATTTTAGACATATATCACACATTTTGTTCAATGCACATATCGATGGAACTACCAAAGATATATCATATAGTACTTATGACCGATCATACAGCCAAAACCAGACATGCAGAGTCTTGTTAACATTTCATCAATGTAGATAGAAAATAAAATGGGGGACAACACCCCACCCTGCTTCACACCATTGGCAGTGGAGAAATGCAATGACATGGAATTGTTCCATGATACATTTAAATGTTGATTAGTGTACATATAAAGTAAACATCTGATTAAAAGGGGATTCATTCCTCTATCCATCAGTAAGTTAAAAAGTTTAACATAATTTACTTTATCGAATGCTTTAGTCGCATCTAGTAATAACACGTAAACATCCGATTTATTCTGCTGGAAATAGTTCACAATCTCCATTAACGCAAATGTACATTTAGCTGTAGAGCTTTGAGGTTTGAAACCAAACTGTAGATCACTTGTTTTAAGAGCATCATAACTTTTTATCATTATAACCCAATCAAATATTTTCGACAGAGGGCTACTAAGAGCAATGGCTCGATAGTTGTCAGAATTATTTGCTGATTTCCTCTTGTTTTTTACCAGAGGTTGAATTGTTGATATATTAAAACCATCCGGGGTATATCCGTGATATACCATTGCTGTGAATAGCAAAGAAAGAAAAACATGTAATTTGGTAGGTGCATGAATAAAGTGGTCGGTATATATAACGCCGTATCCATCACATTTGTTAATCTTAACATGATTAATGCCATTCAAAACATCATGCACCGTAATAGTATTTTCACCTTCGTTACAATGTGCATCTACTTTACTATGTATGTTTTGTAGCAATGACGTCATGTCTGCATCATTATAGGCTACTGAATTATATAAGTCCTCATACTTAGTAGCAAAGTGTTTAGAAATATTTTCGTCTCCTGTCACTTCATCAACCATGTTGGGTAGCATATTATTGTTCTTTGTAACTTTACCTACTTCTTTCCAGAAGTCCCTACTTTTATTTCCAAGTAACGCTGTCGCCATACTTTCTTTTTTAACATTATTTTGATTACGTTTAACGAAACGAACTGCTCTGTGATATTGAGAGCGTGATCTACGCATGACGTCAGCAATAACAGCATTGCGAGGAGAGCCACAATCTTTCCATAGATTATGCCAAAACAGTGACGCTTCTCTGCATGGTTTAACGTGTTCATTCCAACCCGCTATTACCTTCGAATTTCCCTCTTTTGAAGTATGTGGAATGGAGTTTTGACAAGCTCTTATACAACAATCCATTATTGAATCATGAAATATCTGAATATCATGACAATGCGTTAACCTGCTAGGACAATGTTTATCGCGGCATTCTAGAGAATGCCATGGTATAGATATTTTGTCAATCATTCTTTCTAAAACCTTGCTGTACTGACTTAAGTTACAGTCTGACGCTTCTTGCCATTTAGGCTTAGATATGTACCTTCTAGCAGAAGGTGAACAATAATTAACATATAAACTCAAGGTAAGAACCAGTGGCGAATGGAATGATAAATTTGCACCATCGTGCATAGTATAATATTCTAACATATGGTCAAAGAGTCCATTGTTTAACAACAAATGATCAATGACATGAGTACCATTGTCCACAGGACTAGTAAATGTATAACAAACATTATGTCCTTCAAAATCTATACATGGCTTGATTGTTTCACGTTCACATATGTAATTTAAATGTTTCGTAAAGTTAGAAGACACACGATTGAAAGACGTGTTCATATCACCTCCAATAATGAAATTGGAACAGTTCATTATATTACATGTACTCTTAATTTCAGTAAAAATATTGCAGTACAGATCATCATTACATCTGGTATCACATGGCATGTACACATTAAAAAGTAATAATGACATGCTTTGCATAGTTATATTAACTGCACATATTCTATTAGAATTCATGATGACTGAGGAGACAATACAATTCAAGGAATTTTTCCACAGAATGGAACATCCACCATACCCTCTGCCATTTAAAAACATAGTATTATCTATTCCAGAAACATCATGAGATAAAATGCTAACATTGTTATCACATGGTATGTTTTTAATCCTGTGAAACTGAGATTCCATTAACCAATGTTCCTGGAGTAAAACAAAATCATGTGCTTTGATGAGTTCTGAGACATATTCAGGCTTACCTGGACCAAAGCCAGTATAATTATAACTTGAAATAGTAAGTTTTCTAGCCATATTAAAAATCGTAGATTATGTCGGAAGATAATGAAATCAGAACGTGTTACGCGCGTTCTTAAAGCGGAATATACGAATGCTGATGCCTTCTGGCCACACACCGCTGTCAAACAGCTTATCACATTCTGTGAAAGGTACTGTTAATTTAAACGAACTTTTTTTAGCCTCATTATGTGACACACACTTAACATTCAAAACAGTGAAGCCCTTGCTTTCCACATAGGACTTTAAATTATCCGGTTTAACTTCTTTAGAGACCCGTGATACAAATATGTCTCTAACCGATTGATAATTTCTGGCTGCCATGAGTGTTTCTGAAGCGGTAGCCGTTCCAGTAACTGTTTTTTTAGCCATGCGTCTCTCATTCTTACGCCGAAGGTAGCTAGGAATCTCGAATGAGTCACCTGCGCTCGAGTTGACATCAATGCGACCTTGCGTGTCAACATCGTTAACAACCAGTGCGGCACTGTCAGCAACAGTAGTCGAGCCAACGGTCCTTGACTCGCTCGCAACTCGTGGTACTTGCCGACTTGTTCGTTTTACAGTACCAGAAGGCACCTTTTTCTTCCTATGTTTTCCAGACTGATCGGTGCTGGCCGGTGTTAGTTTCACGGTTAGTTTCTTCTGCTGCTTGTCCGTAGAAGTCTTCAGTGTCTCAGCGTAAGACCGGCTGGGGGTGGAAGCGGCTTTCTTTGCGAGTGTTGATATATCACCCTCCATTCGCAGACGTTTTTCAGTGTTTGTGCTGACACTGTCACTAAGTTGTCGCAACTGGCTCTCTAACACTGCCAGCCTCTCCACTAGAGACGGCTCCAACATGGGTTATGGGTGTGAAAACTCATTCCCAGTTGATGTTTTATGTTGTCTACTGCAGTAGTACATTCAGTATTCACGAAACAAACATGTCCCATGTGAAAGTAATCGACAAAAATTCACGCATATCACACAAAAACTGTATTTTCAAGTGCACTCTTGGCGGACGGATCCTAAATGTGCTCTTTCCAGAAATAGATTTCATGCATGTTACAAATCTTCATCAAGGCTAGACTGATATCAAGCATCACACATAACTAGATTAATCACAAAGAGGAATGTATGTTACCCTTTCATATCCGTCACGTAAGTTACAAGAAAATAGTACGTAAGTTATGGGTGTGAAAACTCAATCTCATTTGGTGTTTTAACTTGTCTAATGCAGTAGTACATTCAGTATTCACGAAACAAACATGTCCCATGTGAAAGTGATCGACACAAATTCACGCATATCACACCAAAACGGTATTTTCAAGTGCACTCTTTTGGCGGACGGATCCTTAGTGTCGTCTTACCCCAAATAGATGTCCTGCATATTACAAATCTTCATCAAGGCTAGACTGATATCAAGCAACAAACATAACTAGATTAATTACAAAGGGGAATGTATGTTACCCTTTCTTGTCCGTCACGTAAGTTACAAGAAAATAGTACGTTAGTTATGGGTGTGAAAACTCATTCCCATTTGGTGTTTTATCTTGTCTAATGCAGTAGTACATTCAGTATTCACGAAAAAAACATATCCAATGTAAAAGTGATCCAAAAAAATTCACGCATATCACACCAAAACGGTGTTTTCAAGTGCACTCTTTTGGCAGACGGATCCTTAATGTGGTCATACCCCAAAAAGATGTCCTGCATGTTAAAAATCTTCATGAAGGCCAGCCTGATATCAAGCAACACACATAACTAGATTAATTACAAAGGGGAATGTATGTTACCCTTTCTTTTCCGTCACGTAAGTTACAAGAAAATAGTACGTTAGTTATGGGTGTGAAAACTCATTCCCATTTGGTGTTTTATCTTGTCTAATGCAGTAGTACATTCAGTATTCACGAAACAAACATATCCCATGTAAAAGTGATCCACAAAAATTCACGCATATCACACCAAAACGGTATTTTCAAGTGCACTCTTTTGGCGGACGGATCCTTAATGTGGTCTTTCCAGAAATACATTTCCTGCATTTTACAAATCTTCATCAAGGCTAGACTGATATCAAGCAACACACATAACTAGATTAACCACAAAGGGGAATGCATGTTACCCTTTCATCTCCGTCACGTAAGTTACAAGAAAATAGTACATAAGTTATGGGTGTTAAAACTCATTCACATTTGGTGTTTTATCTTGTCTAATGCAGTAGTACATTCAGTATTCACGAAACAAACATGTCCCATGTAAAAGTGATCCACAAAAATTCACGCATATCACACCAAAACGGTATTTTCAAGTGCACTCTTTTGGCGGACGGATCCATAATGTGATCTTACCACAAATAGATGTCCTGCATGTTACAAATCTTCATGAAGGCTAGTCTGATATCAGGCAACACACATAACTAGATAAATAAAAAATGGGAATGTATGTTACCCTTTCATCTCCGTCACGTAAGTTACAAGAAAATAGTACGTAAGTTATGGGTATGAAAAGTTATTACCATTTGGAGTTTTATCTTGTCTACTGCAGTAGTACATTCAGTATTCACGAAACAAACATGTCCCATGTGAAATTAATCGACAAAAATTCACGCATATCACATCAAAATGGTATTTTCAAATGCACTCTTTTGGCGGACGGATCCTTAATGTGGTCTTACCACAAATATATGTACTGCATGTTACAAATCTTCGTGAAGGCTAGATTGATATCAGGCAACACACATAACTAGATAAATCAAAAAGGGGAATGTATGTTACCCTTTCTTCTCCGTCACGTAAGTTACAAGAAAATAGTATGTTAGTTAGGGGTGTGAAAACTCATTCCCATTTGGTGTTTTATCTTGTCTAATGCGGTAGTACATTCAGTATTCACGAAACAAACATGTCCCATGTAAAAGTGATCCACACAAATTCACGCATATCACACCAAAACGGTATTTTCAAGTGCACTCTTTTGGCGGACGGATCCTTAATGTGGTCATACCCCAAATAGATGTCCTCCATGTTAAAAATCTTCATGAAGGCTAGACTGATATCAAGCAACACACATAACTAGATTAATCACAAAGGGGAATGTATGTTAACCTTTCATCTCCGTCACGTAAGTTACAAGAAAATAGTACATAAGTTATAAGTGTGAAAACTCATCCGATTTGGTGTTTTATCTTGTCTAATGTAGTAGTACATTCAGAATTCACGAAACAAACATGTCCCATATGAAAGTGATCGACACAAATTTACGCATATCACACCAAAACAGTATTTTCAAGTGCACTCTTGGCGGACGGATCCTAAATGTGGTCTTTCCAAAAATAGATGTCCTGCATGTTACAAATCTTCATCAAGGCTAGACTGATATCAAGCATCACACATAACTAGATTAATCACAAAGAGGAATGTATGTTACCCTTTCATATCCGTCACGTAAGTTACAAGAAAATAGTACGTAAGTTATGGGTGTGAAAACTCAATCTCATTTGGTGTTTTAACTTGTCTAATGCAGTAGTACATTCAGTATTCACGAAACAAACATGTCCCATGTGAAAGTGATCGACACAAATTCACGCATATCACACCAAAACGGTATTTTCAAATGCACTATTTTGGCGGACGGATCCTTAGTGTCGTCTTACCCCAAATAGATGTCCTGCATATTACAAATCTTCATCAAGGCTAGACTGATATCAAGCAACACACATAACTAGATTAATTACAAAGGGGAATGTATGTTACCCTTTCTTGTCCGTCACGTAAGTTACAAGAAAATAGTACGTAAGTTATAGGTGTGAAAACTCATCCCCATTTGAAGTTTTATCTTGTCTAAAGCAGCAGTACATTCAGTACTCACGAGACAAACATGTCCCATGTCAAAGTGTTCGAAAAAAAGTTATGCATATCACAGCAAAACGGTATTTTTAGTGAACTTTTTTCGGCGGACGTATCCTTAATGTGGTCTTACCCCAAATATATCTTTTGCATATTAAAAATCTTCACGAAGGCTATATTGATATCAAGCTACACACATGACTAGATTAACCACAAATGAGAATGCATGTTACCGTTTTATCTCCGTCACGTAAGTTACAAGAACATATTACGTAATTTATAGGTGTGAAAACTCATCCCCGTTTGATGTTTTATGTTGTCTAAAGCAGCAGTACATTCAGTACCCACGAGACAAACATGTCCCATGTCAAAGTGTTCGAAAAAAATTGATGCATATCACAGCAAAACGGAATTTGTAGTGCACTTTTTTCGGCGGAAGGATCCTTAAAGAGGTCTTACCCCAAATAGATGTTTTGCATGTTACAAATCTTCACGAAGGCTAGATTGATATCAAGCTACACACATAAATAGATTAACCACAAATGGGATTGCATGTTACCGTTTTATCTCCGTCACGTATGTTACAAAAACATATTACGTAATTTATAGGTGTGAAAACCTATCCCCATTTGATGTTTTATCTTGTCTAAAGCAACAGTACATTCAGTACTCACGAGACAAACATGTCCCATGTCAAAGTGTTCGAAAAAAAGTTATGCATATCACAGCAAAACGGTATTTTTAGTGAACTTTTTTCGGCGGACGGATCCTTAATGTGGTCTTACCCCAAATGTATGTTTTGCATGTTACAAATCTTCACGAAGGCTAGATTGATATCAAGCTACACACATAACTAGATTAACCACAAATGGGATTGCATGTTACCGTTTTATCTCCGTCACGTAAGTTACAAGAACATATTACGTAATTTATAGGTGTGAAAACTCATCCCCATTTGATGTTTTATGTTGTCTAAAGCAGAAGTACATTCAGTACCCACGAGACAAACATGTCCCATGTCAAAGTGTTCGAAAAAAATTGATGCATATCACAGCAAAACGGTATTTGTAGTGCACTTTTTTCGGCGGAAGGATCCTTAATGTGATCTTACCCCAAATATATGTTTTGCATGTTACAAATCTTCACGAAGGCTAGACTAATATCAAGCTACACACATAACTAGATTAACCACAAATGGGATTGCATGTTACCGTTTTATCTCCGTCACGGAAGTTACAAGAACATATTACGTAATTTATAGGTGTGAAAACTCATCCCCATTTGATGTTTTATCTTGTCTAAAGCAGCAGTACATTCAGTACTCACGAAACAAACATGTCCCATGTCAAAGTGTTCGAAAAAAAGTTATGCATATCACAGCAAAACGGTATTTTTAGTGAACTTTTTTCGGCGGACGGATCCTTAATGTGGTCTTACCCCAAATATATCTTTTGCATGTTACAAATCTTCACGAAGGCTATATTGATATCAAGCTACACACATGACTAGATTAACCACAAATGAGAATGCATGTTCCCGTTTTATCTCCGTCACGTAAGTTACAAGAACATATTACGTAATTTATAGGTGTGAAAACTCATCCCCGTTTGATGTTTTATGTTGTCTAAAGCAGCAGTACATTCAGTACCCACGAGACAAACATGTCCCATGTCAAAGTGTTCGAAAAAAATTGATGCATATCACAGCAAAACGGTATTTGTAGTGCACTTTTTTCGGCGGAAGGATCCTTAATGTGGTCTTACCCCAAATAGATATTTTGCATGTTACAAATCTTCACGAAGGCTAGACTGATATCAAACTACACACATAATTAGATTAACCACAAATGGGATTGCATGTTACCGTTTTATCTCCGTCACGTAAGTTACAAAAACATATTACGTAATTTATAGGTGTGAAAACTCATCCCCATTTGATGTTTTATGTTGTCTAAAGCAGAAGTACATTCAGTACCCACGAGACAAACATGTCCCATGTCAAAGTGTTCGAAAAAAATTGATGCATATCACAGCAAAACGGTATTTGTAGTGCACTTTTTTCGGCGGAAGGATCCTTAATGTGATCTTACCCCAAATAGATGTTTTGCATGTTACAAATCTTCACGAAGGATAGACTAATATCAAGCTACACACATAACTAGATTAACCACAAATGGGATTGCATGTTACCGTTTTATCTCCGTCACGGAAGTTACAAGAACATATTACGTAATTTATAGGTGTGAAAACTCATCCCCATTTGATGTTTTATCTTGTCTAAAGCAGCAGTACATTCAGTACTCACGAAACAAACATGTCCCATGTCAAAGTGTTCGAAAAAAAGTTATGCATATCACAGCAAAACGGTATTTTTAGTGAACTTTTTTCGGCGGACGGATCCTTAATGTGGTCTTACCCCAAATATATCTTTTGCATGTTACAAATCTTCACGAAGGCTATATTGATATCAAGCTACACACATGACTAGATTAACCACAAATGAGAATGCATGTTCCCGTTTTATCTCCGTCACGTAAGTTACAAGAACATATTACGTAATTTATAGGTGTGAAAACTCATCCCCGTTTGATGTTTTATGTTGTCTAAAGCAGCAGTACATTCAGTACCCACGAGACAAACATGTCCCATGTCAAAGTGTTCGAAAAAAATTGATGCATATCACAGCAAAACGGTATTTGTAGTGCACTTTTTTCGGCGGAAGGATCCTTAATGTGGTCTTACCCCAAATAGATATTTTGCATGTTACAAATCTTCACGAAGGCTAGACTGATATCAAACTACACACATAATTAGATTAACCACAAATGGGATTGCATGTTACCGTTTTATCTCCGTCACGTAAGTTACAAAAACATATTACGTAATTTATAGGTGTGAAAACTCATCCCCATTTGATGTTTTATGTTGTCTAAAGCAGAAGTACATTCAGTACCCACGAGACAAACATGTCCCATGTCAAAGTGTTCGAAAAAAATTGATGCATATCACAGCAAAACGGTATTTGTAGTGCACTTTTTTCGGCGGAAGGATCCTTAATGTGATCTTACCCCAAATAGATGTTTTGCATGTTACAAATCTTCACGAAGGATAGACTAATATCAAGCTACACACATAACTAGATTAACCACAAATGGGATTGCATGTTACCGTTTTATCTCCGTCACGGAAGTTACAAGAACATATTACGTCATTTATAGGTGTGAAAACTCATCCCCATTTGATGTTTTATCTTGTCTAAAGCAGCAGTACATTCAGTACTCACGAAACAAACATGTCCCATGTCAAAGTGTTCGAAAAAAAGTTATGCATATCACAGCAAAACGGTATTTTTAGTGAACTTTTTTCGGCGGACGGATCCTTAATGTGGTCTTACCCCAAATGTATGTTTTGCATGTTACAAATCTTCACGAAGGCTAGATTGATATCAAGCTACACACATAACTAGATTAACCACAAATGGGATTGCATGTTACCGCTTTATCTCCGTCACGTAAGTTACAGGAACATATTACGTAAGTTATAGGTGTGAAAACTCATCCCCATTTGATGTTTTATCTTGTCTAAAGCAGAAGTACATTCAGTACTCACGAGACAAACATGTCCCATATCAAAGTGTTCGAAAAAAAGTTATGCATATCACAGCAAAACGGTATTTTTAGTGCACTTTTTTCGGCGGACAGATCCTTAATGTGGTCTTACCCCAAATAGATGTTTTGCATGTTACAAATCTTCACGAAGGCTAGATTGATATCAAGCTACACACATAACTAGAATAACCACAAATGGGAATGCATGTTAACGTTTTATCTCCGTCACTTAAGTTACAAGAACATATTACGAAAGTTATAGGTTTGAAAACTCATCCCCATTTGATGTTTTATCTTGTCTAAGGCAACAGTACATTCAGTACCCACGAGACAATCATGTCCCATGTCAAAGTGTTCGATAAAAAATTATGCATATCACAGCAAAACGGTATTTGTAGTGCACTTTTTTCGGCGGAAGGATCCTTAATGTGGTCTTACCCCAAATAGATATTTTGCATGTTACAAATCTTCACGAAGGCTAGACTGATATCAAACTACACACATAATTAGATTAACCACAAATGGGATTGCATGTTACCGTTTTATCTCCGTCACGGAAGTTACAAGAACATATTACGTAATTTATAGGTGTGAAAACTCATCCCCATTTGATGTTTTATCTTGTCTAAAGCAGCAGTACATTCAGTACTCACGAAACAAACATGTCCCATGTCAAAGTGTTCGAAAAAAAGTTATTCATATCACAGAAAAACGGTATTTTTAGTGAACTTTTTTCGGAGGACGGATCCTTAATGTGGTCTTACCCCAAATATATGTTTTGCATGTCACAAATCTTCACGAAGGCTAGATTGATATCAAGCTACACACTTAACTAGATTAACCACAAATGGGAATGCATGTTACCGTTTTATCTCCGTCACGTAAGTTACAGGAACATATTACGTAAGTTTTAGGTGTGAAAACTCATCCCCATTTGATATTTTATCTTGTCTAAAGCAGCAGTACTTTCAGTACTCATGAGACAAACATGTCCCATGTCAAAGTGTTCGAAAAAAAGTTATGCATATCAAAGCAAAACGGTATTTTTAGTGAACTTTTTTCGGCGGACGGATCCTTAATGTGGTCTTACCCCAAATGTATGTTTTGCATGTTACAAATCTTCACGAAGGCTAGATTGATATCAAGCTACACACATAACTAGATTAACCACAAATGGGATTGCATGTTACCGTTTTATCTCCATCACGTAAGTTACAAGAACATATTACGTAATTTATAGGTGTGAAAACTCATCCCCATTTGATGTTTTATCTTGTCTAAAGCAGCAGTACATTCAGTACTCACGAAACAAACATGTCCCATGTCAAAGAGTTCGAAAAAAAGTTATGCATATCACAGCAAAACGGTATTTTTAGTGAACTTTTTTCGGCGGACGGATCCTTAATGTGGTCTTACCCCAAATATATGTTTTGCATGTTACAAATCTTCACGAAGGCTAGATTGATATCAAGCTACACACATAACTAGATTAACCACAAATGGGAATGCATGTTACCGTTTTATCTCCGTCACGTAAGTTACAAAAACATATTACGTAATTTATAGGTGTGAAAACCTATCCCCATTTGATGTTTTATCTTGTCTAAAGCAGCAGTACATTCAGTAGTCACGAGACAAACATGTCCCATGTCAAAGTGTTCGAAAAAAAGTTATGCATATCACAGCAAAACGGTATTTGTAGTGCACTTTTTTCGGCGGAAGGATCCTTAATGTGATCTTACCCCAAATAGATGTTTTGCATGTTACAAATCTTCACGAAGGTTAGACTAATATCAAGCTACACACATAACTAGATTAACCACAAATGGGATTGCATGTTACCGTTTTATCTCCGTCACGGAAGTTACAAGAACATATTACGTAATTTATAGGTGTGAAAACTCATCCCCATTTGATGTTTTATCTTGTCTAAAGCAGCAGTACATTCAGTACTCACGAAACAAACATGTCCCATGTCAAAGTGTTCGAAAAAAAGTTATGCATATCACAGCAAAACGGTATTTTTAGTGAACGTTTTTCGGCGGACGGATCCTTAATGTGGTCTTACCCCAAATATATATTTTGCATGTTACAAATCTTCACGAAGGCTATATTGATATCAAGCTACACACATGACTAGATTAACCACAAATGAGAATGCATGTTACCGTTTTATCTCCGTCACGTAAGTTACAAGAACATATTACGAAAGTTATAGGTTTGAAAACTCATCCCCATTTGATGTTTTATCTTGTCTAAGGCAACAGTACATTCAGTACCCACGAGACAAACATGTCCCATGTGAAAGTGTTCGAAAAAAATGTATGCATATCACATCAAAACGGAATTTATAGTGCACTTTTTTCGGCGGAAGGATCCTTAAAGTGGTCTTACCCCAAATAGATGTTTTGCATGTTACAAATCTTCACGAAGGCTAGATTGATATCAAGCTACACACATAACTAGATTAACCACAAATGGGATTGCATGTTACCGTTTTATCTCCGTCACGTAAGTTACAAGAACATATTACGTAATTTATAGGTGTGAAAACCTATCCCCATTTGATGTTTTATCTTGTCTAAAGCAGCAGTACATTCAGTACTCACGAGACAAACATGTCCCATGTCAAAGTGTTCGAAAAAAAGTTATGCATATCACAGCAAAACGGTATTTTTAGTGAACTTTTTTCGGCGGACGGATCATTAATGTGGTCTTACCCCAAATATATGTTTTGCATGTTACAAATCTTCACGAAGGCTAGACTGATATCAAGCTACACACATAACTAGATTAACCACAAATGGGATTGCATGTTACCGCTTTATCTCCGTCACGTAAGTTACAGGAACATATTACGTAAGTTATAGGTGTGAAAACTCATCCCCATTTGATGTTTTATCTTGTCTAAAGCAGCAGTACATTCAGTATTCACGAAACAAACATGTCCCATGTGAAAGTAATCGACAAAAATTCACGCATATCACACAAAAACTGTATTTTCAAGTGCACTCTTGGCGGACGGATCCTAAATGTGCTCTTTCCAGAAATAGATTTCATGCATGTTACAAATCTTCATCAAGGCTAGACTGATATCAAGCATCACACATAACTAGATTAATCACAAAGAGGAATGTATGTTACCCTTTCTTGTCCGTCACGTAAGTTACAAGAAAATAGTACGTTAGTTATGGGTGTGAAAACTCATTCCCATTTGGTGTTTTATCTTGTCTAATGCAGTAGTACATTCAGTATTCACGAAAAAAACATATCCCATGTAAAAGTGATCCACAAAAATTCACGCATATCACACCAAAACGGTGTTTTCAAGTGCACTCTTTTGGCAGACGGATCCTTAATGTTGTCATACCCCAAAAAGATGTCCTGCATGTTAAAAATCTTCATGAAGGCCAGCCTTATATCAAGCAACACACATAACTAGATTAATTACAAAGGGGAATGTATGTTACCCTTTCTTTTCCGTCACGTAAGTTACAAGAAAATAGTACGTTAGTTATGGGTGTGAAAACTCATTCCCATTTGGTGTTTTATCTTGTCTAATGCAGTAGTACATTCAGTATTCACGAAACAAACATATCCCATGTAAAAGTGATCCACAAAAATTCACGCATATCACACCAAAACGGTATTTTCAAGTGCACTCTTTTGGCGGACGGATCCTTAATGTGGTCTTTCCAGAAATACATTTCCTGCATTTTACAAATCTTCATCAAGGCTAGACTGATATCAAGCAACACACATAACTAGATTAACCACAAAGGGGAATGCATGTTACCCTTTCATCTCCGTCACGTAAGTTACAAGAAAATAGTACATAAGTTATGGGTGTTAAAACTCATTCACATTTGGTGTTTTATCTTGTCTAATGCAGAAGTACATTCAGTATTCACGAAACAAACATGTCCCATGTAAAAGTGATCCACAAAAATTCACGCATATCACACCAAAACGGTATTTTCAAGTGCACTCTTTTGGCGGACGGATCCATAATGTGATCTTACCACAAATAGATGTCCTGCATGTTACAAATCTTCATGAAGGCTAGAATGATATCAAGCAACACACATAACTAGATTAATCACAAAGGGGAATGTATGTTACCCTTTCATCTCCGTCACGTAAGTTACAAGAAAATAGTACGTAAGTTATGGGTGTGAAAAGTTATTACCATTTGGAGTTTTATCTTGTCTACTGCAGTAGTACATTCAGTATTCACGAAACAAACATGTCCCATGTGAAATTAATCGACAAAAAATCACGCATATCACATCAAAATGGTATTTTCAAATGCACTCTTTTGGCGGACGGATCCTTAATGTGGTCTTACCACAAATATATGTACTGCATGTTACAAATCTTCGTGAAGGCTAGATTGATATCAGGCAACACACATAACTAGATAAATCAAAAAGGGGAATGTATGTTACCCTTTCTTCTCCGTCACGTAAGTTACAAGAAAATAGTACGTTAGTTAGGGGTGTGAAAACTCATTCCCATTTGGTGTTTTATCTTGTCTAATGCAGTAGTACATTCAGTATTCACGAAACAAACATGTCCCATGTAAAAGTGATCCACACAAATTCACGCATATCACACCAAAACGGTATTTTCAAGTGCACTCTTTTGGCGGACGGATCCTTAATGTGGTCATACCCCAAATAGATGTCCTCCATGTTAAAAATCTTCATGAAGGCTAGACTGATATCAAGCAACACACATAACTAGATTAATCACAAAGGGGAATGTATGTTAACCTTTCATCTCCGTCACGTAAGTTACAAGAAAATAGTACATAAGTTATAAGTGTGAAAACTCATCCGATTTGGTGTTTTATCTTGTCTAATGTAGTAGTACATTCAGAATTCACGAAACAAACATGTCCCATATGAAAGTGATCGACACAAATTTACGCATATCACACCAAAACAGTATTTTCAAGTGCACTCTTGGCGGACGGATCCTAAATGTGGTCTTTCCAGAAATAGATGTCCTGCATGTTACAAATCTTCATCAAGGCTAGACTGATATCAAGCATCACACATAACTAGATTAATCACAAAGAGGAATGTATGTTACCCTTTCATATCCGTCACGTAAGTTACAAGAAAATAGTACGTAAGTTATGGGTGTGAAAACTCAAACTCATTTGGTGTTTTAACTTGTCTAATGCAGTAGTACATTCAGTATTCACGAAACAAACATGTCCCATGTAAAAGTGATCCACAAAAATTCACGCATATCACACCAAAACGGTATTTTCAAGTGCACTCTTTTGGCGGACGGATCCATAATGTGATCTTACCACAAATAGATGTCCTGCATGTTACAAATCTTCATGAAGGCTAGTCTGATATCAGGCAACACACATAACTAGATAAATAAAAAATGGGAATGTATGTTACCCTTTCTTCTCCGTCACGTAAGTTACAAGAAAATAGTACGTTAGTTATGGGTGTGAAAACTCACACCCGTTTGGTGTTTTATCTTGTCTACTGCAGTAGTACATTCAGTATTCACGAAACAAACATGTCCCATATGAAAGTGATCCACAAAAATTCACGCATATCACACCAAAACGGTTTTTTCAAATGCATTCTTCTGGTGGACGGATCCTTAATGTGGACTTACCCCAAATAGATGTCCTGCATGTTACAAATCTTCATGAAGGCTAGAATGATATCAAGCAACACACATAACTAGATTAATCACAAAGGGGAATGTATGTTACCCTTTCATCTCCGTCACGTAAGTTACAAGAAAATAGTACGTAAGTTATGGGTGTGAAAAGTTATTACCATTTGGAGTTTTATCTTGTCTACTGCAGTAGTACATTCAGTATTCACGAAACAAACATGTCCCATGTGAAATTAATCGACAAAAAATCACGCATATCACATCAAAATGGTATTTTCAAATGCACTCTTTTGGCGGACGGATCCTTAATGTGGTCTTACCACAAATATATGTACTGCATGTTACAAATCTTCGTGAAGGCTAGATTGATATCAGGCAACACACATAACTAGATAAATCAAAAAGGGGAATGTATGTTACCCTTTCTTCTCCGTCACGTAAGTTACAAGAAAATAGTACGTTAGTTAGGGGTGTGAAAACTAATTCCCATTTGGTGTTTTATCTTGTCTAATGCAGTAGTACATTCAGTATTCACGAAACAAACATGTCCCATGTAAAAGTGATCCACACAAATTCACGCATATCACACCAAAACGGTATTTTCAAGTGCACTCTTTTGGCGGACGGATCCTTAATGTGGTCATACCCCAAATAGATGTCCTCCATGTTAAAAATCTTCATGAAGGCTAGACTGATATCAAGCAACATACATAACTAGATTAATCACAAAGGGGAATGTATGTTAACCTTTCATCTCCGTCACGTAAGTTACAAGAAAATAGTACATAAGTTATAAGTGTGAAAACTCATCCGATTTGGTGTTTTATCTTGTCTAATGTAGTAGTACATTCAGAATTCACGAAACAAACATGTCCCATATGAAAGTGATCGACACAAATTTACGCATATCACACCAAAACAGTATTTTCAAGTGCACTCTTGGCGGACGGATCCTAAATGTGGTCTTTCCAGAAATAGATGTCCTGCATGTTACAAATCTTCATCAAGGCTAGACTGATATCAAGCATCACACATAACTAGATTAATCACAAAGAGGAATGTATGTTACCCTTTCATATCCGTCACGTAAGTTACAAGAAAATAGTACGTAAGTTATGGGTGTGAAAACTCAAACTCATTTGGTGTTTTAACTTGTCTAATGCAGTAGTACATTCAGTATTCACGAAACAAACATGTCCCATGTGAAAGTGATCGACACAAATTCACGCATATCACACCAAAACGGTATTTTCAAATGCACTCTTTTGGCGGACGGATCCTTAGTGTCGTCTTACCCCAAATAGATGTCCTGCATATTACAAATCTTCATCAAGGCTAGACTGATATCAAGCAACACACATAACTAGATTAATTACAAAGGGGAATGTATGTTACCCTTTCTTGTCCGTCACGTAAGTTACAAGAAAATAGTACGTAAGTTATAGGTGTGAAAACTCATCCCCATTTGAAGTTTTATCTTGTCTAAAGCAGCAGTACATTCAGTACTCACGAGACAATCATGTCCCATGTCAAAGTGTTCGAAAAAAAGTTATGCATATCACAGCAAAACGGTATTTTTAGTGAACTTTTTTCGGCGGACGGATCCTTAATGTGGTCTTACCCCAAATATATCTTTTGCATGTTACAAATCTTCACGAAGGCTATATTGATATCAAGCTACACACATGACTAGATTAACCACAAATGAGAATGCATGTTACCGTTTTATCTCCGTCACGTAAGTTACAAGAACATATTACGTAATTTATAGGTGTGAAAACTCATCCCCGTTTGATGTTTTATGTTGTCTAAAGCAGCAGTACATTCAGTACCCACGAGACAAACATGTCCCATGTCAAAGTGTTCGAAAAAAATTGATGCATATCACAGCAAAACGGTATTTGTAGTGCACTTTTTTCGGCGGAAGGATCCTTAATGTGGTCTTACCCCAAATAGATGTTTTGTTTGTTACAAATCTTCACGAAGGCTAGACTGATATCAAGCTACACACATAACTAGATTAACCACAAATGGGATTGCATGTTACCGTTTTATCTCCATCACGTAAGTTACAAGAACATATTACGTAATTTATAGGTGTGAAAACTCATCCCCATTTGATGTTTTATCTTGTCTAAAGCAGCAGTACATTCAGTACTCACGAAACAAACATGTCCCATGTCAAAGTGTTCGAAAAAAAGTTATGCATATCACAGCAAAACGGTATTTTTAGTGAACTTTTTTCGGCGGACGGATCCTTAATGTGGTCTTACCCCAAATATATGTTTTGCATGTTACAAATCTTCACGAAGGCTAGATTGATATCAAGCTACACACATAACTAGATTAACCACAAATGGGAATGCATGTTACCGTTTTATCTCCGTCACGTAAGTTACAAGAACATATTACGTAAGTTATAGGTTTGAAAATTCATCCCCATTTGATGTTTTATCTTGTCTAAAGCAACAGTACATTCAGTACCCACGAGACAAACATGTCCCATGTCAAAGTGTTCGAAAAAAAGTTATGCATATCACAGCAAAACGGTATTTTTAGTGAACTTTTTTCGGCGGACGGATCCTTAATGTGGTCTTACCCCAAATGTATGTTTTGCATGTTACAAATCTTCACGAAGGCTAGATTGATATCAAGCTACACACATAACTAGATTAACCACAAATGGGATTGCATGTTACCGCTTTATCTCCGTCACGTAAGTTACAGGAACATATTACGTAAGTTATAGGTGTGAAAACTCATCCCCATTTGATGTTTTATCTTGTCTAAAGCAGCAGTACATTCAGTACTCACGAGACAAACATGTCCCATATCAAAGTGTTCGAAAAAAAGTTATGCATATCACAGCAAAACAGTATTTTTAGTGCACTTTTTTCGGCGGACAGATCCTTAATGTGGTCTTACCCCAAATAGATGTTTTGCATGTTACAAATCTTCACGAAGGCTAGATTGATATCAAGCTACACACATAACTAGAATAACAACAAATGGGAATGCATGTTAACGTTTTATCTCCGTCACTTAAGTTACAAGAACATATTACGAAAGTTATAGGTTTGAAAACTCATCCCCATTTGATGTTTTATCTTGTCTAAAGCAACAGTACATTCAGTACTCACGAGACAAACATGTCCCATGTAAAAGTGTTCGAAAAAAATTTATGCATATCACAGCAAAACGGTATTTTTAGTGAACTTTTTTCGGCGGACGGATCCTTAATGTGGTCTTACCCCAAATGTATGTTTTGCATGTTACAAATCTTCACGAAGGCTAGATTGATATCAAGCTACACACATAACTAGATTAACCACAAATGGGATTGCATGTTACCGCTTTATCTCCGTCACGTAAGTTACAGGAACATATTACGTAAGTTATAGGTGTGAAAACTCATCCCCATTTGATGTTTTATCTTGTCTAAAGCAGCAGTACATTCAGTACTCACGAGACAAACATGTCCCATATCAAAGTGTTCGAAAAAAAGTTATGCATATCACAGCAAAAAAGTATTTTTAGTGCACTTTTTTCGGCGGACAGATCCTTAATGTGGTCTTACCCCAAATAGATGTTTTGCATGTTACAAATCTTCACGAAGGCTAGATTGATATCAAGCTACACACATAACTAGAATAACCACAAATGGGAATGCATGTTAACGTTTTATCTCCGTCACTTAAGTTACAAGAACATATTACGAAAGTTATAGGTTTGAAAACTCATCCCCATTTGATGTTTTATCTTGTCTAAAGCAGCAGTACATTCAGTACCCACGAGACAAACATGTCCCATATCAAAGTGTTCGAATAAAAATTATGCATATCACAGCAAAACGGTATTTGTAGTTCACTTTTTTCGGCGGAAGGATCCTTTATGTGGTCTTACCCCAAATAGATGTTTTGCATGTTACAAATCTTCACGAAGCCTAGACTGATATCAAGCTACACACATAACTAGATTAACCACAAATGGGATTGCATGTTACCGTTTTATCTCCGTCACGTAAGTTACAAGAACATATTACGTAATTTATAGGTGTGAAAACTCATCCCCATTTGATGTTTTATCTTGTCTAAAGCAGCAGTACATTCAGTACTCACGAAACAAACATGTCCCATGTCAAAGTGTTCGAAAAAAAGTTATGCATATCACAGAAAAACGGTATTTTTAGTGAACTTTTTTCGGAGGACGGATCCTTAATGTGGTCTTACCCCAAATATATATTTTGCATGTTACAAATCTTCACGAAGGCTATATTGATATCAAGCTACACACATGACTAGATTAACCACAAATGAGAATGCATGTTACCGTTTTATCTCCGTCACGTAAGTTACAAGAACATATTACGAAAGTTATAGGTTTGAAAACTCATCCCCATTTGATGTTTTATCTTGTCTAAGGCAACAGTACATTCAGTACCCACGAGACAATCATGTCCCATGTCAAAGTGTTCGATAACAAATTATGCATATCACAGCAAAACGGTATTTGTAGTGCACTTTTTTCGGCGGAAGGATCCTTAATGTGGTCTTACCCCAAATAGATATTTTGCATGTTACAAATCTTCACGAAGGCTAGACTGATATCAAACTACACACATAATTAGATTAACCACAAATGGGATTGCATGTTACCGTTTTATCTCCGTCACGTAAGTTACAAGAACATATTACGTAATTTATAGGTGTGAAAACTCATCCCCATTTGATGTTTTATGTTGTCTAAAGCAGAAGTACATTCAGTACCCACGAGACAAACATGTCCCATGTCAAAGTGTTCGAAAAAAATTGATGCATATCAAAGCAAAACGGTATTTGTAGTGCACTTTTTTCGGCGGAAGGATCCTTAATGTGATCTTACCCCAAATATATGTTTTGCATGTTACAAATCTTCACGAAGGCTAGACTGATATCAAACTACACACATAATTAGATTAACCACAAATGGGATTGCATGTTACCGTTTTATCTCCGTCATGTAAGTTACAAAAACATATTACGTAATTTATAGGTGTGAAAACTCATCCCCATTTGATGTTTTATGTTGTCTAAAGCAGAAGTACATTCAGTACCCACGAGACAAACATGTCCCATGTCAAAGTGTTCGAAAAAAATTGATGCATATCACAGCAAAACGGTATTTGTAGTGCACTTTTTTCGGCGGAAGGATCCTTAATGTGATCTTACCCCAAATAGATGTTTTGCATGTTACAAATCTTCACGAAGGCTAGACTAATATCAAGCTACAAACATAACTAGATTAACCACAAATGGGATTGCATGTTACCGTTTTATCTCCGTCACTGAAGTTACAAGAACATATTACGTAATTTATAGGTGTGAAAACTCATCCCCATTTGATGTTTTATCTTGTCTAAAGCAGCAGTACATTCAGTACTCACGAAACAAACATGTCCCATGTCAAAGTGTTCGAAAAAAAGTTATGCATATCACAGCAAAACGGTATTTTTAGTGAACTTTTTTCGGCGGACGGATCCTTAATGTGGTCTTACCCCAAATATATCTTTTGCATGTTACAAATCTTCACGAAGGCTATATTGATATCAAGCTACACACATGACTAGATTAACCACAAATGAGAATGCATGTTCCCGTTTTATCTCCGTCACGTAAGTTACAAGAACATATTACGTAATTTATAGGTGTGAAAACTCATCCCCGTTTGATGTTTTATGTTGTCTAAAGCAGAAGTACATTCAGTACCCACGAGACAAACATGTCCCATGTCAAAGTGTTCGAAAAAAATTGATGCATATCACAGCAAAACGGTATTTGTAGTGCACTTTTTTCGGCGGAAGGATCCTTAATGTGATCTTACCCCAAATAGATGTTTTGTATGTTACAAATCTTCACGAAGGCTAGACTGATATCAAGCTACACACATAACTAGATTAACCACAAATGGGATTGCATGTTACCGTTTTATCTCCATCACGTAAGTTACAAGAACATATTACGTAATTTATAGGTGTGAAAACTCATCCCCATTTGATGTTTTATCTTGTCTAAAGCAGCAGTACATTCAGTACTCAAGAAACAAACATGTCCCATGTCAAAGTGTTCGAAAAAAAGTTATGCATATCACAGCAAAACGGTATTTTTAGTGAACTTTTTTCGGCGGACGGATCCTTAATGTGGTCTTACCCCAAATATATGTTTTGCATGTTACAAATCTTCACGAAGGCTAGATTGATATCAAGCTACACACATAACTAGATTAACCACAAATGGGATTGCATGTTACCGTTTTATCTCCGTCACGTAAGTTACAAAAACATATTACGTAATTTATAGGTGTGAAAACCTATCCCCATTTGATGTTTTATCTTGTCTAAAGCAGCAGTACATTCAGTACTCACGAGACAAACATGTCCCATATCAAAGTGTTCGAAAAAAAGTTATGCATATCACAGCAAAACGGTATTTGTAGTGCACTTTTTTCGGCGGAAGGATCCTTAATGTGATCTTACCCCAAATAGATGTTTTGCATGTTACAAATCTTCACGAAGGCTAGACTAATATCAAGCTACACACATAACTAGATTAACCACAAATGGGATTGCATGTTACCGTTTCATCTCCGTCACGTAAGTTACAAGAACATATTACGTAATTTATAGGTGTGAAAACTCATCCCCATTTGATGTTTTATCTTGTCTAAAGCAGCAGTACATTCAGTACTCACGAAACAAACATGTCCCATGTCAAAGTGTTCGAAAAAAAGTTATGCATATCACAACAAAACGGTATTTTTAGTGAACGTTTTTCGGCGGACTGATCCTTAATGTGGTCTTACCCGTAATATATATTTTGCATGTTACAAATCTTCACGAAGGCTATATTGATATCAAGCTACACACATGACTAGATTAACCACAAATGAGAATGCATGTTACCGTTTTATCTCCGTCACGTAAGTTACAAGAACATATTACGAAAGTTATAGGTTTGAAAACTCATCCCCATTTGATGTTTTATCTTGTCTAAGGCAACAGTACATTCAGTACCCACGAGACAAACATGTCCCATGTCAAAGTGTTCGAAAAAAATGTATGCATATCACATCAAAACGGAATTTGTAGTGCACTTTTTTCGGCGGAAGGATCCTTAAAGTGGTCTTACCCCAAATAGATGTTTTGCATGTTACAAATCTTCACGAAGGCTAGATTGATATCAAGCTACACACATAACTAGATTAACCACAAATGGGATTGCATGTTACCGTTTTATCTCCGTCACGTAAGTTACAAGAACATATTACGTAATTTATAGGTGTGAAAACCTATCCCCATTTGATGTTTTATCTTATCTAAAGCAGCAGTACATTCAGTACTCACGAGACAAACATGTCCCATGTCAAAGTGTTCGAAAAAAAGTTATGCATATCACAGCAAAACGGTATTTTTAGTGAACTTTTTTCGGCGGACGGATCCTTAATGTGGTCTTACCCCAAATGTATGTTTTGCATGTTACAAATCTTCACGAAGGCTAGATTGATATCAAGCTACACACATAACTAGATTAACCACAAATGGGATTGCATGTTACCGCTTTATCTCCGTCACGTAAGTTACAGGAACATATTACGTAAGTTATAGGTGTGAAAACTCATCCCCATTTGATGTTTTATCTTGTCTAAAGCAGCAGTACATTCAGTACTCACGAGACAAACATGTCCCATATCAAAGTGTTCGAAAAAAAGTTATGCATATCACAGCAAAACGGTATTTGTAGTTCACTTTTTTCGGCGGAAGGATCCTTTATGTGGTCTTACCCCAAATAGATGTTTTGCATGTTACAAATCTTCACGAAGCCTAGACTGATATCAAGCTACACATATAACTAGATTAACCACAAATGGGATTGCATGTTACCGTTTTATCTCCGTCACGTAAGTTACAAGAACATATTACGTAATTTATAGGTGTGAAAACTCATCCCCATTTGATGTTTTATCTTGTCTAAAGCAGCAGTACATTCAGTACTCACGAAACAAACATGTCCCATGTCAAAGTGTTCGAAAAAAAGTTATGCATATCACAGAAAAACGGTATTTTTAGTGAACTTTTTTCGGAGGACGGATCCTTAATGTGGTCTTACCCCAAATATATATTTTGCATGTTACAAATCTTCACGAAGGCTATATTGATATCAAGCTACACACTTGACTAGATTAACCACAAATGAGAATGCATGTTACCGTTTTATCTCCGTCACGTAAGTTACAAGAACATATTACGAAAGTTATAGGTTTGAAAACTCATCCCCATTTGATGTTTTATCTTGTCTAAGGCAACAGTACATTCAGTACCCACGAGACAATCATGTCCCATGTCAAAGTGTTCGATAAAAAATTATGCATATCACAGCAAAACGGTATTTGTAGTGCACTTTTTTCGGCGGAAGGATCCTTAATGTGATCTTACCCCAAATATATGTTTTGCATGTTACAAATCTTCACGAAGGCTAGACTAATATCAAGCTACACACATAACTAGATTAACCACAAATGGGATTGCATGTTACCGTTTTATCTCCGTCACGTAAGTTACAAGAACATATTACGTAATTTATAGGTGTGAAAACTCATCCCCATTTGATGTTTTATCTTGTCTAAAGCAGCAGTATATTCAGTACTCACGAAACAAACATGTCCCATGTCAAAGTGTTCGAAAAAAAGTTATGCATATCACAGAAAAACGGTATTTTTAGTGAACTTTTTTCGGAGGACGGATCCTTAATGTGGTCTTACCCCAAATATATATTTTGCATGTTACAAATCTTCACGAAGGCTATATTGATATCAAGCTACACACATGACTAGATTAACCACAAATGAGAATGCATGTTACCGTTTTATCTCCGTCACGTAAGTTACAAGAACATATTACGAAAGTTATAGGTTTGAAAACTCATCCCCATTTGATGTTTTATCTTGTCTAAGGCAACAGTACATTCAGTACCCACGAGACAATCATGTCCCATGTCAAAGTGTTCGATAAAAAATTATGCATATCACAGCAAAACGGTATTTGTATTGCACTTTTTTCGGCGTAAGGATCCTTAATGTGGTCTTACCCCAAATAGATATTTTGCATGTTACAAATCTTCACGAAGGCTAGACTGATATCAAACTACACACATAATTAGATTAACCACAAATGGGATTGCATGTTACCGTTTTATCTCCGTCACGTAAGTTACAAGAACATATTACGTAATTTATAGGTGTGAAAACTCATCCCCATTTGATGTTTTATGTTGTCTAAAGCAGAAGTACATTCAGTACCCACGAGACAAACATGTCCCATGTCAAAGTGTTCGAAAAAAATTGATGCATATCACAGCAAAACGGTATTTGTATTGCACTTTTTTCGGCGGAAGGATCCTTAATGTGATCTTACTCCAAATATATGTTTTGCATGTTACAAATCTTCACGAAGGCTAGACTATTATCAAGCTACACACATAAGTAGATTAACCACAAATGGGATTGCATGTTACCGTTTTATCTCCGTCACGGAAGTTACAAGAACATATTACGTAATTTATAGGTGTGAAAACTCATCCCCATTTGATGTTTTATCTTGTCTAAAGCAGCAGTACATTCAGTACTCACGAAACAAACATGTCCCATGTCAAAGTGTTCGAAAAAAAGTTATGCATATCACAACAAAACGGTATTTTTAGTGAACGTTTTTCGGCGGACTGATCCTTAATGTGGTCTTACCCGTAATATATATTTTGCATGTTACAAATCTTCACGAAGGCTATATTGATATCAAGCTACACACATGACTAGATTAACCACAAATGAGAATGCATGTTACCGTTTTATCTCCGTCACGTAAGTTACAAGAACATATTACGAAAGTTATAGGTTTGAAAACTCATCCCCATTTGATGTTTTATCTTGTCTAAGGCAACAGTACATTCAGTACCCACGAGACAAACATGTCCCATGTCAAAGTGTTCGAAAAAAATGTATGCATATCACATCAAAACGGAATTTGTAGTGCACTTTTTTCGGCGGAAGGATCCTTAAAGTGGTCTTACCCCAAATAGATGTTTTGCATGTTACAAATCTTCACGAAGGCTAGATTGATATCAAGCTACACACATAACTAGATTAACCACAAATGGGATTGCATGTTACCGTTTTATCTCCGTCACGTAAGTTACAAGAACATATTACGTAATTTATAGGTGTGAAAACCTATCCCCATTTGATGTTTTATCTTATCTAAAGCAGCAGTACATTCAGTACTCACGAGACAAACATGTCCCATGTCAAAGTGTTCGAAAAAAAGTTATGCATATCACAGCAAAACGGTATTTTTAGTGAACTTTTTTCGGCGGACGGATCCTTAATGTGGTCTTACCCCAAATGTATGTTTTGCATGTTACAAATCTTCACGAAGGCTAGATTGATATCAAGCTACACACATAACTAGATTAACCACAAATGGGATTGCATGTTACCGCTTTATCTCCGTCACGTAAGTTACAGGAACATATTACGTAAGTTATAGGTGTGAAAACTCATCCCCATTTGATGTTTTATCTTGTCTAAAGCAGCAGTACATTCAGTACTCACGAGACAAACATGTCCCATATCAAAGTGTTCGAAAAAAAGTTATGCATATCACAGCAAAACGGTATTTGTAGTTCACTTTTTTCGGCGGAAGGATCCTTTATGTGGTCTTACCCCAAATAGATGTTTTGCATGTTACAAATCTTCACGAAGCCTAGACTGATATCAAGCTACACATATAACTAGATTAACCACAAATGGGATTGCATGTTACCGTTTTATCTCCGTCACGTAAGTTACAAGAACATATTACGTAATTTATAGGTGTGAAAACTCATCCCCATTTGATGTTTTATCTTGTCTAAAGCAGCAGTACATTCAGTACTCACGAAACAAACATGTCCCATGTCAAAGTGTTCGAAAAAAAGTTATGCATATCACAGAAAAACGGTATTTTTAGTGAACTTTTTTCGGAGGACGGATCCTTAATGTGGTCTTACCCCAAATATATATTTTGCATGTTACAAATCTTCACGAAGGCTATATTGATATCAAGCTACACACTTGACTAGATTAACCACAAATGAGAATGCATGTTACCGTTTTATCTCCGTCACGTAAGTTACAAGAACATATTACGAAAGTTATAGGTTTGAAAACTCATCCCCATTTGATGTTTTATCTTGTCTAAGGCAACAGTACATTCAGTACTCACGAGACAATCATGTCCCATGTCAAAGTGTTCGATAAAAAATTATGCATATCACAGCAAAACGGTATTTGTAGTGCACTTTTTTCGGCGGAAGGATCCTTAATGTGATCTTACCCCAAATATATGTTTTGCATGTTACAAATCTTCACGAAGGCTAGACTAATATCAAGCTACACACATAACTAGATTAACCACAAATGGGATTGCATGTTACCGTTTTATCTCCGTCACGTAAGTTACAAGAACATATTACGTAATTTATAGGTGTGAAAACTCATCCCCATTTGATGTTTTATCTTGTCTAAAGCAGCAGTATATTCAGTACTCACGAAACAAACATGTCCCATGTCAAAGTGTTCGAAAAAAAGTTATGCATATCACAGAAAAACGGTATTTTTAGTGAACTTTTTTCGGAGGACGGATCCTTAATGTGGTCTTACCCCAAATATATATTTTGCATGTTACAAATCTTCACGAAGGCTATATTGATATCAAGCTACACACATGACTAGATTAACCACAAATGAGAATGCATGTTACCGTTTTATCTCCGTCACGTAAGTTACAAGAACATATTACGAAAGTTATAGGTTTGAAAACTCATCCCCATTTGATGTTTTATCTTGTCTAAGGCAACAGTACATTCAGTACCCACGAGACAATCATGTCCCATGTCAAAGTGTTCGATAAAAAATTATGCATATCACAGCAAAACGGTATTTGTATTGCACTTTTTTCGGCGTAAGGATCCTTAATGTGGTCTTACCCCAAATAGATATTTTGCATGTTACAAATCTTCACGAAGGCTAGACTGATATCAAACTACACACATAATTAGATTAACCACAAATGGGATTGCATGTTACCGTTTTATCTCCGTCACGTAAGTTACAAGAACATATTACGTAATTTATAGGTGTGAAAACTCATCCCCATTTGATGTTTTATGTTGTCTAAAGCAGAAGTACATTCAGTACCCACGAGACAAACATGTCCCATGTCAAAGTGTTCGAAAAAAATTGATGCATATCACAGCAAAACGGTATTTGTAGTGCACTTTTTTCGGCGGAAGGATCCTTAATGTGATCTTACTCCAAATATATGTTTTGCATGTTACAAATCTTCACGAAGGCTAGACTATTATCAAGCTACACACATAAGTAGATTAACCACAAATGGGATTGCATGTTACCGTTTTATCTCCGTCACGGAAGTTACAAGAACATATTACGTAATTTATAGGTGTGAAAACTCATCCCCATTTGATGTTTTATCTTGTCTAAAGCAGCAGTACATTCAGTACTCACGAAACAAACATGTCCCATGTCAAAGTGTTCGAAAAAAAGTTATGCATATCACAACAAAACGGTATTTTTAGTGAACGTTTTTCGGCGGACTGATCCTTAATGTGGTCTTACCCGTAATATATATTTTGCATGTTACAAATCTTCACGAAGGCTATATTGATATCAAGCTACACACATGACTAGATTAACCACAAATGAGAATGCATGTTACCGTTTTATCTCCGTCACGTAAGTTACAAGAACATATTACGAAAGTTATAGGTTTGAAAACTCATCCCCATTTGATGTTTTATCTTGTCTAAGGCAACAGTACATTCAGTACCCACGAGACAAACATGTCCCATGTCAAAGTGTTCGAAAAAAATGTATGCATATCACATCAAAACGGAATTTGTAGTGCACTTTTTTCGGCGGAAGGATCCTTAAAGTGGTCTTACCCCAAATAGATGTTTTGCATGTTACAAATCTTCACGAAGGCTAGATTGATATCAAGCTACACACATAACTAGATTAACCACAAATGGGATTGCATGTTACCGTTTTATCTCCGTCACGTAAGTTACAAGAACATATTACGTAATTTATAGGTGTGAAAACCTATCCCCATTTGATGTTTTATCTTATCTAAAGCAGCAGTACATTCAGTACTCACGAGACAAACATGTCCCATGTCAAAGTGTTCGAAAAAAAGTTATGCATATCACAGCAAAACGGTATTTTTAGTGAACTTTTTTCGGCGGACGGATCCTTAATGTGGTCTTACCCCAAATGTATGTTTTGCATGTTACAAATCTTCACGAAGGCTAGATTGATATCAAGCTACACACATAACTAGATTAACCACAAATGGGATTGCATGTTACCGCTTTATCTCCGTCACGTAAGTTACAGGAACATATTACGTAAGTTATAGGTGTGAAAACTCATCCCCATTTGATGTTTTATCTTGTCTAAAGCAGCAGTACATTCAGTACTCACGAGACAAACATGTCCCATATCAAAGTGTTCGAAAAAAAGTTATGCATATCACAGCAAAACGGTATTTGTAGTTCACTTTTTTCGGCGGAAGGATCCTTTATGTGGTCTTACCCCAAATAGATGTTTTGCATGTTACAAATCTTCACGAAGCCTAGACTGATATCAAGCTACACATATAACTAGATTAACCACAAATGGGATTGCATGTTACCGTTTTATCTCCGTCACGTAAGTTACAAGAACATATTACGTAATTTATAGGTGTGAAAACTCATCCCCATTTGATGTTTTATCTTGTCTAAAGCAGCAGTACATTCAGTACTCACGAAACAAACATGTCCCATGTCAAAGTGTTCGAAAAAAAGTTATGCATATCACAGAAAAACGGTATTTTTAGTGAACTTTTTTCGGAGGACGGATCCTTAATGTGGTCTTACCCCAAATATATATTTTGCATGTTACAAATCTTCACGAAGGCTATATTGATATCAAGCTACACACTTGACTAGATTAACCACAAATGAGAATGCATGTTACCGTTTTATCTCCGTCACGTAAGTTACAAGAACATATTACGAAAGTGATAGGTTTGAAAACTCATCCCCATTTGATGTTTTATCTTGTCTAAGGCAACAGTACATTCAGTACCCACGAGACAATCATGTCCCATGTCAAAGTGTTCGATAAAAAATTATGCATATCACAGCAAAACGGTATTTGTAGTGCACTTTTTTCGGCGGAAGGATCCTTAATGTGATCTTACCCCAAATATATGTTTTGCATGTTACAAATCTTCACGAAGGCTAGACTAATATCAAGCTACACACATAACTAGATTAACCACAAATGGGATTGCATGTTACCGTTTTATCTCCGTCACGTAAGTTACAAGAACATATTACGTAATTTATAGGTGTGAAAACTCATCCCCATTTGATGTTTTATCTTGTCTAAAGCAGCAGTACATTCAGTACTCACGAAACAAACATGTCCCATGTCAAAGTGTTCGAAAAAAATGTATGCATATCACATCAAAACGGAATTTGTAGTGCACTTTTTTCGGCGGAAGGATCCTTAAAGTGGTCTTACCCCAAATAGATGTTTTGCATGTTACAAATCTTCACGAAGGCTAGATTGATATCAAGCTACACACATAACTAGATTAACCACAAATGGGATTGCATGTTACCGTTTTATCTCCGTCACGTAAGTTACAAGAACATATTACGTAATTTATAGGTGTGAAAACCTATCCCCATTTGATGTTTTATCTTATCTAAAGCAGCAGTACATTCAGTACTCACGAGACAAACATGTCCCATGTCAAAGTGTTCGAAAAAAAGTTATGCATATCACAGCAAAACGGTATTTTTAGTGAACTTTTTTCGGCGGACGGATCCTTAATGTGGTCTTACCCCAAATGTATGTTTTGCATGTTACAAATCTTCACGAAGGCTAGATTGATATCAAGCTACACACATAACTAGATTAACCACAAATGGGATTGCATGTTACCGCTTTATCTCCGTCACGTAAGTTACAGGAACATATTACGTAAGTTATAGGTGTGAAAACTCATCCCCATTTGATGTTTTATCTTGTCTAAAGCAGCAGTACATTCAGTACTCACGAGACAAACATGTCCCATATCAAAGTGTTCGAAAAAAAGTTATGCATATCACAGCAAAACGGTATTTGTAGTTCACTTTTTTCGGCGGAAGGATCCTTTATGTGGTCTTACCCCAAATAGATGTTTTGCATGTTACAAATCTTCACGAAGCCTAGACTGATATCAAGCTACACATATAACTAGATTAACCACAAATGGGATTGCATGTTACCGTTTTATCTCCGTCACGTAAGTTACAAGAACATATTACGTAATTTATAGGTGTGAAAACTCATCCCCATTTGATGTTTTATCTTGTCTAAAGCAGCAGTACATTCAGTACTCACGAAACAAACATGTCCCATGTCAAAGTGTTCGAAAAAAAGTTATGCATATCACAGAAAAACGGTATTTTTAGTGAACTTTTTTCGGAGGACGGATCCTTAATGTGGTCTTACCCCAAATATATATTTTGCATGTTACAAATCTTCACGAAGGCTATATTGATATCAAGCTACACACTTGACTAGATTAACCACAAATGAGAATGCATGTTACCGTTTTATCTCCGTCACGTAAGTTACAAGAACATATTACGAAAGTGATAGGTTTGAAAACTCATCCCCATTTGATGTTTTATCTTGTCTAAGGCAACAGTACATTCAGTACCCACGAGACAATCATGTCCCATGTCAAAGTGTTCGATAAAAAATTATGCATATCACAGCAAAACGGTATTTGTAGTGCACTTTTTTCGGCGGAAGGATCCTTAATGTGATCTTACCCCAAATATATGTTTTGCATGTTACAAATCTTCACGAAGGCTAGACTAATATCAAGCTACACACATAACTAGATTAACCACAAATGAGAATGCATGTTACCGTTTTATCTCCGTCACGTAAGTTACAAGAACATATTACGAAAGTTATAGGTTTGAAAACTCATCCCCATTTGATGTTTTATCTTGTCTAAGGCAACAGTACATTCAGTACCCACGAGACAAACATGTCCCATGTCAAAGTGTTCGAAAAAAATTGATGCATATCAAAGCAAAACGGTATTTGTAGTGCACTTTTTTCGGCGGAAGGATCCTTAATGTGATCTTACCCCAAATATATGTTTTGCATGTTACAAATCTTCACGAAGGCTAGACTGATATCAAACTACACACATAATTAGATTAACCACAAATGGGATTGCATGTTACCGTTTTATCTCCGTCATGTAAGTTACAAAAACATATTACGTAATTTATAGGTGTGAAAACTCATCCCCATTTGATGTTTTATGTTGTCTAAAGCAGAAGTACATTCAGTACCCACGAGACAAACATGTCCCATGTCAAAGTGTTCGAAAAAAATTGATGCATATCACAGCAAAACGGTATTTGTAGTGCACTTTTTTCGGCGGAAGGATCCTTAATGTGATCTTACCCCAAATAGATGTTTTGCATGTTACAAATCTTCACGAAGGCTAGACTAATATCAAGCTACAAACATAACTAGATTAACCACAAATGGGATTGCATGTTACCGTTTTATCTCCGTCACTGAAGTTACAAGAACATATTACGTAATTTATAGGTGTGAAAACTCATCCCCATTTGATGTTTTATCTTGTCTAAAGCAGCAGTACATTCAGTACTCACGAAACAAACATGTCCCATGTCAAAGTGTTCGAAAAAAAGTTATGCATATCACAGCAAAACGGTATTTTTAGTGAACTTTTTTCGGCGGACGGATCCTTAATGTGGTCTTACCCCAAATATATCTTTTGCATGTTACAAATCTTCACGAAGGCTATATTGATATCAAGCTACACACATGACTAGATTAACCACAAATGAGAATGCATGTTCCCGTTTTATCTCCGTCACGTAAGTTACAAGAACATATTACGTAATTTATAGGTGTGAAAACTCATCCCCGTTTGATGTTTTATGTTGTCTAAAGCAGAAGTACATTCAGTACCCACGAGACAAACATGTCCCATGTCAAAGTGTTCGAAAAAAATTGATGCATATCACAGCAAAACGGTATTTGTAGTGCACTTTTTTCGGCGGAAGGATCCTTAATGTGATCTTACCCCAAATAGATGTTTTGTATGTTACAAATCTTCACGAAGGCTAGACTGATATCAAGCTACACACATAACTAGATTAACCACAAATGGGATTGCATGTTACCGTTTTATCTCCATCACGTAAGTTACAAGAACATATTACGTAATTTATAGGTGTGAAAACTCATCCCCATTTGATGTTTTATCTTGTCTAAAGCAGCAGTACATTCAGTACTCAAGAAACAAACATGTCCCATGTCAAAGTGTTCGAAAAAAAGTTATGCATATCACAGCAAAACGGTATTTTTAGTGAACTTTTTTCGGCGGACGGATCCTTAATGTGGTCTTACCCCAAATATATGTTTTGCATGTTACAAATCTTCACGAAGGCTAGATTGATATCAAGCTACACACATAACTAGATTAACCACAAATGGGATTGCATGTTACCGTTTTATCTCCGTCACGTAAGTTACAAAAACATATTACGTAATTTATAGGTGTGAAAACCTATCCCCATTTGATGTTTTATCTTGTCTAAAGCAGCAGTACATTCAGTACTCACGAGACAAACATGTCCCATATCAAAGTGTTCGAAAAAAAGTTATGCATATCACAGCAAAACGGTATTTGTAGTGCACTTTTTTCGGCGGAAGGATCCTTAATGTGATCTTACCCCAAATAGATGTTTTGCATGTTACAAATCTTCACGAAGGCTAGACTAATATCAAGCTACACACATAACTAGATTAACCACAAATGGGATTGCATGTTACCGTTTCATCTCCGTCACGTAAGTTACAAGAACATATTACGTAATTTATAGGTGTGAAAACTCATCCCCATTTGATGTTTTATCTTGTCTAAAGCAGCAGTACATTCAGTACTCACGAAACAAACATGTCCCATGTCAAAGTGTTCGAAAAAAAGTTATGCATATCACAACAAAACGGTATTTTTAGTGAACGTTTTTCGGCGGACTGATCCTTAATGTGGTCTTACCCGTAATATATATTTTGCATGTTACAAATCTTCACGAAGGCTATATTGATATCAAGCTACACACATGACTAGATTAACCACAAATGAGAATGCATGTTACCGTTTTATCTCCGTCACGTAAGTTACAAGAACATATTACGAAAGTTATAGGTTTGAAAACTCATCCCCATTTGATGTTTTATCTTGTCTAAGGCAACAGTACATTCAGTACCCACGAGACAAACATGTCCCATGTCAAAGTGTTCGAAAAAAATGTATGCATATCACATCAAAACGGAATTTGTAGTGCACTTTTTTCGGCGGAAGGATCCTTAAAGTGGTCTTACCCCAAATAGATGTTTTGCATGTTACAAATCTTCACGAAGGCTAGATTGATATCAAGCTACACACATAACTAGATTAACCACAAATGGGATTGCATGTTACCGTTTTATCTCCGTCACGTAAGTTACAAGAACATATTACGTAATTTATAGGTGTGAAAACCTATCCCCATTTGATGTTTTATCTTATCTAAAGCAGCAGTACATTCAGTACTCACGAGACAAACATGTCCCATGTCAAAGTGTTCGAAAAAAAGTTATGCATATCACAGCAAAACGGTATTTTTAGTGAACTTTTTTCGGCGGACGGATCCTTAATGTGGTCTTACCCCAAATGTATGTTTTGCATGTTACAAATCTTCACGAAGGCTAGATTGATATCAAGCTACACACATAACTAGATTAACCACAAATGGGATTGCATGTTACCGCTTTATCTCCGTCACGTAAGTTACAGGAACATATTACGTAAGTTATAGGTGTGAAAACTCATCCCCATTTGATGTTTTATCTTGTCTAAAGCAGCAGTACATTCAGTACTCACGAGACAAACATGTCCCATATCAAAGTGTTCGAAAAAAAGTTATGCATATCACAGCAAAACGGTATTTGTAGTTCACTTTTTTCGGCGGAAGGATCCTTTATGTGGTCTTACCCCAAATAGATGTTTTGCATGTTACAAATCTTCACGAAGCCTAGACTGATATCAAGCTACACATATAACTAGATTAACCACAAATGGGATTGCATGTTACCGTTTTATCTCCGTCACGTAAGTTACAAGAACATATTACGTAATTTATAGGTGTGAAAACTCATCCCCATTTGATGTTTTATCTTGTCTAAAGCAGCAGTACATTCAGTACTCACGAAACAAACATGTCCCATGTCAAAGTGTTCGAAAAAAAGTTATGCATATCACAGAAAAACGGTATTTTTAGTGAACTTTTTTCGGAGGACGGATCCTTAATGTGGTCTTACCCCAAATATATATTTTGCATGTTACAAATCTTCACGAAGGCTATATTGATATCAAGCTACACACTTGACTAGATTAACCACAAATGAGAATGCATGTTACCGTTTTATCTCCGTCACGTAAGTTACAAGAACATATTACGAAAGTTATAGGTTTGAAAACTCATCCCCATTTGATGTTTTATCTTGTCTAAGGCAACAGTACATTCAGTACCCACGAGACAATCATGTCCCATGTCAAAGTGTTCGATAAAAAATTATGCATATCACAGCAAAACGGTATTTGTAGTGCACTTTTTTCGGCGGAAGGATCCTTAATGTGATCTTACCCCAAATATATGTTTTGCATGTTACAAATCTTCACGAAGGCTAGACTAATATCAAGCTACACACATAACTAGATTAACCACAAATGGGATTGCATGTTACCGTTTTATCTCCGTCACGTAAGTTACAAGAACATATTACGTAATTTATAGGTGTGAAAACTCATCCCCATTTGATGTTTTATCTTGTCTAAAGCAGCAGTATATTCAGTACTCACGAAACAAACATGTCCCATGTCAAAGTGTTCGAAAAAAAGTTATGCATATCACAGAAAAACGGTATTTTTAGTGAACTTTTTTCGGAGGACGGATCCTTAATGTGGTCTTACCCCAAATATATATTTTGCATGTTACAAATCTTCACGAAGGCTATATTGATATCAAGCTACACACATGACTAGATTAACCACAAATGAGAATGCATGTTACCGTTTTATCTCCGTCACGTAAGTTACAAGAACATATTACGAAAGTTATAGGTTTGAAAACTCATCCCCATTTGATGTTTTATCTTGTCTAAGGCAACAGTACATTCAGTACCCACGAGACAATCATGTCCCATGTCAAAGTGTTCGATAAAAAATTATGCATATCACAGCAAAACGGTATTTGTATTGCACTTTTTTCGGCGTAAGGATCCTTAATGTGGTCTTACCCCAAATAGATATTTTGCATGTTACAAATCTTCACGAAGGCTAGACTGATATCAAACTACACACATAATTAGATTAACCACAAATGGGATTGCATGTTACCGTTTTATCTCCGTCACGTAAGTTACAAGAACATATTACGTAATTTATAGGTGTGAAAACTCATCCCCATTTGATGTTTTATGTTGTCTAAAGCAGAAGTACATTCAGTACCCACGAGACAAACATGTCCCATGTCAAAGTGTTCGAAAAAAATTGATGCATATCACAGCAAAACGGTATTTGTAGTGCACTTTTTTCGGCGGAAGGATCCTTAATGTGATCTTACTCCAAATATATGTTTTGCATGTTACAAATCTTCACGAAGGCTAGACTATTATCAAGCTACACACATAAGTAGATTAACCACAAATGGGATTGCATGTTACCGTTTTATCTCCGTCACGGAAGTTACAAGAACATATTACGTAATTTATAGGTGTGAAAACTCATCCCCATTTGATGTTTTATCTTGTCTAAAGCAGCAGTACATTCAGTACTCACGAAACAAACATGTCCCATGTCAAAGTGTTCGAAAAAAAGTTATGCATATCACAACAAAACGGTATTTTTAGTGAACGTTTTTCGGCGGACTGATCCTTAATGTGGTCTTACCCGTAATATATATTTTGCATGTTACAAATCTTCACGAAGGCTATATTGATATCAAGCTACACACATGACTAGATTAACCACAAATGAGAATGCATGTTACCGTTTTATCTCCGTCACGTAAGTTACAAGAACATATTACGAAAGTTATAGGTTTGAAAACTCATCCCCATTTGATGTTTTATCTTGTCTAAGGCAACAGTACATTCAGTACCCACGAGACAAACATGTCCCATGTCAAAGTGTTCGAAAAAAATGTATGCATATCACATCAAAACGGAATTTGTAGTGCACTTTTTTCGGCGGAAGGATCCTTAAAGTGGTCTTACCCCAAATAGATGTTTTGCATGTTACAAATCTTCACGAAGGCTAGATTGATATCAAGCTACACACATAACTAGATTAACCACAAATGGGATTGCATGTTACCGTTTTATCTCCGTCACGTAAGTTACAAGAACATATTACGTAATTTATAGGTGTGAAAACCTATCCCCATTTGATGTTTTATCTTATCTAAAGCAGCAGTACATTCAGTACTCACGAGACAAACATGTCCCATGTCAAAGTGTTCGAAAAAAAGTTATGCATATCACAGCAAAACGGTATTTTTAGTGAACTTTTTTCGGCGGACGGATCCTTAATGTGGTCTTACCCCAAATGTATGTTTTGCATGTTACAAATCTTCACGAAGGCTAGATTGATATCAAGCTACACACATAACTAGATTAACCACAAATGGGATTGCATGTTACCGCTTTATCTCCGTCACGTAAGTTACAGGAACATATTACGTAAGTTATAGGTGTGAAAACTCATCCCCATTTGATGTTTTATCTTGTCTAAAGCAGCAGTACATTCAGTACTCACGAGACAAACATGTCCCATATCAAAGTGTTCGAAAAAAAGTTATGCATATCACAGCAAAACGGTATTTGTAGTTCACTTTTTTCGGCGGAAGGATCCTTTATGTGGTCTTACCCCAAATAGATGTTTTGCATGTTACAAATCTTCACGAAGCCTAGACTGATATCAAGCTACACATATAACTAGATTAACCACAAATGGGATTGCATGTTACCGTTTTATCTCCGTCACGTAAGTTACAAGAACATATTACGTAATTTATAGGTGTGAAAACTCATCCCCATTTGATGTTTTATCTTGTCTAAAGCAGCAGTACATTCAGTACTCACGAAACAAACATGTCCCATGTCAAAGTGTTCGAAAAAAAGTTATGCATATCACAGAAAAACGGTATTTTTAGTGAACTTTTTTCGGAGGACGGATCCTTAATGTGGTCTTACCCCAAATATATATTTTGCATGTTACAAATCTTCACGAAGGCTAGATTGATATCAAGCTACACACATAACTAGATTAACCACAAATGGGATTGCATGTTACCGCTTTATCTCCGTCACGTAAGTTACAGGAACATATTACGTAAGTTATAGGTGTGAAAACTCATCCCCATTTGATGTTTTATCTTGTCTAAAGCAGCAGTACATTCAGTACTCACGAGACAAACATGTCCCATATCAAAGTGTTCGAAAAAAAGTTATGCATATCACAGCAAAACGGTATTTGTAGTTCACTTTTTTCGGCGGAAGGATCCTTTATGTGGTCTTACCCCAAATAGATGTTTTGCATGTTACAAATCTTCACGAAGCCTAGACTGATATCAAGCTACACATATAACTAGATTAACCACAAATGGGATTGCATGTTACCGTTTTATCTCCGTCACGTAAGTTACAAGAACATATTACGTAATTTATAGGTGTGAAAACTCATCCCCATTTGATGTTTTATCTTGTCTAAAGCAGCAGTACATTCAGTACTCACGAAACAAACATGTCCCATGTCAAAGTGTTCGAAAAAAAGTTATGCATATCACAGAAAAACGGTATTTTTAGTGAACTTTTTTCGGAGGACGGATCCTTAATGTGGTCTTACCCCAAATATATATTTTGCATGTTACAAATCTTCACGAAGGCTATATTGATATCAAGCTACACACTTGACTAGATTAACCACAAATGAGAATGCATGTTACCGTTTTATCTCCGTCACGTAAGTTACAAGAACATATTACGAAAGTTATAGGTTTGAAAACTCATCCCCATTTGATGTTTTATCTTGTCTAAGGCAACAGTACATTCAGTACCCACGAGACAATCATGTCCCATGTCAAAGTGTTCGATAAAAAATTATGCATATCACAGCAAAACGGTATTTGTAGTGCACTTTTTTCGGCGGAAGGATCCTTAATGTGATCTTACCCCAAATATATGTTTTGCATGTTACAAATCTTCACGAAGGCTAGACTAATATCAAGCTACACACATAACTAGATTAACCACAAATGGGATTGCATGTTACCGTTTTATCTCCGTCACGTAAGTTACAAGAACATATTACGTAATTTATAGGTGTGAAAACTCATCCCCATTTGATGTTTTATCTTGTCTAAAGCAGCAGTATATTCAGTACTCACGAAACAAACATGTCCCATGTCAAAGTGTTCGAAAAAAAGTTATGCATATCACAGAAAAACGGTATTTTTAGTGAACTTTTTTCGGAGGACGGATCCTTAATGTGGTCTTACCCCAAATATATATTTTGCATGTTACAAATCTTCACGAAGGCTATATTGATATCAAGCTACACACATGACTAGATTAACCACAAATGAGAATGCATGTTACCGTTTTATCTCCGTCACGTAAGTTACAAGAACATATTACGAAAGTTATAGGTTTGAAAACTCATCCCCATTTGATGTTTTATCTTGTCTAAGGCAACAGTACATTCAGTACCCACGAGACAATCATGTCCCATGTCAAAGTGTTCGATAAAAAATTATGCATATCACAGCAAAACGGTATTTGTATTGCACTTTTTTCGGCGTAAGGATCCTTAATGTGGTCTTACCCCAAATAGATATTTTGCATGTTACAAATCTTCACGAAGGCTAGACTGATATCAAACTACACACATAATTAGATTAACCACAAATGGGATTGCATGTTACCGTTTTATCTCCGTCACGTAAGTTACAAGAACATATTACGTAATTTATAGGTGTGAAAACTCATCCCCATTTGATGTTTTATGTTGTCTAAAGCAGAAGTACATTCAGTACCCACGAGACAAACATGTCCCATGTCAAAGTGTTCGAAAAAAATTGATGCATATCACAGCAAAACGGTATTTGTAGTGCACTTTTTTCGGCGGAAGGATCCTTAATGTGATCTTACTCCAAATATATGTTTTGCATGTTACAAATCTTCACGAAGGCTAGACTATTATCAAGCTACACACATAAGTAGATTAACCACAAATGGGATTGCATGTTACCGTTTTATCTCCGTCACGGAAGTTACAAGAACATATTACGTAATTTATAGGTGTGAAAACTCATCCCCATTTGATGTTTTATCTTGTCTAAAGCAGCAGTACATTCAGTACTCACGAAACAAACATGTCCCATGTCAAAGTGTTCGAAAAAAAGTTATGCATATCACAACAAAACGGTATTTTTAGTGAACGTTTTTCGGCGGACTGATCCTTAATGTGGTCTTACCCGTAATATATATTTTGCATGTTACAAATCTTCACGAAGGCTATATTGATATCAAGCTACACACATGACTAGATTAACCACAAATGAGAATGCATGTTACCGTTTTATCTCCGTCACGTAAGTTACAAGAACATATTACGAAAGTTATAGGTTTGAAAACTCATCCCCATTTGATGTTTTATCTTGTCTAAGGCAACAGTACATTCAGTACCCACGAGACAAACATGTCCCATGTCAAAGTGTTCGAAAAAAATGTATGCATATCACATCAAAACGGAATTTGTAGTGCACTTTTTTCGGCGGAAGGATCCTTAAAGTGGTCTTACCCCAAATAGATGTTTTGCATGTTACAAATCTTCACGAAGGCTAGATTGATATCAAGCTACACACATAACTAGATTAACCACAAATGGGATTGCATGTTACCGTTTTATCTCCGTCACGTAAGTTACAAGAACATATTACGTAATTTATAGGTGTGAAAACCTATCCCCATTTGATGTTTTATCTTATCTAAAGCAGCAGTACATTCAGTACTCACGAGACAAACATGTCCCATGTCAAAGTGTTCGAAAAAAAGTTATGCATATCACAGCAAAACGGTATTTTTAGTGAACTTTTTTCGGCGGACGGATCCTTAATGTGGTCTTACCCCAAATGTATGTTTTGCATGTTACAAATCTTCACGAAGGCTAGATTGATATCAAGCTACACACATAACTAGATTAACCACAAATGGGATTGCATGTTACCGCTTTATCTCCGTCACGTAAGTTACAGGAACATATTACGTAAGTTATAGGTGTGAAAACTCATCCCCATTTGATGTTTTATCTTGTCTAAAGCAGCAGTACATTCAGTACTCACGAGACAAACATGTCCCATATCAAAGTGTTCGAAAAAAAGTTATGCATATCACAGCAAAACGGTATTTGTAGTTCACTTTTTTCGGCGGAAGGATCCTTTATGTGGTCTTACCCCAAATAGATGTTTTGCATGTTACAAATCTTCACGAAGCCTAGACTGATATCAAGCTACACATATAACTAGATTAACCACAAATGGGATTGCATGTTACCGTTTTATCTCCGTCACGTAAGTTACAAGAACATATTACGTAATTTATAGGTGTGAAAACTCATCCCCATTTGATGTTTTATCTTGTCTAAAGCAGCAGTACATTCAGTACTCACGAAACAAACATGTCCCATGTCAAAGTGTTCGAAAAAAAGTTATGCATATCACAGAAAAACGGTATTTTTAGTGAACTTTTTTCGGAGGACGGATCCTTAATGTGGTCTTACCCCAAATATATATTTTGCATGTTACAAATCTTCACGAAGGCTATATTGATATCAAGCTACACACTTGACTAGATTAACCACAAATGAGAATGCATGTTACCGTTTTATCTCCGTCACGTAAGTTACAAGAACATATTACGAAAGTGATAGGTTTGAAAACTCATCCCCATTTGATGTTTTATCTTGTCTAAGGCAACAGTACATTCAGTACCCACGAGACAATCATGTCCCATGTCAAAGTGTTCGATAAAAAATTATGCATATCACAGCAAAACGGTATTTGTAGTGCACTTTTTTCGGCGGAAGGATCCTTAATGTGATCTTACCCCAAATATATGTTTTGCATGTTACAAATCTTCACGAAGGCTAGACTAATATCAAGCTACACACATAACTAGATTAACCACAAATGGGATTGCATGTTACCGTTTTATCTCCGTCACGTAAGTTACAAGAACATATTACGTAATTTATAGGTGTGAAAACTCATCCCCATTTGATGTTTTATCTTGTCTAAAGCAGCAGTACATTCAGTACTCACGAAACAAACATGTCCCATGTCAAAGTGTTCGAAAAAAATGTATGCATATCACATCAAAACGGAATTTGTAGTGCACTTTTTTCGGCGGAAGGATCCTTAAAGTGGTCTTACCCCAAATAGATGTTTTGCATGTTACAAATCTTCACGAAGGCTAGATTGATATCAAGCTACACACATAACTAGATTAACCACAAATGGGATTGCATGTTACCGTTTTATCTCCGTCACGTAAGTTACAAGAACATATTACGTAATTTATAGGTGTGAAAACCTATCCCCATTTGATGTTTTATCTTATCTAAAGCAGCAGTACATTCAGTACTCACGAGACAAACATGTCCCATGTCAAAGTGTTCGAAAAAAAGTTATGCATATCACAGCAAAACGGTATTTTTAGTGAACTTTTTTCGGCGGACGGATCCTTAATGTGGTCTTACCCCAAATGTATGTTTTGCATGTTACAAATCTTCACGAAGGCTAGATTGATATCAAGCTACACACATAACTAGATTAACCACAAATGGGATTGCATGTTACCGCTTTATCTCCGTCACGTAAGTTACAGGAACATATTACGTAAGTTATAGGTGTGAAAACTCATCCCCATTTGATGTTTTATCTTGTCTAAAGCAGCAGTACATTCAGTACTCACGAGACAAACATGTCCCATATCAAAGTGTTCGAAAAAAAGTTATGCATATCACAGCAAAACGGTATTTGTAGTTCACTTTTTTCGGCGGAAGGATCCTTTATGTGGTCTTACCCCAAATAGATGTTTTGCATGTTACAAATCTTCACGAAGCCTAGACTGATATCAAGCTACACATATAACTAGATTAACCACAAATGGGATTGCATGTTACCGTTTTATCTCCGTCACGTAAGTTACAAGAACATATTACGTAATTTATAGGTGTGAAAACTCATCCCCATTTGATGTTTTATCTTGTCTAAAGCAGCAGTACATTCAGTACTCACGAAACAAACATGTCCCATGTCAAAGTGTTCGAAAAAAAGTTATGCATATCACAGAAAAACGGTATTTTTAGTGAACTTTTTTCGGAGGACGGATCCTTAATGTGGTCTTACCCCAAATATATATTTTGCATGTTACAAATCTTCACGAAGGCTATATTGATATCAAGCTACACACTTGACTAGATTAACCACAAATGAGAATGCATGTTACCGTTTTATCTCCGTCACGTAAGTTACAAGAACATATTACGAAAGTGATAGGTTTGAAAACTCATCCCCATTTGATGTTTTATCTTGTCTAAGGCAACAGTACATTCAGTACCCACGAGACAATCATGTCCCATGTCAAAGTGTTCGATAAAAAATTATGCATATCACAGCAAAACGGTATTTGTAGTGCACTTTTTTCGGCGGAAGGATCCTTAATGTGATCTTACCCCAAATATATGTTTTGCATGTTACAAATCTTCACGAAGGCTAGACTAATATCAAGCTACACACATAACTAGATTAACCACAAATGGGATTGCATGTTACCGTTTTATCTCCGTCACGTAAGTTACAAGAACATATTACGTAATTTATAGGTGTGAAAACTCATCCCCATTTGATGTTTTATCTTGTCTAAAGCAGCAGTACATTCAGTACTCACGAAACAAACATGTCCCATGTCAAAGTGTTCGAAAAAAAGTTATGCATATCACAGAAAAACGGTATTTTTAGTGAACTTTTTTCGGAGGACGGATCCTTAATGTGGTCTTACCCCAAATATATATTTTGCATGTTACAAATCTTCACGAAGGCTATATTGATATCAAGCTACACACATGACTAGATTAACCACAAATGAGAATGCATGTTACCGTTTTATCTCCGTCACGTAAGTTACAAGAACATATTACGAAAGTTATAGGTTTGAAAACTCATCCCCATTTGATGTTTTATCTTGTCTAAGGCAACAGTACATTCAGTACCCACGAGACAATCATGTCCCATGTCAAAGTGTTCGATAAAAAATTATGCATATCACAGCAAAACGGTATTTGTATTGCACTTTTTTCGGCGTAAGGATCCTTAATGTGGTCTTACCCCAAATAGATATTTTGCATGTTACAAATCTTCACGAAGGCTAGACTGATATCAAACTACACACATAATTAGATTAACCACAAATGGGATTGCATGTTACCGTTTTATCTCCGTCACGTAAGTTACAAGAACATATTACGTAATTTATAGGTGTGAAAACTCATCCCCATTTGATGTTTTATGTTGTCTAAAGCAGAAGTACATTCAGTACCCACGAGACAAACATGTCCCATGTCAAAGTGTTCGAAAAAAATTGATGCATATCACAGCAAAACGGTATTTGTAGTGCACTTTTTTCGGCGGAAGGATCCTTAATGTGATCTTACTCCAAATATATGTTTTGCATGTTACAAATCTTCACGAAGGCTAGACTATTATCAAGCTACACACATAAGTAGATTAACCACAAATGGGATTGCATGTTACCGTTTTATCTCCGTCACGGAAGTTACAAGAACATATTACGTAATTTATAGGTGTGAAAACTCATCCCCATTTGATGTTTTATCTTGTCTAAAGCAGCAGTACATTCAGTACTCACGAAACAAACATGTCCCATGTCAAAGTGTTCGAAAAAAAGTTATGCATATCACAACAAAACGGTATTTTTAGTGAACGTTTTTCGGCGGACTGATCCTTAATGTGGTCTTACCCGTAATATATATTTTGCATGTTACAAATCTTCACGAAGGCTATATTGATATCAAGCTACACACATGACTAGATTAACCACAAATGAGAATGCATGTTACCGTTTTATCTCCGTCACGTAAGTTACAAGAACATATTACAAAAGTTATAGGTTTGAAAACTCATCCCCATTTGATGTTTTATCTTGTCTAAGGCAACAGTACATTCAGTACCCACGAGACAAACATGTCCCATGTCAAAGTGTTCGAAAAAAATGTATGCATATCACATCAAAACGGAATTTGTAGTGCACTTTTTTCGGCGGAAGGATCCTTAAAGTGGTCTTACCCCAAATAGATGTTTTGCATGTTACAAATCTTCACGAAGGCTAGATTGATATCAAGCTACACACATAACTAGATTAACCACAAATGGGATTGCATGTTACCGTTTTATCTCCGTCACGTAAGTTACAAGAACATATTACGTAATTTATAGGTGTGAAAACCTATCCCCATTTGATGTTTTATCTTATCTAAAGCAGCAGTACATTCAGTACTCACGAGACAAACATGTCCCATGTCAAAGTGTTCGAAAAAAAGTTATGCATATCACAGCAAAACGGTATTTTTAGTGAACTTTTTTCGGCGGACGGATCCTTAATGTGGTCTTACCCCAAATGTATGTTTTGCATGTTACAAATCTTCACGAAGGCTAGATTGATATCAAGCTACACACATAACTAGATTAACCACAAATGGGATTGCATGTTACCGCTTTATCTCCGTCACGTAAGTTACAGGAACATATTACGTAAGTTATAGGTGTGAAAACTCATCCCCATTTGATGTTTTATCTTGTCTAAAGCAGCAGTACATTCAGTACTCACGAGACAAACATGTCCCATATCAAAGTGTTCGAAAAAAAGTTATGCATATCACAGCAAAACGGTATTTGTAGTTCACTTTTTTCGGCGGAAGGATCCTTTATGTGGTCTTACCCCAAATAGATGTTTTGCATGTTACAAATCTTCACGAAGCCTAGACTGATATCAAGCTACACATATAACTAGATTAACCACAAATGGGATTGCATGTTACCGTTTTATCTCCGTCACGTAAGTTACAAGAACATATTACGTAATTTATAGGTGTGAAAACTCATCCCCATTTGATGTTTTATCTTGTCTAAAGCAGCAGTACATTCAGTACTCACGAAACAAACATGTCCCATGTCAAAGTGTTCGAAAAAAAGTTATGCATATCACAGAAAAACGGTATTTTTAGTGAACTTTTTTCGGAGGACGGATCCTTAATGTGATCTTACCCCAAATATATATTTTGCATGTTACAAATCTTCACGAAGGCTATATTGATATCAAGCTACACACTTGACTAGATTAACCACAAATGAGAATGCATGTTACCGTTTTATCTCCGTCACGTAAGTTACAAGAACATATTACGAAAGTTATAGGTTTGAAAACTCATCCCCATTTGATGTTTTATCTTGTCTAAGGCAACAGTACATTCAGTACCCACGAGACAATCATGTCCCATGTCAAAGTGTTCGATAAAAAATTATGCATATCACAGCAAAACGGTATTTGTAGTGCACTTTTTTCGGCGGAAGGATCCTTAATGTGATCTTACCCCAAATATATGTTTTGCATGTTACAAATCTTCACGAAGGCTAGACTAATATCAAGCTACACACATAACTAGATTAACCACAAATGGGATTGCATGTTACCGTTTTATCTCCGTCACGTAAGTTACAAGAACATATTACGTAATTTATAGGTGTGAAAACTCATCCCCATTTGATGTTTTATCTTGTCTAAAGCAGCAGTATATTCAGTACTCACGAAACAAACATGTCCCATGTCAAAGTGTTCGAAAAAAAGTTATGCATATCACAGAAAAACGGTATTTTTAGTGAACTTTTTTCGGAGGACGGATCCTTAATGTGGTCTTACCCCAAATATATATTTTGCATGTTACAAATCTTCACGAAGGCTATATTGATATCAAGCTACACACATGACTAGATTAACCACAAATGAGAATGCATGTTACCGTTTTATCTCCGTCACGTAAGTTACAAGAACATATTACGAAAGTTATAGGTTTGAAAACTCATCCCCATTTGATGTTTTATCTTGTCTAAGGCAACAGTACATTCAGTACCCACGAGACAAACATGTCCCATGTCAAAGTGTTCGAAAAAAATGTATGCATATCACATCAAAACGGAATTTGTAGTGCACTTTTTTCGGCGGAAGGATCCTTAAAGTGGTCTTACCCCAAATAGATGTTTTGCATGTTACAAATCTTCACGAAGGCTAGATTGATATCAAGCTACACACATAACTAGATTAACCACAAATGGGATTGCATGTTACCGTTTTATCTCCGTCACGTAAGTTACAAGAACATATTACGTAATTTATAGGTGTGAAAACCTATCCCCATTTGATGTTTTATCTTATCTAAAGCAGCAGTACATTCAGTACTCACGAGACAAACATGTCCCATGTCAAAGTGTTCGAAAAAAAGTTATGCATATCACAGCAAAACGGTATTTTTAGTGAACTTTTTTCGGCGGACGGATCCTTAATGTGGTCTTACCCCAAATGTATGTTTTGCATGTTACAAATCTTCACGAAGGCTAGATTGATATCAAGCTACACACATAACTAGATTAACCACAAATGGGATTGCATGTTACCGCTTTATCTCCGTCACGTAAGTTACAGGAACATATTACGTAAGTTATAGGTGTGAAAACTCATCCCCATTTGATGTTTTATCTTGTCTAAAGCAGCAGTACATTCAGTACTCACGAGACAAACATGTCCCATATCAAAGTGTTCGAAAAAAAGTTATGCATATCACAGCAAAACGGTATTTGTAGTTCACTTTTTTCGGCGGAAGGATCCTTTATGTGGTCTTACCCCAAATAGATGTTTTGCATGTTACAAATCTTCACGAAGCCTAGACTGATATCAAGCTACACATATAACTAGATTAACCACAAATGGGATTGCATGTTACCGTTTTATCTCCGTCACGTAAGTTACAAGAACATATTACGTAATTTATAGGTGTGAAAACTCATCCCCATTTGATGTTTTATCTTGTCTAAAGCAGCAGTACATTCAGTACTCACGAAACAAACATGTCCCATGTCAAAGTGTTCGAAAAAAAGTTATGCATATCACAGAAAAACGGTATTTTTAGTGAACTTTTTTCGGAGGACGGATCCTTAATGTGGTCTTACCCCAAATATATATTTTGCATGTTACAAATCTTCACGAAGGCTATATTGATATCAAGCTACACACTTGACTAGATTAACCACAAATGAGAATGCATGTTACCGTTTTATCTCCGTCACGTAAGTTACAAGAACATATTACGAAAGTTATAGGTTTGAAAACTCATCCCCATTTGATGTTTTATCTTGTCTAAGGCAACAGTACATTCAGTACCCACGAGACAATCATGTCCCATGTCAAAGTGTTCGATAAAAAATTATGCATATCACAGCAAAACGGTATTTGTAGTGCACTTTTTTCGGCGGAAGGATCCTTAATGTGATCTTACCCCAAATATATGTTTTGCATGTTACAAATCTTCACGAAGGCTAGACTAATATCAAGCTACACACATAACTAGATTAACCACAAATGGGATTGCATGTTACCGTTTTATCTCCGTCACGTAAGTTACAAGAACATATTACGTAATTTATAGGTGTGAAAACTCATCCCCATTTGATGTTTTATCTTGTCTAAAGCAGCAGTACATTCAGTACTCACGAAACAAACATGTCCCATGTCAAAGTGTTCGAAAAAAAGTTATGCATATCACAGAAAAACGGTATTTTTAGTGAACTTTTTTCGGAGGACGGATCCTTAATGTGGTCTTACCCCAAATATATATTTTGCATGTTACAAATCTTCACGAAGGCTATATTGATATCAAGCTACACACATGACTAGATTAACCACAAATGAGAATGCATGTTACCGTTTTATCTCCGTCACGTAAGTTACAAGAACATATTACGAAAGTTATAGGTTTGAAAACTCATCCCCATTTGATGTTTTATCTTGTCTAAGGCAACAGTACATTCAGTACCCACGAGACAATCATGTCCCATGTCAAAGTGTTCGATAAAAAATTATGCATATCACAGCAAAACGGTATTTGTATTGCACTTTTTTCGGCGTAAGGATCCTTAATGTGGTCTTACCCCAAATAGATATTTTGCATGTTACAAATCTTCACGAAGGCTAGACTGATATCAAACTACACACATAATTAGATTAACCACAAATGGGATTGCATGTTACCGTTTTATCTCCGTCACGTAAGTTACAAGAACATATTACGTAATTTATAGGTGTGAAAACTCATCCCCATTTGATGTTTTATGTTGTCTAAAGCAGAAGTACATTCAGTACCCACGAGACAAACATGTCCCATGTCAAAGTGTTCGAAAAAAATTGATGCATATCACAGCAAAACGGTATTTGTAGTGCACTTTTTTCGGCGGAAGGATCCTTAATGTGATCTTACTCCAAATATATGTTTTGCATGTTACAAATCTTCACGAAGGCTAGACTATTATCAAGCTACACACATAAGTAGATTAACCACAAATGGGATTGCATGTTACCGTTTTATCTCCGTCACGGAAGTTACAAGAACATATTACGTAATTTATAGGTGTGAAAACTCATCCCCATTTGATGTTTTATCTTGTCTAAAGCAGCAGTACATTCAGTACTCACGAAACAAACATGTCCCATGTCAAAGTGTTCGAAAAAAAGTTATGCATATCACAGCAAAACGGTATTTTTAGTGAACTTTTTTTCGGCGGACGGATCCTTAATGTGGTCTTACCCCAAATATATCTTTTGCATGTTACAAATCTTCACGAAGGCTATATTGATATCAAGCTACACACATGACTAGATTAACCACAAATGAGAATGCATGTTCCCGTTTTATCTCCGTCACGTAAGTTACAAGAACATATTACGTAATTTATAGGTGTGAAAACTCATCCCCGTTTGATGTTTTATGTTGTCTAAAGCAGCAGTACATTCAGTACCCACGAGACAAACATGTCCCATGTCAAAGTGTTCGAAAAAAATTGATGCATATCACAGCAAAACGGTATTTGTAGTGCACTTTTTTCGGCGGAAGGATCCTTAATGTGGTCTTACCCCAAATAGATATTTTGCATGTTACAAATCTTCACGAAGGCTAGACTGATATCAAACTACACACATAATTAGATTAACCACAAATGGGATTGCATGTTACCGTTTTATCTCCGTCACGTAAGTTACAAAAACATATTACGTAATTTATAGGTGTGAAAACTCATCCCCATTTGATGTTTTATCTTGTCTAAAGCAGCAGTACATTCAGTACTCACGAAACAAACATGTCCCATGTCAAAGTGTTCGAAAAAAAGTTATGCATATCACAACAAAACGGTATTTTTAGTGAACTTTTTTCGGCGGACGGATCCTTAATGTGGTCTTACCCCAAATATATCTTTTGCATGTTACAAATCTTCACGAAGGCTATATTGATATCAAGTTACACACATGACTAGATTAAACCCAAATGAGAATGCATGTTCCCGTTTTATCTCCGTCACGTAAGTTACAAGAACATATTACGTAATTTATAGGTGTGAAAACTCATCCCCGTTTGATGTTTTATGTTGTCTAAAGCAGCAGTACATTCAGTACCCACGAGACAAACATGTCCCATGTCAAAGTGTTCGAAAAAAATGGATGCATATCACAGCAAAACGGTATTTGTAGTGCACTTTTTTCGGCGGAAGGATCCTTAATGTGATCTTACCCCAAATAGATGTTTTGCATGTTACATATCTTCACGAAGGCTAGACTGATATCAAGCTACACACATAACTAGATTAACCACACATGGGATTGCATGTTACCGTTTTATCTCCGTCACGGAAGTTACAAGAACATATTTCGTAATTTATAGGTTTGAAAACTCATCCCCATTTGATGTTTTATCTTGTCTAAAGCAGCAGTACATTCAGTACTCACGAAACAAACATGTCCCATGTCAAAGTGTTCGAAAAAAAGTTATGCATATCACAGCAAAACGGTATTTTTAGTGAACTTTTTTCGGCGGACGGATCCTTAATGTGGTCTTACCCCAAATATATGTTTTGCATGTTACAAATCTTCACGAAGGCTAGATTGATATCAAGCTACACACATAACTAGATTAACCACAAATGGGAATGCATGTTCCCGTTTTATCTCCGTCAGGTAAGTTACAAGAACATATTACGTAATTTATAGGTTTGAAAATTCATCCCCATTTGATGTTTTATCTTGTCTAAAGCAACAGTACATTCAGTACCCACGAGACAAACATGTCCCATGTCAAAGTGTTCGAAAAAAATTGATGCATATCACAGCAAAACGGAATTTGTAGTGCACTTTTTTCGGCGGAAGGATCCTTAAAGAGGTCTTACCCCAAATAGATGTTTTGCATGTTACAAATCTTCACGAAGGCTAGATTGATATCAAGCTACACACATAACTAGATTAACCACAAATGGGATTGCATGTTACCGTTTTATCTCCGTCACGTAAGTTACAAAAACATATTACGTAATTTATAGGTGTGAAAACTCATCCCCATTTGATGTTTTATGTTTTCTAAAGCAGAAGTACATTCAGTACCCACGAGACAAACATGTCCCATGTCAAAGTGTTCGAAAAAAATTGATGCATATCACAGCAAAACGGTATTTGTAGTGCACTTTTTTCGGCGGAAGGATCCTTAATGTGATCTTACCCCAAATAGATGTTTTGCATGTTACAAATCTTCACGAAGGCTAGACTAATATCAAGCTACACACATAACTAGATTAACCACAAATGGCATTGCATGTTACCGTTTTATCTCCGTCAATGAAGTTACAAGAACATATTACGTAATTTATAGGTGTGAAAACTCATCCCCATTTGATGTTTTATCTTGTCTAAAGCAGCAGTACATTCAGTACTCACGAAACAAACATGTCCCATGTCAAAGTGTTCGAAAAAAAGTTATGCATATCACAGCAAAACGGTATTTTTAGTGAACTTTTTTCGGCGGACGGATCCTTAATGTGGTCTTACCCCAAATATATCTTTTGCATGTTACAAATCTTCACGAAGGCTATATTGATATCAAGCTACACACATGACTAGATTAACCACAAATGAGAATGCATGTTCCCGTTTTATCTCCGTCACGTAAGTTACAAGAACATATTACGTAATTTATAGGTGTGAAAACTCATCCCCGTTTGATGTTTTATGTTGTCTAAAGCAGCAGTACATTCAGTACCCACGAGACAAACATGTCCCATGTCAAAGTGTTCGAAAAAAATTGATGCATATCACAGCAAAACGGTATTTGTAGTGCACTTTTTTCGGCGGAAGGATCCTTAATGTGATCTTACCCCAAATAGATGTTTTGTATGTTACAAATCTTCACGAAGGCTAGACTGATATCAAGCTACACACATAACTAGATTAACCACAAATGGGAATGCATGTTACCGTTTTATCTCCGTCACGTAAGTTACAAGAACATATTACGTAATTTATAGGTGTGAAAACTCATCCCCATTTGATGTTTTATCTTGTCTAAAGCAGCAGTACATTCAGTACTCACGAAACAAACATGTCCCATGTCAAAGTGTTCGAAAAAAAGTTATGCATATCACAGAAAAACGGTATTTTTAGTGAACTTTTTTCGGAGGACGGATCCTTAATGTGGTCTTACCCCAAATATATATTTTGCATGTTACAAATCTTCACGAAGGCTATATTGATATCAAGCTACACACTTGACTAGATTAACCACAAATGAGAATGCATGTTACCGTTTTATCTCCGTCACGTAAGTTACAAGAACATATTACGAAAGTGATAGGTTTGAAAACTCATCCCCATTTGATGTTTTATCTTGTCTAAGGCAACAGTACATTCAGTACCCACGAGACAATCATGTCCCATGTCAAAGTGTTCGATAAAAAATTATGCATATCACAGCAAAACGGTATTTGTAGTGCACTTTTTTCGGCGGAAGGATCCTTAATGTGATCTTACCCCAAATATATGTTTTGCATGTTACAAATCTTCACGAAGGCTAGACTAATATCAAGCTACACACATAACTAGATTAACCACAAATGGGATTGCATGTTACCGTTTTATCTCCGTCACGTAAGTTACAAGAACATATTACGTAATTTATAGGTGTGAAAACTCATCCCCATTTGATGTTTTATCTTGTCTAAAGCAGCAGTACATTCAGTACTCACGAAACAAACATGTCCCATGTCAAAGTGTTCGAAAAAAAGTTATGCATATCACAGAAAAACGGTATTTTTAGTGAACTTTTTTCGGAGGACGGATCCTTAATGTGGTCTTACCCCAAATATATATTTTGCATGTTACAAATCTTCACGAAGGCTATATTGATATCAAGCTACACACATGACTAGATTAACCACAAATGAGAATGCATGTTACCGTTTTATCTCCGTCACGTAAGTTACAAGAACATATTACGAAAGTTATAGGTTTGAAAACTCATCCCCATTTGATGTTTTATCTTGTCTAAGGCAACAGTACATTCAGTACCCACGAGACAATCATGTCCCATGTCAAAGTGTTCGATAAAAAATTATGCATATCACAGCAAAACGGTATTTGTATTGCACTTTTTTCGGCGTAAGGATCCTTAATGTGGTCTTACCCCAAATAGATATTTTGCATGTTACAAATCTTCACGAAGGCTAGACTGATATCAAACTACACACATAATTAGATTAACCACAAATGGGATTGCATGTTACCGTTTTATCTCCGTCACGTAAGTTACAAGAACATATTACGTAATTTATAGGTGTGAAAACTCATCCCCATTTGATGTTTTATGTTGTCTAAAGCAGAAGTACATTCAGTACCCACGAGACAAACATGTCCCATGTCAAAGTGTTCGAAAAAAATTGATGCATATCACAGCAAAACGGTATTTGTAGTGCACTTTTTTCGGCGGAAGGATCCTTAATGTGATCTTACTCCAAATATATGTTTTGCATGTTACAAATCTTCACGAAGGCTAGACTATTATCAAGCTACACACATAAGTAGATTAACCACAAATGGGATTGCATGTTACCGTTTTATCTCCGTCACGGAAGTTACAAGAACATATTACGTAATTTATAGGTGTGAAAACTCATCCCCATTTGATGTTTTATCTTGTCTAAAGCAGCAGTACATTCAGTACTCACGAAACAAACATGTCCCATGTCAAAGTGTTCGAAAAAAAGTTATGCATATCACAGCAAAACGGTATTTTTAGTGAACTTTTTTTCGGCGGACGGATCCTTAATGTGGTCTTACCCCAAATATATCTTTTGCATGTTACAAATCTTCACGAAGGCTATATTGATATCAAGCTACACACATGACTAGATTAACCACAAATGAGAATGCATGTTCCCGTTTTATCTCCGTCACGTAAGTTACAAGAACATATTACGTAATTTATAGGTGTGAAAACTCATCCCCGTTTGATGTTTTATGTTGTCTAAAGCAGCAGTACATTCAGTACCCACGAGACAAACATGTCCCATGTCAAAGTGTTCGAAAAAAATTGATGCATATCACAGCAAAACGGTATTTGTAGTGCACTTTTTTCGGCGGAAGGATCCTTAATGTGGTCTTACCCCAAATAGATATTTTGCATGTTACAAATCTTCACGAAGGCTAGACTGATATCAAACTACACACATAATTAGATTAACCACAAATGGGATTGCATGTTACCGTTTTATCTCCGTCACGTAAGTTACAAAAACATATTACGTAATTTATAGGTGTGAAAACTCATCCCCATTTGATGTTTTATCTTGTCTAAAGCAGCAGTACATTCAGTACTCACGAAACAAACATGTCCCATGTCAAAGTGTTCGAAAAAAAGTTATGCATATCACAACAAAACGGTATTTTTAGTGAACTTTTTTCGGCGGACGGATCCTTAATGTGGTCTTACCCCAAATATATCTTTTGCATGTTACAAATCTTCACGAAGGCTATATTGATATCAAGTTACACACATGACTAGATTAACCACAAATGAGAATGCATGTTCCCGTTTTATCTCCGTCACGTAAGTTACAAGAACATATTACGTAATTTATAGGTGTGAAAACTCATCCCCGTTTGATGTTTTATGTTGTCTAAAGCAGCAGTACATTCAGTACCCACGAGACAAACATGTCCCATGTCAAAGTGTTCGAAAAAAATGGATGCATATCACAGCAAAACGGTATTTGTAGTGCACTTTTTTCGGCGGAAGGATCCTTAATGTGATCTTACCCCAAATAGATGTTTTGCATGTTACAAATCTTCACGAAGGCTAGACTGATATCAAGCTACACACATAACTAGATTAACCACACATGGGATTGCATGTTACCGTTTTATCTCCGTCACGGAAGTTACAAGAACATATTTCGTAATTTATAGGTTTGAAAACTCATCCCCATTTGATGTTTTATCTTGTCTAAAGCAGCAGTACATTCAGTACTCACGAAACAAACATGTCCCATGTCAAAGTGTTCGAAAAAAAGTTATGCATATCACAGCAAAACGGTATTTTTAGTGAACTTTTTTCGGCGGACGGATCCTTAATGTGGTCTTACCCCAAATATATGTTTTGCATGTTACAAATCTTCACGAAGGCTAGATTGATATCAAGCTACACACATAACTAGATTAACCACAAATGGGAATGCATGTTCCCGTTTTATCTCCGTCAGGTAAGTTACAAGAACATATTACGTAATTTATAGGTTTGAAAATTCATCCCCATTTGATGTTTTATCTTGTCTAAAGCAACAGTACATTCAGTACCCACGAGACAAACATGTCCCATGTCAAAGTGTTCGAAAAAAATTGATGCATATCACAGCAAAACGGAATTTGTAGTGCACTTTTTTCGGCGGAAGGATCCTTAAAGAGGTCTTACCCCAAATAGATGTTTTGCATGTTACAAATCTTCACGAAGGCTAGATTGATATCAAGCTACACACATAACTAGATTAACCACAAATGGGATTGCATGTTACCGTTTTATCTCCGTCACGTAAGTTACAAAAACATATTACGTAATTTATAGGTGTGAAAACTCATCCCCATTTGATGTTTTATGTTTTCTAAAGCAGAAGTACATTCAGTACCCACGAGACAAACATGTCCCATGTCAAAGTGTTCGAAAAAAATTGATGCATATCACAGCAAAACGGTATTTGTAGTGCACTTTTTTCGGCGGAAGGATCCTTAATGTGATCTTACCCCAAATAGATGTTTTGCATGTTACAAATCTTCACGAAGGCTAGACTAATATCAAGCTACACACATAACTAGATTAACCACAAATGGCATTGCATGTTACCGTTTTATCTCCGTCAATGAAGTTACAAGAACATATTACGTAATTTATAGGTGTGAAAACTCATCCCCATTTGATGTTTTATCTTGTCTAAAGCAGCAGTACATTCAGTACTCACGAAACAAACATGTCCCATGTCAAAGTGTTCGAAAAAAAGTTATGCATATCACAGCAAAACGGTATTTTTAGTGAACTTTTTTCGGCGGACGGATCCTTAATGTGGTCTTACCCCAAATATATCTTTTGCATGTTACAAATCTTCACGAAGGCTATATTGATATCAAGCTACACACATGACTAGATTAACCACAAATGAGAATGCATGTTCCCGTTTTATCTCCGTCACGTAAGTTACAAGAACATATTACGTAATTTATAGGTGTGAAAACTCATCCCCGTTTGATGTTTTATGTTGTCTAAAGCAGCAGTACATTCAGTACCCACGAGACAAACATGTCCCATGTCAAAGTGTTCGAAAAAAATTGATGCATATCACAGCAAAACGGTATTTGTAGTGCACTTTTTTCGGCGGAAGGATCCTTAATGTGATCTTACCCCAAATAGATGTTTTGTATGTTACAAATCTTCACGAAGGCTAGACTGATATCAAGCTACACACATAACTAGATTAACCACAAATGGGATTGCATGTTACCGTTTTATCTCCATCACGTAAGTTACAAGAACATATTACGTAATTTATAGGTGTGAAAACTCATCCCCATTTGATGTTTTATCTTGTCTAAAGCAGCAGTACATTCAGTACTCACGAAACAAACATGTCCCATGTCAAAGTGTTCGAAAAAAAGTTATGCATATCACAGCAAAACGGTATTTTTAGTGAACTTTTTTCGGCGGACGGATCCTTAATGTGGTCTTACCCCAAATATATGTTTTGCATGTTACAAATCTTCACGAAGGCTAGATTGATATCAAGCTACACACATAACTAGATTAACCACAAATGGGAATGCATGTTACCGTTTTATCTCCGTCACGTAAGTTACAAGAACATATTACGTAAGTTATAGGTTTGAAAATTCATCCCCATTTGATGTTTTATCTTGTCTAAAGCAACAGTACATTCAGTACCCACGAGACAAACATGTCCCATGTCAAAGTGTTCGAAAAAAATGTATGCATATCACAGCAAAACGGAATTTGTAGTGCACTTTTTTCGGCGGAGGGATCCTTAAAGAGGTCTTACCCCAAATAGATGTTTTGCATGTTACAAATCTTCACGAAGGCTAGATTGATATCAAGCTACACACATAACTAGATTAACCACAAATGGGATTGCATGTTACCGTTTTATCTCCGTCACGTAAGTTACAAAAACATATTACGTAATTTATAGGTGTGAAAACCTATCCCCATTTGATGTTTTATCTTGTCTAAAGCAGCAGTACATTCAGTACTCACGAGACAACCATGTCCCATGTCAAAGTGTTCGAGAAAAAGTTATGCATATCACAGCAAAACGGTATTTGTAGTGCAATTTTTTCGGCGGAAGGATCCTTAATGTGATCTTACCCCAAATAGATGTTTTGCATGTTACAAATCTTCACGAAGGCTAGACTAATATCAAGCTACACACATAACTAGATTAACCACAAATGGGATTGCATGTTACCGTTTTATCTCCGTCACGTAAGTTACAAGAACATATTACGTAATTTATAGGTGTGAAAACTCATCCCCATTTGATGTTTAATCTTGTCTAAAGCAGCAGTACATTCAGTACTCACGAAACAAACATGTCCCATGTCAAAGTGTTCGAAAAAAAGTTATGCATATCACAGCAAAACGGTATTTTTAGTGAACGTTTTTCGGCGGACGGATCCTTAATGTGGTCTTACCCGAAATATATATTTTGCATGTTACAAATCTTCACGAAGGCTATATTGATATCAAGCTACACACATGACTAGATTAACCACAAATGAGAATGCATGTTACCGTTTTATCTCCGTCACGTAAGTTACAAGAACATATTACGAAAGTTATAGGTTTGAAAACTCATCCCCATTTGATGTTTTATCTTGTCTAAGGCAACAGTACATTCAGTACCCACGAGACAAACATGTCCCATGACAAAGTGTTCGAAAAAAATGTATGCATATCACATGAAAACGGAATTTGTAGTGCACTTTTTTCGGCGGAAGGATCTTTAAAATGGTCTTACCCCAAATATATGTTTTGCATGTTACAAATCTTCACGAAGGCTAGATTGATATCAAGCTACACACATAACTAGATTAACCACAAATGGGATTGCATGTTACCGTTTTATCTCCGTCACGTAAGTTACAAGAACATATTACGTAATTTATAGGTGTGAAAACCTATCCCCATTTGATGTTTTATCTTGTCTAAAGAAGCAGTACATTCAGTACTCACGAGACAAACATGTCCCATGTCAAAGTGTTCGAAAAAAAGTTATGCATATCACAGCAAAACGGTATTTTTAGTGAACTTTTTTCGGCGGACGGATCCTTAATGTGGTCTTACCCCAAATAGATGTTTTGCATGTTACAAATCTTCACGAAGGCTAGACTGATATCAAGCTACACACATAACTACATTAACCACAAATGGGATTGCATGTTACCGTTTTATCTCCGTCACGTAAGTTACAAGAACATATTACGTAATTTATAGGTGTGAAAACCTATCCCCATTTGATGTTTTATCTTGTCTAAAGCAGCAGTACATTCAGTACTCACGAGACAAACATGTCCCATGTCAAAGTGTTCGAAAAAAAGTTATGCATATCACAGCAAAACGGTATTTTTAGTGAACTTTTTTCGGCGGACGGATCCTTAATGTGGTCTTACCCCAAATGTATGTTTTGCATGTTACAAATCTTCACGAAGGCTAGATTGATATCAAGCTACACACATAACTAGATTAACCACAAATGGGATTGCATGTTACCGCTTTATCTCCGTCACGTAAGTTACAGGAACATATTACGTAAGTTATAGGTGTGAAAACTCATCCCCATTTGATGTTTTATCTTGTCTAAAGCAGCAGTACATTCAGTATTCACGAAACAAACATGTCCCATGTCAAAGTGTTCGAAAAAAAGTTATGCATATCACAGAAAAACGGTATTTTTAGTGAACTTTTTTCGGAGGACGGATCCTTAATGTGGTCTTACCCCAAATATATGTTTTGCATGTCACAAATCTTCACGAAGGCTAGATTGATATCAAGCTACACACTTAACTAGATTAACCACAAATGGGAATGCATGTTACCGTTTTATCTCCGTCACGTAAGTTACAGGAACATATTACGTAAGTTTTAGGTGTGAAAACTCATCCCCATTTGATATTTTATCTTGTCTAAAGCAGCAGTACTTTCAGTACTCATGAGACAAACATGTCCCATGTCAAAGTGTTCGAAAAAAAGTTATGCATATCAAAGCAAAACGGTATTTTTAGTGAACTTTTTTCGGCGGACGGATCCTTAATGTGGTCTTACCCCAAATGTATGTTTTGCATGTTACAAATCTTCACGAAGGCTAGATTGATATCAAGCTACACACATAACTAGATTAACCACAAATGGGATTGCATGTTACCGTTTTATCTCCATCACGTAAGTTACAAGAACATATTACGTAATTTATAGGTGTGAAAACTCATCCCCATTTGATGTTTTATCTTGTCTAAAGCAGCAGTACATTCAGTACTCACGAAACAAACATGTCCCATGTCAAAGTGTTCGAAAAAAAGTTATGCATATCACAGCAAAACGGTATTTTTAGTGAACTTTTTTCGGCGGATGGATCCTTAATGTGGTCTTACCCCAAATATATGTTTTGCATGTTACAAATCTTCACGAAGGCTAGGTTGATATCAAGCTACACACATAACTAGATTAACCACAAATGGGAATGCATGTTACCGTTTTATCTCCGTCACGTAAGTTACAAGAACATATTACGTAAGTTATAGGTTTGAAAATTCATCCCCATTTGATGTTTTATCTTGTCTAAAGCAACAGTACATTCAGTACCCACGAGACAAACATGTCCCATGTCAAAGTGTTCGAAAAAAATGTATGCATATCACAGCAAAACGGAATTTGTAGTGCACTTTTTTCGGCGGAAGGATCCTTAAAGAGGTCTTACCCCAAATAGATGTTTTGCATGTTACAAATCTTCACGAAGTCTAGATTGATATCAAGCTACACACATAACTAGATTAACCACAAATGGGATTGCATGTTACCGTTTTATCTCCGTCACGTAAGTTACAAAAACATATTACGTAATTTATAGGTGTGAAAACCTATCCCCATTTGATGTTTTATCTTGTCTAAAGCAGCAGTACATTCAGTACTCACGAGACAAACATGTCCCATGTCAAAGTGTTCGAAAAAAAGTTATGCATATCACAGCAAAACGGTATTTGTAGTGCACTTTTTTCGGCGGAAGGATCCTTAATGTGATCTTACCCCAAATAGATGTTTTGCATGTTACAAATCTTCACGACGGTTAGACTAATATCAAGCTACACACATAACTAGATTAACCACAAATGGGATTGCATGTTACCGTTTTATCTCCGTCACGTAAGTTACAAGAACATATTACGTAATTTATTGGTGTGAAAACTCATCCCCATTTGATGTTTTATCTTGTCTAAAGCAGCAGTACATTCAGTACTCACGAAACAAACATGTCCCATGTCAAAGTGTTCTAAAAAAAGTTATGCATATCACAGCAAAACGGTATTTTTAGTGAACGTTTTTCGGCGGACGGATCCTTAATGTGGTCTTACCCGAAATAAATATTTTGCATGTTACAAATCTTCACGAAGGCTAGACTGATATCAAGCTACACACATAACTACATTAACCACAAATGGGATTGCATGTTACCGTTTTATCTCCATCACGTAAGTTACAAGAACATATTACGTAATTTATAGGTGTGAAAACTCATCCCCATTTGATGTTTTATCTTGTCTAAAGCAGCAGTACATTCAGTACTCACGAAACAAACATGTCCCATGTCAAAGTGTTCGAAAAAAAGTTATGCATATCACAGCAAAACGGTATTTTTAGTGAACTTTTTTCGGCGGATGGATCCTTAATGTGGTCTTACCCCAAATATATGTTTTGCATGTTACAAATCTTCACGAAGGCTAGATTGATATCAAGCTACACACATAACTAGATTAACCACAAATGGGAATGCATGTTACCGTTTTATCTCCGTCACGTAAGTTACAAGAACATATTACGTAAGTTATAGGTTTGAAAATTCATCCCCATTTGATGTTTTATCTTGTCTAAAGCAACAGTACATTCAGTACCCACGAGACAAACATGTCCCATGTCAAAGTGTTCGAAAAAAATGTATGCATATCACAGCAAAACGGAATTTGTAGTGCACTTTTTTCGGCGGAAGGATCCTTAAAGAGGTCTTACCCCAAATAGATGTTTTGCATGTTACAAATCTTCACGAAGTCTAGATTGATATCAAGCTACACACATAACTAGATTAACCACAAATGGGATTGCATGTTACCGTTTTATCTCCGTCACGTAAGTTACAAAAACATATTACGTAATTTATAGGTGTGAAAACCTATCCCCATTTGATGTTTTATCTTGTCTAAAGCAGCAGTACATTCAGTACTCACGAGACAAACATGTCCCATGTCAAAGTGTTCGAAAAAAAGTTATGCATATCACAGCAAAACGGTATTTGTAGTGCACTTTTTTCGGCGGAAGGATCCTTAATGTGATCTTACCCCAAATAGATGTTTTGCATGTTACAAATCTTCACGACGGTTAGACTAATATCAAGCTACACACATAACTAGATTAACCACAAATGGGATTGCATGTTACCGTTTTATCTCCGTCACGTAAGTTACAAGAACATATTACGTAATTTATTGGTGTGAAAACTCATCCCCATTTGATGTTTTATCTTGTCTAAAGCAGCAGTACATTCAGTACTCACGAAACAAACATGTCCCATGTCAAAGTGTTCTAAAAAAAGTTATGCATATCACAGCAAAACGGTATTTTTAGTGAACGTTTTTCGGCGGACGGATCCTTAATGTGGTCTTACCCGAAATAAATATTTTGCATGTTACAAATCTTCACGAAGGCTATATTGATATCAAGCTACACACATGACTAGATTAACCACAAATGAGAATGCATGTTACCGTTTTATCTCCGTCACGTAAGTTACAAGAACATATTACGAAAGTTATAGGTTTGAAAACTCATCCCCATTTGATGTTTTATCTTGTCTAAGGCAACAGTACATTCAGTACCCACGAGACAAACATGTCCCATGTCAAAGTGTTCGAAAAAAATGTATGCATATCACATCAAAACGGAATTTGTAGTGCACTTTTTTCGGCGGAAGGATCCTTAAAGTGGTCTTACCCCAAATAGATGTTTTGCATGTTACAAATCTTCACGAAGGCTAGATTGATATCAAGCTACACACATAACTAGATTAACCACAAATGGGATATCATGTTACCGTTTTATCTCCGTCACGTAAGTTACAAGAAAATATTACGTAATTTATAGGTGTGAAAACTCATCCCCATTTGATGTTTTATCTTGTCTAAAGCAGCAGTACATTCAGTACTCACGAAACAAACATGTCCCATGTCAAAGTGTTCGAAAAAAAGTTATGCATATCACAGCAAAACGGTATTTTTAGTGAACTTTTTTCGGCGGACGGATCCTTAATGTGATCTTACCCCAAATATATGTTTTGCATGTTACAAATCTTCACGAAGGCTAGATTGATATCAAGCTACACACATAACTAGATTAACCACAAATGGGAATGCATGTTACCGTTTTATCTCCGTCACGTAAGTTACAAGAACATATTACGTAAGTTATAGGTTTGAAAATTCATCCCCATTTGATGTTTTATCTTGTCTAAAGCAACAGTACATTCAGTACCCACGAGACAAACATGTCCCATGTCAAAGTGTTCGAAAAAAATGTATGCATATCACAGCAAAACGGAATTTGTAGTGCACTTTTTTCGGCGGAGGGATCCTTAAAGAGGTCTTACCCCAAATAGATGTTTTGCATGTTACAAATCTTCACGAAGGCTAGATTGATATCAAGCTACACACATAACTAGATTAACCACAAATGGGATTGCATGTTACCGTTTTATCTCCGTCACGTAAGTTACAAAAACATATTACGTAATTTATAGGTGTGAAAACCTATCCCCATTTGATGTTTTATCTTGTCTAAAGTAGCAGTACATTCAGTACTCACGAGACAACCATGTCCCATGTCAAAGTGTTCGAAAAAAAGTTATGCATATCACAGCAAAACGGTATTTGTAGTGCACTTTTTTCGGCGGAAGGATCCTTAATGTGATCTTACCCCAAATAGATGTTTTGCATGTTACAAATCTTCACGAAGGCTAGACTAATATCAAGCTACACACATAACTAGATTAACCACAAATGGGATTGCATGTTACCGTTTTATCTCCGTCACGTAAGTTACAAGAACATATTACGTAATTTATAGGTGTGAAAACTCATCCCCATTTGATGTTTAATCTTGTCTAAAGCAGCAGTACATTCAGTACTCACGAAACAAACATGTCCCATGTCAAAGTGTTCGAAAAAAAGTTATGCATATCACAGCAAAACGGTATTTTTAGTGAACGTTTTTCGGCGGACGGATCCTTAATGTGGTCTTACCCGAAATATATATTTTGCATGTTACAAATCTTCACGAAGGCTATATTGATATCAAGCTACACACATGACTAGATTAACCACAAATGAGAATGCATGTTACCGTTTTATCTCCGTCACGTAAGTTACAAGAACATATTACGAAACTTATAGGTTTGAAAACTCATCCCCATTTGATGTTTTATCTTGTCTAAGGCAACAGTACATTCAGTACCCACGAGACAAACATGTCCCATGTCAAAGTGTTCGAAAAAAATGTATGCATATCACATCAAAACGGAATTTGTAGTGCACTTTTTTCGGCGGAAGGATCCTTAAAATGGTCTTACCCCAAATAGATGTTTTGCATGTTACAAATCTTCACGAAGGCTAGATTGATATCAAGCTACACACATAACTAGATTAACCACAAATGGGATTGCATGTTACCGTTTTATCTCCGTCACGTAAGTTACAAGAACATATTACGTAATTTATAGGTGTGAAAACCTACCCCCATTTGATGTTTTATCTTGTCTAAAGCAGCAGTACATTCAGTACTCACGAAACAAACATGTCCCATGTCAAAGTGTTCTAAAAAAAGTTATGCATATCACAGCAAAACGGTATTTTTAGTGAACGTTTTTCGGCGGACGGATCCTTAATGTGGTCTTACCCGAAATAAATATTTTGCATGTTACAAATCTTCACGAAGGCTATATTGATATCAAGCTACACACATGACTAGATTAACCACAAATGAGAATGCATGTTACCGTTTTATCTCCGTCACGTAAGTTACAAGAACATATTACGAAAGTTATAGGTTTGAAAACTCATCCCCATTTGATGTTTTATCTTGTCTAAGGCAACAGTACATTCAGTACCCACGAGACAAACATGTCCCATGTCAAAGTGTTCGAAAAAAATGTATGCATATCACATCAAAACGGAATTTGTAGTGCACTTTTTTCGGCGGAAGGATCCTTAAAGTGGTCTTACCCCAAATAGATGTTTTGCATGTTACAAATCTTCACGAAGGCTAGATTGATATCAAGCTACACACATAACTAGATTAACCACAAATGGGATATCATGTTACCGTTTTATCTCCGTCACGTAAGTTACAAGAAAATATTACGTAATTTATAGGTGTGAAAACTCATCCCCATTTGATGTTTTATCTTGTCTAAAGCAGCAGTACATTCAGTACTCACGAAACAAACATGTCCCATGTCAAAGTGTTCGAAAAAAAGTTATGCATATCACAGCAAAACGGTATTTTTAGTGAACTTTTTTCGGCGGACGGATCCTTAATGTGGTCTTACCCCAAATATATGTTTTGCATGTTACAAATCTTCACGAAGGCTAGATTGATATCAAGCTACACACATAACTAGATTAACCACAAATGGGAATGCATGTTACCGTTTTATCTCCGTCACGTAAGTTACAAGAACATATTACGTAAGTTATAGGTTTGAAAATTCATCCCCATTTGATGTTTTATCTTGTCTAAAGCAACAGTACATTCAGTACCCACGAGACAAACATGTCCCATGTCAAAGTGTTCGAAAAAAATGTATGCATATCACAGCAAAACGGAATTTGTAGTGCACTTTTTTCGGCGGAGGGATCCTTAAAGAGGTCTTACCCCAAATAGATGTTTTGCATGTTACAAATCTTCACGAAGGCTAGATTGATATCAAGCTACACACATAACTAGATTAACCACAAATGGGATTGCATGTTACCGTTTTATCTCCGTCACGTAAGTTACAAAAACATATTACGTAATTTATAGGTGTGAAAACCTATCCCCATTTGATGTTTTATCTTGTCTAAAGTAGCAGTACATTCAGTACTCACGAGACAACCATGTCCCATGTCAAAGTGTTCGAAAAAAAGTTATGCATATCACAGCAAAACGGTATTTGTAGTGCACTTTTTTCGGCGGAAGGATCCTTAATGTGATCTTACCCCAAATAGATGTTTTGCATGTTACAAATCTTCACGAAGGCTAGACTAATATCAAGCTACACACATAACTAGATTAACCACAAATGGGATTGCATGTTACCGTTTTATCTCCGTCACGTAAGTTACAAGAACATATTACGTAATTTATAGGTGTGAAAACTCATCCCCATTTGATGTTTAATCTTGTCTAAAGCAGCAGTACATTCAGTACTCACGAAACAAACATGTCCCATGTCAAAGTGTTCGAAAAAAAGTTATGCATATCACAGCAAAACGGTATTTTTAGTGAACGTTTTTCGGCGGACGGATCCTTAATGTGGTCTTACCCGAAATATATATTTTGCATGTTACAAATCTTCTCGAAGGCTATATTGATATCAAGCTACACACATGACTAGATTAACCACAAATGAGAATGCATGTTACCGTTTTATCTCCGTCACGTAAGTTACAAGAACATATTACGAAAGTTATAGGTTTGAAAACTCATCCCCATTTGATGTTTTATCTTGTCTAAGGCAACAGTACATTCAGTACCCACGAGACAAACATGTCCCATATCAAAGTGTTCGAAAAAAATGTATGCATATCACATCAAAACGGAATTTGTAGTGCACTTTTTTCGGCGGAAGTATCCTTAAAATGGTCTTACCCCAAATAGATGTTTTGCATGTTACAAATCTTCACGAAGGCTAGATTGATATCAAGCTACACACATAACTAGATTAACCACAAATGGGATTGCATGTTACCGTTTTATCTCCGTCACGTAAGTTACAAGAACATATTACGTAATTTATAGGTGTGAAAACCTACCCCCATTTGATGTTTTATCTTGTCTAAAGCAGCAGTACATTCAGTACTCACGAGACAAACATGTCCCATGTCAAAGTGTTCGAAAAAAAGTTATGCATATCACAGCAAAACGGTATTTTTAGTGAACTTTTTTCGGCGGACGGATCCTTAATGTGGTCTTACCCCAAATAGATGTTTTGCATGTTACAAATCTTCACGAAGGCTAGACTGATATCAAGCTACACACATAACTACATTAACCACAAATGGGATTGCATGTTACCGTTGTATCTCCGTCACGTAAGTTACAAGAACATATTACGTAATTTATAGGTGTGAAAACCTATCCCCATTTGATGTTTTATCTTGTCTAAAGCAGCAGTACATTCAGTACTCACGAGACAAACATGTCCCATGTCAAAGTGTTCGAAAAAAAGTTATGCATATCACAGCAAAACGGTATTTTTAGTGAACTTTTTTCGGCGGACGGATCCTTAATGTGGTCTTACCCCAAATGTATGTTTTGCATGTTACAAATCTTCACGAAGGCTAGATTGATATCAAGCTACACACATAACTAGATTAACCACAAATGGGATTGCATGTTACCGCTTTATCTCCGTCACGTAAGTTACAGGAACATATTACGTAAGTTATAGGTGTGAAAACTCATCCCCATTTGATGTTTTATTTTGTCTAAAGCAGCAGTACATTCAGTACTCACGAGATAAACATGTCCCATATCAAAGTGTTCGAAAAAAAGTTATGAATATCACAGCAAAACGGTATTTTTAGTGCACTTTTTCCGGCGGACAGATCCTTAATGTGGTCTTACCCGAAATAGATGTTTTGCATGTTACAAATCTTCACGAAGCCTAGACTGATATCAAGCTACACACATAACTAGATTAACCACAAATGGGATTGCATGTTACCGCTTTATCTCCGTCACGTAAGTTACAGGAACATATTACGTAAGTTATAGGTGTGAAAACTCATCCCCATTTGATGTTTTATCTTGTCTAAAGCAGCAGTACATTCAGTACTCACGAGACAAACATGTCCCATGTCAAAGTGTTCGAAAAAAAGTTATGCATATCACAGCAAAACGGTATTTTTAGTGAACTTTTTTCGGCGGACGGATCCTTAATGTGGTCTTACCCCAAATATATGTTTTGCATTTTACAAATCTTCACGAAGGCTAGATTGATATCAAGCTACACACATAACTAGATTAACCACAAATGGGAATGCATGTTACCGTTTTATCTCCGTCACGTAAGTTACAAGAACATATTACGTAAGTTATAGGTTTGAAAATTCATCCCCATTTGATGTTTTATCTTGTCTAAAGCAACAGTACATTCAGTACCCACGAGACAAACATGTCCCATGTCAAAGTGTTCAAAAAAAATGTATGCATATCACAGCAAAACGGAATTTGTAGTGAACGTTTTTCGGCGGACGGATCCTTAATGTGGTCTTACCCGAAATATATATTTTGCATGTTACAAATCTTCACGAAGGCTATATTGATATCAAGCTACACATATGACTAGATTAACCACAAATGAGAATGCATGTTACCGTTTTATCTCCGTCACGTAAGTTACAAGAACATATTACGAAAGTTATAGGTTTGAAAACTCATCCCCATTTGATGTTTTATCTTGTCTAAGGCAACAGTACATTCAGTACCCACGAGACAAACATGTCCCATGTCAAAGTGTTCGAAAAAAATTGATGCATATCACATCAAAACGGAATTTGTAGTGCACTTTTTTCGGCGGAAGGATCCTTAAAGTGGTCTTACCCCAAATAGATGTTTTGCATGTTACAAATCTTCACGAAGGCTAGATTGATATCAAGCTACACACATAACTAGATTAACCACAAATGGGATTGCATGTTACCGTTTTATCTCCGTCACGTAAGTTACAAGAACATATTACGTAATTTATAGGTGTGAAAACCTATCCCCATTTGATGTTTTATCTTGTCTAAAGCAGCAGTACATTCAGTACTCGCGAGACAAACATGTCCCATGTCAAAGTGTTCGAAAAAAAGTTATGCATATCACAGCAAAACGGTATTTTTAGTGAACTTTTTTCGGCGGACGGATCCTTAATGTGGTCTTACCCCAAATATATGTTTTGCATGTTACAAATCTTCACGAAGGCTAGACTGATATCAAGCTACACACATAACTAGATTAACCACAAATGGGATTGCATGTTACCGCTTTATCTCCGTCACGTAAGTTACAAGAACATATTACGTAAGTTATAGGTGTGAAAACCTATCCCCATTTGATGTTTTATCTTGTCTAAAGCAGCAGTACATTCAGTACTCACGAGAGAAACATGTCCCATGTCAAAGTGTTCGAAAAAAAGTTATGCATATCACAGCAAAACGGTATTTTTAGTGAACTTTTTTCGGCGGACGGATCCTTAATGTGGTCTTACCCCAAATATATGTTTTGCATGTTACAAATCTTCACGAAGGCTAGACTGATATCAAGCTACACACATAACTAGATTAACCACAAATGGGATTGCATGTTACCGCTTTATCTCCGTCACGTAAGTTACAGGAACATATTACGTAAGTTATAGGTGTGAAAACTCATCCCCATTTGATGTTTTATCTTGTCTAAAGCAGCAGTACATTCAGTATTCACGAAACAAACATGTCCCATGTGAAAGTAATCGACAAAAATTCACGCATATCACACAAAAACTGTATTTTCAAGTGCACTCTTGGCGGACGGATCCTAAATGTGCTCTTTCCAGAAATAGATTTCATGCATGTTACAAATCTTCATCAAGGCTAGACTGATATCAAGCAACACACATAACTAGATTAACCACAAAGGGGAATGCATGTTACCCTTTCATCTCCGTCACGTAAGTTACAAGAAAATAGTACATAAGTTATGGGTGTTAAAACTCATTCACATTTGGTGTTTTATCTTGTCTAATGCAGTAGTACATTCAGTATTCACGAAACAAACATGTCCCATGTAAAAATGATCCACAAAAATTCACGCATATCACACCAAAACGGTATTTTCAAGTGCACTCTTTTGGCGGACGGATCCATAATGTGATCTTACCACAAATATATGTCCTGCATGTTACAAATCTTCATGAAGGCTAGTCTGATATCAGGCAACACACATAACTAGATAAATAAAAAATGGGAATGTATGTTACCCTTTCTTCTCCGTCACGTAAGTTACAAGAAAATAGTACGTTAGTTATGGGTGTGAAAACTCACACCCGTTTGGTGTTTTATCTTGTCTACTGCAGTAGTACATTCAGTATTCACGAAACAAACATGTCCCATATGAAAGTGATCCACAAAAATTCACGCATATCACACCAAAACGGTTTTTTCAAATGCATTCTTCTGGTGGACGGATCCTTAATGTGGACTTACCCCAAATAGATGTCCTGCATGTTACAAATCTTCATGAAGGCTAGAATGATATCAAGCAACACACATAACTAGATTAATCACAAAGGGGAATGTATGTTACCCTTTCATCTCCGTCACGTAAGTTACAAGAAAATAGTACGTAAGTTATGGGTGTGAAAAGTTATTACCATTTGGAGTTTTATCTTGTCTACTGCAGTAGTACATTCAGTATTCACGAAACAAACATGTCCCATGTGAAATTAATCGACAAAAATTCACGCATATCACATCAAAATGGTATTTTCAAATGCACTCTTTTGGCTGACGGATCCTTAATGTGGTCTTACCACAAATATATGTACTGCATGTTACAAATCTTCGTGAAGGCTAGATTGATATCAGGCAACACACATAACTAGATAAATCAAAAAGGGGAATGTATGTTACCCTTTCTTCTCCGTCACGTAAGTTACAAGAAAATAGTACGTTAGTTAGGGGTGTGAAAACTCATTCCCATTTGGTGTTTTATCTTGTCTAATGCAGTAGTACATTCAGTATTCACGAAACAAACATGTCCCATGTAAAAGTGATCCACACAAATTCACGCATATCACACCAAAACGGTATTTTCAAGTGCACTCTTTTGGCGGACGGATCCTTAATGTGGTCATACCCCAAATAGATGTCCTCCATGTTAAAAATCTTCAAGAAGGCTAGACTGATATCAAGCAACACACATAACTAGATTAATCACAAAGGGGAATGTATGTTAACCTTTCATCTCCGTCACGTAAGTTACAAGAAAATAGTACATAAGTTATAAGTGTGAAAACTCATCCGATTTGGTGTTTTATCTTGTCTAATGTAGTAGTACATTCAGTATTCACGAAACAAACATGTCCCATGTAAAAGTGATCCACACAAATTCACGCATATCACACCAAAACGGTATTTTCAAGTGCACTCTTTTGGCGGACGGATCCTTAATGTGGTCATACCCCAAATAGATGTCCTCCATGTTAAAAATCTTCATCAAGGCTAGACTGATATCAAGCATCACACATAACTAGATTAATCACAAAGAGGAATGTATGTTACCCTTTCATATCCGTCACGTAAGTTACAAGAAAATAGTACGTAAGTTATGGGTGTGAAAACTCAATCTCATTGGGTGTTTTAACTTGTCTAATGCAGTAGTACATTCAGTATTCACGAAACAAACATGTCCCATGTGAAAGTGATCGACACAAATTCACGCATATCACACCAAAACGGTATTTTCAAATGCACTCTTTTGGCGGACGGATCCTTAGTGTCGTCTTACCCCAAATAGATGTCCTGCATATTACAAATCTTCATCAAGGCTAGACTGATATCAAGCAACACACATAACTAGATTAATTACAAAGGGGAATGTATGTTACCCTTTCTTGTCCGTCACGTAAGTTACAAGAAAATAGTACGTAAGTTATAGGTGTGAAAACTCATCCCCATTTGAAGTTTTATCTTGTCTAAAGCAGCAGTACATTCAGTACTCACGAGACAAACATGTCCCATGTCAAAGTGTTCGAAAAAAAGTTATGCATATCACATCAAAACGGTATTTTTAGTGAACTTTTTTCGGCGGACGGATCCTTAATGTGGTCTTACCCCAAATATATCTTTTGCATGTTACAAATCTTCACGAAGGCTATATTGATATCAAGCTACACACATGATTAGATTAACCACAAATGAGAATGCATGTTACCGTTTTATCTCCGTCACGTAAGTTACAAGAACATATTACGTAATTTATAGGTGTGAAAACTCATCCCCGTTTGATGTTTTATGTTGTCTAAAGCAGCAGTACATTCAGTACCCACGAGACAAACATGTCCCATGTCAAAGTGTTCGATAAAAATTGATGCATATCACAGCAAAACGGTATTTGTAGTGCATTTTTTTCGGCGGAAGGATCCTTAATGTGGTCTTACCCCAAATAGATGTTTTGTTTGTTACAAATCTTCACGAAGGCTAGACTGATATCAAGCTACACACATAACTAGATTAACCACAAATGGGATTGCATGTTACCGTTTTATCTCCATCACGTAAGTTACAAGAACATATTACGTAATTTATAGGTGTGAAAACTCATCCCCATTTGATGTTTTATCTTGTCTAAAGCAGCAGTACATTCAGTACTCACGAAACAAACATGTCCCATGTCAAAGTGTTCGAAAAAAAGTTATGCATATCACAGCAAAACGGTATTTTTAGTGAACTTTTTTCGGCGGACGGATCCTTAATGTGGTCTTACCCCAAATATATGTTTTGCATGTTACAAATCTTCACGAAGGCTAGATTGATATCAAGCTACACACATAACTAGATTAACCACAAATGGGAATGCATGTTACCGTTTTATCTCCGTCACGTAAGTTACAAGAACATATTACGTAAGTTATAGGTTTGAAAATTCATCCCCATTTGATGTTTTATCTTGTCTAAAGCAGAAGTACATTCAGTACCCACGAGACAAACATGTCCCATGTCAAAGTGTTCGAAAAAAATGTATGCATATCACAGCAAAACGGAATTTGTAGTGCACTTTTTTCGGCGGAAGGATCCTTAATGTGGTCTTACCCCAAATAGATGTTTTGCATGTTACAAATCTTCACGAAGGCTAGACTGATATCAAACTACACACATAATTAGATTAACCACAAATGGGATTGCATGTTACCGTTTTATCTCCGTCACGTAAGTTACAAGAACATATTACGTAATTTATAGGTGTGAAAACTCATCCCCATTTGATGTTTTATCTTGTCTAAAGCAGCAGTACATTCAGTACTCACGAAACAAACATGTCCCATGTCAAAGTGTTCGAAAAAAAGTTATGCATATCACAGCAAAACGGTATTTTTAGTGAACTTTTTTCGGCGGACGGATCCTTAATGTGGTCTTAACCCAAATATATCTTTTGCATGTTACAAATCTTCACGAAGGCTATATTGATATCCAGCTACACACATGACTAGATTAACCACAAATGAGAATGCATGTTCCCGTTTTATCTCCGTCACGTAAGTTACAAGAACATATTACGTAATTTATAGGTGTGAAAACTCATCCCCGTTTGATGTTTTATGTTGTCTAAAGCAGCAGTACATTCAGTACCCACGAGACAAACATGTCCCATGTCAAAGTGTTCGAAAAAAATTGATGCATATCACAGCAAAACGGTATTTGTAGTGCACTTTTTTCGGCGGGAGGATCCTTAATGTGGTCTTACCCCAAATAGATATTTTGCATGTTACAAATCTTCACGAAGGCTAGACTGATATCAAACTACACACATAATTAGATTAACCACAAATGGGATTGCATGTTACCGTTTTATCTCCGTCACGTAAGTTACAAAAACATATTACGTAATTTATAGGTGTGAAAACTCATCCCCATTTGATGTTTTATGTTGTCTAAAGCAGAAGTACATTCAGTACCCACGAGACAAACATGTCCCATGTCAAAGTGTTCGAAAAAAATTGATGCATATCACAGCAAAACGGTATTTGTAGTGCACTTTTTTCGGCGGAAGGATCCTTAATGTGATCTTACCCCAAATAGATGTTTTGCATGTTACAAATCTTCACGAAGGCTAGACTAATATCAAGCTACACACATAACTAGATTAACCACAAATGGGATTGCATGTTACCGTTTTATCTCCGTCACGGAAGTTACAAGAACATATTACGTAATTTATTGGTGTGAAAACTCATCCCCATTTGATGTTTTATCTTGTCTAAAGCAGCAGTACATTCAGTACTCACGAAACAAACATGTCCCATGTCAAAGTGTTCGAAAAAAAGTTATGCATATCACAGCAAAACGGTATTTTTAGTGAACTTTTTTCGGCGGACGGATCCTTAATGTGGTCTTACCCCAAATATATCTTTTGCATGTTACAAATCTTCACGAAGGCTATATTGATATCAAGCTACACACATGACTAGATTAACCACAAATGAGAATGCATGTTCCCGTTTTATCTCCGTCACGTAAGTTACAAGAACATATTACGTAATGTATAGGTGTGAAAACTCATCCCCGTTTGATGTTTTATGTTGTCTAAAGCAGCAGTATATTCAGTATCCACGAGACAAACATGTCCCATGTCAAAGTGTTCGAAAAAAATTGATGCATATCACAGCAAAACGGTATTTGTAGTGCACTTTTTTCGGCGGAAGGATCCTTAATGTGGTCTTACCCCAAATATATGTTTTGCATGTTACAAATCTTCACGAAGGCTAGATTGATATCAAGCTACACACATAACTAGATTAACCACAAATGGGAATGCATGTTACCGTTTTATCTCCGTCACGTAAGTTACAAGAACATATTACGTAAGTTATAGGTTTGAAAATTCATCCCCATTTGATGTTTTATCTTGTCTAAAGCAACAGTACATTCAGTACCCACGAGACAAACATGTCCCATGTCAAAGTGTTCGAAAAAAATGTATGCATATCACAGCAAAACGGAATTTGTAGTGCACTTTTTTCGGCGGAAGGATCCTTAATGTGGTCTTACCCCAAATAGATGTTTTGCATGTTACAAATCTTCACGAAGGCTAGACTGATATCAAACTACACACATAATTAGATTAACCACAAATGGGATTGCATGTTACCGTTTTATCTCCGTCACGTAAGTTACAAGAACATATTACGTAATTTATAGGTGTGAAAACTCATCCCCATTTGATGTTTTATGTTGTCTAAAGCAGAAGTACATTCAGTACCCACGAGACAAACATGTCCCATGTCAAAGTGTTCGAAAAAAATTGATGCATATCACAGCAAAACGGTATTTGTAGTGCACTTTTTTCGGCGGAAGGATCCTTAATGTGATCTTACCCCAAATATATGTTTTGAATGTTACAAATCTTCACGAAGGCTAGACTAATATCAAGCTACACACATAACTAGATTAACCACAAATGGGAATGCATGTTACCGTTTTATCTCCGTCACGGAAGTTACAAGAACATATTACGTAATTTATAGGTGTGAAAACTCATCCCCATTTGATGTTTTATCTTGTCTAAAGCAGCAGTACATTCAGTACTCACGAAACAAACATGTCCCATGTCAAAGTGTTCGAAAAAAAGTTATGCATATCACAGCAAAACGGTATTTTTAGTGAACTTTTTTCGGCGGACGGATCCTTAATGTGGTCTTAACCCAAATATATCTTTTGCATGTTACAAATCTTCACGAAGGCTATATTGATATCCAGCTACACACATGACTAGATTAACCACAAATGAGAATGCATGTTCCCGTTTTATCTCCGTCACGTAAGTTACAAGAACATATTACGTAATTTATAGGTGTGAAAACTCATCCCCGTTTGATGTTTTATGTTGTCTAAAGCAGCAGTACATTCAGTACCCACGAGACAAACATGTCCCATGTCAAAGTGTTCGAAAAAAATTGATGCATATCACAGCAAAACGGTATTTGTAGTGCACTTTTTTCGGCGGAAGGATCCTTAATGTGGTCTTACCCCAAATAGATATTTTGCATGTTACAAATCTTCACGAAGGCTAGACTGATATCAAACTACACACATAATTAGATTAACCACAAATGGGATTGCATGTTACCGTTTTATCTCCGTCACGTAAGTTACAAAAACATATTACGTAATTTATAGGTGTGAAAACTCATCCCCATTTGATGTTTTATGTTGTCTAAAGCAGAAGTACATTCAGTACCCACGAGACAAACATGTCCCATGTCAAAGTGTTCGAAAAAAATTGATGCATATCACAGCAAAACGGTATTTGTAGTGCACTTTTTTCGGCGGAAGGATCCTTAATGTGATCTTACCCCAAATAGATGTTTTGCATGTTACAAATCTTCACGAAGGCTAGACTAATATCAAGCTACACACATAACTAGATTAACCACAAATGGGATTGCATGTTACCGTTTTATCTCCGTCACGGAAGTTACAAGAACATATTACGTAATTTATAGGTGTGAAAACTCATCCCCATTTGATGTTTTATCTTGTCTAAAGCAGCAGTACATTCAGTACTCACGAAACAAACATGTCCCATGTCAAAGTGTTCGAAAAAAAGTTATGCATATCACAGCAAAACGGTATTTTTAGTGAACTTTTTTCGGCGGACGGATCCTTAATGTGGTCTTACCCCAAATATATCTTTTGCATGTTACAAATCTTCACGAAGGCTATATTGATATCAAGCTACACACATGACTAGATTAACCACAAATGAGAATGCATGTTCCCGTTTTATCTCCGTCACGTAAGTTACAAGAACATATTACGTAATGTATAGGTGTGAAAACTCATCCCCGTTTGATGTTTTATGTTGTCTAAAGCAGCAGTATATTCAGTACCCACGAGACAAACATGTCCCATGTCAAAGTGTTCGAAAAAAATTGATGCATATCACAGCAAAACGGTATTTGTAGTGCACTTTTTTCGGCGGAAGGATCCTTAATGTGGTCTTACCCCAAATATATGTTTTGCATGTTACAAATCTTCACGAAGGCTAGATTGATATCAAGCTACACACATAACTAGATTAACCACAAATGGGAATGCATGTTACCGTTTTATCTCCGTCACGTAAGTTACAAGAACATATTACGTAAGTTATAGGTTTGAAAATTCATCCCCATTTGATGTTTTATCTTGTCTAAAGCAACAGTACATTCAGTACCCACGAGACAAACATGTCCCATGTCAAAGTGTTCGAAAAAAATGTATGCATATCACAGCAAAACGGAATTTGTAGTGCACTTTTTTCGGCGGAAGGATCCTTAAAGAGGTCTTACCCCAAATAGATGTTTTGCATGTTACAAATCTTCACGAAGGCTAGATTGATATCAAGCTACACACATAACTAGATTAACCACAAATGGGATTGCATGTTACCGTTTTATCTCCGTCACGTAAGTTACAAAAACATATTACGTAATTTATAGGTGTGAAAACCTATCCCCATTTGATGTTTTATCTTGTCTAAAGCAGCAGTACATTCAGTACTCACGAGACAAACATGTCCCATGTCAAAGTGTTCGAAAAAAAGTTATGCATATCACAGCAAAACGGTATTTGTAGTGCACTTTTTTCGGCGGAAGGATCCTTAATGTGATCTTACCCCAAATAGATGTTTTGCATGTTACAAATCTTCACGAAGGTTAGACTAATATCAAGCTACACACATAAGTAGATTAACCACAAATGGGATTGCATGTTACCGTTTTATCTCCGTCACGTAAGTTACAAGAACATATTACGTAATTTATAGGTGTGAAAACTCATCCCCATTTGATGTTTTATCTTGTCTAAAGCAGCAGTACATTCAGTACTCACGAAACAAACATGTCCCATGTCAAAGTGTTCGAAAAAAAGTTATGCATATCACAGCAAAACGGTATTTTTAGTGAACGTTTTTCGGCGGACGGATCCTTAATGTGGTCTTACCCGAAATATATATTTTGCATGTTACAAATCTTCACGAAGGCTATATTGATATCAAGCTACACACATGACTAGATTAACCACAAATGAGAATGCATGTTACCGTTTTATCTCCGTCACGTAAGTTACAAGAACATATTACGAAAGTTATAGGTTTGAAAACTCATCCCCATTTGATGTTTTATCTTGTCTAAGGCAACAGTACATTCAGTACCCACGAGACAAACATGTCCCATGTCAAAGTGTTCGAAAAAAATGTATGCATATCACATCAAAACGGAATTTGTAGTGCACTTTTTTCGGCGGAAGGATCCTTAAAGTGGTCTTACCCCAAATAGATGTTTTGCATGTTACAAATCTTCACGAAGGCTAGATTGATATCAAGCTACACACATAACTAGATTAACCACAAATGGGATTGCATGTTACCGTTTTATCTCCGTCACGTAAGTTACAAGAACATATTACGTAATTTATAGGTGTGAAAACCTATCCCCATTTGATGTTTTATCTTGTCTAAAGCAGCAGTACATTCAGTACTCACGAGACAAACATGTCCCATGTCAAAGTGTTCGAAAAAAAGTTATGCATATCACAGCAAAACGGTATTTTTAGTGAACTTTTTTCGGCGGACGGATCCTTAATGTGGTCTTACCCCAAATATATGTTTTGCATGTTACAAATCTTCACGAAGGCTAGACTGATATCAAGCTACACACATAACTAGATTAACCACAAATGGGATTGCATGTTACCGCTTTATCTCCGTCACGTAAGTTACAGGAACATATTACGTAAGTTATAGGTGTGAAAACTCATCCCCATTTGATGTTTTATCTTGTCTAAAGCAGCAGTACATTCAGTATTCACGAAACAAACATGTCCCATGTGAAAGTAATCGACAAAAATTCACGCATATCACACAAAAACTGTATTTTCAAGTGCACTCTTGGCGGACGGATCCTAAATGTGCTCTTTCCAGAAATAGATTTCATGCATGTTACAAATCTTCATCAAGGCTAGACTGATATCAAGCATCACACATAACTAGATTAATCACAAAGAGGAATGTATGTTACCCTTTCATATCCGTCACGTAAGTTACAAGAAAATAGTACGTAAGTTATGGGTGTGAAAACTCAATCTCATTTGGTGTTTTAACTTTTCTAATGCAGTAGTACATTCAGTATTCACGAAACAAACATGTCCCATGTGAAAGTGATCGACACAAATTCACGCATATCACACCAAAACGGTATTTTCAAGTGCACTCTTTTGGCGGACGGATCCTTAGTGTCGTCTTACCCCAAATAGATGTCCTGCATATTACAAATCTTCATCAAGGCTAGACTGATATCAAGCAACAAACATAACTAGATTAATTACAAAGGGGAATGTATGTTACCCTTTCTTTTCCGTCACGTAAGTTACAAGAAAATAGTACGTTAGTTATGGGTGTGAAAACTCATTCCCATTTGGTGTTTTATCTTGTCTAATGCAGTAGTACATTCAGTATTCACGAAACAAACATATCCCATGTAAAAGTGATCCACAAAAATTCACGCATATCACACCAAAACGGTATTTTCAAGTGCACTCTTTTGGCGGACGGATCCTTAATGTGGTCTTTCCAGAAATACATTTCCTGCATTTTACAAATCTTCATCAAGGCTAGACTGATATCAAGCAACACACATAACTAGATTAACCACAAAGGGGAATGCATGTTACCCTTTCATCTCCGTCACGTAAGTTACAAGAAAATAGTACATAAGTTATGGGTGTTAAAACTCATTCACATTTGGTGTTTTATCTTGTCTAATGCAGTAGTACATTCAGTATTCACGAAACAAACATGTCCCATGTAAAAGTGATCCACAAAAATTCACGCATATCACACCAAAACGGTATTTTCAAGTGCACTCTTTTGGCGGACGGATCCATAATGTGATCTTACCACAAATAGATGTCCTGCATGTTACAAATCTTCATGAAGGCTAGTCTGATATCAGGCAACACACATAACTAGATAAATAAAAAATGGGAATGTATGTTACCCTTTCTTCTCCGTCACGTAAGTTACAAGAAAATAGTACGTTAGTTATGGGTGTGAAAACTCACACCCGTTTGGTGTTTTATCTTGTCTACTGCAGTAGTACATTCAGTATTCACGAAACAAACATGTCCCATATGAAAGTGATCCACAAAAATTCACGCATATCACACCAAAACGGTTTTTTCAAATGCATTCTTCTGGTGGACGGATCCTTAATGTGGACTTACCCCAAATAGATGTCCTGCATGTTACAAATCTTCATGAAGGCTAGAATGATATCAAGCAACACACATAACTAGATTAATCACAAAGGGGAATGTATGTTACCCTTTCATCTCCGTCACGTAAGTTACAAGAAAATAGTACGTAAGTTATGGGTGTGAAAAGTTATTACCATTTGGAGTTTTATCTTGTCTACTGCAGTAGTACATTCAGTATTCACGAAACAAACATGTCCCATGTGAAATTAATCGACAAAAAATCACGCATATCACATCAAAATGGTATTTTCAAATGCACTCTTTTGGCGGACGGATCCTTAATGTGGTCTTACCACAAATATATGTACTGCATGTTACAAATCTTCGTGAAAGCTAGATTGATATCAGGCAACACACATAACTAGATAAATCAAAAAGGGGAATGTATGTTACCCTTTCTTCTCCGTCACGTAAGTTACAAGAAAATAGTACGTTAGTTAGGGGTGTGAAAACTCATTCCCATTTGGTGTTTTATCTTGTCTAATGCAGTAGTACATTCAGTATTCACGAAACAAACATGTCCCATGTAAAAGTGATCCACACAAATTCACGCATATCACACCAAAACGGTATTTTCAAGTGCACTCTTTTGGCGGACGGATCCTTAATGTGGTCATACCCCAAATAGATGTCCTCCATGTTAAAAAGCTTCATGAAGGCTAGACTGATATCAAGCAACACACATAACTAGATTAATCACAAAGGGGAATGTATGTTAACCTTTCATCTCCGTCACGTAAGTTACAAGAAAATAGTACATAAGTTATAAGTGTGAAAACTCATCCGATTTGGTGTTTTATCTTGTCTAATGTAGTAGTACATTCAGAATTCACGAAACAAACATGTCCCATATGAAAGTGATCGACACAAATTTACGCATATCACACCAAAACAGTATTTTCAAGTGCACTCTTGGCGGACGGATCCTAAATGTGGTCTTTCCAGAAATAGATGTCCTGCATGTTACAAATCTTCATCAAGGCTAGACTGATATCAAGCATCACACATAACTAGATTAATCACAAAGAGGAATGTATGTTACCCTTTCATATCCGTCACGTAAGTTACAAGAAAATAGTACGTAAGTTATGGGTGTGAAAACTCAAACTCATTTGGTGTTTTAACTTGTCTAATGCAGTAGTACATTCAGTATTCACGAAACAAACATGTCCCATGTGAAAGTGATCGACACAAATTCACGCATATCACACCAAAACGGTATTTTCAAATGCACTCTTTTGGCGGACGGATCCTTAGTGTCGTCTTACCCCAAATAGATGTCCTGCATATTACAAATCTTCATCAAGGCTAGACTGATATCAAGCAACACACATAACTAGATTAATTACAAAGGGGAATGTATGTTACCCTTTCTTGTCCGTCACGTAAGTTACAAGAAAATAGTACGTAAGTTATAGGTGTGAAAACTCATCCCCATTTGAAGTTTTATCTTGTCTAAAGCAGCAGTACATTCAGTACTCACGAGACAATCATGTCCCATGTCAAAGTGTTCGAAAAAAAGTTATGCATATCACAGCAAAACGGTATTTTTAGTGAACTTTTTTCGGCGGACGGATCCTTAATGTGGTCTTACCCCAAATATATCTTTTGCATGTTACAAATCTTCACGAAGGCTATATTGATATCAAGCTACACACATGACTAGATTAACCACAAATGAGAATGCATGTTACCGTTTTATCTCCGTCACGTAAGTTACAAGAACATATTACGTAATTTATAGGTGTGAAAACTCATCCCCGTTTGATGTTTTATGTTGTCTAAAGCAGCAGTACATTCAGTACCCACGAGACAAACATGTCCCATGTCAAAGTGTTCGAAAAAAATTGATGCATATCACAGCAAAACGGTATTTGTAGTGCACTTTTTTCGGCGGAAGGATCCTTAATGTGGTCTTACCCCAAATAGATGTTTTGTTTGTTACAAATCTTCACGAAGGCTAGACTGATATCAAGCTACACACATAACTAGATTAACCACAAATGGGATTGCATGTTACCGTTTTATCTCCATCACGTAAGTTACAAGAACATATTACGTAATTTATAGGTGTGAAAACTCATCCCCATTTGATGTTTTATCTTGTCTAAAGCAGCAGTACATTCAGTACTCACGAAACAAACATGTCCCATGTCAAAGTGTTCGAAAAAAAGTTATGCATATCACAGCAAAACGGTATTTTTAGTGAACTTTTTTCGGCGGACGGATCCTTAATGTGGTCTTACCCCAAATATATGTTTTGCATGTTACAAATCTTCACGAAGGCTAGATTGATATCAAGCTACACACATAACTAGATTAACCACAAATGGGAATGCATGTTACCGTTTTATCTCCGTCACGTAAGTTACAAGAACATATTACGTAAGTTATAGGTTTGAAAATTCATCCCCATTTGATGTTTTATCTTGTCTAAAGCAACAGTACATTCAGTACCCACGAGACAAACATGTCCCATGTCAAAGTGTTCGAAAAAAAGTTATGCATATCACAGCAAAACGGTATTTTTAGTGAACTTTTTTCGGCGGACGGATCCTTAATGTGGTCTTACCCCAAATGTATGTTTTGCATGTTACAAATCTTCACGAAGGCTAGATTGATATCAAGCTACACACATAACTAGATTAACCACAAATGGGATTGCATGTTACCGCTTTATCTCCGTCACTTAAGTTACAAGAACATATTACGTAATTTATAGGTGTGAAAACTCATCCCCATTTGATGTTTTATCTTGTCTAAAGCAGCAGTACATTCAGTACTCACGAAACAAACATGTCCCATGTCAAAGTGTTCGAAAAAAAGTTATGCATATCACAGAAAAACGGTATTTTTAGTGAACTTTTTTCGGAGGACGGATCCTTAATGTGGTCTTACCCCAAATATATGTTTTGCATGTCACAAATCTTCACGAAGGCTAGATTGATATCAAGCTACACACTTAACTAGATTAACCACAAATGGGAATGCATGTTACCGTTTTATCTCCGTCACGTAAGTTACAGGAACATATTACGTAAGTTTTAGGTGTGAAAACTCATCCCCATTTGATATTTTATCTTGTCTAAAGCAACAGTACTTTCAGTACTCACGAAACAAACATGTCCCATGTCAAAGTGTTCGAAAAAAAGTTATGCATATCACAGCAAAACGGTATTTTTAGTGAACTTTTTTCGGCGGACGGATCCTTAATGTGGTCTTACCCCAAATATATGTTTTGCATGTTACAAATCTTCACGAAGGCTAGATTGATATCAAGCTACACACATAACTAGATTAACCACAAATGGGAATGCATGTTACCGTTTTATCTCCGTCACGTAAGTTACAAGAACATATTACGTAAGTTATAGGTTTGAAAATTCATCCCCATTTGATGTTTTATCTTGTCTAAAGCAACAGTACATTCAGTACCCACGAGACAAACATGTCCCATGTCAAAGTGTTCGAAAAAAATGTATGCATATCACAGCAAAACGGAATTTGTAGTGCACTTTTTTCGGCGGAAGGATCCTTAAAGAGGTCTTACCCCAAATAGATGTTTTGCATGTTACAAATCTTCACGAAGGCTAGATTGATATCAAGCTACACACATAACTAGATTAACCACAAATGGGATTGCATGTTACCGTTTTATCTCCGTCACGTAAGTTACAAAAACATATTACGTAATTTATAGGTGTGAAAACCTATCCCCATTTGATGTTTTATCTTGTCTAAAGCAGCAGTACATTCAGTACTCACGAGACAAACATGTCCCATGTCAAAGTGTTCGAAAAAAAGTTATGCATATCACAGCAAAACGGTATTTGTAGTGCACTTTTTTCGGCGGAAGGATCCTTAATGTGATCTTACCCCAAATAGATGTTTTGCATGTTACAAATCTTCACGAAGGTTAGACTAATATCAAGCTACACACATAAGTAGATTAACCACAAATGGGATTGCATGTTACCGTTTTATCTCCGTCACGTAAGTTACAAGAACATATTACGTAATTTATAGGTGTGAAAACTCATCCCCATTTGATGTTTTATCTTGTCTAAAGCAGCAGTACATTCAGTACTCACGAAACAAACATGTCCCATGTCAAAGTGTTCGAAAAAAAGTTATGCATATCACAGCAAAACGGTATTTTTAGTGAACGTTTTTCGGCGGACGGATCCTTAATGTGGTCTTACCCGAAATATATATTTTGCATGTTACAAATCTTCACGAAGGCTATATTGATATCAAGCTACACATATGACTAGATTAACCACAAATGAGAATGCATGTTACCGTTTTATCTCCGTCACGTAAGTTACAAGAACATATTACGAAAGTTATAGGTTTGAAAACTCATCCCCATTTGATGTTTTATCTTGTCTAAGGCAACAGTACATTCAGTACCCACGAGACAAACATGTCCCATGTCAAAGTGTTCGAAAAAAATTGATGCATATCACATCAAAACGGAATTTGTAGTGCACTTTTTTCGGCGGAAGGATCCTTAAAGTGGTCTTACCCCAAATAGATGTTTTGCATGTTACAAATCTTCACGAAGGCTAGATTGATATCAAGCTACACACATAACTAGATTAACCACAAATGGGATTGCATGTTACCGTTTTATCTCCGTCACGTAAGTTACAAGAACATATTACGTAATTTATAGGTGTGAAAACCTATCCCCATTTGATGTTTTATCTTGTCTAAAGCAGCAGTACATTCAGTACTCGCGAGACAAACATGTCCCATGTCAAAGTGTTCGAAAAAAAGTTATGCATATCACAGCAAAACGGTATTTTTAGTGAACTTTTTTCGGCGGACGGATCCTTAATGTGGTCTTACCCCAAATATATGTTTTGCATGTTACAAATCTTCACGAAGGCTAGACTGATATCAAGCTACACACATAACTAGATTAACCACAAATGGGATTGCATGTTACCGCTTTATCTCCGTCACGTAAGTTACAAGAACATATTACGTAAGTTATAGGTGTGAAAACCTATCCCCATTTGATGTTTTATCTTGTCTAAAGCAGCAGTACATTCAGTACTCACGAGAGAAACATGTCCCATGTCAAAGTGTTCGAAAAAAAGTTATGCATATCACAGCAAAACGGTATTTTTAGTGAACTTTTTTCGGCGGACGGATCCTTAATGTGGTCTTACCCCAAATATATGTTTTGCATGTTACAAATCTTCACGAAGGCTAGACTGATATCAAGCTACACACATAACTAGATTAACCACAAATGGGATTGCATGTTACCGCTTTATCTCCGTCACGTAAGTTACAGGAACATATTACGTAAGTTATAGGTGTGAAAACTCATCCCCATTTGATGTTTTATCTTGTCTAAAGCAGCAGTACATTCAGTATTCACGAAACAAACATGTCCCATGTGAAAGTAATCGACAAAAATTCACGCATATCACACAAAAACTGTATTTTCAAGTGCACTCTTGGCGGACGGATCCTAAATGTGCTCTTTCCAGAAATAGATTTCATGCATGTTACAAATCTTCATCAAGGCTAGACTGATATCAAGCAACACACATAACTAGATTAACCACAAAGGGGAATGCATGTTACCCTTTCATCTCCGTCACGTAAGTTACAAGAAAATAGTACATAAGTTATGGGTGTTAAAACTCATTCACATTTGGTGTTTTATCTTGTCTAATGCAGTAGTACATTCAGTATTCACGAAACAAACATGTCCCATGTAAAAATGATCCACAAAAATTCACGCATATCACACCAAAACGGTATTTTCAAGTGCACTCTTTTGGCGGACGGATCCATAATGTGATCTTACCACAAATATATGTCCTGCATGTTACAAATCTTCATGAAGGCTAGTCTGATATCAGGCAACACACATAACTAGATAAATAAAAAATGGGAATGTATGTTACCCTTTCTTCTCCGTCACGTAAGTTACAAGAAAATAGTACGTTAGTTATGGGTGTGAAAACTCACACCCGTTTGGTGTTTTATCTTGTCTACTGCAGTAGTACATTCAGTATTCACGAAACAAACATGTCCCATATGAAAGTGATCCACAAAAATTCACGCATATCACACCAAAACGGTTTTTTCAAATGCATTCTTCTGGTGGACGGATCCTTAATGTGGACTTACCCCAAATAGATGTCCTGCATGTTACAAATCTTCATGAAGGCTAGAATGATATCAAGCAACACACATAACTAGATTAATCACAAAGGGGAATGTATGTTACCCTTTCATCTCCGTCACGTAAGTTACAAGAAAATAGTACGTAAGTTATGGGTGTGAAAAGTTATTACCATTTGGAGTTTTATCTTGTCTACTGCAGTAGTACATTCAGTATTCACGAAACAAACATGTCCCATGTGAAATTAATCGACAAAAATTCACGCATATCACATCAAAATGGTATTTTCAAATGCACTCTTTTGGCTGACGGATCCTTAATGTGGTCTTACCACAAATATATGTACTGCATGTTACAAATCTTCGTGAAGGCTAGATTGATATCAGGCAACACACATAACTAGATAAATCAAAAAGGGGAATGTATGTTACCCTTTCTTCTCCGTCACGTAAGTTACAAGAAAATAGTACGTTAGTTAGGGGTGTGAAAACTCATTCCCATTTGGTGTTTTATCTTGTCTAATGCAGTAGTACATTCAGTATTCACGAAACAAACATGTCCCATGTAAAAGTGATCCACACAAATTCACGCATATCACACCAAAACGGTATTTTCAAGTGCACTCTTTTGGCGGACGGATCCTTAATGTGGTCATACCCCAAATAGATGTCCTCCATGTTAAAAATCTTCAAGAAGGCTAGACTGATATCAAGCAACACACATAACTAGATTAATCACAAAGGGGAATGTATGTTAACCTTTCATCTCCGTCACGTAAGTTACAAGAAAATAGTACATAAGTTATAAGTGTGAAAACTCATCCGATTTGGTGTTTTATCTTGTCTAATGTAGTAGTACATTCAGTATTCACGAAACAAACATGTCCCATGTAAAAGTGATCCACACAAATTCACGCATATCACACCAAAACGGTATTTTCAAGTGCACTCTTTTGGCGGACGGATCCTTAATGTGGTCATACCCCAAATAGATGTCCTCCATGTTAAAAATCTTCATCAAGGCTAGACTGATATCAAGCATCACACATAACTAGATTAATCACAAAGAGGAATGTATGTTACCCTTTCATATCCGTCACGTAAGTTACAAGAAAATAGTACGTAAGTTATGGGTGTGAAAACTCAATCTCATTGGGTGTTTTAACTTGTCTAATGCAGTAGTACATTCAGTATTCACGAAACAAACATGTCCCATGTGAAAGTGATCGACACAAATTCACGCATATCACACCAAAACGGTATTTTCAAATGCACTCTTTTGGCGGACGGATCCTTAGTGTCGTCTTACCCCAAATAGATGTCCTGCATATTACAAATCTTCATCAAGGCTAGACTGATATCAAGCAACACACATAACTAGATTAATTACAAAGGGGAATGTATGTTACCCTTTCTTGTCCGTCACGTAAGTTACAAGAAAATAGTACGTAAGTTATAGGTGTGAAAACTCATCCCCATTTGAAGTTTTATCTTGTCTAAAGCAGCAGTACATTCAGTACTCACGAGACAAACATGTCCCATGTCAAAGTGTTCGAAAAAAAGTTATGCATATCACATCAAAACGGTATTTTTAGTGAACTTTTTTCGGCGGACGGATCCTTAATGTGGTCTTACCCCAAATATATCTTTTGCATGTTACAAATCTTCACGAAGGCTATATTGATATCAAGCTACACACATGATTAGATTAACCACAAATGAGAATGCATGTTACCGTTTTATCTCCGTCACGTAAGTTACAAGAACATATTACGTAATTTATAGGTGTGAAAACTCATCCCCGTTTGATGTTTTATGTTGTCTAAAGCAGCAGTACATTCAGTACCCACGAGACAAACATGTCCCATGTCAAAGTGTTCGATAAAAATTGATGCATATCACAGCAAAACGGTATTTGTAGTGCATTTTTTTCGGCGGAAGGATCCTTAATGTGGTCTTACCCCAAATAGATGTTTTGTTTGTTACAAATCTTCACGAAGGCTAGACTGATATCAAGCTACACACATAACTAGATTAACCACAAATGGGATTGCATGTTACCGTTTTATCTCCATCACGTAAGTTACAAGAACATATTACGTAATTTATAGGTGTGAAAACTCATCCCCATTTGATGTTTTATCTTGTCTAAAGCAGCAGTACATTCAGTACTCACGAAACAAACATGTCCCATGTCAAAGTGTTCGAAAAAAAGTTATGCATATCACAGCAAAACGGTATTTTTAGTGAACTTTTTCGGCGGACGGATCCTTAATGTGGTCTTACCCCAAATATATGTTTTGCATGTTACAAATCTTCACGAAGGCTAGATTGATATCAAGCTACACACATAACTAGATTAACCACAAATGGGAATGCATGTTACCGTTTTATCTCCGTCACGTAAGTTACAAGAACATATTACGTAAGTTATAGGTTTGAAAATTCATCCCCATTTGATGTTTTATCTTGTCTAAAGCAGAAGTACATTCAGTACCCACGAGACAAACATGTCCCATGTCAAAGTGTTCGAAAAAAATGTATGCATATCACAGCAAAACGGAATTTGTAGTGCACTTTTTTCGGCGGAAGGATCCTTAATGTGGTCTTACCCCAAATAGATGTTTTGCATGTTACAAATCTTCACGAAGGCTAGACTGATATCAAACTACACACATAATTAGATTAACCACAAATGGGATTGCATGTTACCGTTTTATCTCCGTCACGTAAGTTACAAGAACATATTACGTAATTTATAGGTGTGAAAACTCATCCCCATTTGATGTTTTATCTTGTCTAAAGCAGCAGTACATTCAGTACTCACGAAACAAACATGTCCCATGTCAAAGTGTTCGAAAAAAAGTTATGCATATCACAGCAAAACGGTATTTTTAGTGAACTTTTTTCGGCGGACGGATCCTTAATGTGGTCTTAACCCAAATATATCTTTTGCATGTTACAAATCTTCACGAAGGCTATATTGATATCCAGCTACACACATGACTAGATTAACCACAAATGAGAATGCATGTTCCCGTTTTATCTCCGTCACGTAAGTTACAAGAACATATTACGTAATTTATAGGTGTGAAAACTCATCCCCGTTTGATGTTTTATGTTGTCTAAAGCAGCAGTACATTCAGTACCCACGAGACAAACATGTCCCATGTCAAAGTGTTCGAAAAAAATTGATGCATATCACAGCAAAACGGTATTTGTAGTGCACTTTTTTCGGCGGGAGGATCCTTAATGTGGTCTTACCCCAAATAGATATTTTGCATGTTACAAATCTTCACGAAGGCTAGACTGATATCAAACTACACACATAATTAGATTAACCACAAATGGGATTGCATGTTACCGTTTTATCTCCGTCACGTAAGTTACAAAAACATATTACGTAATTTATAGGTGTGAAAACTCATCCCCATTTGATGTTTTATGTTGTCTAAAGCAGAAGTACATTCAGTACCCACGAGACAAACATGTCCCATGTCAAAGTGTTCGAAAAAAATTGATGCATATCACAGCAAAACGGTATTTGTAGTGCACTTTTTTCGGCGGAAGGATCCTTAATGTGATCTTACCCCAAATAGATGTTTTGCATGTTACAAATCTTCACGAAGGCTAGACTAATATCAAGCTACACACATAACTAGATTAACCACAAATGGGATTGCATGTTACCGTTTTATCTCCGTCACGGAAGTTACAAGAACATATTACGTAATTTATTGGTGTGAAAACTCATCCCCATTTGATGTTTTATCTTGTCTAAAGCAGCAGTACATTCAGTACTCACGAAACAAACATGTCCCATGTCAAAGTGTTCGAAAAAAAGTTATGCATATCACAGCAAAACGGTATTTTTAGTGAACTTTTTTCGGCGGACGGATCCTTAATGTGGTCTTACCCCAAATATATCTTTTGCATGTTACAAATCTTCACGAAGGCTATATTGATATCAAGCTACACACATGACTAGATTAACCACAAATGAGAATGCATGTTCCCGTTTTATCTCCGTCACGTAAGTTACAAGAACATATTACGTAATGTATAGGTGTGAAAACTCATCCCCGTTTGATGTTTTATGTTGTCTAAAGCAGCAGTATATTCAGTACCCACGAGACAAACATGTCCCATGTCAAAGTGTTCGAAAAAAATTGATGCATATCACAGCAAAACGGTATTTGTAGTGCACTTTTTTCGGCGGAAGGATCCTTAATGTGGTCTTACCCCAAATATATGTTTTGCATGTTACAAATCTTCACGAAGGCTAGATTGATATCAAGCTACACACATAACTAGATTAACCACAAATGGGAATGCATGTTACCGTTTTATCTCCGTCACGTAAGTTACAAGAACATATTACGTAAGTTATAGGTTTGAAAATTCATCCCCATTTGATGTTTTATCTTGTCTAAAGCAACAGTACATTCAGTACCCACGAGACAAACATGTCCCATGTCAAAGTGTTCGAAAAAAAAGTTATGCATATCACAGCAAAACGGAATTTGTAGTGCACTTTTTTCGGCGGAAGGATCCTTAATGTGGTCTTACCCCAAATAGATGTTTTGCATGTTACAAATCTTCACGAAGGCTAGACTGATATCAAACTACACACATAATTAGATTAACCACAAATGGGATTGCATGTTACCGTTTTATCTCCGTCACGTAAGTTACAAGAACATATTACGTAATTTATAGGTGTGAAAACTCATCCCCATTTGATGTTTTATGTTGTCTAAAGCAGAAGTACATTCAGTACCCACGAGACAAACATGTCCCATGTCAAAGTGTTCGAAAAAAATTGATGCATATCACAGCAAAACGGTATTTGTAGTGCACTTTTTTCGGCGGAAGGATCCTTAATGTGATCTTACCCCAAATATATGTTTTGAATGTTACAAATCTTCACGAAGGCTAGACTAATATCAAGCTACACACATAACTAGATTAACCACAAATGGGAATGCATGTTACCGTTTTATCTCCGTCACGGAAGTTACAAGAACATATTACGTAATTTATAGGTGTGAAAACTCATCCCCATTTGATGTTTTATCTTGTCTAAAGCAGCAGTACATTCAGTACTCACGAAACAAACATGTCCCATGTCAAAGTGTTCGAAAAAAAGTTATGCATATCACAGCAAAACGGTATTTTTAGTGAACTTTTTTCGGCGGACGGATCCTTAATGTGGTCTTAACCCAAATATATCTTTTGCATGTTACAAATCTTCACGAAGGCTATATTGATATCCAGCTACACACATGACTAGATTAACCACAAATGAGAATGCATGTTCCCGTTTTATCTCCGTCACGTAAGTTACAAGAACATATTACGTAATTTATAGGTGTGAAAACTCATCCCCGTTTGATGTTTTATGTTGTCTAAAGCAGCAGTACATTCAGTACCCACGAGACAAACATGTCCCATGTCAAAGTGTTCGAAAAAAATTGATGCATATCACAGCAAAACGGTATTTGTAGTGCACTTTTTTCGGCGGAAGGATCCTTAATGTGGTCTTACCCCAAATAGATATTTTGCATGTTACAAATCTTCACGAAGGCTAGACTGATATCAAACTACACACATAATTAGATTAACCACAAATGGGATTGCATGTTACCGTTTTATCTCCGTCACGTAAGTTACAAAAACATATTACGTAATTTATAGGTGTGAAAACTCATCCCCATTTGATGTTTTATGTTGTCTAAAGCAGAAGTACATTCAGTACCCACGAGACAAACATGTCCCATGTCAAAGTGTTCGAAAAAAATTGATGCATATCACAGCAAAACGGTATTTGTAGTGCACTTTTTTCGGCGGAAGGATCCTTAATGTGATCTTACCCCAAATAGATGTTTTGCATGTTACAAATCTTCACGAAGGCTAGACTAATATCAAGCTACACACATAACTAGATTAACCACAAATGGGATTGCATGTTACCGTTTTATCTCCGTCACGGAAGTTACAAGAACATATTACGTAATTTATAGGTGTGAAAACTCATCCCCATTTGATGTTTTATCTTGTCTAAAGCAGCAGTACATTCAGTACTCACGAAACAAACATGTCCCATGTCAAAGTGTTCGAAAAAAAGTTATGCATATCACAGCAAAACGGTATTTTTAGTGAACTTTTTTCGGCGGACGGATCCTTAATGTGGTCTTACCCCAAATATATCTTTTGCATGTTACAAATCTTCACGAAGGCTATATTGATATCAAGCTACACACATGACTAGATTAACCACAAATGAGAATGCATGTTCCCGTTTTATCTCCGTCACGTAAGTTACAAGAACATATTACGTAATGTATAGGTGTGAAAACTCATCCCCGTTTGATGTTTTATGTTGTCTAAAGCAGCAGTATATTCAGTACCCACGAGACAAACATGTCCCATGTCAAAGTGTTCGAAAAAAATTGATGCATATCACAGCAAAACGGTATTTGTAGTGCACTTTTTTCGGCGGAAGGATCCTTAATGTGGTCTTACCCCAAATATATGTTTTGCATGTTACAAATCTTCACGAAGGCTAGATTGATATCAAGCTACACACATAACTAGATTAACCACAAATGGGAATGCATGTTACCGTTTTATCTCCGTCACGTAAGTTACAAGAACATATTACGTAAGTTATAGGTTTGAAAATTCATCCCCATTTGATGTTTTATCTTGTCTAAAGCAACAGTACATTCAGTACCCACGAGACAAACATGTCCCATGTCAAAGTGTTCGAAAAAAATGTATGCATATCACAGCAAAACGGAATTTGTAGTGCACTTTTTTCGGCGGAAGGATCCTTAAAGAGGTCTTACCCCAAATAGATGTTTTGCATGTTACAAATCTTCACGAAGGCTAGATTGATATCAAGCTACACACATAACTAGATTAACCACAAATGGGATTGCATGTTACCGTTTTATCTCCGTCACGTAAGTTACAAAAACATATTACGTAATTTATAGTTGTGAAAACCTATCCCCATTTGATGTTTTATCTTGTCTAAAGCAGCAGTACATTCAGTACTCACGAGACAAACATGTCCCATGTCAAAGTGTTCGAAAAAAAGTTATGCATATCACAGCAAAACGGTATTTGTAGTGCACTTTTTTCGGCGGAAGGATCCTTAATGTGATCTTACCCCAAATAGATGTTTTGCATGTTACAAATCTTCACGAAGGTTAGACTAATATCAAGCTACACACATAAGTAGATTAACCACAAATGGGATTGCATGTTACCGTTTTATCTCCGTCACGTAAGTTACAAGAACATATTACGTAATTTATAGGTGTGAAAACTCATCCCCATTTGATGTTTTATCTTGTCTAAAGCAGCAGTACATTCAGTACTCACGAAACAAACATGTCCCATGTCAAAGTGTTCGAAAAAAAGTTATGCATATCACAGCAAAACGGTATTTTTAGTGAACGTTTTTCGGCGGACGGATCCTTAATGTGGTCTTACCCGAAATATATATTTTGCATGTTACAAATCTTCACGAAGGCTATATTGATATCAAGCTACACACATGACTAGATTAACCACAAATGAGAATGCATGTTACCGTTTTATCTCCGTCACGTAAGTTACAAGAACATATTACGAAAGTTATAGGTTTGAAAACTCATCCCCATTTGATGTTTTATCTTGTCTAAGGCAACAGTACATTCAGTACCCACGAGACAAACATGTCCCATGTCAAAGTGTTCGAAAAAAATGTATGCATATCACATCAAAACGGAATTTGTAGTGCACTTTTTTCGGCGGAAGGATCCTTAAAGTGGTCTTACCCCAAATAGATGTTTTGCATGTTACAAATCTTCACGAAGGCTAGATTGATATCAAGCTACACACATAACTAGATTAACCACAAATGGGATTGCATGTTACCGTTTTATCTCCGTCACGTAAGTTACAAGAACATATTACGTAATTTATAGGTGTGAAAACCTATCCCCATTTGATGTTTTATCTTGTCTAAAGCAGCAGTACATTCAGTACTCACGAGACAAACATGTCCCATGTCAAAGTGTTCGAAAAAAAGTTATGCATATCACAGCAAAACGGTATTTTTAGTGAACTTTTTTCGGCGGACGGATCCTTAATGTGGTCTTACCCCAAATATATCTTTTGCATGTTACAAATCTTCACGAAGGCTATATTGATATCAAGCTACACACATGACTAGATTAACCACAAATGAGAATGCATGTTACCGTTTTATCTCCGTCACGTAAGTTACAAGAACATATTACGTAATTTATAGGTGTGAAAACTCATCCCCGTTTGATGTTTTATGTTGTCTAAAGCAGCAGTACATTCAGTACCTACGAGACAAACATGTCCCATGTCAAAGTGTTCGAAAAAAATTGATGCATATCACAGCAAAACGGTATTTGTAGTGCACTTTTTTCGGCGGAAGGATCCTTAATGTGGTCTTACCCCAAATAGATGTTTTGTTTGTTACAAATCTTCACGAAGGCTAGACTGATATCAAGCTACACACATAACTAGATTAACCACAAATGGGATTGCATGTTACCGTTTTATCTCCATCACGTAAGTTACAAGAACATATTACGTAATTTATAGGTGTGAAAACTCATCCCCATTTGATGTTTTATCTTGTCTAAAGCAGCAGTACATTCAGTACTCACGAAACAAACATGTCCCATGTCAAAGTGTTCGAAAAAAAGTTATGCATATCACAGCAAAACGGTATTTTTAGTGAACTTTTTTCGGCGGACGGATCCTTAATGTGGTCTTACCCCAAATATATGTTTTGCATGTTACAAATCTTCACGAAGGCTAGATTGATATCAAGCTACACACATAACTAGATTAACCACAAATGGGAATGCATGTTACCGTTTTATCTCCGTCACGTAAGTTACAAGAACATATTACGTAAGTTATAGGTTTGAAAATTCATCCCCATTTGATGTTTTATCTTGTCTAAAGCAACAGTACATTCAGTACCCACGAGACAAACATGTCCCATGTCAAAGTGTTCGAAAAAAAGTTATGCATATCACAGCAAAACGGTATTTTTAGTGAACTTTTTTCGGCGGACGGATCCTTAATGTGGTCTTACCCCAAATGTATGTTTTGCATGTTACAAATCTTCACGAAGGCTAGATTGATATCAAGCTACACACATAACTAGATTAACCACAAATGGGATTGCATGTTACCGCTTTATCTCCGTCACGTAAGTTACAGGAACATATTACGTAATCTATAGGTGTGAAAACTCATCCCCATTTGATGTTTTATCTTGTCTAAAGCAGCAGTACATTCAGTACTCACGAAACAAACATGTCCCATGTCAAAGTGTTCGAAAAAAAGTTATGCATATCACAGCAAAACGGTATTTTTAGTGAACGTTTTTCGGCGGACGGATCCTTAATGTGGTCTTACCCGAAATATATATTTTGCATGTTACAAATCTTCACGAAGGCTATATTGATATCAAGCTACACACATGACTAGATTAACCACAAATGAGAATGCATGTTACCGTTTTATCTCCGTCACGTAAGTTACAAGAACATATTACGAAAGTTATAGGTTTGAAAACTCATCCCCATTTGATGTTTTATCTTGTCTAAGGCAACAGTACATTCAGTACCCACGAGACAAACATGTCCCATGTCAAAGTGTTCGAAAAAAATGTATGCATATCACATCAAAACGGAATTTGTAGTGCACTTTTTTCGGTGGAAGGATCCTTAAAGTGGTCTTACCCCAAATAGATGTTTTGCATGTTACAAATCTTCACGAAGGCTAGATTGATATCAAGCTACACACATAACTAGATTAACCACAAATGGGATTGCATGTTACCGTTTTATCTCCGTCACGTAAGTTACAAGAACATATTACGTAATTTATAGGTGTGAAAACCTATCCCCATTTGATGTTTTATCTTGTCTAAAGCAGCAGTACATTCAGTACTCACGAGACAAACATGTCCCATGTCAAAGTGTTCGAAAAAAAGTTATGCATATCACAGCAAAACGGTATTTTTAGTGAACTTTTTTCGGCGGACGGATCCTTAATGTGGTCTTACCCCAAATATATGTTTTGCATGTTACAAATCTTCACGAAGGCTAGACTGATATCAAGCTACACACATAACTAGATTAACCACAAATGGGATTGCATGTTACCGCTTTATCTCCGTCACGTAAGTTACAGGAACATATTACGTAAGTTATAGGTGTGAAAACTCATCCCCATTTGATGTTTTATCTTGTCTAAAGCAGCAGTACATTCAGTACTCACGAGACAAACATGTCCCATGTCAAAGTGTTCGAAAAAAAGTTATGCATATCACAGCAAATCGGTATTTTTAATGCACTTTTTTCGGCGGACGGATCCTTAATGTGGTCTTACCCCAAATAGATGTTTTGCATGTTACAAATCTTCACGAAGGCTAGACTGATATCAAGCTACACACATAACTACATTAACCACAAATGGGATTGCATGTTACCGTTTTATCTCCGTCACGTAAGTTACAAGAACATATTACGTAATTTATAGGTGTGAAAACCTATCCCCATTTGATGTTTTATCTTGTCTAAAGCAGCAGTACATTCAGTACTCACGAGACAAACATGTCCCATGTCAAAGTGTTCGAAAAAAAGTTATGCATATCACAGCAAAACGGTATTTTTAGTGAACTTTTTTCGGCGGACGGATCCTTAATGTGGTCTTACCCCAAATGTATGTTTTGCATGTTACAAATCTTCACGAAGGCTAGATTGATATCAAGCTACACACATAACTAGATTAACCACAAATGGGATTGCATGTTACCGCTTTATCTCCGTCACTTAAGTTACAAGAACATATTACGTAATTTATAGGTGTGAAAACTCATCCCCATTTGATGTTTTATCTTGTCTAAAGCAGCAGTACATTCAGTACTCACGAAACAAACATGTCCCATGTCAAAGTGTTCGAAAAAAAGTTATGCATATCACAGAAAAACGGTATTTTTAGTGAACTTTTTTCGGAGGACGGATCCTTAATGTGGTCTTACCCCAAATATATGTTTTGCATGTCACAAATCTTCACGAAGGCTAGATTGATATCAAGCTACACACTTAACTAGATTAACCACAAATGGGAATGCATGTTACCGTTTTATCTCCGTCACGTAAGTTACAGGAACATATTACGTAAGTTTTAGGTGTGAAAACTCATCCCCATTTGATATTTTATCTTGTCTAAAGCAGCAGTACTTTCAGTACTCACGAAACAAACATGTCCCATGTCAAAGTGTTCGAAAAAAAGTTATGCATATCACAGCAAAACGGTATTTTTAGTGAACTTTTTTCGGCGGACGGATCCTTAATGTGGTCTTACCCCAAATATATGTTTTGCATGTTACAAATCTTCACGAAGGCTAGATTGATATCAAGCTACACACATAACTAGATTAACCACAAATGGGAATGCATGTTACCGTTTTATCTCCGTCACGTAAGTTACAAGAACATATTACGTAAGTTATAGGTTTGAAAATTCATCCCCATTTGATGTTTTATCTTGTCTAAAGCAACAGTACATTCAGTACCCACGAGACAAACATGTCCCATGTCAAAGTGTTCGAAAAAAATGTATGCATATCACAGCAAAACGGAATTTGTAGTGCACTTTTTTCGGCGGAAGGATCCTTAAAGAGGTCTTACCCCAAATAGATGTTTTGCATGTTACAAATCTTCACGAAGGCTAGATTGATATCAAGCTACACACATAACTAGATTAACCACAAATGGGATTGCATGTTACCGTTTTATCTCCGTCACGTAAGTTACAAAAACATATTACGTAATTTATAGGTGTGAAAACCTATCCCCATTTGATGTTTTATCTTGTCTAAAGCAGCAGTACATTCAGTACTCACGAGACAAACATGTCCCATGTCAAAGTGTTCGAAAAAAAGTTATGCATATCACAGCAAAACGGTATTTGTAGTGCACTTTTTTCGGCGGAAGGATCCTTAATGTGATCTTACCCCAAATAGATGTTTTGCATGTTACAAATCTTCACGAAGGTTAGACTAATATCAAGCTACACACATAAGTAGATTAACCACAAATGGGATTGCATGTTACCGTTTTATCTCCGTCACGTAAGTTACAAGAACATATTACGTAATTTATAGGTGTGAAAACTCATCCCCATTTGATGTTTTATCTTGTCTAAAGCAGCAGTACATTCAGTACTCACGAAACAAACATGTCCCATGTCAAAGTGTTCGAAAAAAAGTTATGCATATCACAGCAAAACGGTATTTTTAGTGAACGTTTTTCGGCGGACGGATCCTTAATGTGGTCTTACCCGAAATATATATTTTGCATGTTACAAATCTTCACGAAGGCTATATTGATATCAAGCTACACACATGACTAGATTAACCACAAATGAGAATGCATGTTACCGTTTTATCTCCGTCACGTAAGTTACAAGAACATATTACGAAAGTTATAGGTTTGAAAACTCATCCCCATTTGATGTTTTATCTTGTCTAAGGCAACAGTACATTCAGTACCCACGAGACAAACATGTCCCATGTCAAAGTGTTCGAAAAAAATGTATGCATATCACATCAAAACGGAATTTGTAGTGCACTTTTTTCGGCGGAAGGATCCTTAAAGTGGTCTTACCCCAAATAGATGTTTTGCATGTTACAAATCTTCACGAAGGCTAGATTGATATCAAGCTACACACATAACTAGATTAACCACAAATGGGATTGCATGTTACCGTTTTATCTCCGTCACGTAAGTTACAAGAACATATTACGTAATTTATAGGTGTGAAAACCTATCCCCATTTGATGTTTTATCTTGTCTAAAGCAGCAGTACATTCAGTACTCACGAGACAAACATGTCCCATGTCAAAGTGTTCGAAAAAAAGTTATGCATATCACAGCAAAACGGTATTTTTAGTGAACTTTTTTCGGCGGACGGATCCTTAATGTGGTCTTACCCCAAATATATGTTTTGCATGTTACAAATCTTCACGAAGGCTAGACTGATATCAAGCTACACACATAACTAGATTAACCACAAATGGGATTGCATGTTACCGCTTTATCTCCGTCACGTAAGTTACAGGAACATATTACGTAAGTTATAGGTGTGAAAACTCATCCCCATTTGATGTTTTATCTTGTCTAAAGCAGCAGTACATTCAGTATTCACGAAACAAACATGTCCCATGTGAAAGTAATCGACAAAAATTCACGCATATCACACAAAAACTGTATTTTCAAGTGCACTCTTGGCGGACGGATCCTAAATGTGCTCTTTCCAGAAATAGATTTCATGCATGTTACAAATCTTCATCAAGGCTAGACTGATATCAAGCATCACACATAACTAGATTAATCACAAAGAGGAATGTATGTTACCCTTTCATATCCGTCACGTAAGTTACAAGAAAATAGTACGTAAGTTATGGGTGTGAAAACTCAATCTCATTTGGTGTTTTAACTTTTCTAATGCAGTAGTACATTCAGTATTCACGAAACAAACATGTCCCATGTGAAAGTGATCGACACAAATTCACGCATATCACACCAAAACGGTATTTTCAAGTGCACTCTTTTGGCGGACGGATCCTTAGTGTCGTCTTACCCCAAATAGATGTCCTGCATATTACAAATCTTCATCAAGGCTAGACTGATATCAAGCAACAAACATAACTAGATTAATTACAAAGGGGAATGTATGTTACCCTTTCTTTTCCGTCACGTAAGTTACAAGAAAATAGTACGTTAGTTATGGGTGTGAAAACTCATTCCCATTTGGTGTTTTATCTTGTCTAATGCAGTAGTACATTCAGTATTCACGAAACAAACATATCCCATGTAAAAGTGATCCACAAAAATTCACGCATATCACACCAAAACGGTATTTTCAAGTGCACTCTTTTGGCGGACGGATCCTTAATGTGGTCTTTCCAGAAATACATTTCCTGCATTTTACAAATCTTCATCAAGGCTAGACTGATATCAAGCAACACACATAACTAGATTAACCACAAAGGGGAATGCATGTTACCCTTTCATCTCCGTCACGTAAGTTACAAGAAAATAGTACATAAGTTATGGGTGTTAAAACTCATTCACATTTGGTGTTTTATCTTGTCTAATGCAGTAGTACATTCAGTATTCACGAAACAAACATGTCCCATGTAAAAGTGATCCACAAAAATTCACGCATATCACACCAAAACGGTATTTTCAAGTGCACTCTTTTGGCGGACGGATCCATAATGTGATCTTACCACAAATAGATGTCCTGCATGTTACAAATCTTCATGAAGGCTAGTCTGATATCAGGCAACACACATAACTAGATAAATAAAAAATGGGAATGTATGTTACCCTTTCTTCTCCGTCACGTAAGTTACAAGAAAATAGTACGTTAGTTATGGGTGTGAAAACTCACACCCGTTTGGTGTTTTATCTTGTCTACTGCAGTAGTACATTCAGTATTCACGAAACAAACATGTCCCATATGAAAGTGATCCACAAAAATTCACGCATATCACACCAAAACGGTTTTTTCAAATGCATTCTTCTGGTGGACGGATCCTTAATGTGGACTTACCCCAAATAGATGTCCTGCATGTTACAAATCTTCATGAAGGCTAGAATGATATCAAGCAACACACATAACTAGATTAATCACAAAGGGGAATGTATGTTACCCTTTCATCTCCGTCACGTAAGTTACAAGAAAATAGTACGTAAGTTATGGGTGTGAAAAGTTATTACCATTTGGAGTTTTATCTTGTCTACTGCAGTAGTACATTCAGTATTCACGAAACAAACATGTCCCATGTGAAATTAATCGACAAAAAATCACGCATATCACATCAAAATGGTATTTTCAAATGCACTCTTTTGGCGGACGGATCCTTAATGTGGTCTTACCACAAATATATGTACTGCATGTTACAAATCTTCGTGAAAGCTAGATTGATATCAGGCAACACACATAACTAGATAAATCAAAAAGGGGAATGTATGTTACCCTTTCTTCTCCGTCACGTAAGTTACAAGAAAATAGTACGTTAGTTAGGGGTGTGAAAACTCATTCCCATTTGGTGTTTTATCTTGTCTAATGCAGTAGTACATTCAGTATTCACGAAACAAACATGTCCCATGTAAAAGTGATCCACACAAATTCACGCATATCACACCAAAACGGTATTTTCAAGTGCACTCTTTTGGCGGACGGATCCTTAATGTGGTCATACCCCAAATAGATGTCCTCCATGTTAAAAAGCTTCATGAAGGCTAGACTGATATCAAGCAACACACATAACTAGATTAATCACAAAGGGGAATGTATGTTAACCTTTCATCTCCGTCACGTAAGTTACAAGAAAATAGTACATAAGTTATAAGTGTGAAAACTCATCCGATTTGGTGTTTTATCTTGTCTAATGTAGTAGTACATTCAGAATTCACGAAACAAACATGTCCCATATGAAAGTGATCGACACAAATTTACGCATATCACACCAAAACAGTATTTTCAAGTGCACTCTTGGCGGACGGATCCTAAATGTGGTCTTTCCAGAAATAGATGTCCTGCATGTTACAAATCTTCATCAAGGCTAGACTGATATCAAGCATCACACATAACTAGATTAATCACAAAGAGGAATGTATGTTACCCTTTCATATCCGTCACGTAAGTTACAAGAAAATAGTACGTAAGTTATGGGTGTGAAAACTCAAACTCATTTGGTGTTTTAACTTGTCTAATGCAGTAGTACATTCAGTATTCACGAAACAAACATGTCCCATGTGAAAGTGATCGACACAAATTCACGCATATCACACCAAAACGGTATTTTCAAATGCACTCTTTTGGCGGACGGATCCTTAGTGTCGTCTTACCCCAAATAGATGTCCTGCATATTACAAATCTTCATCAAGGCTAGACTGATATCAAGCAACACACATAACAAGATTAATTACAAAGGGGAATGTATGTTACCCTTTCTTGTCCGTCACGTAAGTTACAAGAAAATAGTACGTAAGTTATAGGTGTGAAAACTCATCCCCATTTGAAGTTTTATCTTGTCTAAAGCAGCAGTACATTCAGTACTCACGAGACAATCATGTCCCATGTCAAAGTGTTCGAAAAAAAGTTATGCATATCACAGCAAAACGGTATTTTTAGTGAACTTTTTTCGGCGGACGGATCCTTAATGTGGTCTTACCCCAAATATATCTTTTGCATGTTACAAATCTTCACGAAGGCTATATTGATATCAAGCTACACACATGACTAGATTAACCACAAATGAGAATGCATGTTACCGTTTTATCTCCGTCACGTAAGTTACAAGAACATATTACGTAATTTATAGGTGTGAAAACTCATCCCCGTTTGATGTTTTATGTTGTCTAAAGCAGCAGTACATTCAGTACCCACGAGACAAACATGTCCCATGTCAAAGTGTTCGAAAAAAATTGATGCATATCACAGCAAAACGGTATTTGTAGTGCACTTTTTTCGGCGGAAGGATCCTTAATGTGGTCTTACCCCAAATAGATGTTTTGTTTGTTACAAATCTTCACGAAGGCTAGACTGATATCAAGCTACACACATAACTAGATTAACCACAAATGGGATTGCATGTTACCGTTTTATCTCCATCACGTAAGTTACAAGAACATATTACGTAATTTATAGGTGTGAAAACTCATCCCCATTTGATGTTTTATCTTGTCTAAAGCAGCAGTACATTCAGTACTCACGAAACAAACATGTCCCATGTCAAAGTGTTCGAAAAAAAGTTATGCATATCACAGCAAAACGGTATTTTTAGTGAACTTTTTTCGGCGGACGGATCCTTAATGTGGTCTTACCCCAAATATATGTTTTGCATGTTACAAATCTTCACGAAGGCTAGATTGATATCAAGCTACACACATAACTAGATTAACCACAAATGGGAATGCATGTTACCGTTTTATCTCCGTCACGTAAGTTACAAGAACATATTACGTAAGTTATAGGTTTGAAAATTCATCCCCATTTGATGTTTTATCTTGTCTAAAGCAACAGTACATTCAGTACCCACGAGACAAACATGTCCCATGTCAAAGTGTTCGAAAAAAAGTTATGCATATCACAGCAAAACGGTATTTTTAGTGAACTTTTTTCGGCGGACGGATCCTTAATGTGGTCTTACCCCAAATGTATGTTTTGCATGTTACAAATCTTCACGAAGGCTAGATTGATATCAAGCTACACACATAACTAGATTAACCACAAATGGGATTGCATGTTACCGCTTTATCTCCGTCACGTAAGTTACAGGAACATATTACGTAATCTATAGGTGTGAAAACTCATCCCCATTTGATGTTTTATCTTGTCTAAAGCAGCAGTACATTCAGTACTCACGAAACAAACATGTCCCATGTCAAAGTGTTCGAAAAAAAGTTATGCATATCACAGCAAAACGGTATTTTTAGTGAACGTTTTTCGGCGGACGGATCCTTAATGTGGTCTTACCCGAAATATATATTTTGCATGTTACAAATCTTCACGAAGGCTATATTGATATCAAGCTACACACATGACTAGATTAACCACAAATGAGAATGCATGTTACCGTTTTATCTCCGTCACGTAAGTTACAAGAACATATTACGAAAGTTATAGGTTTGAAAACTCATCCCCATTTGATGTTTTATCTTGTCTAAGGCAACAGTACATTCAGTACCCACGAGACAAACATGTCCCATGTCAAAGTGTTCGAAAAAAATGTATGCATATCACATCAAAACGGAATTTGTAGTGCACTTTTTTCGGTGGAAGGATCCTTAAAGTGGTCTTACCCCAAATAGATGTTTTGCATGTTACAAATCTTCACGAAGGCTAGATTGATATCAAGCTACACACATAACTAGATTAACCACAAATGGGATTGCATGTTACCGTTTTATCTCCGTCACGTAAGTTACAAGAACATATTACGTAATTTATAGGTGTGAAAACCTATCCCCATTTGATGTTTTATCTTGTCTAAAGCAGCAGTACATTCAGTACTCACGAGACAAACATGTCCCATGTCAAAGTGTTCGAAAAAAAGTTATGCATATCACAGCAAAACGGTATTTTTAGTGAACTTTTTTCGGCGGACGGATCCTTAATGTGGTCTTACCCCAAATATATGTTTTGCATGTTACAAATCTTCACGAAGGCTAGACTGATATCAAGCTACACACATAACTAGATTAACCACAAATGGGATTGCATGTTACCGCTTTATCTCCGTCACGTAAGTTACAGGAACATATTACGTAAGTTATAGGTGTGAAAACTCATCCCCATTTGATGTTTTATCTTGTCTAAAGCAGCAGTACATTCAGTACTCACGAGACAAACATGTCCCATGTCAAAGTGTTCGAAAAAAAGTTATGCATATCACAGCAAATCGGTATTTTTAATGCACTTTTTTCGGCGGACGGATCCTTAATGTGGTCTTACCCCAAATAGATGTTTTGCATGTTACAAATCTTCACGAAGGCTAGACTGATATCAAGCTACACACATAACTACATTAACCACAAATGGGATTGCATGTTACCGTTTTATCTCCGTCACGTAAGTTACAAGAACATATTACGTAATTTATAGGTGTGAAAACCTATCCCCATTTGATGTTTTATCTTGTCTAAAGCAGCAGTACATTCAGTACTCACGAGACAAACATGTCCCATGTCAAAGTGTTCGAAAAAAAGTTATGCATATCACAGCAAAACGGTATTTTTAGTGAACTTTTTTCGGCGGACGGATCCTTAATGTGGTCTTACCCCAAATGTATGTTTTGCATGTTACAAATCTTCACGAAGGCTAGATTGATATCAAGCTACACACATAACTAGATTAACCACAAATGGGATTGCATGTTACCGCTTTATCTCCGTCACTTAAGTTACAAGAACATATTACGTAATTCATAGGTGTGAAAACTCATCCCCATTTGATGTTTTATCTTGTCTAAAGCAGCAGTACATTCAGTACTCACGAAACAAACATGTCCCATGTCAAAGTGTTCGAAAAAAAGTTATGCATATCACAGCAAAACGGTATTTTTAGTGAACTTTTTTCGGCGGACGGATCCTTAATGTGGTCTTACCCCAAATGTATGTTTTGCATGTTACAAATCTTCACGAAGGCTAGATTGATATCAAGCTACACACATAACTAGATTAACCACAAATGGGATTGCATGTTACCGTTTTATCTCCGTCACGTAAGTTACAGGAACATATTACGTAAGTTTTAGGTATGAAAACTCATCCCCATTTGATATTTTATCTTGTCTAAAGCAGCAGTACTTTCAGTACTCACGAAACAAACATGTCCCATGTCAAAGTGTTCGAAAAAAAGTTATGCATATCACAGCAAAACGGTATTTTTAGTGAACTTTTTTCGGCGGACGGATCCTTAATGTGGTCTTACCCCAAATATATGTTTTGCATGTTACAAATCTTCACGAAGGCTAGATTGATATCAAGCTACACACATAACTAGATTAACCACAAATGGGAATGCATGTTACCGTTTTATCTCCGTCACGTAAGTTACAAGAACATATTACGTAAGTTATAGGTTTGAAAATTCATCCCCATTTGATGTTTTATCTTGTCTAAAGCAACAGTACATTCAGTACCCACGAGACAAACATGTCCCATGTCAAAGTGTTCGAAAAAAATGTATGCATATCACAGCAAAACGGAATTTGTAGTGCACTTTTTTCGGCGGAAGGATCCTTAAAGAGGTCTTACCCCAAATAGATGTTTTGCATGTTACAAATCTTCACGAAGGCTAGATTGATATCAAGCTACACACATAACTAGATTAACCACAAATGGGATTGCATGTTACCGTTTTATCTCCGTCACGTAAGTTACAAAAACATATTACGTAATTTATAGGTGTGAAAACCTATCCCCATTTGATGTTTTATCTTGTCTAAAGCAGCAGTACATTCAGTACTCACGAGACAAACATGTCCCATATCAAAGTGTTCGAAAAAAAGTTATGCATTTCACAGCAAAACGGTATTTGTAGTGCACTTTTTTCGGCGGAAGGATCCTTAATGTGATCTTACCCCAAATAGATGTTTTGCATGTTACAAATCTTCACGAAGGTTAGACTAATATCAAGCTACACACATAACTAGATTAACCACAAATGGGAATGCATGTTACCGTTTTATCTCCGTCACGTAAGTTACAAGAACATATTACGTAATTTATAGGTGTGAAAACTCATCCCCATTTGATGTTTTATCTTGTCTAAAGCAGCAGTACATTCAGTACTCACGAAACAAACATGTCCCATGTCAAAGTGTTCGAAAAAAAGTTATGCATATCACAGCAAAACGGTATTTTTAGTGAACGTTTTTCGGCGGACGGATCCTTAATGTGGTCTTACCCCAAATATATATTTTGCATGTTACAAATCTTCACGAAGGCTATATTGATATCAAGCTACACACATGACTAGATTAACCACAAATGAGAATGCATGTTACCGTTTTATCTCCGTCACGTAAGTTACAAGAACATATTACGAAAGTTATAGGTTTGAAAACTCATCCCCATTTGATGTTTTATCTTGTCTAAGGCAACAGTACATTCAGTACCCACGAGACAAACATGTCCCATGTCAAAGTGTTCGAAAAAAATGTATGCATATCACATCAAAACGGAATTTGTAGTGCACTTTTTTCGGCGGAAGGATCCTTAAAGTGGTCTTACCCCAAATAGATGTTTTGCATGTTACAAATCTTCACGATGGCTAGATTGATATCAAGCTACACACATAACTAGATTAACCACAAATGGGATTGCATGTTACCGTTTTATCTCCGTCACGTAAGTTACAAGAACATATTACGTAATTTATAGGTGTGAAAACCTATCCCGATTTGATGTTTTATCTTGTCTAAAGCAGCAGTACATTCAGTACTCACGAGACAAACATGTCCCATGTCAAAGTGTTCGAAAAAAAGTTATGCATATCACAGCAAAACGGTATTTTTAGTGAACTTTTTTCGGCGGACGGTTCCTTAATGTGGTCTTACCCCAAATATATGTTTTGCATGTTACAAATCTTCACGAAGGCTAGACTGATATCAAGCTACACACATAACTAGATTAACCACAAATGGGATTGCATGTTACCGCTTTATCTCCGTCACGTAAGTTACAGGAACATATTACGTAAGTTATAGGTGTGAAAACTCATCCCCATTTGATGTTTTATCTTGTCTAAAGCAGCAGTACATTCAGTACTCACGAGACAAACATGTCCCATATCAAAGTGTTCGAAAAAAAGTTATGCATATCACAGCAAATCGGTATTTTTAGTGCACTTTTTTCGGCGGACAGATCCTTAATGTGGTCTTACCCGAAATAGATGTTTTGCATGTTACAAATCTTCACGAAGGCTAGATTGATATCAAGCTACACACATAACTAGAATAACCTCAAATGGGAATGCATGTTACCGTTTTATCTCCGTCACGTAAGTTACAAGAACATATTACGTAATCTATAGGTGTGAAAACCTATCCCCATTTGATGTTTTATCTTGTCTAAAGCAGCAGTACATTCAGTACTCACGAGACAAACATGTCCCATGTCAAAGTGTTCGAAAAAAAGTTATGCATATCACAGCAAAACGGTATTTTTAGTGAACTTTTTTCGGCGGACGGATCCTTAATGTGGTCTTACCCCAAATGTATGTTTTGCATGTTACAAATCTTCACGAAGGCTAGATTGATATCAAGCTACACACATAACTAGATTAACCACAAATGGGATTGCATGTTACCGCTTTATCTCCGTCACGTAAGTTACAAGAACATATTACGTAATTTATAGGTGTGAAAACTCATCCCCATTTGATGTTTTATCTTGTCTAAAGCAGCAGTACATTCAGTACTCACGAAACAAACATGTCCCATGTCAAAGTGTTCGAAAAAAAGTTATGCATATCACAGAAAAACGGTATTTTTAGTGAACTTTTTTCGGCGGACGGATCCTTAATGTGGTCTTACCCCAAATATATGTTTTGCATGTCACAAATCTTCACGAAGGCTAGATTGATATCAAGCTACACACTTAACTAGATTAACCACAAATGGGAATGCATGTTACCGTTTTATCTCCGTCACGTAAGTTACAGGAACATATTACGTAAGTTTTAGGTGTGATAACTCATCCCCATTTGATATTTTATCTTGTCTAAAGCAGCAGTACTTTCAGTACTCACGAAACAAACATGTCCCATGTCAAAGTGTTCGAAAAAAAGTTATGCATATCACAGCAAAACGGTATTTTTAGTGAACTTTTTTCGGCGGACGGATCCTTAATGTGGTCTTACCCCAAATATATGTTTTGCATGTTACAAATCTTCACGAAGGCTAGATTGATATCAAGCTACACACATAACTAGATTAACCACAAATGGGAATGCATGTTACCGTTTTATCTCCGTCACGTAAGTTACAAGAACATATTACGTAAGTTATAGGTTTGAAAATTCATCCCCATTTGATGTTTTATCTTGTCTAAAGCAACAGTACATTCAGTACCCACGAGACAAACATGTCCCATGTCAAAGTGTTCGAAAAAAATGTATGCATATCACAGCAAAACGGAATTTGTAGTGCACTTTTTTCGGCGGAAGGATCCTTAAAGAGGTCTTACCCCAAATAGATGTTTTGCATGTTACAAATCTTCACGAAGGCTAGATTGATATCAAGCTACACACATAACTAGATTAACCACAAATGGGATTGCATGTTACCGTTTTATCTCCGTCACGTAAGTTACAAAAACATATTACGTAATTTATAGGTGTGAAAACCTATCCCCATTTGATGTTTTATCTTGTCTAAAGCAGCAGTACATTTAGTACTCACGAGACAAACATGTCCCATATCAAAGTGTTCGAAAAAAAGTTATGCATATCACAGCAAAACGGTATTTGTAGTGCACTTTTTTCGGCGGAAGGATCCTTAATGTGATCTTACCCCAAATAGATGTTTTGCATGTTACAAATCTTCACGAAGGTTAGACTAATATCAAGCTACACACATAACTAGATTAACCACAAATGGGATTGCATGTTACCGTTTTATCTCCGTCACGTAAGTTACAGGAACATATTACGTAAGTTATAGGTGTGAAAACTCATCCCCATTTAATATTTTATCTTGTCTAAAGCAACAGTACATTCAGTACTCACGAGACAAACATGTCCCATGTCAAAGTGTTCGAAAAAAAGTTATGCATATCACAGCAAAACGGTATTTTTAGTGCACTTTTTTCGGCGGACGGATCCTTAATGTGGTCTTACCCCAAATAGATGTTTTGCATGTTACAAATCTTCACGAAGGCTAGATTGATATCAAGCTACAAACATAACTAGATTAACCACAAATGGGATTGCATGTTACCGCTTTATCTCCGTCACGTAAGTTACAAGAACATATTACGTAAGTTATAGGTGTGAAAACTCATCCCCATTTGATGTTTTATCTTGTCTGAAGCAGCAGTACATTCAGTACTCACGAGACAAACATGTCCCATGTCAAAGTGTTCGAAAAAAAGTTATGCATATCACAGCAAATCGGTATTTTGAGTGCACTTTTTTCGGCGGATGGATCCTTAATGTGGTCTTACCCCAAATATATGTTTTGCATGTTACAAATCTTCACGAAGGCTAGATTGATATCAAGCTACACACATAACTAGATTAACCACAAATGGGAATGCATGTTACCGTTTTATTTCCGGCACGTAAGTTACAGGAACATATTACGTAAGTTATAGGTGTGAAAACTCATCCCCATTTGATGTTTTATGTTGTCTAAAGCAGCAGTATATTCAGTACTCACGAGACAAACATGTCCCATGTCAAAGTGTTCGAAAAAAAGTTATGCATATCACAGCAAAACGGTATTTTTAGTGAACTTTTTTCGGCGGACGGATCCTTAATGTGGTCTTACCCCAAATATATGTTTTGCATGTTACAAATCTTCACGAAGGCTAGATTGATATCAAGCTACACACATAACTAGAATAACCACAAATGGGAATGCATGTTAACGTTTTATCTCCGTCACGTAAGTTACAAGAACATATTACGTAAGTTATAGGTTTGAAAACTCATCCCCATTTGATGTTTTATCTTTTCTAAAGCAGCAGTACATTCAGTACCCACGAGACAAACATGTTCCATATCAAAGTGTTCGACACAAATGTATGCATATCACAGCAAAACGGTATTTGTAGTGCACTTTTTTCGGCGGAAGGATCCTTAAAGTGGTTTTACCCCAAATAGATGTTTTGCATGTTACAAATCTTCACGAAGGCTAGAATGATATCAAGCTACACACATAACTAGATTAACCACAAATGGGATTGCATGTTACCGTTTTATCTCCGTCACGTAAGTTACAGGAACATATTACGTAAGTTATAGGTGTGAAAACTCATACCCATTTAATGTTTTATCTTGTCTAAAGCAACAGTACATTCAGTACTCACGAGACAAACATGTCCCATGTCAAAGTGTTCGAAAAAAAGTTATGCATATCACAGCAAAACGGTATTTTTAGTTAACTTTTTTCGGCGGATGGATCCTTAATGTGGTCTTACCCCAAATATATGTTTTGCTTGTTACAAATCTTCACGAAGGCTAGATTTATATCAAGCTACACACATAACTAGATTAACCACAAATGGGATTGCATGTTACCGTTTTATCTCCGTCACGTAAGTTACAGGAACATATTACGTAAGTTATAGGTGTGAAAACTCATCCCCATTTAATGTTTTATCTTGTCTAAAGCAACAGTACATTCAGTACTCACGAGACAAACTTGTCCCATGTCAAAGTGTTCGAAAAAAAGTTATGCAAATCACAGCAAAACGGTATTTTTAGTGCACTTTTTTCAGCGGACGGATCCTTAATGTGGTCTTATCCCAAATATATGTTTTGCATGTTACAAATCTTCACGAAGGCTAGATTGATATCACGCTACACACATAACAAGAATAACCACAAATGGGAATGCATGTTAACGTTTTATCTCCGTCACGTAAGTTACAAGAACATATTACGTAAATTATAGGTTTGAAAACTCATCCCCATTTGATGTTTTATCTTTTCTAAAGCAGCAGTACATTCAGTACCCACGAGACAAACATGTCCCATGTCAAAGTGTTCGAAAAACAATTATGCATATCACAGCAAAACGGTATTTGTAGTTCACTTTTTTCGGCGGAAGGATCCTTAATGTGGTCTTACCCCAAATAGATGTTTTGCATGTTACAAATCTTCACGAAGCCTAGACTGATATCTAGCTACACACATAACTAGATTAACCACAAATGGGATTGCATGTTACCGTTTTATCTCCGTCACGTAAGTTACAAGAACATATTACGTAATTTATAGGTGTGAAAACTCATCCCCATTTGATGTTTTATCTTGTCTAAAGCAGCAGTACATTCAGTACTCACGAAAGAAACATGTCCCATGTCAAAGTGTTCGAAAAAAAGTTATGCATATCACATAAAAACGGTATTTTTAGTGAACTTTTTTCGGAGGACGGATCCTTAATGTGGTCTTACCCCAAATATATGTTTTGCATGTCACAAATCTTCACGAAGGCTAGATTGATATCAAGCTAAACACATAACTAGATTAACCACAAATGGGAATGCATGTTACCGTTTTATCTCCGTCTCGTAAGTTACAGGAACATATTACCTAAGTCATAGGTGTGAAAACTCATCCCCATTTGATGTTTTATCTTGTCTAAAGCAGCAGTACATTCAGTACTCACGAGACAAACATGCCCCATGTCTAAGTGTTCGAAAAAAAGTTATGCATATCACAGCAAAACGGTATTTTTAGTGAACGTTTTTCGGCGGACGGATCCTTAATGTGGTCTTACCCCAAATATATGTTTTGCATGTTACAAATCTTCACGTAGGCTAGATTGATATCAAGCTACACACATAGCTAGAATAACCACAAAAGGGAATGCATGTTAACGTTTTATCTCCGTCACGTAAGTTACAAGAACATATTACGTAAGTTATAGGTTTGAAAACTCATCCCTATTTGATGTTTTATCTTGTCTAAAGCAGCAGTACATTCAGTACCCACGAGATAAACATGTCCCATGTCAAAGTGTTCGAAAAAAATGTATGCATATCACAGCAATACGGTATTTGTAGTGCACTTTTTTCGGCGGAAGGATCCTTAAAGTGGTCTTACCCCAAATAGATGTTTTGCATGTTACAAATCTTCACGAAGGCTAGACTGATATCAAGCTACACACATAACTAGATTAACCACAAATGGGATTGCATGTTACCGTTTTATCTCCGTCACGTAAGTTACAAGAACATATTACGTAATTTATAGGTGTGAAAACCTATCCCCATTTGATGTTTTATCTTGTCTAAAGCAGCAGTACATTCAGTACTCACGAGACAAACATGTCTCATGTCAAAGTGTTCGAAAAAAAGTTATGCATATCACAGCAAAACGGTATTTTTAGTGAACTTTTTTCGGCGGACGGATCCTTAATGTGGTCTTACCCCAAATATATGTTTTGCATGTTACAAATCTTCACGAAGGCTAGACTGATATCAAGCTACACACATAACTAGATTAACCACAAATGGGATTGCATGTTACCGTTTTATCTCCGTCACGTAAGTTACAAGAACATATTACGGCCATTGTTGCTGCGGGAAGGACGTCTGATGTAGCTGAAATAGTTAGATCGTTTGCGTTACACACTAATAGCAATTTTACAATCCCTTTATACCCTTCACAGCATATGGCGCATGCGCACTTACGAATAACGCCCTAGTCTACGGTTCTATTACAACATTTCGCGCATGCGTTCTAACGCATAACTGACTAGTCTCGGATGTCTTTGCTTTCGAAAAAAAAATGAACGGTCATGTAGTGCTTTTCGTTCACAAACGTTATTTACATCGATTTTCTATAATATAATGGCACTACACAGATCCCTATTTCCCACTGATCCTAGACAACGCTTCAATTCATGCTTTTATAGTTCGTGTATCGTTTTTGAAATGGCGTTGTTCTAGCTTCACATTCCGATCGTGATATGCGATCCCCCGATTAACGCCACAGCTGTTTGTGCGTCACCATTCGGTTTCTAGTTATCCGGTTCAGGAGGAAAACAATTAGCGGTCACTTTAGTACATTCATTGTTAAATGTGACTTTTACATCGAATGTCTCTATTATTAATGCACCACAAGATGCCCGATCCCTCGCTAAGCGTATACAACGCGTCATTTCATGTATTTAAATTTCCGTTTATTGCTATTTCGAACTCTTTGCATTAATTGTTTTTACGTCGCTTTCGCGCATGCGCACTTAACGTATAACATCACGCGCCGCAGCTGTTTTGTGTCAGCATTCGGTTTCTGCTGCAGGAAAAAAATCAGCGTTCGCTTTAGTACATTCGTTTTCACAAATGTTACATCGAATTTCTCTATTATTTATACACCACAAAAGGCCCGATCCTTAACTAATATTATACAACGCATCATTTCATGCATTTATATTTTCGTTTATTGCTATTTCGATCTCTTGCATTCAATGTTTTTACGTCATTTTCGCGCATGCGCGCTTAACGCATAAATGACTTTAGGAAATAATGCATGTATGCAATGGTCGTTGCTCATTTCCATTCAATCATGGCTACCGCCAGCACAACGTCTGAGCAACCTTCCACGAAAGATCAGCGGTAAGTTTTATTTTATTTTATTTTATTTATTTATTTTAGTTCTTAGTAGAGTCGTCTTTTATCCTATACGTAAGTTTTATATTAATAAATTTTATATATGTGCTATTCTTTATTAATTACTATTAATTACTTTTATATTATTAACAGTTATTTAGTTCTCCTCATTATTAGATATGCAAAGAACAGCGGTAAGTTTTTATTTAATTTTATTTTATAATTTTATTTATTTTATTTAGTACTGCGGTAAGTCGTCTTTATCGTTTAGTTCTTTATTAATTACTTTTATTATATTCGTGTATTAAACTATTCTTTATTACCTCCTCATTATTCATATGCATTATTTCACAGAATCCACCTGCCTCGTCCAATACATCAGCCTACACAGAATCCATCTGCCTACACTGGATGCCTTCCCAGCAAGCCGACCTGTATTGTCCGCCCAACATCGCGCGGCCAGCCACCGAGGGCGGCGGGCCTGTCACCGGTCGAACGCCGACCAGCGACGCCGCCGCCTGACGATTCTGACGTCGAACCCGACGGTTTGATTTCTGTATTCTTGGTACGGAGATCGAACGGCGCTTGGACCACCCCAATTCCAAGGGACGAACTGTTCGAACGACGCGGATTTCACGCGCCGTTGCCGCGTCCAAGCGCCGCTGGACGCGGAATCGTGACATTATACAATTCCCGGCCTTTCCCGCGCCGGGGAAGCGCGCTACGGGGCGGTGTTACACGGACCTGGCCGCAAAGTACCCGGGCGGCCCTCCGTGATTGAATATTAGTCTAGTTCATTTTTTAATAAAATAATCTATTACTTACATCGTTGCTTCCTATTCGTCCATATCCACTGCACATAAACGTCCATATCCACTGCACATAATCATCCTGCCTTACTAGACAGCTGCTGAGTACAGCTTTTAAACGTTTCATCGCTGAATGTATTTTGGTTTCATTTTGACAGCGCTAACTACGCTGTACGCCTCCTGATATTAAAACCGTTCCGGCTAAGCCGCACAGTTAAATTTAGATAGTATCTAGGCCGCCAGATCATAGGTCACCGCTGGTGGCGGCTGCTGCTACATAGGGTACCGCGGTGTTATTCTCACACAATGGGTTTAGAGCGCCGTTATAACCACAGTGGTTTTAGCTATAACCGTTGTGGTTATATAAGGGCTTACGTAAGCTCGCGCTATATATAGGCTTACGTAAAAAAAAAAATATATATATATATATATATATATAATTACATGGCTAATTATACGTAAGCACAACGGTCGCTAGGGACGCTATATAAGTGCTTACGTAAGCACAACGGTAGGTCCTACGTTTCTCACTAGAGGGTAAAGTACTAAAATAGTCACTGAAATAACCGCTAGGTGGTGGCACCTCAAGGGAAGGGTAATCAATCAAAAGTGATATGTCATCAATCACGTTTTTTATAAGTATGTTCCCGAAAACGTTTAGTGTCACCAAAACCCTTTGATCTTTTTTTATAAGTATGTTCCCGAAAAAGATAAGGACGTGTTTTATGCATAGAGCTAGGCCTAAAGGGGCCGGGGCGAGCGCCCAATGCACCTCCATACTACTTATATAGTCTACAATAAAGTCCGCCTGGTGTTGTAGTGTCCTTGCATTTCAAATTGCATTCGGAAATCGTCCTTCTTTTAAATATACATTTCCAGTGAATCAACATCCCGCATCTATGTCACTTTCTTGAACACCATTTTAAAATTGTTTCACACATTATGCAAGTTTAAAAATTAGCGCAAAAGGCGAAAATTATATCCACGGACTATGGAGCGGATTAAGATGTACTGGGGCCCTGGGGCAAATTTGAATTGTGAGGCCCACACCGAAAGACAAGGAGCTCTGGGCCCTGGAATAAACGTTGTTTTAACCTGATTACCCTGGATCTCGGGACCCTGGAATAATTTGATTCTCACTTGACTGGGGCGCCCCATGAGCTCGGAGTCAAGGAATTTGTTATCACTTCATTGAGCCCCGGGAGCTATGGTCCTTGGTTTTTTCATCGGCGCTCCGGGAGCTCCTGACCGTGGGGCACGTGACCCATTCAGGGACGGATCCATAGAGAGTACTCTAGTGGAACTTCCAATTTTACCCCCTTTAGGATCGCCAAAAAACCTCCACTGAAACAAATTCATATTGGATAGGCTGAGCCAGGGCTTCACCATGACTTCGCTGTCGAGTTATCGCGTTGTAACGAAATCGCCACTCCGCCGTCGCGCTGTCGGATCTTGACATTGGAAAAGCTAGCTTGGGGGGTATTATTGAAGATTTGTTGCCAGAGCTTCAACACCACTCTGCTGTTGCGCTGTCGGATCATGACATCGGAATACGATGGCGGGATGCTGTTGAACATTTATTCACAATTTCGGAAGCTCACCAAAAACCTCCAATTGCACCCCCTTGAGACTAACCTAAGTGGGGCCACATTCCAAAGTCTGGGGGGCACTTAACGGGGGCACATTCCAAAGATATATAGAGACATTTGATGGGTAACACGGGACACGTAACATCGATACAGGCAACCCAAGTGATATCTACGAATCAGCATTGGACGGTGACGTCATGTTTGACATTCCGTCAAATTTCCCGCTTCAAAGGTTTCAGCCAGGCACCTATGATTATTCGTAATGTTTTATTCATGTGTGTATATTATAAATGTACTTTCTATGTATTTATTTATTTGTTACGTTTAAATAAATTCTTTTACACTATTTATTTTTAAAATAATGTATATTTTATAGTTTTATTTAATTTATGCTGCTTTTTGCAAAGCGTCAAGTGCATTCGGGCGATATATCAATTCCGATATTATATATATTTATATTATTAAATGACTGGTTGATTGCCTACTGTGTCTTTTCGTCATTTGATGCACCTTTTCGTAACAAAAAAACTCTGGAAGCCAAAGAAGTGTCGCATTGTTTGTTTCACACAGTTGTGCAGTCAAAGGATATCAGTTAATAAACAACGAACATACGGTAATTTTCAATACCTATAGCTTACAGTCATAATCACACTCGCTAGATGCAATGCAGTAGGATATTTGCGTGGGACATGAATTGAATTAAGCTGTTGCGGGACACGTGGGACGCGGTGTCGGCACTCAGAATATCGCAATCTCAATCGAATCGTTTTGATGCCGTTTCGAACCTTGTGCAAGTTCGTTCACTCCACGCTGTCCCAGTTCACTCAGTTGTATGAGTGAGTACAACGCTATATATAGGCATTGGAAGGTATTTGTGAACGAATAGTATTCTCGCACCAATTGCAGTGTATCCGACGGCGTCCCAGATAAGCCGAGATGGTCTTCAATTGAACATTTTTGTCAGGGGGTGAATTGTAAAGCGCTTTGAACAGACCTAAGGACTGCATGCCATGTTATAAAAGAACATATATTTTACAAAGAGTACAGGGAATGTTGTTTTTGGACATAAAATAAAGCGAACGCTGTGGTATGCTGTGTCAAACAGATTGCAATGTGCGCTTGGCTTGTTTGATCAGACGAGGGTACAGTTCCGTCGGCAAATGCATGCGACAGATCGAACTCCTTGGAGGTCGTCCTGAGTTTCGCGGAGTCGCATGGCAATTCAATAAGCTAGCTCATTGAATATATAGCTAACGACGAGTCGTCGATATCTTAATGGAAGATATGAACAATTACCTTTCTGTTGCGAGCTCTGAGTAGTAGGCCTATACATATGTGTCCAGATTTTCAGGGTTTATTCTGGGGTACTGATACGTGTCCGTTGTTGCCGTTCGGCAATAGCATCGTGATATCGAAAGAGGAGACGAATTATCAAATCTCATTGATGTTTTCTCTCCTATATCTGCTGATTGTGTGGGTGCTAGTAATAATAATAATAATAATATTTATAAAGCGCAATATCCATAATATGCTTAAAGCGCTGTACAATCAAATTCAATCAAGCGATTCAATGTATATTAATAAAACCTGCAAACAAAGAAACATAAGAAAAAATGTAGAACAGAATGTCCCCAAGTGAAATGAAATGTTAAAAATGTTAGCAGTATTGAGCTTTGAACATGTGCGTCTTTGGTGTCTTTCTGAACGCCAACAGAGTTCTGCTGCACTTGATAGCAATGGACAGTGCATTCCATAATCGAGGTCCAATCACACGAAAGGACCTGTCTCCTAACCTGACCGGGTTCGTTCGTGGAACTTTAAGCAAAAGTTGTTCAGATGAACGTGTGCGTCCGGGACAGTGCCTGGTTAACAGGTTGGCAAGATACAGCGGCGCCGTCCCGTTCAGACATTTGAACATATAAAGGTGTATTTTAAAGTCGATTCGGCATTTGATTGGCAGCCAGTGTAATTCTTTTAGAACCGGAGTTATGTGAGCACGGCGAGGTGTGAACCTGATGATTCTGACTGCCATGTGTTGGATTCGCTGAAGTTTGTGAATGTGTCAATGTTGTTGTTTGTTTATATTTATGGGATGGCTCCTGTGCTGGCGATAGTATGTATCTTAATGGGAGTCTCCCGATCTTACATATTACTTACGTTAGTCATTGTATAAGTATCGTATCTATACGTCAAATAATTTGATTCTGAGTTCTAAGGTCACGTGGTAGGCCAGTAGCCAGTAGCCAGTAGCGCGTTCCCGTGTCCAATCTAGATATGACGAAAGCGTGCATTAGTGGTTTAGTCGTATATGTTGTGAGGTATCGCCTGATACGACTGATGTTGTGGAGGTGCATATACGCTGTTCGGCAAATGGAACTCATGTGGTTAGTCATGTTGAGGGATTGATCAAATACAACGCCCAGATTGCGCGCACTTGAAGACGAAGTCAAAGTCATGTCAAAAATATGAATCTCCTTTAGCAGTGGCTGCTTTTGCTTCATACCAAGCACCATGTCATCCGTCTTCTGATCATTTAATTTCAGTAAATTGTTCCGATACCATTCGCCAATTTCTTCTAGGCAACAGCTCAAACGACCTATTGAGTTCAGTTGGCCATCTCCACCAGGACAAAACGAAACATTAAGTTGCGTGTCGTCGGCATAAGGGTGATAAACCTAGCCGAATTTCTTGATATAACGTCACCAAGTGGTGTGATATATGCAATGCACAGCAATGGCCCGAGTACGGGGCCTTGCGGTACACCAAACGGCACAGCAGTTGGGGAGGGAGAATTTGACACTTCCAATCGTGTTGTATTTATTGAGGTTTTTTTAGTTCGAGAAGGGCATAGCAACACATAAGTCTATGACTTCAGCTATGTCCTTTCAGCTGCAGCAGCAAACCATACTGTGCATGTATTATGTTGTTGTTATTTGTTGTTGAATAAACGTTCATTCAATACGAACGACTTGATGCCGACCGGACAAGTAAGATCTGAACCACTCAAGCGCAGCGCCTGTGACACCGAATCTGTGAGTGAGTCTGCTCAATAGAATGCCGTGGTCAATGGTGTCGAAAGCGGCGGTCAAGTCAAGCATAACAAGATTTAACAAGATTGCCACCCAGAGAATTAACTCTAGGTAGCAGGTGGACAAGGAAGCCCTTGGCTTATCGAGAGGCCGACCTTTTTATCTATGTGTATCCCGCCCTTTTGAGGTATGTGTCGATTTTTTTAAAAACATATTCACGCTACTAGAACCCACACAATCAGCAGGTAATCTGTTCCATTCATTTACAGTCCTTTGTGAAAATGAAAACTTTCTTATATCCAATCTACTCTGCTCCTTTGCTAATGCAAGATCATGTCCTCTAGTCCTTCTATCTTTCTTAACTGAGAAAAACAAATTTCTATCAATATTTTCATAACCCTTCAATATTTTAAACACTTCTATCTGATCTCCTCTCAATCTCCTGGTCTCGAGTGTTGTTAAACCGCATTTTTTAGGCGTATTTCATAACTAAGATCCCTCAGATTTGGGATCATTTTAGTTGCTCTCCTCTGCACTCTTTCTAGCATATTTATGTCCTGTGACGGTGGAAGAGGGCCAACGATGTCCACATAACCAACACAACAACACAGCCACGGTCTACTGCAGACAGAATGTCGTTGTGTACTTTAAGCAGAGCCGTTTCAATTGAGTGATCTTGTCGATATGCCGATTGAAACTGGTCGTGCAAGTTGTTCTCTTGCATTTGGACATTCAGCTGTTTTGCTACAACGCGCTCGATTAGTTTAGAGTGAAAGGTTAGATTCGATACAGGTTGATATTTCTGTATTGGTTCTGGATTTAGTCCAGCCTTCTTGATTAATGGCGAGATGCAACCAGCCTTGTATTTATCTGCCTGCAACAACGGACGGTTGCGAGTCAATTAAGTTGACCAGCATATGATCGTATTGATCAACCAGTTCTTCTACGTTCAGCAAGTCAAGATCATCCGAACGGAACAGTGGAATGTCTTGTCGAAAAGACATTGCATCAATGGTGCGTTTTTTTTTATCAAACCAGTGCGATGTTGAACAATGTCTATGTTGAAACTCATCGCAAAGTAGTCAGAAAGGCCCATATCCGTAACGATAACATTTCGATCAAGGTGTTCGTCCGTGCTGCGGGTCATGAGTACATCCAAAGTGTGTCCTTTCCTGTGGGTTGGCCCGCGAACATGCAACACCATTCCTGTGGCATTCACAGAATTGACCAGTCGTCGTGCATAAACATTTGTAGCGTTGTCAATATGAAAATTCAAATCTCCCATGATAATCAGAGGTCAAGGTTTTATGGCATGCTGGTTGATGAAACGGTCCCATTCTTTAAAAAACACAGTTGTTGGTAAGCCATTTTTCATTGATGGCGGCGGGCGGTAAATAGCAACGATTCTGATGGATGACGTATGTGTTTTCAGCCTGCACTCGATGTGTTCAAACGATCGAAACGCATTGGTACCTGTTTGTGTAAGACGATTTCGGATTTATGGATAATAGTGACACCGCCCCCTTTGGTGGTAGGACGAGACGTGTGCTTGATGGAATATCCATTTGGTAATCACACTGGCGTCGCTCGAAGGATTTAACCACGTTTCGCATATCGCCATCATATCGAGATGGTTTTCAAGTATATAATCCGCAATGACGAGTGTTTTTTTCCCGACACGATTGTGCGTAAACGTAGCATACTCGTACGCCTTGATCGCGCTGCTTATACAATGGTACAGTTATTAAAGTATTACATTTCGGCTTGGTTGTGGCAACGCCAGTACTCTTGCGTAGTGATCTGTTTTGCGACTTTACGACCGCCACGGTATTTACGTCTCGTAGACGAACGCTTGAAGATGCACTGTTGGTGAAGTAGAAGATTCACACAGCAGGTCAGCGGAGATCTGGTATACCTGGTTGCATTGGCGGCTGTTGACAACAACTGTGTCCTAGAACAACGCACCACTGATGCCATTGTTGATACACACGCATGCTGAAGTGCATCTTGCGTCACTGCGTATCATCGGCGGTTGCACAAAAGTTGTTCGTGGTCTGGTGTTATCCAAGAATAGACAACAGCGTCCTGCTTGACAAGTTTGCAACCGGTTCTCAAGGCAAGTGTAGATGAATGTCGATTACAAACCATAACAGTCCGGCAGCAGTAATCATTTTCAAGTAAAATGTAAACGTCCGAAGTAATATATGTACCTCTATACACGCACCTGAGAAATATGAAAAACGTTCCTTGAATTGAAATACGTCAAACTTGTAACAATAAAACAGCTGTGGTGGAATCTACTGCCAAGCACAACACCTGAACACCGTGTTATGCCAGAATATGTAAAAATAAAATCGACACATACCTCAGAAGGGCGGGATACTTGTAGATAAAAAAAGTTTGAACTCCCGATAAGCCAAAAGGCTTCCTTGTCCACCTGCCATCTAGAGTTAATTATCTGCGTGGCAATCTTGTTAAATAACCCGAAGTTATGCGGACGCGGCGGTAAAAAACTGTCAATAACAACACCCATCTTCTGACGTCACAGTTGTGTCAGTTAAGCAAGCGGAGAAACTGAAGAAAAGTTGAAGTGAAGATACAGCGACATGACACAGCAGCAAACACATTTTAACAGACCTCCCCCGCCCGTCTTCCCATTTCATCTGTTGAGACGAGATAGGAGGTAGCGCAAGAGACAACGAGAAGACGGTGAAATTGCGGCTGCACAGTGACGAAACATTTTCAACAGCATCCCCCCCCCCCATACTCCCCTTCACCCCCAGTCTTCCGATGTCACCAGTCGAGCAGAGGCAGTGGATAAGCTGAAGTTAGACGGTGCAGCAACAACACAATTTCTGCGACTACAGCATTTGATTCGGCTCAGATCGAGAAACCCTCAACTGCACCCGAAGTTAAGCCATCAGACTCACAGAAATGTCTGATTATATCCCCATGAAGTTCGCAAAGAACTCATTGAGGCTCACACAACACTTCCAATTATACACCTACCAACTCCACCTCCTTCACTGCAACATCAAGACGTCTCTGGATGCAGTTTTGTTCTTTGTGCGACAAATAGTGGCGCCACATCACTTGACTTACTTGACTTAGGGTTCTTGCCGGATATCCAGGCGTACAGGTCATACCACATCCTCTATCATCGCCTTCCAGGTGAGGCGGTCAACGGCCAGCTGCTCGGCACTCTCAAGCATGAGGCCCAGGTCATCCAAATCGTGCTGAACACAGTCGATCCATCGAAGGCGTGGACGCCCACGGCGCCGTTTCCAGCCGATGTGTTGTGGGTGGAATTGGTATAATAGAGCGGCAGGGTAGTTTGGTGCCATACATTGCAGGTGGCCGAACCATCGAAGGCGTCGCTGGGTGATGAGTATTGATGCATGCTTCTGACCGTCACATTCCATGATCGTGTTATTGCTGATATTGACCCACTTTATGTTGGCGAGGCGTCGGAGGCTGTTCATGGCGAAAGCATCGATTTTCTTGGCAAGCATCGATTTTCTTGGCAGATCACGTCATCACGGGGCTTGCTTAATCAAGACTAGAATAAAATGCTTGTAGTTAGAACAGATGACACCACTGCTACTAGCAGTCCACGGACAGCCGTCTCAGATCTGCTGAACTGGGATGAAACGTAAGAAAGTTCATTCCAGCACGACACAGACGCCTACAAACAATCATAGTTGTTGTTATAGATCTAGGCTCTCCATGCATAATCTTTGCGCATCAACTTTGTCAAACACCCACACACAAACGCACAAACGCACATCCGCGCTCACACACGCATACACGCACACACACACGCACGCACGCACACACGCACAAGACCCCTTCTATTCCCTGAATTAATGGCATACAGCCTCCCCGAAAACATTGACATTGTGACCAGAGGAGGAACAATTATTATACAGAATTGATAAAGCGCTCTTTTTATACATAAAAGCCTGCTCAAAAGCGCTATATACAATCAATAGAATAATCATGGACAGTAAAAACAAAGCATAAAAAAAGATAGCATGAGAAAAAAAAAATTCAGAAGGTTGGATATAATAAGATGAATATATATATATACTTTTTTAAAATGTAATAAAAACTGACTAGAAATAGTTAAGCACAAAAATTGGCCAGGAACAAATGTGTTTTAGCAGCCTCTTTAGAGTGTTCAATGTTTTTGCTTCACGAATGTGAGCCAGTAGCGCATTCCACAACTTGGCTGCTGAACACTGACATTTTCAGTCTCCGCAAGTAACTGTTCTAGCCCTTGGAACTTCAAATGTCACTGAATCCATGGATCGCTGCGTTCTTCTTGATTTGTACACATTCAGCACGTCCGATATACATCATGGAACCTGTCCATGTAGGGATTTATATGTGTGCATCAGGATTTTAAATTGCACATGATAGTATTGCATAGTACGATAGTATTAGGAGAAGGTCAAATATATTAAGTACGTCGGGCACTTGAGCCATCTTTGCAACTAAATATATCCAGATCAGGAAGACAATAACATGAAAACGAACTAAGAACACTTGTTTTGAAATCTAGGCCTATACTTTCATGCAAGATCAAGCAACAGCGGTTCATTGTAACGGTGGATTCTCTGCTGCTGCACGGATGCGAGTCTTGGACACTAACAAAGACACCCAGAACACAACTAGATGGGTGTTTTACAAGTATGTTGCAAGCCATATTCAACATTAACGGGGAAAACACGTGTCACTTGTATAAAGATACAAACGGAATTACTCAGAAGATCCAAGAAATAAGGGTGAGATTTGCTGGACACTGTTGTAGACATAAATATTAAATAATGATTGCATCCAAGACCATCCCGTTGCAGCAAACACATGGAAGAACAACACAGGACAGCGTGGGGACATGAAGAAGACTAGAGTTTGGAAAGAGAGTTCGACCCGAGTGACCGACATGAGTGAAGTGAGATAGTAGGCCCTTATACGTCGGTAGCACACTATTATAACAAACCAGACATTGCTCCCTGGTTCTCGTAATTGGTGTTGGCAAATTGAAATTGTGATGTCACGTACGTCTTGAAGTGAGCCACCTTTGCACTGACTGTTTATTCGTGCCTGCTGGCCCCGCTGTAATATATACACTTGTGTATTGGACCGTGTGTCTGACAATATTGCCGCATTCAACAAATCAACAGCTGTAATTGAGTTACCGCCAGGAACAAACAGCTAGACGTGAATAACCGCATCGTTTTCACTGGAAATGGCACCGTTGGCCTAAGTGGTCATTAGTTGGTTAATTCTCAGTTCGCTGACATAAGCCGAACACACACAATGTGGCGTGATTGTAACATATCGTGACTCGACTATGTAACGAGAGTGTGGTAACTCTATACGTTTATTGACGGCTTGCCGCTAATCGCGTGCATGCGCAGTTAGAGCAAGCATGAACACTACACCTCCCTTTCTTTCAAAGACATGTTAACTGTACTGCTAAAACAAAATGTATGATCTTTCAATTCATAAATAGTTAATAAATGTGAACGTGTACTTATGCAATTGTACAATTTACCAAGTAAGTTCGTATTTATAAAGGTCCACGTCTGCTTCCATTTTCTGTCAATTATTCACACTTCTAATTAAAGCTCAAATTACTGAAATTATTAAACAATTAATGTCTTTGGTATTATGTGCTTCCTCGAAACTAAGATGTAAAGTTCAACTTCTTCTCGCGAACAACTCTTCGTGCGCGAACTACTACTAAAACACATATAAAGTTAAATATACTGTAGGGTAGACTATCTGCCGTCTCGAACTAAACAACTACGGGTCACTCAGGGATTATTCTATCCTGGTGGGACTGGAACGTCTCAGTCACGACGTTTGCCCTTCGGTTAACCTGGCCAAAGTTCACAAGTCCATGCGTCTTGTTGACTTGCTCACACAACGACTACGGGTCACAATTCCGGTGGGGGGCGACGGGTAAGTAACGGGCGCACTGCGAACGCTAGACGCGGCTTGTGATTCTTCAGGGCTGCTGCTGTTTGAGTAACTCCCAGATTAGCATTTGTTGGTCAGGCTCGCTCACGGCATATTTCTGGCCTGACTCTGGGGTATACCCGTTCCGCTCCGAACGTTGACAATGGCAGGTGTCTTCTGTTGCGTCTGTGCTTTTTCCCGTTCCATTCAACGACATGCGATCGAGGAGCTTGATGTTGGCTTACAACTTTGGCGTGTAGCTATTTCTTGGAGCTCGGAAATGGAGCCAACCTCATTGGATTTCCTGGCAGATGTACAGGGAGATCCCTGTCGAACTTCCGGTCGTGATAGTAACGCTGGTTCTCTTTGTCCCGGTTCAGGCTGTGTACGTCTTACTTTTGTCACGTCGTAGGCAGTTAGCTTTAGAAGCTCTCTGGCGATCGGCAATTTGTTTCTAGCCTGCGACTCATGCACAGCTAGGCTGGTGACACATTGCAGCTTTCTAGCGGCGTAATGCGGTAATCTAGCAAGGCCAAGTGTTTAACTGTACACTTTCGCCAAAGTCGTTTCACAATCTGTACCACTCTTTCTGCCTCATCGTTCGACTGTGAGAAGGCAGGCGATGACGTGCAATGTTCGATCTGGCAGTCTTTGCAGAATAGCGCATATTCGCGAGACGAGAACTGAGTCGCATTGTCACATCTCAATTTTTCTGCAATACCGTGTCGACTCATTTGTGACTTGAGGGCATCAAGCGTTGTTGCGCTGCTCAAATTCTCGAGTTTGTCGACATCCATGTACTTAGAATAGTAATCCACAGTGACCAACTAGTTATTTCGTTCCCACTCGAAAATGTCCGCAGCTACCTCAATCCAAGGCAGATCGGGTGTTTTCGTTAGCCTGAGCGTTTCGGTTCTTTGCCTATTCTAGTTCGTATTACACGCAGCGCAATCACTCACGAGATTTTCGATTTGTTGCGTCATCCCTGGCCTGTATAGTGCTTCCCGTGCTCGCTGCTTGCATTCCGTTATGCCCATGCGCGACTCATGTATTTGTGCAAGCATGTTTGGCCTCATGCATGGCGGCACCACGATTATCATACCTTTGTACACTACACCGTCAGATACGGAGAGTTCGTCACATATTGTCCAGTACATTCTGATTGTGTGCGGTGTTTCCTGCTATGTATCTGGCCAGCCCTTGAGGATCATAGCGTGTAGCTCGTTCAGGTAATTGGTTGTGTAGGAGGACTCCTCCTAGTCCGTTGCTACTCGCATCACACTGTATTGTGACATCTTTTGTCACATCGTAATACGCCAACACCGGCGCACTGCAACAAAGTTACTTCAGCTCTTCGAAGCTTCCCTGTTGTGGTTTGCCTCAGTAAAAATCGACGTCTCGTTTCATCACATCCCGAAGTGGAGCGTCCACTGTACTCATGTTTGGGATTAATTTCGACAACAAAGCTCTTATAACAATGGTTTCTGGTATATATGTACGATGTAGTACTGTACCTTAACGCAATTGTTGTGTACCGAGTTGGGAGTGTGACACAACCTTCTACCTTAATTGGGTGACGAGTGTACCATTTGAACTTGCGAGCGGTCTTTATGATTGGGTGATTGCAGTGCATATCTCTGTACACGTTGTACGGCATCAGAGATTTCGTAGCGCCGGTGACTATCTGCATTTGGATGTGTGTTCCGTTTACACCTGTGCTTTCCCACCAGTCGCCGTCCGTATCGGTGATGGTATTGATCAGATGTGCGTCGCCGTCATCATCTGATTGCTCAAAGCCACACATGTCCTCAACTATGTGGGCGCTCGCCTTGTTGCGGCACATCGACGCAAAATGTCCCGTCTTATGACAGTAGTGGTACTTGCTGTCCTTAGCGGGGCAACGTTCGTGCGATATGTTGTACCCGCATTTCTGACATTTCCGTTGAGCCTGGTATCGCGCTTTCTGTTTAGCATGGTCTTTGCAGAATCTGGACTGTGATCACTTCCTCGAACGTCCAGGTATCCTCGGTTTCCCCCGACCTTCAATGTTCACGGCATGAATTGTGGGGTCTTCATCGACGTTTATTGCGCGCATAATTTCCTGGGACGTCTCGTAGGTCTGGCCAATATTCATGGCCATGTTTAGAGTCAGTTTGTATCCTTTCTCTAGACATTTCACGAAGACCGCGGCTTGCGATGATCTCAGAATAATTGCATCTCTGAGCATGCGGTCGTCTTCAGCATAGCCACAGTCTTTCACCAGAATTCGGAGATCCGTGACAAAGTTGTCAAACTTTTCACCTGGATCTTGTTAACGTCGGTTGAAAGTGACAGTTGCGCGGATTTGGTTTGTCATCGGTGCGACATACTACCAACATTCCTTGTCTACATTAGCCGCTTGCCAATTCATGCAGGAGTTTTCACCGGCGTTTGCTGTGTCGACAGCTATCGTTCTCCGGTAACCAAACACTCACTGCGTGTCGTTGACGTGCACCGTCGTGGAGTCAGTGGTAATTCTAGTCGCTGCTTCTTCCGCGCCTATGATAATATACGCCATAATATGGCAGGCCGATAATGTGCATTGTGCAGGATGTTAGCAGGTGATTCAGGTTTAGTGTATCGTAATTAATTAATACAGTAATAATATGCACTGGCGCGGGAACGAAATTAATATTGGAGGAGCGGAGCTTCAGCACCACTCCGCTCCGCTGTCGGATCATTACATCGGAAGACGGGGAGGGAGTGCTGTTGGAATGTTTTCGCCGCCGCACTGCCGTAATTTAAGCTTCTCCGCTGTCTCAGCTCTCGACTGATGACATCAGAAGAAGGGGGGTTAGATTGAATGTTGAATATTTTATATGACGACGTTCAACATTATCGAAGCTCACCACAAACCTCCAATTGCATCCCTTGAATCTCGCCAAAACCCACATTTAGGCTCATATTGACTCGGGGTGGTACATTCCAGGTGGGGCAGCTTCTCCTTCCCCCTGTTTCCGCGCCTACGATAATATATACTTAGTACCGCGTATATGGCCCTATCGGTCTGCCATACACGTACCACATCAACGACGCCACACGGCGTATTATGGCTGGCCAATAGGGTCATAAACGCGGTAATAAGTTGTCCGCTATGCTAACAGGGGTTCGCTATGGTTCCTTGGTACAATACGCACACCTCTATTTGTAATGTATTATGGTATTACATTAGTTTACATATATAGGGTAATTACATATTACTGATTCCAAGACTATTAAGCGGGATGGGTATGAGGATAAGCTCTCACTACCTATTAAGTGCCTCAACGGTGTGCGTCTCGTAAAGCCTCTAACAGCCCAATCCAGCTCCTGGCCTTCACATGACGGAATTGTTCTTTACTGACAGAAGAAGGGGCAGAGGCGGATATCTGGCGCCTTAAAAGTTAAAATCAGACGCTTCGGGCAGATGGGACTCGTTAACCTTGACAGGTCGCATGTCTAGGAGAAGGTAAACTCTTGTTCCAAACCTTCGCGGCTTTGCGGCTATACCTTCACATGCATGGGAAAGGCTAAGTTAGAAAATCCTGACAACAAATCCGGAGTGGGAGACACGAAGGCAATCCGATGATGTGTTCAACTTCCTTTTGGTAGCTCCTGCGACGGCACTGGTGCCAAACTGTATCAGCTCTGGCTGTTCCTTTGGATACACCAGTGACGTGGAGAGGGGGGCTTGCTGCATGGGCAAAAACTGGCCCTCCATATCAACTTGCCCAGACTTGTCCTTGGAGAGGACACTCCAGCTTCACCTCACGGTGTAGATAAAACACGGGAAGCAGCAGTTTACCGGTTATAAGCCTCCTGCTCGATTGGCGTGGAGTGTGGCGCCAGGGGTTGCTTCCGACGGTGGGAGAGATCTACAGATCTCACTGGATAGCTACCGTCCGCCTCAAGCTGGGCAGCTCCAAGCCAGCAAGGTGTTGTCTCGCCACAGTTCACCTGCCTCACTGGTTGCGCGGGGCTTAGGGTTTTGTAGCCTGAAGAGTGGACTGAAATCCCTGCACCAAGCAACACAAGACAGAGTACAAAACAGACAATGAAAAGGAAAACGGACCGGAACCGGAAAAGGAAATCGTCTATGAAGTTGGGATGCTGGAACATTCGTACTATGACGACAGGCATCTCACAGGACCTCCATGACATCAGTGACGCCCGAAAGACTGCAGTCATTAACAACGAGCTCAAAAGGTTTGATGTCGACATCGCCACACTCCAAGTAACACGCCTGGCCGAATCAGGGTCTTTGAGGAAAAGGGACCACACGTTCTATTGGCAAGGCAATTGACTCGACGATACAAGAGAGCAGGGCGTAGGCTTTGCAGTCAAGAACAAACTGATAGGGATGATAGAGCCTGACGGAAACGGATCTGAAATACTCGTCTCGCTCCGTCTTCAAACGTCTGACGGCCCTGTCAACATAATCAATGTGTATGCGGCAACCATGTACTCAACATCAGAAGCCAAAGATGAGTTTTATGGAAACCTGGATTTCATCATCAGCCACATACCGCCACAGAAACACCTGCTGCTGTTGGGTGACTTCAACGCAAGGGTGGGAGCCGATCATGTCGCCTGGCCAGTCAGTTGGGACATCACGGAGTCGGCAAGATAAATTAGTGTGGACAGCAACTTCTTTAGTTGTGCTCCAATTCGACCTCTGCATCACCAACTCCTTCTTTCAGACGAAGCCCCGACACAATACATCTTGGAGACACCCCCGATCAAAGCACTGGCATCAGCAGTCTTTGAAAAGAAGAAGTCACGGAAGACAAATGATTGGTTCGAGGTTAACTGCAGTGTCATGACTTCAGTTATCGAGGCCAAGCGCGCAGACCTTGAATAACACAAGCGCTCACCCAGCCAAGCAACCCTCCAGGTACTCCGAACAGCCAGAAGCAAAGTCCAGCAGACTGCTAGGCGTTGTGCGAACGAATACTGGCACCATATATGCAAGGACATACAAGGGTCAGCTAATACAGGCAACACTGGGGCCACGTATAGCGGCATCAAGAAAGCCGTATGCCATACTCAGTGAAAGACAACTCCCCTAAGGTCCTCCACAGGCAAGCAGATCCATGACAGGAAAAATCTAATGGAGAGGTGGGTAGGGTACTGAGAGAATGCTGTCACCAGCTCAGCCATGGGTGGCATAGAATATCTACCCATTTTAATGGAGCTGGACGAGGAACTAACCATCGACGAACTCAGCAAGGCTATTGACAACCTCTCCAGTAGAAAAGCACCTAGAGGCGATGGAATTCCACCCGAAATCATCAAGTGCGGCAAGAGAACCCTACTCAAACCCCTACACGTACTTCTTTGTTAGTGCTGGAGTGAAGGGGCCATGCCGCAAGACATGAGGGACGCCAACATCGTCACGCTATACAAAAAACAAAGGAGACATGAGTGATTGTAACAATTACAGAGGCATCTCACTCCTGGGGTTAGTTGGCAAGTTGTTTGAGCGTGTCTTCCTGAACAGACTACACATACTCGCTGACAGATTCTACCCAGAATTTTCAGTGTGGCTTCAGAGCAAATAGATCAACTAGTGACATGATCTTTTCGCTTCGACAGTTACATGTGAAGTGCAGGGAACAGAAGAAGCCGCTGCACATTGCCTTCATCGAACTTACCAAAGCCTTCGACCTTGTGAGCAGGGATGATCTGTTCAAGATCCTACCGAAGACAGGATGCCCCCCAAAACTCTGCAGCATAATCAATTCATTCAACGATGATATGAGAAGTACAATCCTGTATGACGGTTCTACTTCTGAGACTTTTAAGGTTACCAGTGGCGTCAAACAGGGATGCGTCCTCGTCCCAACCGTCTTTGCGATATTCTTTGCCCTTATGTTGAAGCACGCCTTTGGATCTTCGACTGAGGGAGTGTACATGCACACGAAATCTGACGGAAAACTATTCAACTTGGCTCGCCTAAAGGCGAAGACCAAGATGCGCCTGGCCCTCGTCAGAGACTTTCCGTTTGCGGACAATGCAGTAGTCATCACGCATACTGAGGACGAGCTACAAAACCTCATAAACCGCTTTGCAAACGCATGCATGGATTTCGGACTGACAGTCAGCTTGAGAAAGACTAACATCATGAGGTAGGATGTGATCACTCCCCCAGCCATCACCATAAACAATTATGAGCTAGAGGTCGTCCACCTCTTCACCTACCTCGGGTCCACCGTTGCTGACAACCTCTCCTTAAAAGCAGAAATCAGCAGAAGGATTGGGCGAGCGGCCTCAACACTTGCCCGGCTCGCAAGGAGAGTGTGGAATAACAAAATGCTGACAGAGCACACAAAGGTGACAGTGTACAACGCCTAGCTTCTGAGTACACTTCTGTACGGTAGTGAGTCGATGTACTCCACTCAGGAGAATCGACTGAACTCATTTCACATGCGCTGCTTGCGGCGCATCCTCGGGATCTCCTGGAAGGACCGAGTCCCCTATACAGAGGTCCTCTCACGTGCCAAGTCTATAAGCCTGGTGACCATGCTCAGGCAACGCCGTCCCCGCTGGCTCGGCCTTGTTCATCCGATGGAAGATGGGAGACTTCCAAAAGATATCCTCTACGGTGAGCTGGCCACTGAAAAGAAAGCTGATCTTCAAGGACGTATGCATGCGAGACTTGAAGGCACTAGACATATATGTTGACAACTGGGAAGATCTTGCTGGAGATCGATCCACATGGAGGCAGAAACTACACAGGGGTCTCAAAAGAGGAGAGGATACTCTCCGCAGGCTAGCAAAAGAAAAACGCAACCGCAGAAAAAAACACCCATGCCGAGAACAGAGCCGAGAGCACCTTCAAGTGCAGCATATGCAATAAAGACTGCCACTCAAGAATTGGCCTCTACAGCCACAACAAACGCTGCCAAGCCAACAACTGATCTTCGACACCAGGGCACAGATCCATAGTCTTACGAGACTGCAGGATGCCTACTACTAGATATTACCTAGTTATAGAATAGTAAAAATAATACTACAACTCGTAAGCAAAACAAAAATATTAATAATTTACTTTTATATTATATAAATATGAACTTTATGGGTACGTCATATATTATAAAGTAGTGTAATGTATAAGTATATTGTTAAGTTGCATGTACAGCTGTATCACTAAACCATGATAATAAACCTCGTAGAGAGTGTATCACCTATACTGAAAGGAGATCAATCAATAAAACGAAAGAGGTGTAACAGAGAAAGACATGTCTCACCACTCACGGTCTATACAAACGTCAACTTCGATTGAGAACAAGATCTAACAAAAAAAACTACGAGTGGAACTACAGGGGGAAGGACGTGATCGTTCGCCGTGCCACTGCAATGTCTCGTACCTTCGCACATTTTTAGGGAGTCAAAAATCGGGTGGTGTTCTGAGACACCCCGTAGATACAGTGATGTTATTAGGAATACGCTGAATTTTAGTACAAACGTAGTCAGAAAAGTGGAGAAGATGATCACATAGAAAACAAATGTACTAGAATTATAAATATCAACTTTATGAGAAATCTCGCTTAATTATTACTAACTCCTAAATATGTGAAGTGATCGCATATCCAATGGGTCATGGGTTCAGTTGGTGTATTATTATTATATAGGCAACTATGCACGTACCGCAGGAAAACGACATTGTTAGCATTTGGAACATTACAAATAATTATGTATATCCATGAATTACAATAGACTGTGACCCCCTTTCTCCGTAACAAATGGCTTTGTTTACAGACACAAGCCGTCAAACGAGCTACTGCAAGCAAGACGATAGTGCAACTGAGAAGTATATTCGCAGCATTTGGGTTACCACGCGAGACAACAGACCTCGGTTCGCTTGCGAGGAATTTTGTCGTTTCTTGAGGTTGAATGACGTCAAGCATATACTGTGTCCAGATTACCACCCGGCGACGAACGGCCTCGCGGAGAGGAATGTCGAAACATTCAAGAAGATGCTTGCAAAATCGAACAGCCAGCTACCATTGCAGCAACGTCTGTCGGACATACTGCTCCAGTACCGAAACATACCGCATTCACTTACAATAAAACGCCGTCAGAGTTGTACCTGAACCGAGCGCCACGCACCAGACTTGCGATGTCGAAACTCAGTCTCGAAGCAGTAGTGCAAGATCGGCAATTAAAGCAGAAACAACAGCATGTTGGAGCTCATTCAAGCCTTCGCAAGTTCGACGTCTACTAGAGAGTGAGAGTCAGAAACATGACATGAGGAATGGAGAAGTGGACACTGGAACGGTGGTCAGAGTTTTAGGGCCACTAACAATATTTGGTTAGACTGCCAGGAAACAGGAGGCGATCCGTTCATGTGGACCACATGGTCGCGAATGATGACCACCCAGCTACACCTGGAGGTTAGAGCGATGTCGCGACTGCACCTCCCATTGTCTTGACATCCGAGACAGAGCCTGTGGTGGTCGATCCAGAGGACAAACAGAAAAAGCACCCAATGCTAAGGCACCTAACATGTTAGGGTCACCAACACCGACTGTCATTCAGTCGCCAGCTGCTATCAGGCGTTCATCGCGAGCTATCAAACCTGTTAAGTTGAATTTGTGATTATCCACCCAGATAGTGCAATCGAGGCTGTATTTGGCGGAGATAGATCGTAGAAATTGGTGGTGTAAAAAAGTGGATAAACAAGTGGAATTACTGATTGATAAGTATTATTTTTGCCTTAATATCATTCATAAAGTTGCAATAAACATATATTGAGTAGCAGTTATGCTTAAAGTTAGTTAGTTAAAGTATTTTAGAACACCTTAGTATAGTGAGAGATAATAGGGTAACTCACTTAGGCGGCTTAGCCTTCGATAAGTTGTACACAAGATTTAACAAACCTGATTATGTGGTAGAATATATATAGGAGATAAAGTAACAACCATCAAACTACTTACATAAGATAATATCTGTGTAAGCCAGTACTTGCTATATATTTTGATTAGGTAGCATTGTTGTTAAAATTTGGGACGTAAAAGAACCACTGAGGACGACAAGCACCCTGGCAGTGACCACCCTCAGTGCCAGCATAGAAAGGTCGGCTTGGCGATAATGTTCTGAAAAAGGCTGGCTAGTTGAATGAGACCTCATAAGATCATAACATTGTAACCACAATATATACAGACTAGTCAGTTAATAGAACATTGCCGAGTGCTGGAAACAACTAGGCAACTAGGCAAAATTAAGCAAGGGCGATAGTCGGGCGGCGTAACCTAAATAAGTAAAGCAGCCTAACATAACGTAATTGATTGCATTTAAATTAGGTCACTACCGGTGATGTTAGCGTTCGTGTTAGGATAAATAGTCGGCTGTGTAATTGAAATTTGTAACCTAAAGTGTGCTGTAGTACACAGGAAACAGTCTTTATAAAGACTAAGTTAGTTAAGTTATTAAATAAATTCTGATCGGGGTATGGCGCCTTGCAAGCGGCAAGTCAAGGCAAAGCGACACTTGGTGTGCGATCACTGCCACAGCTGGGTAGAATTTGCATTGTCCGGGTGTGGAAAGTCATGGGCAGAAACCATGGAGGAAGGATTCACCTTTCACTGCAATGGATGTTGGAAGGTGGAGTGTTTGCAGAAGGAGTTAGTTAGGTTGACAGATATTGTGAAGGGAATGGAGATGGGAATTAGCAAGGAGGCAGGTCGAATGGAGAGAGACGACAGGGAGAGAGGTGAGGATACTGCAAGACTGAAGGAGAATAGCAGTGGCAAGAAAACCGAGGAAAGGAGATTGAGAGGAGAGAAGGTGATTGGAGGGGAAGAAATTGGAAAATCGACAACAGAAAATGTGACAAGCGTGAAGGTGACAGGGAAGAAAGTGGCTGTAGAGAAGGAGGGAGGGAAGATGGAACGGGAGAGGAGAGAGGAAAATGAGACGGGGCGAAAGAAGAAGGGACAAAAGGAAGTGAGAGCAAATGTGATAGAAGAGAAGTCGATAAAAGGGACGCTGACAGGAGGAAAGGTGACAAGAGAAAAAGCGAAAGGAAAGAATGGATCGGAAGAGAATGTGACAGGAGAGAAGACGGCAGGGGGGAAAGACAACAACCAGACAGATGCAAACCGAAGAAGGAGCTATTCTAAGGCAGTGATTGAGGGGGCAATGAGGAAAGAGAGGGTGTTTATGGGTGACTCCATTATGAGAAAGACGGACAAGACACTGAGCGAGGGGAAGGACATCGTTGTTTGTTTACCGGGGGCTAGGATTGAACATGTAACTGGCAGGGTAGAGAAGGTATTGGGACATGGCAAGGGGGGTCTATACTGGTACATGTAGGAACAAATAATGCAGACAGGGAGGGAACAACTGCGATAGTATAGAAGTATAGACAGTTAGTGAGGAAGCTAAAGAAGACGAGAGTCGAACAGGTTATTTTGTTAGGAATTTTGCCAGTAATGGGAGGAAGGGAGGCAACGTATAGAAACTGCAAGAGGATGGCGATCAATGCACTAGCTGAGCAGATGTGTGAAGAAGAGGGGGTGGGATTCACAGATTTATGGGGATACTTTGTTGGGAGGGAAGATATGTACATGATAGATGGCCTCCATCTTAGTGGAAAGGGGGCAGCAGTTTTCTCAGAGAATCTGCTGCAATCTGTTGACAGTGGGACAGGTTGCATCTATTTAAACTAGATTCGTAGGGGGGACTCACAGAAAAGCCTGAAAATGGAGGCATAGGTAAGGACAGCACAAATAAATCAACAAATAACAGTCTGGAAAACTCTTCTGAAGCTGGATATAAATGTGTTTGTTTAAATGCAAGGAGTATAGTAAACAAAATAAATGAACTAAACATTATGGTAGAAGATATTGACCCTCATATAATAGGTATAACCGAATCCTGGACCACCACCGATATATCAGATGCTGAATTGGGACTGACAGGATATGTAATGTTTAGAAAAGATAGAATAGGAAGAAAGGGAGGTGGAGTTATTTTATATATTAAAGAATCTGTTCAGGCTTACGAAATAAAATTAGAAAGAGAAGCAGATTGCGAAGAAGCTGTTTGGTGTAACATAGTTACAGGAAACTCAACGTTAACAGTTGGGTTAGTTTATCGAAGTCCAAACATAAGCATAGAAGAGAATGAAAAAATACAAAACGCTATAAGGGAAGTAAGCAAACGGGACTGTATTATTATGGGGGATTTTAACCATGGGCATATACAATGGAAATCTCTACAGAGTATGGGGAGAGAGGACCACAAGTTTTTAGTTTTAGTTCAAGATACATTCCTTTCTCAACATGTGGTAGAACCAACCAGGGGTGAGAATGTGTTAGACATAGTTTTGTCCTCACAGAATGAATTAGTTGACAATGTCAAGATATGTGAGCCACTGGGGAGTAGCGATCACAACCAGATACATTTTACCATCAAAGTAAAATCAGAAAGGAATAGCAAAAAGCAGTATAGGAGAAATTTCTACAAAGGAAGGTATAAGGACATGAGGAAATATTTAGCAAAGATAGACTGGAATAAGACATTAAAAATAAGACGGCAACAGAATGCTGGAATATATTAAAGAGTGAAATTAAGTGCATAATCGATAAATTTGTACCCTTCAAAAAACAAGGAAAACGGTCCAAAAAGAAACACTTATCGAAAGAAGCCATTAGAAAAATTAAGTATAAACAAATGATGTGGAAGTCATATAGATGTACTGGAAATGATGAAGACTACAACAATTATAAAGAAACACTTAACCAAGCTACAGCTGAAATGAGAAATTCAAAGAGAAGCTATGAACAACAATTAGCTAGTAATATAAAACATGACAGCAAGAGTTTGTATGCGTATGTTCGAAGCAAACAGAAAGTTCAAGATATGGTCCTCTAGAAGATAGTGCTGGAAATATAATATCAGAGGGATTCATAATGGCAGAAGACCTGAATGAGTACTTTAGTTCAGTGTTTACCAGGGAAGATATTAGTTCACTGCCAATACCAGAGGCTAAGTTCAAGGGGGCAGATTCAGACTATTTAGGACAATTAATTGTAACCCCGGAAATGGTAGCTAAGAAAATAAGGGCTATGAAGGATAATAAATCACCTGGAGTGGATGGTATTCCACCCAAACTATTATTGGAAATTGTAGAACAAATTAGCATACCACTTGCAACAGTTTTCAACTTGTCATTAGAAGAGGGAGTGGTTCCTTTAGAATGGAAAGAAGCAAACATTATACCGTTATTCAAAAAAGGTTCGAGAAACAAGTCAGAGAACTATAGACCAGTGAGTTTAACATCAGTGATTTGTAAATTATTAGAAAGACTAATTAAAGATCACATGGAGGATTTTCTTGTTAAACAAAACTTGATAAACCCATCTCAACATGTTTTTTTTTAAGCGAGGTCATGCTTAACAAATATGTTATGTTTTTTGGAAGACATCACTAAGTGGGTAGATGAGGGATCACCAGTAGATATCGTCTACTTAGATTTTCAAAAAGCTTTCGACAAAGTACCACATCAAAGATTACTGCTTAAACTAAAGGCCCATGGCATACGAAATGGTATAATAAACTGGATAGAACAATGGCTGATTGACAGAAGACAACGTGTAGTAGTTGATGGGGAGGCTTCAAACTGGAAATCGGTATTGAGTGGGGTACCACAGGGATCAGTATTAGGTCCTATATTATTCTTAATATACATCAACGATTTGGATGATGAAATAACAAGCAAGGTGTTGAAATTTGCGGATGATACAAAAGTGTTTAGAAGGATTAAAAGTGATGGAGATAGACAGCATTTACAAGATGATCTTGACAGGTTGATCAAATGGTCTGAAAAGTGGCAAATGATGTTCAATTTTGGGAAATGTAAATGCCTCCACATAGGACATGGGAACGAAGAAGTATAATATACAATGGGGGGTACTATACTAAGTACTACTGTAAAAGAAAAAGACTTAGGGTTAACCGTTAGTGCTGATATGAAGATTTCAGAGCAGTGCGGAATTGCAGCTTCAAAGGGAAATCAAATCCTTGGATTAATTAGGCGAAACATAACGTATAAGGAAAAAGAGCTAATAATACCGCTGTACAAAACAATAGTTAGGCCTCATTTAGAATATTGTATTAAAGCGTGGAGGCCATATCGCAGGAAGGACATAGATATGCTAGAAAGAGTGCAGAGGAGAGCAACTAAAATGATACCAAATCTGAAGGATCTTCGTTACGAAATACGCCTAAAAAATGCGGTTTAACAACACTAGAGTCCAGGAGATTGAGAGGAGATCAGATAGAAGTGTTTAAAATATTGAAGGGTTATGAAAATATTGATAGAAATATGTTTTTCTCAGTTAAGAAAGATAGAAGGACTAGAGGACATGATCTTGCATTAGCAAAGGAGCAGAGTAGATTGGATATAAGAAAGTTTTCATTTTCACAAAGGACTGTAAATGAATGGAACAGTTTACCTGTTGATTGTGTGGGTGCTAGTAGTGTGAATATGTTTAAAAATAAAATCGACACATACCTCAGACGGGCGGGATACACATAGATAAAAGGGTCGGACTCTCGATAAGCCAAAGGCTTCCTTGTCCACCTGCTACCTAGAGTTAATTCTCTGGGTGGCAATCTTGTTAAATCTTGTTAAAAGTAGACGTTACTAGCTGTAAATGTCCGTCCGTGTTTTGTAACGTTTCTGCAATGCACACCAGAGGCATTCTGGTACATCGCCAACCCGTGTAGTTGATTACTAATCGTAATATGTATCTTAACCATGCAAACTCCACGTGTGTGTGCGTGTGTGCGTGTGTGCGTGTGTGCGTGTGTGCGTGTGTGCGTGTGTGCGTGTGTGCGTGTGTGCGTGTGTGCGTGTGTGCGTGTGTGCGTGTGTGCGTGTGTGATTGTGCGCGTGCGTGCGTGCGCGCATGCGCCCTTCCGCGCTTCCGTGTGCGCACTTCTGCGCGTGCGCGTGTACTCCGCAAGATCCAAACGAATGCTTTTAGTCGTGCCAATCTAATCAATGTAAAATTATCAAAAAATATACAATTCTACGGGTGAACAAAAAATAAGTAGTAAGGTAAGTTCTTATATAGCGAAGCATCCAGTCCTCAGGACAGCTCAAAGCTTTACACTTTACTCCCTGGCAGATCTGTTCAATCGAACACCCTCTCGACTTCTCTTGGAAGAATTTAGCCACGTTGCAATTAATGTGGGAAGCCTATTCGTACACAAATATCCACCACTGTCTATAGCCAGGTAATCATTCATACAGCTGAGTGAACTGAAGCAATGTAGAGTAAACGAATTTGCCCAAGCTACGTTCCAATTCTGTTGTTGCATCCCGCATCAGCATGCTGTTTCCTTGCATATGCTAGCTTTAGGCTTAACAAAGTGACGCCACATGCCGACAGCTGTCTATCCGGTCAACTTAGGCGGGGCTCAGTGGCGCCACATGGGTGATGATGACGGAATCACTGTTCACAACACAATACGAATTTATTGTCCAATAATAATAGGTACATCAGATAACTTTCTTCTGCTTGCTGAGCATAAAGAGAATACAAGGTATTGTTAGTAAACATAGTTAAACGTAGTGCATACAAGAAATAAGTTTATAATAGTAATACAAACGTGAGAGTAGTTAGTGCATAATTTTTTTATTTTAACGGTCGGCTTGCATGTGGTGGTTTGTTAACTCAAACTTGTTAACTTGTTTAGGTGAATTATGGCATGGGGAACGAACCTGTTTTTGAACCTGTTTCTGCACATCTTGTTTGGTTGTTTACTTGCTTGTGTGTATGCACGCAAACGTGCGTGTGTGTGTGTATGTGTGTGCGCTCGCGCGTGTGTTTGTGTGATTCGTGTTTTTGTTTGTGCTTGTGTGTGTTTTTATATGAGCGTGCGTTCGTGTATGTACCCATGCGTGCGTGTATGTCTGATTGTGCGTTACCGTGTGCGTGTATGTGTGTATGTGTGTGTTGGTGTGGGTGGCTGGGTGCGTGCGTCCGTACGCGTGTGTGTTTGTTTGTGTGTGTGTGTGTGTGTGTGTGTGTGTGTGTGTGTGTGTGTGTGTGTGTGTGTGTGTGTGTGTGTGTGTGTGTGTGTGTGTGTGAGTGTGTGTGTGTGTGTGTGTGTGTGCGTGTGTGTGTTTGTTTGAGTGTATGTGTGTGTGTGTGTGTGTGTGTGTGTGTGTGTGTGTGTGTGTGTGTGTGTGTGTGTGTGTGTGTGTGTGTGTGTGTGTGTGTGTGTGTGTGTGTGTGTGTGTGTGTGTGTGTGTGTGTGTGTGTGTGTGTGTGCGTGAGTGTGTTTGTGAATGTGCGCGCGTGTCTCTGTGTGCGTGCGGCGTATACATTTAGCATAATATTATAATAAAATTAAAATTAAACACACCATAGGCGCGGGAACGGGGGGCAGCTGCCCCCTGGAATTTGTCCCGGGGGGGGGGGGTTCAGACATAATTAATGTTCTGCCCCCTCCCCATTAAATGTGAGCGTGAATGTTTGTTCGTTACCCCAGAGACGCCAGTGACGCGACTCGGTGCTCCTGACGTTATTGCGCGCGTCCTGGTTCACTTCGGCAATTTTTTGAAAATCGCCTTTGTTTCGATTCTAGACGTTTTTGCCGTCGAGCAGTTTTGCAGTCGAGCGGTATGCCGCCGTATGTGTTCCAGGCTCTTATAATTCCAATTAGAGCGATTTTATTTTGCCGCTTACAATTGCCGTACGTCAAGGTTTGCCGTTGCCATCGGCATGTATATTAGGCCTTTTGTACCATATTTATACACCTTCGTTAAAAAACTTACACATTTATGATATATATATGCTCATTCGTTTCAACGGTTTCAACCGAACCACCGAAATGTCGATTGTGTTGTCTTTGGTTCGACTTGACATATCTTAAATTAGACCTACTATAATGATGGATGACTGGATGATCATTACGTCGAATATTCAAGTGCTTCATTCACATGGTCACGAATGCTCGGGCTTAAACTTTTATGTTGGGTGGGATGGGGCAAATTTAAACGCTTTCGTGACCATGTTGGTAGCACACACACATCGTATGCCCTACTCACATGCCCAGCATCGTATCGGATCAGACATAAATATGTAGTCAATTGGGTGGGGTTGCAGAATGTGACATCGAATGGGGGTAACATTTCCGTTATATTTATTATAATATTGATCCGATATCCAACCAAAGAAATCAAGTTGTCTTCTTTATACAGGCCCCTGTAATGTGTAACAAATAAAAGATATGATGAGACTCGGCACATTTTAATTATGTCACAATCACACGCGATCACGCTGTTAGGTGTAGCTCTCAGTTGCCCAAGTGATCAGTACCCATCGTCACCGGTGACGATGGGACTGATCACTCATGACCCTTTTTTCTGGTCACGCCTTTTGTCAATAATCCGTCAAAAAACATGTTCATACCCGATTTATAGGTATACCGCATTGGCTAAAAGATATTTTCAAACTGTCCGCGTGAGGTCAGTACTCTAGTAGCTCTGCGATGATGTTTTGCCGTTGACGCGATAATACAGACACCGTGTGGTGGCGCCACCGTTTGTTGAGTAAATTTCACGTCGAAATTCCTGCGAGGAATTGGCCGCAAATAACACTGGATACCTGGAATAGTGTTTATTGACATCGGAAATCTGCTATGACTGTCAAGTAAGTAATACAATATGAATATACGTCAACCAGTTTAGAAACTACACGTGAAATGTAACTAATTAATGTAGTATTCGTGAAACAAAATCACACAACATGCTTATTAGAATAACAAGTTGACAAGCCACGGCCCACGGGGATCCGATGTGGCGGGCCCAAATTACGCTGTGTCCAGTTTCTCCGCCTACACTCGGCCCGCGACGGTAGCGGGCCCATAGCAGCCCTCTAAGTTATTTTTTTTGTCTAGGGGCCAACTGGCTCCTATCTACATTTTTAGGAGCCAAATTAAAAAAGTATCAGCCAAGTAATTGTGTGCGTATATATGCAACTCTGTTTTCAGTACCAATTTAATCCAAATTAACCACAGATGTTCGTTTGAAATATAAATAAATTTAAAACATGTATGAATATGTGGCCAGATACTAACTTTATGCATTATAACATGGTACACTGGCAAATTAATAACAGTCATGTGGAATCCCTGAAATTACCAATAATTAACAGTAAATATACATGATGCATGTATACCCGTAGGTACACTGATTTTCTGTTTCAAAATTCTGTTTCAGAAAAATACAGTGTCAAATAATGCATTTTCCATGTCAAATTATGCTATTCCTGGTTAAGGTGGAAAAGAAGCCGATTTATGTTCAGAAAAGTTATATTTTATTTCAAAGTTAACTTTGAGAAATAATACATTCTGTCAAATATTAAAAATATCACAATGTTATGATCTATGCATCTGAATAATACTGTTTTACTGTGTGGTTAACTTTTCTAACAACATTTATTTGTGCAATATTTGCAACACAGTAACAATCGTACATAATCAATTTACATAATAAAATAATTCCTCTCACACAATAACATAAATGACTGGTTGTTTCTAATGCAGCAGTGCTTAATATATAAGTTAACAAATGTAAATTACACAAGCAGTCATATATTATGAATGTATAAATCACTGATGCTGTTTCACTAACAATTTTTCGGTACTCAAGTACTCGAGTACATTATTGAAGTACCTACTTGTATTCATAAAACTTATGGGTCATGGACTCGTACTCATTGTACTCAGATTTTACAAGTACACCCGAGTACTTAAGGAAAATATATTATTTGTAGTTGTAAAATGAAACTTTCCTGAACTATTTAAATGTTCAACTATTTTTTAAATACTGTTATTTCTGATAGAATACCACCTTACTATCCTTACACATAGTACACCCTCATTCTCTGACAACCATGACCCTAATACCCAAACATGGCAACAGACAGCATCTTTTTTCAGTCGGAAACACCCTGTTAAGCAAACAAGAATTGTAGGCTATCTGTTCAGGCCATCAACCTGTTTGTTTAACTAAGTGACCAGGATGTCCATAAAGATCCATTTAGCAGTTAACCCACCAGCTAGACAGGAAATGCCTTTGATGTAGTCAGGAGGGTAGCCAGAAGTTTTGGTAAAGGATACTTTGGCCATGGACAGTTGGGCAACAGACATTTTGATAATCAGACATTTTGGTAATTGGACATTTCAGTAATCGTACATTTGGGTAAAACTATTAAAAGTAATCAGAATTCATGGTCATTTTTAAAGATCTGGTAACCACACATTTTGTAATAGGACATTTCAGTAAGACCAACAAAATTAATAATCTACAGTGTGTACCTCTTTTTACAAAACTATTTAGGAAACTTAGTGGCTAATAACCGTTGTTTAATATGAATGAATGTGAACTACGGTTGTATTAAGTAACAATTTATTCAATCCAAAGTAACAGAAATATTCAGTATAAAACTTCTGATGCTGCATATTACACATGCAGCATCAGAAGTCCACCAAGTTTTATTGTCCAGCAGTGTTTTTACAGCTAATGGCGACCATGCCTCTTGGCTGACAGTGCTAACTGCTAAGATCAAGAACTGCCAGTCTTCCTCTGTAGAGGTAAGGTGGCTCAAGTCAGACTGCCTCCTACACTAGTATAATCCGCTGGCTAAAAAGTCCAAAGGGGATTATGGACATGTGCTAACCCTCTCTAAAACCAGTAATCTATGATCAGAAAATATAAATTGCAAACTTATAATATCAACAAAAAATCAATCAACTGCCATTGCATATTCACTTGTGCTGAGTTATATAAATTAGATTAATTAATAAAATGTAAAATGTGTCAATATTTAATTTTTTTTAAATGTATTTGTACTTTTACTCGTACTCGTGAGAATGTACTTGTACTCGTACTCAGCAATGTAGTCATACTCATCCATCATCAAAGTACTCATACTCATGAAAATGTACTCATCCCCAGGTCTGGTCTCTTGCATGTTATGCTATCTTACAGTTCATGCAATCAGCAAACTAAGTCCTAATCATAAAAAACATAAATTATTACTAAATATATCATCAAAGTGTGAGAGAAATTGCAAAATATGAATCCTACAATGCACAAGCAAATCGGCGCATATGATTAGAGGAGAAGACAAGGTGGCGTCGGATTTTCAGACAGAGGTACAAAAAACGGACCTTGTGCACGTTTGTGCAACCAGTCAATATGTCAAAACTAGAATACAGTTATCCCAGACATAGTTCTTTATCCTTCGGCATATATATATGCCGTAGATATGTAGAACAGCCTGGATTTGAAGCTGTGCACAGTCAAACCTCTCTTTGTGGTCAACTCAGTATGTTATAGTGTATGATATTGAATTAGCTAAGATGTTGCTCACTTCAGTCACTTGACTTCTCAACTTTCAAGTGTCAATATGTATGACTAGAATCGACCAAAATAACAAAATGTGCAAATGCATTTCATCTTCAACCCATGCATGCCTTAGCTCCTGTTGTGTAGATGCACACTTTTAAATTCATAAGCATGTTTCCCGACAAAACTATGTGTCATTTTTTGACTCTGTGAGACTTCTGCACCCTTTCCCGTGAACATGTTCCAAGTGGATGATAAGCATTTCCCACATGAACACATATTTGGGATGGAAACGGTTGTCAAAGAACTAACTGTAACAAACAATAATAGCATGTTTACTTGTGTGATTTATTAAAACAACTATATCTGTATACGGAGTAAAATCATTTTGTTTACTGTGGATGTTTTTTTTATTTGTAGTCATTTGAAATGTAATATATCTGGGTTAAACAAGGCTGCTCATAGGCAATAACAAGATAAAATTAAGCATTTGTTCTACAAGTAGTGATGTTAAAAACAAAATGTGTCTAAAAGATCATTAAACACATTAAATTAATAAGTTAAATAAATAATTAAATTTAACCAAATAATTGAATGTGTAAATTTCTACTATAATTATAACAACATGAAACAAAATCACTATATTAAAATGTCACTAATATTATAATGTTAGTGGTAGTTTATTGTTTTATTACATGGCATGGTTTTTGTTAAGTGTGCTGACAACAGGGACCATGACCCCCAAAGCAGGGACCATGATCTCAAAGCAGGGGCCATGACCCCCAAAGCAGGGACTGCACAACAAGTGACACTGTGACAGTGCGTTGCAGACCACCACTATGGAAACAACTGGACGTGACACTATTAAATCATAACATGGCCTGACCAAGTCACAGCAGACCACTACAGATACAACAGAACATGTAACACTATTAAATCATAACATGCCCTGACCAAGTCACAGCAGACCACTACAGATACAACAGATCGTGTAACACTATTAAATCATAACATGTCCTGACCAAGTCACATCAGACCACTACAGATACAACAGAACGTGTAACACTATTAAATCATAACATGTCCTGACCAAGTCACAGCAGACCTCTACAGACACAACAGAACATGTAACACTTTTAAATCATAACATGTCCTGACCATGTCACAGCAGACCACTACAGATCAAACAGAACATGTAACACTATTAAATCATAACGTGTCCTGACCAAGTCACAGCAGACCACTACAGATACAACAGAACGTGTAACACTATTAAATCATAACATGTCCTGACCAAGTCACAGCAGACCACTACAAACACAACAGAACATGTAACACTATTAAATCATAACATGTCCTGACCAAGTCACAGCAGACCACTACAGATACAACAGAACATGTAACACTATTAAATCATAACATGTCCTGACCAAGTCACAGCAGATCACTACAGATACAACAGAACATGTAACACTATTAAATCATAACATGCCCTGACCAAGTCAGAGCAGACCACTACAGACTAAACAGAATGTGGAACACTATTAAATCATAACATGCCCTGACCTAGTCACAGCAGACCACTACAGATACAACAGAACGTGTAACACTATTAAATCATAACATGCCCTGACCTAGTCACAGCAGACCACTACAGACTCAGCAAAACGTGTAACACTATTAAATCATAACATGCCCTGACGTAGTCACAGCAGACCACTATAGATACAACAGAACGTGTAACACTATTAAATCATAACATGTCCTGACCAAGTTCCAACAGACCACTAAGACAGGTTTTACTGTACATACTTTGTGCCGCAAAGCCTGTGCTGCTCTATAGCTAGGATCACTCTCCCAAACTACCCCACCACATACGTTGTCCCAATGACACAACCATTCAACAAAACGCTGAGATTTCTTGAAGACTGTAGAACTATTTACCGTTATATAGGAGAACAAAGCACACACTTATGATTACTGGTTATTGTATAATTCATGTTAGCGTAATAGTACTAAAGTAACAACTTCCAAAAATGGTGACAAATACCCTTTATTTCACTATATCGGCCCTAGTTATGAAGATACTCACATAAAAATTGGGTTCCCTTGACACTTTTCACCGAGACGGTTGCCATGAACACCATTACAATACCGTGATAACTGACCATATACATATATATATATTATATATATACATATCATTGTCTGCCTGTCCCCAGGATTCAAGACGTGTCTCTTGACATTGCTGAGAACCGTGACACAGGCCGAGACAGGGCATTTGGTGCGGAACAGTGCAACTGCCCCCTTGGCTATCGAGGATTGTCGTGTGAGCTGAGTCGCCCCTTCAAGTCTGTTATATAAGTGTACAAATTCCTGTTTTCTCACTTCTCTTATAAATATAAAGATTATACAGATACTGCATTGCCATGATAAACATAAAATATATGTCAATTTAGAATGTGTGTTGGTGTTAAAACATACAGTCACATTAAACATGTATTATACTCTGTCATATGAACAATTGTCTAAAAATTTATTATCCATTAACATTGCTAGGCTAAGCTATAAAATTAACACATAAAAGAAGAATAAAACACATGTGGCAAAATTCCATTCCATTAATCAGTCGCTCAGGCTTATATTTATTCCCTAATAATGCAATATAAATGCAGCCACGGCGTGGGGGAAGAAACTGTCTCTGAAGCGATTTGTGTTAGCTCGGATATATCTGAATTACCTGCCTGAAGAAAGTTATTCGAACAGATGGTGAACGGCGTGTGTTGGATCAGTGATAATTTTATGAGCTCTTGTCTTTGATCTCTCACTGTGAGTCTTGGCATCTTTTTGTGTATAATTTAGTTTGTTCATTTTCTTGCCTCTTGCAATGTTTTTATGTTTTCACTGAATGTGTTACAATCACAATATTAATTTTCTGTGCAGTTGTTTCCTAATGTAATGATGATAACAAGATTTAACAAGATTGCCGTCCAGAAAATTAACTCTAGATGGCAGGTAGACAAGGAAGCCTTTTCGCTTATCGAGAGTCCAGTACTTTTTATCTACGTGTATTCCGCCCTTTTGTGCACATTTTTTTTAAAAACATTCACGCTACTGGCACCAACACAATCAGGAGATAATCTGTTCCATTCATTTACAGTCCTTTGTGAGAATGAGAACTTTCTTATATCTAATCGACACTGTACCTTTACTAATGTAATTTCATGTCCTCTGGTTCTTCTATCTTTCTTAACTGAGAAAAACCATTTCTATTAATATTTTCATAACCATTCAATATTTTAAACACTTCTATCTGATCTCCTCTCAGTCTCCTGGTCTCTAGTGTTGTTAAACCACATTTTTAGGCGTATTTCGTAACTAAGATGCCTCAGAAGTTCTTATGTTGTTGGAGTGGTGGAACTGGTGATTTCAACGATTGCTGTGACAAATTAACCTCCACACGGACAGACTTTTTGTGTTCACAAACAGTTCCTAGGGAAAGAACATTCCTACATTAGCCACATTTCATATGCATCAGTTGAAATGTCAGTAGTTACAATAGCCAGGGCAGCTAATGTATTTTTATTGATGTTTTCAAGTAATATGACACTTGTTGTATATGGGGAAGTAGAGGAGAAGAAGGTAGGGAAAATGTATGCGATTTCTCAGCATCCAGAATTTCGCCTTGAATCTTTTAGCATAAAGCCATATAAATCGGTTAATCATACGTGAATAACAGCTGGTGATGATTGGCTGTAACGTTTATAAATGTTGTAATCTATTTTATCTTACATTGTGGACATAAAATAAGTTTTTTCTCTCTTTGAGATGATTAGAATAAATCCTTGTTGAAATGCCAGGTTTGCTCTAAATAAAATCTATCCATGTTTGTTGTACTTGTCCACACATGTGGTTAATTACCCTTATTCCTGGTGTACTGCTGGAGTCAACAACATGGATTCTAGGCAGCTTCACAGAATGGGCCTTTATATGCGTCTTCTACCTATTTGTGTGTTTATTTGTGTCGCATTTGCAGGAATCTTTTATTTCCACACACAGCTGCTTTAATGGTCAAACCCATTGGTCTAGATGTACCTGCTTTTGTTCCTTCCTTGTAAACACTACTTGTGTACTCTACTTGTGTACACAACTTGTGTACACTATTTTTGTACCCTGGCTTTACAGCTTCAGCCACTGCTTTTGCCTCTGATCAGCTATAAATCAGCCTACTTGACTTAAAGTCAAGTCAACAAATAGAGGGAGAATGGAAACAGTAAGTTATAAGGCCTTTTGATTATTCCTCTTTGCAGGTTCGTCCCATGGCTGAACTATTGGGCTCAATCTGAAGAGACCCTTGGAACTTGAGGGTGTTGACCCTAATGTGAGGGTTGCCCCTGGGGTGGGGATTGATACCAGCTTCCATCAGACCTGGGGCCGAGTACATTTTCATGAGTACGAGTACTTTGACGATGGACGAGTACGAGTACATTGCTAAAAACTGAGTACGAGTACGAGTACGAGTACATTCTCACGAGTACGAGTACAAGTACATTTTTGTAAATATAAATATTAAATAATAACGTATTGCTAAATTATTAAAATGAATCTAATTTATATAACTCAGCACAAGTGAATATACAATGGCAGTTGATCAATTTTTTTATGAGGAAAATTGTAAAAAAAACTCTTTATTTCATCGACAATGACATTTATTTATGTGGCATCCTATGATTTCTGCATCTATTTTCCATTGCACCGGATGAACATGAGTTGTTCAAAGGTTGAGTCTTTGAGGCTGCACCGTTCAGGGCGGAATACTTTCCCAGCTATGGCTAATGGCTAAGTACAGTCGACATGCTGCTAGTACTAGTTTTATACTTCAGCTCTTGCAACAAAGTTGAACAAACAATACTCCAATTAACTTAATCGACAATGTAGTAGATCTCTCTGCAATGTAGGCATGTGGTATCACTGTCATGATATATCTAGGGGCAATATTGAGTCACCGACCAACTAGGCACACGTAAACCAATCATAAAGTACGATTGACATTTGAGAAAAAAACTTAGCCAATCAAGTTGATATCTGTCTTTAATGATCACAAATGAGTGGGTAAAAGAGACTGACCAGTGGATACCCCCAGCCAATCATTGAATTTTGCTGGTTGTCTCCAGGTTAAGCATGTAAAACAAAGCAACCAACAGGAGGATTTGTTACCTGGCATCCCACTGGCTACATGTCTTTCTTTAGCATTTCTCTTATCTCTGCTCCCTCAGTGTGTGTTCTCTCTGACCTAGACTATCATGCCACATGGCTTCACTGGTGTCACACTAAGTTGGCACCAGATTATATTAGTGTAGGGTGAAGTCTGACTTGAGCCACCTTACTTCTACAGAGGAAGACTGGCAGTTCTTGTTCTTAGCAGTTAGCACTGTCTGCCAGTGCCAAGTGGCATGGTCTCCAGACTACATTAAATGCATTCCCTGTCTAACAGGTGGGTTAACTGCTACTAGTAGTTGGCTCTTTATGGACATCCTGGTGGCTTGATTAAACAGTTTTATGGCCTGAACTGATAGCCTACAATTATTGTTTGCTTAACAGGGTGTTTCTGACTGGGGAAAGATGCTGCCTGTTGCCATGTTAGGGTATCATAGTCATGGACTCATGGCTATCAGAGAATGAGGATGTACTATGTGTAGGGATGGCAAGGTGGCATTCTATGTGAAATAACAAAGTATTTAAAAAAAATAGTTGAGCATTTAAATATTTCAGGAAAGTTTGATTTTATAACTGCAAATAAATTAATTGTTCCCAGTATATATTGAGAAAGTACTCAGATGTACTCGTAATGTACTCGTAAAATCTGAGTACAATGAGTACGAGTATGAGTACATGACCCATAAGTTTTATGAGTACGAGTACGAGTACTTCAAAAATGTACTCGAGTACACGAGTACCGAGTACTTCCGCCCCAGGTCTGGCTGATGTGCACATCAATTCGCTCAATGCACTGCATGTGAACTGAGCGAAGGACTACGGATCTGCAGTCAGCGAGAACATCGTTTCTCTAAGGCTTGTGTACTGTTCCATGCAGTCCACTACACAAAAGTTGACAATAATGTGTCATATGTTGTTATGATATGTTAGCGTAAGGGGCGACAGGGTAGGGTTAGTCCCGCGAGACTTCTTGGATCGAGGTGGAATGATCATTAAACATCTACCAGAAAGATGGTAATGAAATGTCTGCAATATGTGAATGTTATATGTTATGTATGTCTGTCTCTCTTCCTCTCCATCATTCTCCATCCCTCTCTCTCTCCCCTCTCTCCCCTCCTCTCTCTCTCCCCCTCGCTCTCTCTCTCCACCTCTGTTTCTCCACCTCCCTCTGCCTCCCTCTTCCTCTCTCTCCCTCGCTCTCCCTCTGGCTGATGTCTGTCTTGAGAGACCTTGTCATCTACTGTTCCTTGTTGTGACTGCTCAACTGATGTTTATTTGCTTGTTGTAGAATGTGCGGCTGACTGCTCCAAGTGTTCTGTGGCAAACATGTGTGACAATGACTCTTGCAAGTCACCCTTAGTTTATGACAGTACTTCAAAGACATGTAAAGGTATGTATTGCATTCTACAGTGTTTGATATTAATACACGTTCAACTTCAACATTAGTTATTTGTACGTTGTGCTGGTGGTGCAACACCACTAGAAAAAATGGTTTGTTGAGTTTGCAGTGATGTCCTTCCCTACACTAAATTATCGTGGGGAGTCCAATACAAACAACTGCATTATTAGTGGAATAGCACAAAGCACTCAAAAAAAATTCAAATGCTGTGCTGCAAAAGCATATTCAAATCTATATCACACATTTAATATATTCTACATTGGAGAACAAAGACTAGCTGCACAGCGGAAACATGTAAATGTTATCCGGTTGCCTTGCATTCTTGCTGTATGTCGCTATGGATCCGAATGCTGCTGAGACGTCGCAGTGTTTCTGTGAACCACATACAATTCTGGGTGTAATGCCAAGTTCTTCTGCTTCCAGCTTGTGCTGACATCTGTGATTCCTGCACCACTGCTGATCAATGTACGACATGCTCGTACGGTTATATGTTTGATGGCACTATATGTTCAAGTAAGTGGATTACATTGTTGTGTGCAATAAGCCGTCTGTATTATTCACGTCAAAGACAAGTGTAAACAACAACAACGTTCACACTGTGAATCGGGCAGATGTGTCTAAAGATGAGATTCTACTCCCATGGTTAAATCGTACCAGAATAATTTATTTTTATTTTTGGATACTCGTCTCACACTTTAAACATACCTGACCCTAGAAGTTCTTACAACATAACAAGGAAAATATATAATTTATACCTGCCAACTTTTTTGTTGAAATCTGGGAGATTCCTCAGGGGTTCAGCATGTTTCCCATATATCTCGGATCTTGACATAAGAAGATTGGTGTGGTTGCTATTGGAGATTTTTTGCTGGAAATTCAGTGGTTCAGCACGTATTGGCACATCTCCCATGGTGTCGCGCTGTCTCGAAGACGGGAGACTTACCTATATTCCGGGCAACTCCCAGATTTCACGGGTGAGTTGACAGGTATAATAATTGATTAGCTTAGCTGTATAAATCCAAACAGCATAAGGGAAAAAAATCTTTGCCGCCTGACCTAATATCATGTTGTTAAATTACGGGAATGTTTATTTCTTATTGGTCTGAAAAAATTGTTATTGACATCTTCACAGCACAGATCAATGCCTCCTAGTTGTCTTGAACATTCTTGTTCACAGGAATTTTTTCCATCTTCCAATCAGTTCCACCTAAATTTAATGCACATTTTGTACACAAAATTAATTTTGTCGTAATGTTGAACACTGAGAATGGACCCAACCCCAAATGTGCAACACTTGGATCCTACCCCTTTTAAAATGCAGTTCATTTTGAGCTGAGGCCATAGATTGTAACTGGCCTATAAGTCAGGGGGCTTAATCTTATAATTGTTCACATCTTTCCACAATCACCATTTTTGGACCAACGTTAGATATGGCCGTGACAGTTCATTCTTCCACGGGAGCCAAGCTGAGCTCCCTATGTGACGGTCATATGGGACAAAACCAAGATGGCCACTGTCCGTTGTAAGGTTGTGCAATAACTCGAGAACCAAAAGTAGTAGAACCATAAATGAGGCCACTTTTAGGCGTTTTCGAGAATAACAAATTCTTTTCCTGTGTTTTCTTAAATATTCAGGTTAAGTGTCACTTCAGTGAAGGTAACGGTCAAATTTGCTCATAAATGCACCAAAATCGATGTATCTGTTGATGATTCGATTGATCTTACTGTGTGAACAGGGGTATAGTTTGTATTATTATGTTCGAACCAATACTGAAAGGAGAAATGGATTATATATAATGAAGGTCAAGGTGAAGGTCAATGTTGTCATTTATTACAGAAACTTATGATTATGTACAACTGGGAATGTAACCCAGTTCATAGTAATGATATTATTCTAGAAATAGCAATGATATGTCAGTTAGATACACAAATTCAATGATATTTTGTTTCAACCGTTATTGTGAAGATTTAATTTTAAAATAGTTCAGAATTATTGCTTCAATGGGTCGAAACGAAACCTGCAATGAATGTTCCTAAACAATAGCATCCATCATCCGACCATCCTTCTATCCATTAGTAGAAGTTCAATGGTTAGCATCTTTGCCATCATTGTTTAGGAAGCCACCCTCGCACTTGCACAATGCTGTGCAATGAAGGCCTGCCCTGCAGTTCTTTCAATTGCCCTTGCACGTTTCATGCAGCCACCATGTAGGAGGAGGGCACAAGGCATACTTGCATCGGCGAGAGTGGTCCAGAAAGGAAGCCATTGCTTGCTGCGCTCATCCTGTTCCCATCTCTATTGACCAAACACAGCGATTGCCTGGTGGCAAGCGGTTGACTGCTTCCCGACAAAAGAGACTTGGAACAAGTACCTCTTGATATACTCGAAGAGGGCGGCCTGGGTCGTTGATGACTGCCATTGGAGAAGAGTTGATGCCTTGCATCGTTGACAGTTGCAGAACCACATGTCTTGCTGATGAGCACATCAAATCGCTCAATTTACTGCATGTGAACTGAGCGAAGGACTACGGATCTGCAGTCAGCGAGAACATCGTCTCTATAAGGCTTGTGTACTGTTCTATGCAGTCCACTACAAAAAAGTTAACAATAATGTGTCATAAGTTATTATGATATGTTAGTGTAAGGCGGCGACATGGTAGGGTTATTCCCGCGAGACTTCTCGGATCGTGGTGGAATGATCATTAGACATCTACCAGAAAGATGGTAATGAAATATCTGCAGTATGTGAATGTTATATGTTATGTATGTCTGTCTCTCTTCCTCTCCATCATTCTCCATCCCTCTCCCCTCCTCTCTCTCTCCCCCTCGGTCTCTCTCCACCTCTGTCTCTCTCCCTCCCTCTGCCTCCCTCTTCCTCTCTCTCCCTTGCTCTCCCTCTCTCTCCATCGCTCTTCCTCTCTCTCTGCCTCACTCTCCCTCTCTCTTTGTCTCCTTTCTCTGTGTCACTGTCTCTATGGCTGAAGTCTGTCTTGAGAGACTGTGTCATCTACTGTTCCTTGTTGTGACTGCTCAACTGATGTTTATTTGCTTGTTGTAGAATGTGCGGCTGACTGCTCCAAGTGTTCTGTGGCAAACGTGTGTGACAGTGACTCTTGCAAGTCACCCTTAGTTTATGACAGTACTTGAAAGAAATGTAAAGGTATGTATTGCATTCTACAGTGTTTGATATTAATACACGTTCAACTTCAACATTGGTTATTTGTTGTACGTTGTGCTGGTGGTGCAACACCACTAGACAAAATGGTGTGTTGAGTTTGCAGTGATGTCCTTCCCTACACGTAAATTATCATGGGGAGTCCAACACAAACAACTGCATTGTTAGCGGAATAGAACAATGCACTCAAAAAATTACAATACTGTGCTGCAAATGCATATTGAAATCTATATCACACAGTTAATATATTCTACATTGCAGAACAATGACGAGCTTTACAGCGGACACATGTAAATGTTATCCGGTTGCCTTGCAGATAAACATGCAGCCTTCTTGCTGTATGTCGCAGTGGATCCGAGTGCTGCTGAGACGTCGCAGTGTTTCTGTGAACCACATACAATTCTGGGTGTTATATCAAGTTCTTCTGCTTCTAGCTTGTGCTGACATCTGTGATTCCTGCACCACTGCTGATCAATGTACGACATGCTCGTACGGTTATATGTTTGATGGCACTACATGTTCAAGTAAGTGGATTACATTGTTGTGTGCAATACGCCGTCTGTATTATTCACGTCAAAGACAAGTGTAAATAATCCAGTCTGTGTGAGAGCAATAAACAGACAACAATGTTTACACTGTGAATCAGGCAGATGTGTCTAAAGATGATATTCTACTCCCATGGTTAAATCGTACCAGAATAATTTATTTTTATTTTTGGATACTCGTCTGACACCTTAAACATACCTGACCCTAGAAGTTCTTACAACATGACAAAGAAAATATATAATTTATACCTGCCAGCTTTTTTGTTGAAATCCGGGAGATTCCTCAGGGGTTCAGCATGTTTCCCATATATCTCGGATCTTGACATAGGAAGATTGGTGTGGTTGCTATTGGACTCGACGCGTCAAATCAGTTTATTGTCTTTAGTGACATTTTATATGACTCGTTTTAGTTTTGATGTTTGCGTCGATCTCAAACTTGTAATTAACTTTTACAGCCACCGAAATAAACAAAGTTTTGAAGACAAATTATAACTCAAAGGTTTGTTTACAATTTACAGATGTTGAGACAAGTTACGGAAAGTTGACATCGTCTGTAGGTGGTCATGTGACAGAGATGCTGAGGGCACGGAGGGGGTTAACCCTCATGTAAGTAAGCCCTTTTATATATGTGTGTTGACATTGACACGACACATGTGTCAGTTCATGTGTCACTAAACTAAACACACCTACGTGACAAACTTTGACAGGTGCACAGCTAATTTGTCGTCTTTTAGAAGATCAACAAAAGTGGATCTGTTTCTTGGTCAAGTTACAATTACAAAGCCCACATTTCTTTACGAATCCACGTGTAATTGGTGGTAAATAATTACACCGGAAGTTGTGGTGGTAAAGTTAGTGTTGTTGTAATTTTGCCTTGTAATGAGTGTAAGCAACAACAGTCATTAATTATGTTCCAGTCTCTACAGCTGTTCTCTGTAACGTGACACCTGCAGTCATCTGGAGGACCAGTTTGGTGACAGAGTATGGCTGGTAAGTAGATCAATTAACTTAGTCCTGGTCATTCACCCTCCTTGTCAGGGTTTACCCTGCTGTGTCAAAGAGAACCCGACCCTTGTTGCTCAGGGGTTATAACCTGTGATACACTGATGTCATACCAGGGCAGTGACTTTATGGGTCTGAAGGCCCTAGAAAGGGTTCGATTCCCGAAAACGCTGTTAAATTGTGTCGCTGGATGTGGCAAATGTCCCCGTATTGTGTATCTGTGTTTATTTATACAGTCGTTAGTTAAGTTGTGGCGTTATAAACTGGGTAACGATGATGTTTACCCCTCATGTTGTATACAAGGGATTGACCCAAGGTCAGGCCTTAAATGTATCACATTGTAGCATCAGTCCAAGTCAGCACAGCTCAAACAAAGAAACATTGTATCTAAATCGTCCACTCTTTGTCAACAACAACTGTCAAAACAGACCAGAAAGTGTGTTTTATATATCTCAAACAACATGGACTGTTCTTGTCAAATATTAATATTAGTTTACGTGGTAGAGTCATATTAATCTATGATATATTTAATATAAATTATAGAAACATGTTTTTGTTATCAATATTTTTATATGAAGGAGTCAACTTGGATTGTCTTCATATTCGCATGTGTGCACGAGTAATGCGTGCGTGCACACGTTTATACATATAGCAGTCAATGATGGCAGAACTACAACCGGGTTAACTACATAAATCAGTAAAGTGTTATCTTCTGTTGTTAGTCTGGTCAACACAACTCACCGTGACACTGCGGCGCCTGCTCGAGACTTACCTCCATTACGTCACTTATTTACGTCTAATCACACTTGCAATTGACCTTTCTGCTTATGCTTTTTTGTCATAAATATATATATATATATATATCTTATGGAAGGTAATTTTGCCGAGTGTATTTTAGTTTATTTCTTACTGTTAGTATATTGTATTCCTTATTCTTAGCCTAGCAATTTGATTGTATACTTAGACAATACTGTTATTATTTGATACTGTTGCGTTTGATGTATATACAGTGTAGTATGATTGACGTGTCTGAATGTACAAAGCCAAACACAGTCGTCATCGACATATATTTAATTCTACATAATTATCATGGCAGTAAATTAGCTGTCTCTTAATGAATGCTCATGGGAAAGAAAGGTCAATTATGCTTTTGTAGTTACATGTATTTTGTTTAGATGTTTAAGTTATCATTAGCGCTAGATAAAAACGTGTTCTGTATATAAAAGTTTCATTCTGATATGACTTTATTTGACATTATATTGTAGGCACTTCAACAAAACATGCCAGCTGGTTCCTGCATCGTGTGCAGAAAGCCAGTCTGTGCAGAGCTAATTTTTTCACAGGCACCTGTGTAGTGGTTTGTTTTAACTTGTGTTTTGGTGGTGTATTTCTGGTCACTTATCTCATTCACTGTTGGATCGTGTTAGGCTGAACATTATCCATGTTGTTTTCTTTTTTGAAATTTGATCCAATTTATGCTAAATGTCATCAATTTGATGACAGCTGTGTTTCACTTGCTGTTTTAACATTGAAGGATGCATTAGGGGGATGATTATGTTCTTAGGTTTAAGTTAGTCTGTGTTGAAAAAATCATTGCGTAGAACGAAAGAGATTTTTTGTTGAACTGCCTATTTATTGTGTCTCGTGCGTTATTGCTTTGCTGTGTTATGTCTTCATGTGTCATTCACGTTTACCATGTGAGGTTACTATCTATGGCAGATGTTGCTAATTTATGGTAAATATGCAGCTACTAAAATACGCATACTCCAACATTTATATAACCGGTTAAATTTTAACATAAAACGTCATTGCTTTGGAATGTTTAGAACAGTTTTTTTTATGTATATTAAAAAATACTGTAATTGAGAAGCGATGTTAACAAGCTATTAATTTCTCTATTAGCAGAATATGTCACAATCAATATTTGCGATGTTACAAGGAAAATGAGATGTTTTAGTACCGGGTATATATGGTAATAATTGTTTGTATTATTTAGCATTATATGTTCTCTATGTGTATGATGTATATGGTATAATTTCATATCTGTAAACATCGTTATTTATTTGTATAATTACGTTGACCATACACCCATTGTCTCACTTGATTGCTCTACTGTGTGTACGTGATGGTACAACATGTGTACGAGTCACATTTGGTATTTGCTCAGCAGTGTACTGTGGTCCAGAATTCATTGAAGGTCAATGTCACCATTCCATTTAACAAGTGATCAATGTTATGGTAGTTTAATTAACTTAGACTATTTTTAAAGTATATGCAGTTAGTTGTACCATAATGAGGTAACTTGAAGTGTACATACTTCAAAATCGTTCATGTATATTTGTTTTACTTTAAGCCCAGCATGGTGTTTTGGTAAATACCACTCATTGGTCAGAATGTTTGTTGTGACATCACACCACATTGTTATGCGTGTCTTTGCCACTGCAGCGAGTTAGGCAAATCTACATCAAACAGCGTGTGGGCCGCAGCGTTGTCTTTCACGGCCACTAGTGGTAGATCGATGTCGTCATGTTAACAGCTAGCTCCTGTATGTTGTATGCACTACAGAAATTATGTTTGAATAAAAACTACTCGATAAGTCACGTTATAATGGACTTGAACTGTTTATTATTGCGTCAATATTATTATGTGTCTGTGACAATGAAATGTTTTATTTCAACAAATAAGTCATAGTCTGCAAAATATGTGACCACAATGCAAAAGGTAAGTTCTAATATAGCGCAGTATCCAGTCCTCAGGACTGCTCAAAGCGCTTTACGCTTTACTCCCTGGCAGACCTGTTCAATCAAACACCATTTTGACTTCTCTGGGAAGCATTCAGCCACGCTGCAATTAATGCACGAAGACTATTCGTACACAAATATCCACTACTGTCCATAGCCAGGTACTCATTCATACAGCTGAATGAACTGAAGCAATGTAGAGTAAACGAACTTGCCCAAGGTTCAACACCGCCGCACTGGATTCGAACCCGCATTTTCTCAGTTGAGAGTCTGGAGGTCTTACCCCTGTGCTACTCCACAATGCAACATGCTGATTGTAAACGATGAATAGTATTTATACAGTCTTCAGGGCTGTGTTACCGCACCTATTTCAATTGCCCCCTACCCTGGTTGAAATCACACGCAGCGCCCGTTATATATAATTTGTGTGGATCTACTGTATTTATTTATGTTCTATGTTCACAATGAAGATTCCCAATAGCACCATTTAATTAAGTGGAAGCAAACCACACCTTTTGGTGTTTCGCACTCGCATAAGAGTTTCGGTTGTAGAAAAAGTCAGTAGACTAACCAATAAAAGGCTGTTTTCCCATTTCCCTGTGATGAGACCAGAAGTGAAAGTGACCCATAAAATAACAGGAGAGGGGGATGAGGACGATCTTTTACTTTCTCACCTAACCATCAAAACGACGACATAGAGCCGCCAAACTTCGTCACAGGCGTCCTACATGCGTATACGCTTCCTTATAAAATATACACTTGCATCGATCAAAACCCGAACATTTGTCACTCGAAGAGGGTCACCAAAATTACGCATCGTGGCGCCACTTGATCGCCTCCCCACCATTTTCTTAACCTGGCCTGCGAGCCTCCGTGCCCACGTGATTGCTGTTCAACCTGAAGACGCGCAATGTCCATATCAGCATGCCGTCTTGTCAACACGCTCAAGCATATGAAGGATTTATTAAACAAGCACCGTCTGTGCGTTTGTCTTGAGAAAGACAACCCTCTGTTATAGCCATATCGATTGTTTTCACTCGTTAATTGCGTTGGGAAAGTGCACCGATATTGAACACCTAACTTCCGAGCAATCTTTCTCCATTCCTGTACGTGATATCGAGGATTATCAAGGATCAGGCCACGAGTTACTACAAGCTCTGTGTGCAAGCAGGAAATAGGGTCAATGCATTTTTTTTTCTCCACAAAATGTAAAAAAGTGTTTTTCGTAATTGGTAACGGGTGACATATATTGGACTACAGTGGTCCTGATATTGGACCAGGTGGTCCAATATAGGTGCTTCTGGTTCGATATACGTCATCTGTCTTGATGCTTTGAAAGAAACCAAGGTTCAGCACCCACTTCAGACTTATAAGAAGATAGTCGCTTAATGCATAAATCACGAAAACTACGGCGTTCCAATGAGCATACAAATGACATGTGACGACTAAACGCCAAATAGATTTGACACAATTTAATTATGAACTGAGAACAAACTATTATATGTTGTCACGAATAGAAGAATACGCCAACGAAGTGATTGCCATGATAGAGTCTGTCACGGATAAACGAACAAACCAACGGAATAATGGCCAGTAGAGTGTCTAATAATGACAAAAAGATACCAGTCGGTAATTGATGGTCCCTGATCACCAAATTAGGAATACGATCTTTTACTGACACATGTCACATCGATAGTTATAGGGCAGGCCACCAGCACAATTCATATGTATCCATATCCCACAGTGTACACATTTCACCATGGTTTCTTTTCGTTATTCGTTACACATTACCAAGATTCGTTGTCACATTGACCGCTTTTTTCGTTTTGGCTGGCAGGAGAAAGCTGCCGTTTTTTCGTTTTTTTCTTAATTGGATCTGTTGTCTTTCTATTTGTTTTGCCAACTGTTGAGTTATGCCTACTTTTGTGCCTTTTGACTTTTGTTGTTAAAGTTTTTTATAGGGACTGGAGTTTATGATTTCCGACTTGGTGGTTCTTCTCTTGACCCTAGAAATCGCTGGTTTTGGGATGGGAGACATGATTGCAGGAGTGGTGACCTTTCTAACCAGCTCTGGTTGATCAGTAAGCTGCCCCGTGATTGGGACTAATGCTTCACAATGACCAGCATCTTCACTCTGATTTATGTATTTGAGCATAATTGCACCAGACTCCTGAAATTCCGTCCCAAATTCAAGTACACTCTCTCCAACGCAGACATGCACTGGTCGTTGTAGACAGCGTGCCGTTGCAACGATCTCTATATCCCCAATAATTTCACTGGGATTCGCCATTGATGCGATTCTGTCCTCGATAGATGCATAGCACAGTCTCTGAGGTAGATCTGCGTTCACCTTCCTCTCATCAATGTTTTCATAAAGGCCAACGTTGTCTAGCATATGTACAATCGTGTTGGATTGTAGCGCATCAGCGGAAGTCATTTCTCGCATTCTCATTCGCAGGTCCTTTAAATTGCCATCGTTGTCTCTTTCTGCATGCTGCATATCGAGATCTTGACAAATAACAACGACTCGGAAGAAACAACGTCCATCTGCATTGGTTGCGACACACCTGAAACCACTCTGTCTGCTGCTTGTGGATGGGCATGGATCATTGGACTGTTGCTCTCTCGTGGACAGCTTTTGGTTGTTGGATTGTTGCTCGCTTGTAGACGGGCTTGGGTCATTATACTGTTGTTGCTCATTCGCGGACAGGCTATGTTTGTTAGACTGTTGATCTCTCACTGATGGGCATGGGTTGGTTGTGACATGCCTGAAATTATTCTGCCTGGTGCTTGTGGATGAGCTCAGCTCATTGAGCTGTTACTTGTTTGTGGGCGGACATGGATCATTGGACTGTCGGTCGCACGTGGACAGGCTTCGGTTGTTGGACTGTTGCTCGCTCGCGGACGAGGTTGTTGTATTTGACGAATTGTCATTCTGCACAGTGGCATCTCAGGCAGAATTCGATGGAACATCTAAACCAGTTTCCGAGTAGGACAACTTGAACCTTCCAGCCGCGGCGAAATCTGCATCAGTCTATATGTTCCGATCACAAGGCCAAATGCCTGTGCACTTGAAACCAGTGGCAGCAGTTACCATGGAAACAGAGCGTACGTATGCCCTTCCGAAGATACGACAGACTGAGGAGATGGTGACTGTAGTTTGTTTGGTCCTCAGCCAAGTGTCACATTCCACATTGTAATAGGTCATCACAGGTTTATAGAAAAACCGATCAAGGGGTTGGAGACGGTGCGTTGTGTGTGGAGGAATATATAATATGACGACTCCATGGTCCCGGGCGTAATGGATTGCTTCAGTAGTTTTCGTGTGTGACGAATGACCATCAAAAATCAACAGAACATGTTTGTCTTTGGTGCAGCCAACATGAGATACAAAGTTCTTCAGCCAGACGACGAAGAGTTCCTTGTTCATCCAGCCTGATTCATTATTCACTTTGACGCTTCCAGTGATTCTATAATGCGTTTACGCCTGAAAATTATCATTGGTGGAACATAGTTGCCCCCTGCAGTCATGCTGCACACCACTGTTGTAGTAAAGCCTCTCTCACCACTAGTAAGAGATCCGATTTGCCTTTTCCCTATTTTTCCAAAGACCCGGCCAGGCTTCTGCACAGTTGTTATACCCGATTCATCCACGTTAAAGATGTTTGTAGCATCGAATCAGTACGTGTCAACCAAAGTTTCTAGTTTATCGTAGAACTCATGCACACTCTCACGATTAAACCCTTTGGCTCTCGTAATAGAAGTTGCCTCGGCTTGACGGAGGGAGAGTTCAGGGTGTCTCCTCATAAAATCACGCTACCAATGTCTGCTAGCTGCTTGTTTTTAAGTGTTAAAGCAATGCCTTATCCCATTCGCTTCAGCCAACTGATATGCCATATCCATCAAATCTTTCCTGGTCATACCAATCAGCATATTCTCCAGTTTTAAAACATGCTCCACCAGCATGTTCTCCAACTCTGGCGGCAGAGTGCAAGGGCGACCAAAATACTTTCTTGGACCATTAGCGATTTTGTTTTTGTTGTTTAGGTGCCGCTTCAGGGTAGCCTTCGGAACCCCCTAGGTCTTGCTAGTTGCGTTGAGGCCGGCGTCTCCATTTCTGAATGACATGACCGCTCTATCCAGTTCCTCTTGGGTCCACTTTCCGTTTTGTCTCTGGAAAATATAATTTGTAGCCTAAATCAATCAAACAGATGCGACATTCCCAAGTATGTCATTGATATAATATAATAATAATAGTATTTGGTATCTAAAACTAAATAAACCATGTTTTAGTTTTGGTCGTTCTGGCAGGAGGGGCTAGGTTTGAATACGGGATGTTTTTGCCCAAATGAGCGTGATCGACTTATGATGCTTGCTACGGGTTAAGTATACGTGCCACATATGCAATTATTGACCATTGATAACATAATAAGAGGCAGTTTCACATTATTGCTTGTCTGTGAAAATAATAGCCATGTCTATCAAACTTTAAGCAAGGTGTGGTGATTATCAATAAAATAATGAGGCGTTTTGAAGAAACAAATATTATTTGTTTTTTAGTTTCCCGCATATTCCAGCAAAACTGTCAAACAAAGTGAACATTTCAGAAAATAATATACCCCGTGATTAAAAATGTAGGCCTCCCCTGTTACTCAACAAGGTCCCGGGCCATACGTAGGAGTCTAATATACACATGCAGAAACTTCAGTATGACACATTTTCATATATCATGTGTGTTGGGATGGTACGTATAGTGGACCACGGGTGTTTTACATTGGACCAGTGGTCCAACATAGGACATCCCGACTGGTCCAATATCGGTCGAAGGCATAATTAACTTCTTCGATGTGATTCTCGGAAACTGTACAGTTGTCCGTCTTCATTCCTCTCATGCACGCTATATAGACCTCCTACGACACTCTATTGTAATCGTGTACAATCGACTCTGTAACAGGCTCTGCATCACGCCTTCAAAGTTGGTTAAAACTCGATGCACACCAATCTCAATGGTATGACTCCGTTTAATCAATGAGCGGTACTAAATTGTATTGCAATGAACAGTATTGGCACAGTCGTCTTCTAAAAATATTGCAAATAATAAAGTTGTTCGAGCAACATTTATTTACAAAGGACACATATGGTAATCATAATCGACATTATCAACTTAAAAATTGCAATTATAATTGTGATGTATTTGTTTTAATTTGTACTATGCCTAATTTACCAAGACAAATGTACGCCTATATTTTCGACTTGATTTGTTAGTAATTACCATAACAAATACATAGTTTCTAACGGCAATTTGCCCTTCGTTGCGTCACAGCTAACCGGTGTGCGGCGGTCAGTCGTAGGCCAGTCACTAGCTTATGTAGAGCGCAGTAGCGCAGCTTTAAAAGCTCAGGGCTCTCAACTGAGAGAACGTGGGTTCGAATCCAGTGCGGCGGTGTCGAACCTTGGGCAAGTTCGTTTATTCTACATTGCTTCAGTTCACCCAGCTGTATGCGATAGACAGTGGTGGATATTCGTCCCAGAGAAGTCGAGATGGTGTTCGATTGAAGAGGTCTGCCAGGGAGTAAAGTGTAAAGTGCTTTGAGCAGTCCTGAGGACTGGATACTGCGCTGTATAAGAACTTAGCTTTACCTACCTTTACGATCATACGCGATTTGCCTACGACCGTCGAGATGCGTCGCAGCGTAGACAATCGGGCGGTGAGCGGCTACCTACATTAAATTTGTTGCCGCGCCGATACTTGAAAGGTGAAAGATTTGCGAATTTTACCCGAGTACCGACGCTTAGCGCGGCTCCGGTAGCTCGCTCGCTACTCGTGCCGTTAGTTACGTTTCTAATATTTTTGTCGATGCATATGCAAGATATTTCGGTATATTGTGGTTCCTAATTGCAAATAAATATGATCTACACAACAAATAATATTGTATTGATAACGCGTAGCGAATAATTTGAGTATTTGTTTACTGTTAAAAGTGGATCTCCCATCGCGATAAAATAGACTGATCCACACAACCTTAGCAATGTGCGCTATAGTACAAGTCGATCTTTGGTGTGAGGGGCATGCTATACCCGTCGTTAACTGATATTTTGCTCAACATTCTTTGTGCTATTTTCACTGTTTGTTATCCCACTTTACATGATCGAATATGTTTTATGTATACTGTAACATGTATGTGTTACGTTAAAAACGATTAGGGAACTACGAAATGTTTAGTCAATAACAGGAATGTCGGCAAAAGATGCTACTACGACCATGTCCGACCGGCGATAATAATTATGTTGGCATGTCGTTGCTATTTAGGCCGACTTTCAAATTGTGCATACGATCTACGGATACGCATGGAAAATCGTATTTATTAAATAATATCTATTTTTTACTCTACTTTGGAAATAGTGTACATATGTCAAATTAAAGCAAATATAATATCATATAATAAAGTAATGTCGATGGTAGAATGGACGGCGGGCCAAGATCGACGACATTTAGTTATAACTTTCATAAGAACGTAGGCTGGTTGTTCCTTTTGTTATACGACCAAATCATTTTGAAATGTACATTAATATATTTTAAAACGAATATCCAAATTTACAAAATTGCAAAGAAACAGTGGTTGTGTTAAATATGTGACTACAGATAGTTTTAATTTAATATTATTTTATAAAAAGCAGTTATACTTATACAAAGTAAGCTATATTTCTTACAGAACTTAACTTTTTAACTAAAGTACATTAGAAATATCCCATTATTTCTTCATGTAATTACTTTATTATGTTGTAATGGATGTTCTGGTTTCATGTCCAGAACAGTTGTATAGTTTTGACAATTTTCCCTGACTCAAGGTGATCAGGGAAAGGAAACCCATTCACAAAAAGTCAGATAAAAACCAAACAACACAATACAGCTCAATGAAACTTGTTTTAATGCCTACATATAAAATGTATCTTCCAAGTGTTCATCTATTTATTTGCCTAAGTTGTATTTTTTTAATGTTTGTTGGTCTCCTGCCAGGTGCTAAACTGCTAAAATCTCATTTTGAAAACATGATATCTCGAAAACTACCATTCATATCCATCTTATTTTTGCGTACTAAATATATATGTTGTTGTCCTTGGACAGGTATAATATTATGAGATTCAAGATATTAATTAAAAACTTGTATTAGGTCAAAAATGGCATTTTATAACAAAATACTTGCCCGATCCCATATTAGAAGCAAAATAGGTGAGTTAGATGTTTGCCGGAATGCCTTCAATGTTACTGTTGATCGGACATATTTCATAAAATATTCCACATCCGTTGGTCTGCCACTGGGCAATAGTTCTGCCCTATCGTTTTCTTTATCATCGTCACATTGACAAGTATGGAGTCACGTGCTGGTCGTAAAAGACACGTGCACACTCTAATATACAATTAAGATGCTGCTGCGAGCCACTGCGCTCGTTTCTATGGTGAGTCATATGCGTGGGAACAGGGTGCAAAGGGGTCTGGAATTTCGCTGAGGGCAGACATATGGTTCTGCCCCCCCCCCCCCGAATAAATCTGAGCGTGCATATGGGCTTTTTGGCGAGCCTCAATGGGCAAATCGAAGTATTCTGGAATCCATAAGGTGTTTTTTTTCGTGGCGATTGTCAATGGGGTGCAACTGGAGGTTTCTAATGAGCTTCAACAATTTTGAACGTCGCCGCGGCCCGCGAGAAATATTCCCACCGCCACCGCTCGTCTTCGATGTCATCAGCTGAGAGCCGAGGCAGCGGAGAAGGTTAAATTACCGCGGCGCGATGCAGAATAATAATTTTCAAGAACTACCCCACCCCCCCACCCCCCATCTTCCGCTGTCGTGAACCGATAGCGGAACGGAATGGCGCTGAAGCTCCAGATTGTTTTTTACTTACATTAATGGTTTAGCATAATGCGTTCACAATACGCGTTCACCTCCAAACTGATATATATATATATATATATATATATATATATATATATATATATATATATATATATATATATATATATAGAACACTACACCACCTGCAGATTCAAAGTAGTGCCATCTCTTACAACATTACCAAGTACAACCCAATAGTTGGTTTTACTGGATCCGGCCACAAAGAGAAGCAACATGAGAAAGACGCGTGTGTCTATGTACACGACCACTGCTCTCTTGAACGTGCTTGTCACTGTCTCATGCATGTAATATGAGGCCATAAAGAGAAGCAGCACGAGGAAGAAACGTGTGTCTATGTACACGACCGCTGTCCTCTTGAACGTGCTTGTCACTGCCTCATTCATGTCACAGTAGGCTATAAAGAGAAGCAACACGAGGAAGACGCGTGTGTCTATGTACACGACCACTGTCCTCTTGAACGTGCTTGCCACTGTCACATGCATGTAATATGAGGCGCGTGTCTGCTTCCTTATTTAAATGCACAACCAACATCTCTAACAGTTGATTTTGTGCATTTGTTGTCTTGAAATCCCCCACCCACGACGAGTTCGCATCCATCGGGCAGGTGCTTACCGTGCTCCATCATGTAATGGATGAGACAGTGAGCCAGGTCAGCCTTGCTTTCATCTACGGACGTGTTTGACAAAGATGATGCGCAAAGATGGAGAGCCCACATCTATAACAATTACTATATTATTTGCATGTCTGTTTGATTCGATGTTTATACGTAACATAAGTCTGTAAAGGTATGATAAAATATTACGTGCAATGGTTTTTCATTGGGATGGTGTTGACATCTACCCATTAACTAACTAAACGACTAGTTGAGGCTGTTCTGAGTGATCTCGCAAGCACACTGTGTTGACATTCAAACAGCTACCGTCTCATCAACAACTATGATTGTTTGTAGGCGTCTGTGTCATGCTGGCATGAACTTTCTTAAGTACGTTTAATTCCGGTTCAGCAGATCTGAGACGGCTGTCCGTGGACTGCTAGTAGCAGTAATGTCATCTGTTGGAACTAAAGCATTTTCCTCTAGCCTTGATTAACCAAGCCCCGTGATGTGGCGCCACTATTTGTCGCACACAAAAAACTACATCCAGAGACGTCTTGCTGTTACAGTGAAGGAGGTGAGGTTGGTAGGTGTATAATTGGAAGTGTTTTGTGAGCCTCAGAGAGTTTCTGTGAACTTCACGGGGGTGTAATCAGACATTTTTTTGGAGTCTTAAGGCTTAACTTAAGGTGCAGGTGAGGGTTTCTCGATCTGAGCCAAACCAAATGCTGTAGTCGCAGAAAATGTGTTGCTTCTGCACCGCCGTAACTTCAGCTTCTCCACTGTCTCTGCTCGACTGGTGACATCGGATGACTGGGGGGTGAAGGGGAGTATGGGGCGGAGGGGGGGGGGTGCTGTTGAAAATGTTTCGTCATTGCGCAGCCGTAATTTCACCGTCTTCTCGCTGTCTCTTGCGCTGTCTCCTAACTCGTCTCAACTGATGAAATGGGAAGACGGGCGGGGGAGGTCTGTTGATTTTTTTTGCCGCTACGCCATGTCGCTGTATCTTCACTTCAACTTTTCTTCAGTTTCTCCACTTCTTGCCTGGCTCAACTGTGACATCAGAAGATGGGGGTTGCTATTGAAATTGTTCACCGCCGCGTCAGCATAATTTCAGCTTATTTAACAAGATTGCCACGCAGATAATTAACTTTAGATGGCAGCCTTTTGGCTTATCGAGAGTTCAACCCTTGTTTATTTACAAGTATCCCGCCCTTCTGAGGTGTGTGTCGATTTTATTTTGTACATATTCATGGCATGACATGGAGCTGAGGTGTTGTGCTTGGCAGTAGCTTCCACGACAGCTGTCTTATTGTTACAAGTTTGACGTATTTCAATTCTAGGAACGTTTTTCATATTTCTCAGGTGCGTGTATAGAGGTACATATATTACTTCGGACGTTTACATTTTACTTGAAAATGATTACTGGTGCCGGACTGTTATTGTTTTTAATCGACATTCGTCTACGCTTGCCTTGAGAACCGGTTGCAAACTTGTCAAGCAGAACGCTGTGATCTATTCTTGGATAACACCGGACCACGGACAACTTTTGTGCAATCGCCGATGATACTCAGTGACGCAAGACGCACTTCAGCATGCGTGTGTGTCAACATCAGTGGTGCGTTATTCTAGAACACATTTGTTGTCAACTGCCGCCCATGCAACCAGGTATATCAGATCTCCGGTGACCTGCTGTGTGAATCTTCTCTTTCACCAACTGTGCATCTTCAAGCGTTCGTCTACGAAACGTAAACACCTTGGCGGTCGTAAAGTCACAAAACAGATCAGGACAATAATTCACTACGCAAGAGTACCGACGTTGGCACAACCAAGCCAAATGTACCAAATATCATAACTTTACCATTGCGTAAACAGTTATAGCGCGATCAAGGCGTAAGAGTATGCTACGTTAACGCACAATCGTGTCAGAACAAAACACTCGCCATTGCGGATCATATACTTGAAAACCATCTCGATATGATGGCGATATGCGAAACGTGGTTGAAGCCTTCGAGGGACGCCAATGTGATTACAGACATTGTACCATATGGATATTCCATCAAGCACACGCCGAAATCGTCTTACACAAACAGGATACCGATGCATTTCGATCCTTTGAACACCAATGTCATCCTTGAGAATCGTTGTTATTTATCGACCGCCGCCATCTGTGATAAATGGCTTGTCAACAACTGTGTTTTTTTAAAGAATGGGACCGTTTCATCGACCAGCATGCCACAAAACCTGGACCTCTGATTATCATGGAAGATTTGAACTTTCATATTGACAACGCTGCAAATGTTGATGCACGGCGATTGGCCAATTATGTGAATGCCACAGGGATGGTGTTGCATGTTCGCGGGCCAACCCACTGGAAAGGACACACTTTGGATGTACTCATGACCAGGCCGCAGCAAGGACGAACACCTTGTTCGAAATGTTACCTTTACGGACATGGGCCTTTCTGACCACATTGCGGTGAGTTTCATCATAGTCATTCTTCAACATCGCACTCTTTTGATGAAAATCAAATATTGCAAGTTATGCAACAATAATGTAGTGTCTTTTCGACAAGACATTCCACTGTTCCGTTCGGATGATCTTGACTTGCTGAACGTAGAAGAACTGGTTTATCAATACAATCATAATGCAGGTCAGCTTAGTTTATTCGCACGCGTCCGTTGTTCCGGATAAATACAAGACTGGCTGCATCTCGCCATCAAGAAGGCTGGACAAAATCCAGAATCAATGCAGAATTATCGACCTGTATCGAATCTGACATTTCTCTCTAAAGTAATCGAGCGCGTTGTAGCAAAACAGCTGAATGTCCACATGCAAGAGAACAACTTGCACGACCAGTTTCAATCGGCATAGCGACAAGATCACTCAACTGAAACGGCTCTGCTTAAAGTTCACAATGATATTATGTCTGCAGTAGACCGTGGCTGTGTTGTTGTGTTGGTTATGCTTGACTTGATCGCCGCTTTTGACACAATTGTCCACGGAATTCAATTGAGCAGAATCACTCACAGATTCCGTGTCACTGGCGCTGCACTTGAGTGGTTCAGATCTTACTTGTCCGGTCGGCATCAAGTCGTTCGTATTGGAAGTGTCAAATCCTCCCCAACTGCTGTGGCGTTTCTGTTGGTCCATGTTTAAAAGAATGTCAGACTGGACCTTTACAAGTGCAGTTTCAGTAGAATGTCCAGCTCTTTACGCCGACTGACAAGGTGGCAAGGAAATCCACATTCTGAATGAAAGCAAAGTTGGTCTACAACAGACCGTTCTGTTAATTTAGAGATATACTGGAGATTCGATATAGGGCGCAGACATGGGGTCAAATGCAAATGCATTTGCATTTAAACGCATTTAAATGCAACTGATCCAGTGTTTGCATTTGAAAATTTGGAGCCAAAACTATTTGCATTTAAATACATTTTAAAAGTATTTGAACTTATAGCATTTAATTATGTCAATGAAAACTGTTATCACAGCTGTACTTAATTAAATTGTTGCTTGGTCTGGGCTGTTGATACAGGTCAATCGTGTTACTTATGTGATCACCGAGGCATGACATTCACTGAGAGAAAACTGGCCTTCCTATAGCTCTTTTATTAGCTGACCAACTGCAGCATTTGCATGCTTTGATGATCATTAACTACTCGGGTCATTATCAGATGGATGATCAGTGTATCAGTTGGCCTGTGACAGGATCAGGTTAGCAGGCATTTAATTAACAGTGGGTGGCTTATTCTAATTTTATTGGAAGACGCATCAATGGGCACAGGAAATGGAACACAGGATTAACCTGTCACAGGAGAAAATAAAAAAATGTGTGACCAATTATAACATGGGTCTATGGACTCAATGAACTCCCTTAATTCTGGATAAACAAAGGTCAAGTATAGCTCATTTTTGTCATTATGTATTATGCACGAGCACGGGGACGTCAAGTATTTGAACAGTATTGAAATATTTTTGAAAAGTATTTGCATTTGACATTAACAAATTGCATTTGCATTTAAATACCTTTCAATGTACTTGACCCCATGTCTGACTGTCTGTCAGGGCGATAGTTTTTTGGAATAGGATCCAGTTCTGCTTTTTTAAGCAGTGGCTCTACAAGTGCAGTCTTCCATTCGTGTGGGAATTCCCCAGCAGCAATGGAGCAATTGATGATGTGTGTAAGGAATGGCACAAATTCCTCAATATACTATTTGACCAATTTGGTTGGCATGGGGTTCAGAACATAGCTGGTTGTCTTAGATTTCATAACCAACTTGTGCACATCATCATCAGAGACCGCAGCAAATATATCTAAATTATCACACACACACACCTCTGTTTTCTGATGATTTGACGGGAGGTTTTGCTAGGCAACATATCACGTGCAGGATAGATTAATATTTAAGCGTGTTCGGCCAGTATTGCCAGAGGGTTGACATTGGTTGTTATGTAGGGAATATAACATAGTATAATGTTCTTCCCTTGTTCTGCTCATTATGTTATTATATAGGATTTGTCTTAACTTGATTTGTATTGTAATGAGTTACAATAAATTTGATTTGATTTGATTTGGTTATGCTTCAGGTGGCGTGCCTATCCTGGATGGCATGACATTTGGTCAGTACGAGAAGATGCTAGAGGGTTGTGTCAGCAACCTGTATATCCAGGGTAAGGGACCCCTGGACCTCACCAATGACGCTGTCGGGGTATGTCGTGGCGCCCTGACACCCCTCATTGCTACGGCCATCCAGTTGCTACAGTGTTCTTGTTTCTTTATGTTTTGGGGCTTTGTCAGCTTTATTAGTTTTATTAACATAAATGTAACCGATTAAAATGATATATCTCGGCTGGTTGATAGTTGATTTGAAACGTATTAACAGAATAAGAACTGGTTGATATTTCAAACAAAAGCACAGTTTTGTTGTCATCATGCTGAAAAATGTATGATACAAAGATCTATTATATGACTGATGAAATTATTAAGTATTGGAAGTCGTGACAAGTGGCAAACAAAATGTCATGAAGGTGGATGCATATGCACCGCTGGAAGGGAGATGTTAGAGGATTGGTTGGTTGGTTCTGCTGGGCCTGATGCTGTAATAGGACATGCTGAAGAGTAGATATTGACTTAGGCATCGGAGCCAAGTCAACCCAAGAGAAACATTCAATGTATTTTCAATGTTGCGAACATAATCTAGACACTATAAACTTGTGTGTAGCTACAATGATACAAAATGTGTAGATCATATCTATGCAAAACAGGAGGTTAACTAATGTCAGATTGAATTGTACCATTAGCCTGTAGATGTGAATTCTTTGTAATTTTGCTTAATGTGTACACATTTTCTAGCAGTGAAATGTTGTCCTTGAATGGTGAAGGGTAAATTCATAACGAAATGTTAATATGATGGCGAGATAAGGTAATTATGTGCAATCTTATCACTAGATCATGCCAACAGAAGTGATGGTCTGATGCAAAGTATTTATTGAGTGCAAATGCCAAATATGCCAAATACTTATTGAATATTTTTTCACACAGAAACAGAATTGTAGGGAAAGAAATCTTGTGATGTATTTTATTAGAATGTACAACATTTCACATGTCCCATGCCTGCTTTTGTAGTTTTGTAGAGCTGAAGGAACCATGCCTGGTTTAACGATATATATGTTCAAAATACTGCATTGTTGCCTTATATTTTAAATGCCAGTACGTTCAAATGAAAATGTCAAAAGCACATGGTAAAGAAACGATAGGTTTTCGTAGTAAATTATTTAAAGATTTATCAACATGCTCGTCTAGCTGTGGATATCTGACCTGGTGAATACTAGATGCTCATTAGTTCCAAGATGAACACAGTTTATGGTGTGTAGATCTACATTTAGCTGGGTAATGTTGGGTTTTTGCCCATATTGGTGGTACTAGGCAAAGTTCACTCAATTCAAGTATGTATGCTATCAATAGTAACTTGTGTACTATTTATTTTTATATTAAGAAATAATGTTTCCTCAAGAAGAGCATTATTTTGTTATTCCCTAACATGAAATTGTTTGAAACATTTGACATTCAGTAACACTATCTCTTAAAACTTGTATTTAAAATAAATCTCAAGGTGGCAATAACAGCACAGATGTCACTGGCCACGTATTGTTGAATATAGTACACCTTTATGGTAAACACATCAAGAACTGGCATTATGTTAATTAAGCAAAATGCAAGCCGATTTGTACTTAAATCTAGAGAAGTGAAAACAAAAAGACTAGTCACTAATTACCTCTGATCATGGGATGAAGTAAAACAGAATTAAGTAAAAGAGAATTGCCTGTTTTAATACACATGTTTGTCTGAAAATATTGTTGTCATACCAATTGCCAATGCCTAATATTATTCAGCATGTGTGTACATGATTATAGATGTGTCAATAAATTTGTTACAAAAATTTTAACTTGTTATGACAAGTGTTCATATGATAGTGAAACCCTGATAATCTAGAAACCATAACATCAGACATCAGGACATAATATACCTTGCAATATACCTGGTTAATTTCTTTTAAAATCCATAATTTGCTGTGCTATTTCCAATAGTTGTTTAAGTGGAATTAACTTAATTTAGATGGAGTTCTTGTAAACGGCTGAAATTACTGAATGGAGTAAGTGTGTGTGTGCACAACCAGTAATGTATGAATGAACATTAGCAGGGATCGAACCTGCCACACACAACACTGAAACATTGTTATCACAAACAACATTCCAACAGTTTTTAAACAAACAAATGACATAGTATGTCTGCATTTACAACACAATACTCTAATAGCATTCAGTCACAAATATATTGTTTACATTGTTGCAAAAGTCGTATGGTACATACATACACGTATCTGCAATTTCATAAACGATTGTTAATGTTTCACAAAAGAAATACTATTGTATGTTTGTATAATTTGACAGAAAAATAATACAATATATACTTGTTAGGAAACTTTCTGAACAAACATATATAAACCAACTTTTTAAGGGTTAGGTTCCCAACTGGATACATCCCAAGTAATCCCCTTGGGAAACACGATGAATCCACACGAATCATTGGGAGGAAATTTTGTGTGACGATAGACACGTCACCAAAAGTGTATTTGCAGTGTGACGAGTGTGTATGCAGAACACTATCAATTGCTTTACTACATGTATCATTATATTTATTAAATATTCACAAACATTAACATGTGTTGTTATGTCATTAGTTTTAACAAAACTTGTATTTTATGTGTAAATAACGAATAGATACAGCTATGCTACGAATATAATAATGTTATAGATATATCCACTTTCAAGTGTAAATTTCATGTCCACGTGTTACTATTAATTGATAACTCGGCTGAATATCTTTTTAACAGTGTCACTAAAATGTTGAAAACGTGTTTTCAAGTTCCACACCAAGCACATTATACTCAGTAGTGATGCACTAGTAGACAGTTAAGTCAACAAAACAGCACTCGCCCTTAGATTACTGAACATTCTTCAGGATAGTTCGTTTTCATTAGCACTCACCCTTGTTCTTCATCATCCCATTCTGGGTGACCCTGCGTGACTGGCCGCCAGCGCTATATTAATGCCTGTTAACTCTGTCTTCTTCTTTGTGACGACATTTCCTGTATCAAACACACTGAACTCGAGCCATTTAAAAAAGGCCAAAGGATAGCTGTCATAATCTCACTATTACTCAACCATACGTTCTGAAATAACACCGTGTGTGTGCGTGTGCGTGTGCGTGTGCGTGTGCGTGTGCGTGTGCGTGACATGTGTCCCTATACACTGTGTATAACAGTCAACTTTCTACATCCCCAGGAGAGGAATACTTAAGGCAATTTTATCAGGCCACCCTTTATGTTATCTGCTAAGGGGGCAGAATCTCCAAGAATAGCAGAACATGTGAAAAAACATTTCTCAGTTATTGTATCCAGTAATTTCTTAAGGTTGTCATTGTTCTCAGTGGTACTGTTAAGGCTTCTATAAAAAGAGCCTAACAAAAGGGTATCCTTCCGTTTCAATACCAAAATGCAAAACAGTGCTTCATTCAACTCAACATCAAACTGGTGTACTTGAAATGCAAAAAAAAAGTGAATAAACAAGAACATCCCTCTGCCTTTGCCTTAACTCATGTTCACAGTTTCCATATAATACAATTCCAAGTTGTATTCCTGCGTGGTAAGTTGTCTATTAAAACGTGTAGGATTTACTTCTGATATTGCTATAACATGTGGTGGAGTTGAGTGGTTTTTATATTTTACGTTTTAGTCCAGTTAGTTCTTCTTTTCAGTACATCAGCATTTGTAAACCATACAATTATTTCTGCTGTACAGGCACTTGAGAGTAAGAGTAAATATCACATTTTCTCCACATAAATGTATCCATATGAGAATTGGATCATTATTCACAAGGAATATCTGTTTTTCCTAATGATTTTAGCTTGGCTTTGAATGATTGGTCGCTTCTTCCTAATGCTGATGGAGTCTCGACTCTTGAGATCTCGGTATTCACTAGTGATTATAAGGTCAAGGAGCGATGGTTTAGTTGTACCGTTACCTCTAGTGGGCTCTATAAAACGTTGCACCAAGTAACAGTCTCGATTTATTTTATTAATTTAAATTATTTATCTTCAGTACTTGCTGCTGTAGTTTAAATTATTTACTAATCAATCTACGGGTAGTTGAAATCTCCAAGAATAGCAGAACATGTGAAAAACATTTCTCAGTTATTGTATCCAGTAATTTCTTAAGGTTGTCATTGTTCTCAATGGTACTGTTAAGGCTTCTATAAAAAGAGCCTAACAAAAGGGTATCCTTCCGTTTCAGTACCAAAATGCAAAACAGTGCTTCATTCAACTCAACATCAAACTGGTGTACTTGAAATGCAAACAAATGGTGAATAAACAAGAACATCCCTCTGCCTTTGCCTTCACTAATGTTCACAGTTTCCTTATAATACAATTCCAAGTGTTATTCCTGCGTGGTAAGTTGTCTATTAAAACGTGTAGGATTTACTTCTGATATTGCTATAACATGTGGTGGAGTTGAGTGGTTTTTTAATTTTACGTTTTAGTCCAGTTAGTTCTTCTTTTCAGTACATCAGCATTTGTAAACCATACAATTATTTCTTCTGTACAGGCACTTGCGAGTAAGAGTAAATATCACATTTTATCCACATAAATGTATCCATATAAGAATTGGATAATTATTCACAAGGAATAAAGCCTATTCATTGGGAAACAACCAGACAACACTTACAAGTACGGACAATGTGAAAGTTATTCGAGTCACTTTCGATCCATCGCTTGATTTTGAAGCATATATGTCAGAAAGAAAAACAAAGCAAATTCGATGATGGGGATAATCCGACATACTTTCGATCACATCGATGAAAAGTGTTTTTCTACAACTTTTAAGTCCATTCTTAATTAAATATATTACAGCTCTTGAAAATGGTCGGCGCACAGCAACCAAATTAATTCCTGGTTTCAAAGACCTTGAATAGATAAAACGTTTACAGAGACTGAAATTACCAACTCTATTATACAGTCGCCACACGGGAGATATGATTGAAATGTATAAGATACTAACAGGGAAATATGATCCAGCAGTCTTGTCCAATGTTGTTACTTTGGGAGCCAACGAAGCACATACGAAAAGGTACCACTTAAATATTTAAAGAAAGATGCCGATTAAATATTAGAAATAACTCATTTATATACAAACGCACAGACGTCTCCCACAGTGTGTGGTTGAGGTTTCACCGATGCAGTCGTTTGACACAAAATATATAAGTTATACCAAAACAACCCTATGGAAACTGAATACACTGCCCCACTCCTATCTTAAGACTGTTCCAGACTCAGACGCATGCACACAATCCGAGCATATGTCAAAAGCTAGAGTCGGCACGTAAGAGGCAGATGCAGTAACCCCTAGTCAAGCCAGAAGAGGACCTGGAAGAACCTGTAAGATGATATGCACTTTACTTTTCAGGTCTTGAAAATGGCCCAGCAACATTGAAGTTAATTTTTGAAAAACCAAAAGAGAGAATCCGGAAGTGGGAGACACTGGAGCCGTTACTGCCTATGATACAGAGCTAACTGTACCAATGATCGGCTCGGGACATCTCATCGGGAGCTCCTTACAACCCTACTCTGGAGAGTAGTGTCACAATCCGGATCTCTCACAGTTGACCCACTCCCTGTGGTAGCAACCTGCAAGGGAGGGTATATATCGGCCCCTAAGCCATCCCGGCGTTCCCATAACCGGTGTGGTCATCCATGCCACGTGATATAACCCTATATATTGAGCGCGTCAAGCTGCAATTAACATATACATTTTACCTGCCTTATATAACCAGCCAAACACAGGCAGCCGGAATTGTGGTGTGTGAACTTCAACATTAATTAAACTTGCATATCTACACTTGTTAAAGTTATTTATTCGTTAGAATGGTATTAAAACTTCGGCCATATGTTATGTTATATGATATGATGCAGTAAACGTGTGTATATGCGGCATAAATAATATTACTAATCTATTATAAGTATTCTGATGTATGCAATTTCATCGATAGTATTCGTTGACGACGATAGGGGGTGAATCCAATATGGCCGCACACAGTACAGTGGGGAAAATTCCAGAAATCAAATCATATTTATTGTCTATGTATTATACCAACAACTGTTGTTCAAGTATAATACACAGTGCGGTATTAATGGTGAATTAATAACGAAGAGAGATGGTGTTCGAACTTGTGTTTACTCCTCCGTGGTGCATAGCATTAAACAATGTTTACCTCGTGCATTAATTTTGTTTGCCTTAAATAACGATACATTTGTTTCTAGTTCTTTGATCACTGCCAAATAATATAACTATAACCAGCAAAGCACAAGCGTGTGTGTATTTGCATTACGATTGGCAAGATGTTCTATGAACACATTACGCCAGTGCGTATGTACGTGTATGTCAACATATGTGTCTACATTATGGTACGATACAAAGGTTAAGCTTAAACACAATAACCATGTTCATTTCTTGCGCGCTCGTGCTTGCCGCCGTGAATAGACTGTCAACAATAACCAATTTTCTTATTGTACCCAAAGGCAATATGTTGAACAGACTACAACTTCTTGACGTTCTAAACAAATGAAATCCCTACCTTCCTTCCCGCTTGAAGCCATCTTGCAATGGCTATCCCTTCACGCTGTCTTTTCCGGCATTTGTTTTCATATCCTATAGTGTGTTCCACTGTTGAAATCACCTGTTAAACGAAGCACCATATCGAGCGTCAAACGAATATTGTTTGTTACATACATATAATGTGCGCTGGAACCACGCAACCATCCACCAGTCAAGTCGGTGTTGTACTGAAACCCGTCGTGTGATCTATATTTCAATCACTGTTTTCCTATTGGTCGTTTTATGCTTACCAGATACACGTTTACAACAACTGTCAGGTGAAACTCGACAGAGGTAGTCATACTAAATTCAAACTAAAGTCAAATAATTAAATCCTCTTGGCATGTGATTAGGAAAGAACCATTGTTGGGCTCGCACGTAATGCCTATAATGTTCACCGGTAGGTGAATCAATGCTTTGTCTCTGAGGTAATGCACCATGACATTGCTTGTGGATGAAGCACAGTTGGCATGCCTATATGAATAGTCTCGTCATTCGTATTAAATGTGCAACGATCCATGACCGTACCCAATTACGAGTGAATGTGAGAGAGAGAGAGAGAACGATAGAGAGAGAGAGAGAGAGAGAGACAGAGAGAGAGACAGAGAGAGAGACAGAGAGACAGAGAGAGAGACAGAGAGAGAGAGAGAGAGACAGAGAGAGAGAGAGAGAGAGACAGAGAGAGAGAGAGAGAGACAGAGAGAGAGAGAGAGACAGAGAGAGAGAGAGACAGAGAGAGAGAGAGAGACAGAGAGAGAGAGAGAGACAGAGAGAGAGAGAGACAGAGAGAGAGAGAGACAGAGAGACAGAGAGAGAGAGAGAGACAGAGAGACAGAGAGACAGAGAGACAGAGAGACAGAGAGACAGAGAGACAGAGAGACAGAGAGACAGAGAGACAGAGAGACAGAGAGACAGAGAGACAGAGAGACAGAGAGACAGAGAGACAGAGAGACAGAGAGACAGAGAGACAGAGAGACAGAGAGACAGAGAGACAGAGAGACAGAGAGACAGAGAGACAGACAGAGAGACAGAGAGAGACAGAGAGAGACAGAAGAGAGACA